>CM066314.1:103884428-105084428 GCA_033807775.1 Saussurea involucrata | reverse complement strand
TCAGCAAAACGAGTACAAAGATCATGGTTAGTAGAGCCAAATATAATGTCATCAACATATATATGAACAAGAATGATATGACCTTTTACTTTCCTGAAAAACAGAGTTTTGTCGATTTTACCTCACTCAACCTGTTCAATATGGAGATAAGTAGAAAGAGTGTCATACCATGCACGTGGAGATTGCTTTAAGCCATAAAGTGCCTTGTCCAGTTTATAAACATAACCTGGACGCTTAGGATCTGAGAATCCTGGAGGTTGTTCCACATAGACTTCTTCATTCAGCTTTCCATTTAGAAACGCCGACTTAACATCCATCTGACTTAACTTCTAGTCTTGCTACTGGAGCAAATGTTTCGTCATAATCTATGCCTTCCTCTTGTCTGTATCCCTGAGCAATAAGACGAGCCTTGTTGTGGGTAACAGTTCCATGTTCGTCCAACTTGTTTCGATAGACCCTTTTAGTGTCTATCACTGTTTTGTCAGTTGGTCTTCGAACAAGTTTCCAAACTTTGTTTCTTTCGAATTCAGTCAGCTCTTGTTGCATGGCGCTGACCCAGTTTGGATCTTTGAGGGCATCATCTACTTTCTTTGGTTCAGTCAGAGAAATAAAGTTAACAAATAAACATATATTACCTGCACTTCGTCGAGTCTGAACACAGCGTTTGGATCACCAAGAATTTGATCAATTGGGTGATTTATAGTCCATCGCTGAGCCGGGGCGTGATACGCTGACTCAACTTGAACTGGAGGAACTGAAGATGAAACTTCAGCGACGTCTGGAGTATCAGCCAAGAGAGGAATGGATGCAGTTGTCATTATATTCACTGATTGCTGAGAAATAGATGGAATGTCTGAGACATTTGGTTCAGAAGCAGGTATAGTGTTTATAGGAACAGCTGAGACCCATGATGTTTCAGCTTCAGTATTCTGCATATTTGGAATGATAGTAGGACCATCATCTTCAACTGTATGAGCACGAGGAGTGGGAATATCTTCTGAATCACCAAGACGAGAAAACATCCATTGATTCAGTTCTTCAGTATCAGCGGACGGTTTAGAGTTTGCTGAACGGGATTCGTCAAAAGTGACGTGAATTGTTTCTTCAACAGTTTGTCTTCTTCGATTGAAGACTCTGAAGGCTTTGGAGACTGAGGAGTATCCAAGAAAGATTCCATCATCAGCCTTAGGATCAAACTTTCCAAGGGCATCTCTGTTATTTAGTATGAAACACTGACATCCAAAGATGTGAAGAAAGCTGATTGAAGGCTTTCTCCCATGATAAAGTTCATAGGTTGTTTTATTGAATCTTTTGACTATCAGCGACTTGTTTTGCGTAAAACAAGCGGTGTTGACAGCTTCTGCCCAAAACTGAGTAGGCAGGTGAGAATCGCTGAGCATTGAACGTGCAGCTTCAATAATTGTTCTATTTCTTCTTTCAGCGACTCCATTTTGTTGTGGTGTTCTCACTGAAGAAAAGTTGTGAGAAATACCCTTACTCTCAAAGAAGGAATCAAGAGAACTGTTTTTAAATTCAGTCCCATGATCACTCCTTATTGAACGAACGGTCAAATTGTTCAGGGTTTCCATCTTCCGAACAAAGGTGATGAGTTCTTCAGGGGTGTCACTCTTGGAACGGAGAAACATAACCCATGTATAACGAGAGAATTCATCAACTATGACCAGTGTATATTTCTTTCCAGCGATGGATTATTTGTTAACAGGGCCAAACAAATCCATATGGAGTAGTTGTAGAGGAGATGACACTGAGGAGACTTGCTTTGACTTAAAGCTTGCTTTGGTCTGCTTTTCTTTTTCACACGCTGAACATAAAGACTCTTTGGCGTATGAGTGTTGAGGTAGACCAGTGACCAACTCTTTTGAAGAAAGAGTGTTCAGTGTCTTGAAATTCAGATGAGAGAGCATCTTATGCCATAGCCAGTTGACATCAGATGAGGCTTTTGAGAAGAAACAGGAGTTCTCAGTGGTGGTTGAGTCCATGTTTATTACATAAACATTTTCCAAACGATAACCGCTGAGAGCTATCTTCTCCTTTTTGTCAGTGACAAAGCAGGATTCCTTAGTAAAGATTACTTTGTTATCCTTGTCGCAAAGCTGACTGATGCTTAAAAGATTATGCTTCAGCCCTTCAACATATGCGACTCTTCTGAAGGTGGTTGTACCATTAGAGAGTACACCAAACCCTCGGGTATGTCCTTTTCCATTTCCACCGAAAGTAACAGAGGGACCCTTCTCTTCCTTGTATTCAGCGAGCAGACTTTTCTTTCCAGTCATGTGTCTAGAGCATCCGCTATCGAGATACCAGATACCCTTCTGAACCTGCATCACAAAGGAAGATTAGTTTTTCTTGGGTACCCACTTAACCATGTGTACACGTTTGTCAGTGGAAGTAGTTGGAATGGAAGGTTCAGCAATCTTCGCAGCATTTGAAGATTCAGCTTTGTCAGTCTTCACTTTGGTTAATTTCTTAACCTCAGTGGTCTTCTTTGCCTTGGGGGCAATCTTCACCTTAGCTATCTTTTCAGCTTTGGTGGCTGTGGTGCACTTACTAGCAATATGATCAGTGAGTCCACAGTGATAACATTTCCTATAGCTAAAAGTAGTTCTAGGACTGTTTGAATGCTGAGCTTTTGATTTGGAATTAGAAGGACCAGCACCAAATAAGCTTATGGCTTTTGAAATGGGAGGAACGTTTAGTTCTTCAGATTTCTTACCAAGGACATCCACTCTAAGTCTAGGAGTAGATCGCTGAATAGACCCACACTGAGTAGATCCAGCGATCTGATTCCTTGATCCAGAGGAATAAATCACTAAAGCTTTAGAAGCATTCAGCGTTGGTACTAAAGTACCCTTCTGAGGATTTTGGTTATAAGCAATTCCTTTACCGTTATCTTTAAAGACAGAGGTAGGTTTTGGATAAACCATTTTCTCTTTACCTTTTGAAGAGGTAGAAATTTCCTCAGGGATAGGAGGTCTGGACGAGGAACACTGAGAGGATGAAGTGTCAGCGACTGAGGATACGAAAGTTCCAAATAAGAGCATGGAACGATCAGTGGTTGATTCTTGAGTTTCATATTTGTAACCAAGACCACGTTTATCACTCAGGGATATCTGAGACTTAATTATATCAGTGATCTTTGTTGAAGAATTACACCATCCTTCAACAGTAGCTTTTTCAGCTTTCAATGCAGCGATAGCTTCTGCTCGTTCGATTTTGACTAGCTGATTTAAATGCACTTGATCTTTAAAATCTTCTTCAATTTTAGAAAGCTTTTCTATTTGAAGGTGACAGTTTTAAGCTGTTCAGCGAGATCAAGGTTTTGGTTTTCAATTATAGTTTTGCCATTCATGGCTTCATATAAACTTCTAGTCAGGAGATCGATTTTACGGAGACTATCAGCTTCATCAATATTTGTAAAGAAGGAAGGTGATACCTGAATTGCAGAGGTTGAGGTAGAGGGAATGTCTGAACTTTCTTCCCCATCTTCAATCTTTGCCATAAGACAGAGATTGGCTTCATCATCTTCAGAGTCAGATGATGATTCTTCTTCTTTAGAAGCAGCCCAATCGTAAACCATCAGGCCTTTGCCTTTCTTCTTGAAGCTTTTCATCTTCGCATATCTTTCTTTCAGCTTAGCATATTTGTCATCTTTATTCCTGGGAATAAAGGATTTCTTGGGAAACGCTGAGTTTCTTGATACTTTCTTAGACCTGCACTCGTTAGCGAAATGTCCAATCTTTTCGCAGTTAAAACAAGTAGCAGTAGCCTTATCAACAGGAGTTGATGATCTTGGCTTATCAGTTATAGAAAGAGGTTTGTTCTTTCTGAACATTTTCTTTTTGGCGAATCTCCTGAACTTTTTAGTTAGGAGAGCCAAAGATTCATCATTATCTGAAGAGTCAGAATCTGATGATCTTTAGTTACTCTCTAACTCAGTGATAGTGACCGAGGGTCGCTGAGTAGAGGGTTCCTCTGAGATTAAAGCAACAGGGGTGCTTTTGGAATCTTTTACGAGATTCTTCTTAAGATGGCTTGATTGCTCATGATTTAGCATCGTGCCATATAAGGTAGCAAGGGTCATTGATCTTAGATCTTTTGATAGCTTGAGACACATAGAATAACTGTCCCAGCTTTCAGGTAAACATTCTAGAAACTTTGTCAGCACTTCAAAGTTAGAATATTCCTTACCAACAGTTTTCAGATCTATTATTAAGCAATTAAAACGTTGGTGAACTTCAGAGAGAGTCTCATTCTTACCACAAATGAAACTTTCATACTGTCTTACCAGGTTGATCATTCGAGAGTCCTGGACTTCAGCAGTACCTTCATATTGAACACATATTGTGTCCCACATGGCTTTTGAGGATTTCAGGTTCATGACGGAATGGTAGACTTCGTCAGGAAGAGCCATGGATAGTATGGATCTGGCTTTTGTGTCGATAGCCACTTTCTTCTTATCTTCGTCAGTCCACGTATGAACTTCTTTGGGTACCAGCCTTTCTGGAATAGCATGTCTATTTTCAGCGGCTGGTACTGCGGCATCAATTCTTACTGGAATGAATGGGCCGTTTTCAAGATAATAAGGCATAGTAGGGTCTACACCTTCTAGGAAGAGAGTCATCCTACTTTTCCATAGATTAAAATTATCTCCGGAGAATCTAGGGGGTTTTGCAAGAGAACCATTGTCGATATAAGTTGTGTTTGTGTTGGTAGCCATTTTCAGAAATAGCAAGGAAGAGAAATCTTAGTATAGATTAGATCTTGTTTATGAGTTTAAACAAATCCGCTCTGATACCACTTGTTGGTCCCGAAGGGCTATACATGTATGTAGAAGGGGAGGGGTTGAATACAAACACACAGATTTTACTTTTCTAAATTGTTTATTGATAAATCATTAAAAATTTACAGCTTGTTGCGGAAACAAGATTAAGGATAAACCTAAATCTAAACAAGTTGGAACACTAAGTTTCTTGCACTAAGAAAGAGAAGGAAATTACTAATAATAACCTATCTCAAGATAAGAAGGATGAACTTGTCCAGAGTTAGCAAGTTACTTCAAAATGAAGTGAGTTCATCTTCTTATATACTGCATGCATTTAATGCATTGCAGTTTACACTTTACACGTGGCAGCAGCTGATTGGTTGCATGTCATTGACCTTTGTTGACAACCTTAGTAGCCGCATGTTTGAACAGTGTAGTATCAGAGTGGTTGTACGAATTCAGACAATAAGGAGGTTCTTTTTCTGACATATCGTACGGAGACGTGCAAGGGTGGTTAAGACAAAGTACTTTGTTCGGAGGTCTTTATGATCAGCTTTTCATTGATTCAGCGATCTATCATTCTTTGTCAGCGAATGATAGAGTTCAGCGATAGCTAAAGTCTTGTACTTGATACTTCACGTTGAGTGGACAAATCTGAGTCTTCGCTGATCTGCATCAGTTCATTAGGAGACTTGTCGCTGGTTCTTGAGCTTGATCTTCGACTTCAGCGTAGAACCTATGTTAACGTGAAACTTGTCTTCAGGGATCGTAAGTAAACAACTAACTTATCAGCGATCAACATAAGTACTGAACAGGCTCAGAGCATTATGGTGAACAGTGTTCGCTGAATGTTTAATCTAAAGAGCGAGAGTTCCTATCAGCGGTACTGTAAGATCTTAGTACTTATCAGCGATAGTGAAACTCTGATACATATTGTTTACTTACAATTTTCACTAAGTATACGAGAGGGTCATTATCAAATCACTGAGGGTTTGGATCAACACCTAAGCGTCCAGGTTATGTTTATAAACTGGATAAGGCACTTTATGGCTTTAAGCAAGCTCCACGTGCTTGGTATGACACTCTATCTACTTATCTCCATATTGAACAATTTGAGCGAGGTAAAATCGACAAAACTCTATTTTTCAGGAAAGTAAAAGGTCATGTCATTCTTGTTCAGATATATGTTGATGACATTATATTTGGCTCTACTAACCCTGATCTTTGTACTCGTTTCGCTGATAGAATGAAAGACGGGTATAAAATGAGCATGATGGGTGAACTAACATATTTCCTTGGTCTTCAGATAAAACAAAATGAAAAAGGAACTTTCATTAATCAAGGAAAATATGTTAAAGATATGCTGAAGAAATTCGACTTAACTCAAAGTTCAGCTATGAAAACCCCTATGGCACCACCGCTGACACTAGAAAAGGATACTAAGGGTATTCCTGTTAATGTCACGCTGTACCGTGGGATGATCGGCTCTCTTTTGTATCTTACAGCTAGCCGACCCGATATTATGTACGCAACCTGTTTGTGCGCACGATATCAAGCTAAACCCAAGATATCTCATATGACCGCTGTAAAGAAAAATTTTCGATACCTTAAGGGTACTATGAATCTAGGTCTTTGGTATCCCAAAGACTCAGGATTCGATCTAATCGCCTATTCAGATAGTGATTTTGCAGGTTTCAAATTGGATAGGAAAAGCACCACAGGAGGATGTCAGCTCCTGGGTGGAAAGTTGGTGAGTTGGACAAGTAAAAAGCAAAACTCAGTGTCCACCTCCACAGCTGAAGCTGAGTATGTAGCCGCTGGAAGCTGTTGTTCTCAGGTCTTGTGGATGAGAAATCAACTACTGGACTATGACCTTTAGCTCTCAAATATTCCAATCTAATGCGACAGCACAAGTGCCATCGCTATAGCCAATAATCCAGTGCTACACTCAAAGACAAAACACATCGAAATCAGGTATCATTTTATCAGAGATCATGTGATGAATGGTGATATGGAACTTCACTTTATCCCAACTGATTATCAGATAGCTGATCTGTTCACCAAAGCTCTTGATGAGACAAGATTCAACTTTCTCATCAGCGAGCTTGGAATGCTGAACTTTGAAGAGTAAAATCTTCAGTGATTCACATTTGATCAGCGATAGGATAAAATCGACTTGTATAACCCATTCTATCATCTTCTCTCTGAATAAACTTGATTCGCTGATATTAAGGTATGTTTTTCTCTCTGACAATCGCATGTAAATGCAAGATTTCAAAATAAATTGCATCGCTGAATATCTCTTCCTTATCAGGGATACTTTGAAATTTCTAAAACCAACTGATATTTCTATGCAGTGCTTCATTTTTTTAAAAGTATCCCTGAGTTTTCAAAACCTCAGAGACATCCTGAATATGAAAGGACAGTTGTGACGTCATTGCAACGGATAAGCCCCGACACGTTCTTTTTCTGACACACGTTTGCACGTTTCGTTTACCGTCCAATCAAATGCAAACACGTGTCCGTGTCATGATGAAAAATTTTCCCGCTCGACTTTTTCTCTCTCTCTAACCTCTCTATATAAACACATTATGGGTTTCTATTTCTCTTTTACGCGAAAAACTTCTCCTCCAAGCAAAGACAAAATTACTGTTGCATTTGTGCACTCAAGTTTTTCAAGAACTCAAGAACTTCATCTTCTTCAACGAATCAGGTTAATAATTTTGTTATTTACCTGTTTCTTAAACTTGTTAATGATCTTCTCTTTGTTTTCACAAGATCAAACAAAAGAACCTTTTAAAATAAAATCATTTCTTTCATGGTTTTATGAACACAACCTTTCATGGTTGTTCTTCAAGTTTAAACTCAAAATCTTAAACTTGTTCTTCATTCGTTTTTCCAGAATCCTTATTCTCAAAAGAAACTGGAAAACAAGATTTTCTTTGGGTTTGCATTTTGTTTTTCAAAAACAAGAAAAACCCTAATCTTCATTAAGACATTTTTGTCTGAATGAAATGGCCAAAATTCGAACCATCTTATTGGAAAATCTTTCCACATTAAGATTATTCTTATTTGTTAATCTTTGGTTGAACTGATATACAGAAAATGGCATCTTCTGACATTTCCTCTGCCAAGAACACCATCGCTGAGAACACTGCTGCTGATAATACTACTGAGGAATTGGATATCATCAAGGCTACTCAGGTTAAGTTCTCTCTTGAAGAACTGGATTGGACAAAGTCAAATAACCTCTATGCGCTTCTCAAGTTTCCTCCTCGAAAGCAAGTCACACATCTAGATGATGCTGTGAAATTCCTGAAAATTTGTTGTCTATCCACAGCCCTGACCATAACACCTCCTGCACATCAGCTACTGCTATCCCAATTCTGGTACTCTGCCAGACACTCTCAGCTCCCATCAACCAAAGACTGCTCAAAGACAATAGACTGTATCCTCTGTGATACTGACTATGGCACTATGAAGATCACCCCTGCTATTATCCGCAAAGCCATGAACCTTCCCTTGGCCACCAAAGAAAAACCTTTTGTTCCTCTCCCTGAGCACAAGAAACACTCAGATAGGGAAGCCATCACTGAATTCTTCGATGCAA
This sequence comes from Saussurea involucrata, assembly GCA_033807775.1. Taxonomy (NCBI): domain Eukaryota; kingdom Viridiplantae; phylum Streptophyta; class Magnoliopsida; order Asterales; family Asteraceae; genus Saussurea; species Saussurea involucrata. The sequence continues at coordinate 105,076,035 of CM066314.1, read as the reverse complement.
TGGGCTATGTATGGGAAACTGGGAGGGACAAGAAGCCTGAGAAAAAGCTGACCCTCATCAAGAAATCTAAAATGCCCAGCGAGACGAATTTCATCTTCGCTCACTTAATCAGCTGCATGACTGCAAAGACCGGCTCCTCTGATCAAGCCGCTCAACCTCAGCAAGCAATGGGGTATGCCTTGCTGAAAGGTCTACATATAGACTGGGCATCGATAATCTACGATGATCTGGTACTCAGAGTAGACTCCGCCGCTGACAGATCTCCATGGGTTCCTTATCCTCGATTCATCAGCGCCGTCTTCCAAACAGGCCTGAAGGACAGCTACCCAAAAGAGGGTGACCTGAAACTCTCTCAGGTTAAACCTAAGGTTCTCGACTTCAAACCTGTGGAAAACGAGGTACGTCTTTCTACACTTTTAACTCTTCTCAACCCTACTTCATCTACTTCTGCAGCTCCTTCAGCGGACAAACCCACCGCTGATACCCATACTGCAACCTCCATTCCTTCTCTTAAAAGGAAACACTCTCATACCCAACTTAGTTCCAAAAGAACTAAGAAAACCAAGGAGCAACCCCAGCAATCTCTTGCTGAAGACTCCTCAGCTCATCTCAAAGAGCTGAAGGAACGTTCAGTGGTACGCTCTGCCACAGCTGAACAAGCCACCCATTCTATCCCAGCCTCAGCGTCTCTAAACGTTGAGGTTATAAACTTGGAACCTACCCAACCTCCTTCAGTCTCTCCACAGACTGAAGAAGTGATTCTCAGCGAATCCAACGCTAAACTCCGTACCCAACCAACATTCTCAACCTTCGCTCCTCCCTCTACTCAATTGGACTCTACTCCAGTTGTCACTGAAGCACCTGTCATTCCTCTAGAAGCTAAAGATACTCTTCAAGGAGTGATGGATATAGGACCTGCAGAGCTGACCATGCGTACACGCACTCTCGCTGACAACATGGAACTTTTCTCAGGACATCGAGATTTTGATGAATTCACCAATCCTCCTGCAGGTATACACCAACCCCTATACACTGTAACTGAACCCAAACTTCTGAGCTTTCCTCTGTTCACAAGTTCTTATATGTTACAGGTCCTAATTTGGGAGACATCAATGCCTCTCTGAAGACAATAGAGACGAAGCTGACAGGTCTAACCACTACTCTTTTCGACAACTCTTCAACTGTAACAAACGCTGGAGAGAATCTTACAAAGCTGACAACCGTGGTCGAAAAGAATGCCTCCAAAGCTGACTTGGAGAAGGTTGATAAATCTCTCAGCGAATTTGCCAAAGTTCTCGCTGACATCTACACAGACTACGTCGCCATCAAAACATCAGTTCACACCATGTCCAGAGAGGTCACAACGCTGAAGACATCAGTTGGAAAACTCGAAGGAGAGATGTCTGCTGTAAAGACTGAAGTCAGTTCAGTAAAGACTGACATGCATTTTGTGAAGACCGACGTCAATACAATGAAGAATGACGTCACTTCTATGAAGACAATGATGCAGCAGATCCTGAACAACACGACTGGCCCTGCCCCTGCACCTCAGCATTTTACTACGGCGGATCGTGCTGAACTCGTGAAGATCAATCCTGCTATTTCTAGTCTAGAAAACAGACTAACAGTGATTGAAATTTGTGTGGGGATCCCTGGCCAAGAAGACAGGGAACCCAAATCTACTGCTGAATCCTCGCATTCCTCCCCCACTCATCATGAGGAAGGGGGGAGAAGAGCACTGAAGTCCTTCCCCATGATGAATCTATCAAGGGGGAGAAGAATGAAGACCTTACCCTTGCTAAAGAGGGTGAGAAGACAATTGAAGAAGCAGCCGCTGGACCTCAGGGAGATGAAAACCCTGAAGGAACCGAGAAGCTTACCTCTGTATCTGAGGGGGAGCAACTCGAAGAAGAAGCTGAAGAATCTGAGTCTGAAGCTGAAGATGAAGAAGCCATCGACTTATCTGATGATGAACCATCCTCTTCTCCAAAGAAGGATGATGATGAAGATGATGATGATGATGATGACTCTTTTATCGTCAAGCCTGCTCAGAGGTCTAAAGTTCTTAAAGGGATCGTGATAAACGAACCTTCAGGGGAGCGGACCAAATCAAAGCCTTCAGCGTCTGAAGCTGACAAGGGCAAAGGTAAAGGTGTCGCTGAAGACAATGACAACCTGATGATCTCACTTCCAAAGCCAGTTTGTCAGGTACACTAAATCTTCCTTACACATCCCTCCTCTATCTATCTATCTCTATACACTCTATCAGCTCTACTCTTCACAAAACCTCTATACACAACCACATTCTTTATCTATCTCTATTCTACCCAAGTTCTTACTCGAACGATCGCTGTGTTTTAGCTAGTCCTCTCCCCTGTTTGAGGATATCGCTGAAGTTCCTACAGCTGCGACTTCACCAACAATAATCCCAGCTCCCAAAGCTGAAGAAATAATCCCGGTCTTGGATTTGATCTCTGAGACTGATGAACTCGAAGAACAGATGCTCTCTCACAAAAATAGGCCTTCCTTGGCTCCTCAAAAGCTAAGTGAAGAAGATCAGAGAAGAAGAGATGAGATGATAAAGAAGTTCGCGGATCAGCGAATCATTCTGAAGCGTGATCAACTTCCTTCTATTCCTACAAAGTTCAAACTTTCAAAAAAGGAATACAAGGATCACCTCAAAGTTGAACGTCTAATCGCTGAAAGAAGGGAAGCTGAAGAAAAACACAGAGAATACGCCATCCAGCTTACTCAACGATCAGTAAAAGACCCCAAGCTGAAAAGAGCTCCAATCGAAGTTCAACGTCAGCTATGGGAAGAAGCCAAGAAGATCGTTGAAGAAAAGAGAACTGTGTCTCAATCTACCTTAGTCTGGTGCAAAGAAATGGTACACTTCAGACACCGACCTTCCAGAATAATCAAGGTACTCATCACTGGAAGATCAACCCTCAAAGTTTCTATCGCTGAAGTCGAGATATTCAGAGAGAATGATCAGTACGAAAAATTCTATGCTGAAGCCATCACGAAGTACGGTCTATCTGAATGGTTGGAGATCAGATTAAGCATCCAGAAGTCTCAGTCTATGTACAAGGATCATTTTGAAAAGCTGATAAACAAGCAGATCGACTTAGTCTATTCTTGTGTGGATATTCCTCCTCTTCCTCCTCCTCTCGAAAGTCAGAAAAGAAAGGCCTCTGCAAAGAAAAAGTCTAAATCTTCAGAAGATGGTCCTCAGATACGAACCGAAACAGGTATTGGTTTTTCTCTAGCTGAAGTCCTTGGTCCAGAACCTGACCTTTCTGCACTTGACACATCTCTTCCTCCTGATGAGACTTTCATCCCTGGGAAAGTCTTAAGCAAACCCTACGGGATATTCTTCAATGACTGGGATGGACGAAAGCGTTTTCAACGTATCTCTGAACTTCCCATCACTCCCATCGAACAGCTGAAAGATCTCATCTACTGGTGTGATTTCAAGAACGACATTCAGGCACGGCATCTTAAACCCTTGATTTTTGAAGAAACGCTGAACAAAAGGAATCAAGGAGTAAATGTCCCTGACTGGATGATTCCCACATCAAAGACCCTTGATGAACTTCTCATTAAGGAAGAACCTTTATAAACTGATAGGATTGCCTTTTTCTCTATTGTATCAGTTATTCTTTTGTACTTGTAATTGTATTCGTTGTACTTGTAATTTTTCCACTTCCATCTGTAATCTATACGAAGTTTAAAGAAAAATTTCAGCGAACGTACTTTACTCCATCAGTACAGAAAAGATCCCAGAAAACAGTAAAAGGGACAAATATTTTATGAGTTCTTTTTATCCTTATGTTTTCATTAAATAGCAATTTTCTCTGTTGCTATGTCATAATCAAATAGGGGGAGATTGTTGATCCAAACCCTCAGTGATTTGATAATGACCCTCTCTTATATACTTAGTGAAAATTGTAAGTAAACAATATGTATCAGAGTTTCACTATCGCTGATAAGTACTAAGATCTTACAGTACGCTGATAGGAACTCTCGCTCTTTAGATTAAACATTCAGGGAACACTGTTCACCATAATACTCTGAGTCTGTTCAGTCCTTATAGTGATCGCTGATAAGTTAGTTGTTTACTTATGATCTCTGAAGACAAGTTTCACGTCAACATAGGTTCTACGCTGAAGTCGAAGATCAAGCTCAAGAACCAGCGACAAGTCTCCTAATGAACTGATGCGGATCAGCGAAGACTCAGATTTGTCCACTCAACGTGAAGTATCAAGTACAAGACTTCAGCTATCGCTGAACTTCGTCATTCGCTGATAAAGAATGATAAAGCCCTGAATCAACGAAAAGCTGATCATGAAGTCCTCCGTACAAAGTACTTTTGTCTTAACCACCCTTGCACGTCTCCGTACGATATGTCAGAAAAAGAACTTCCTTATTGTCTGAAATCGTACAACCACTCTGATGCTACACTGTTCAAACATGTGGCTACTAAGGTTGTCAACAAAGGTCAATGACGTACAACCAATGAGTTGCTGCCACGTGTAAAGTGTAAACTGCCATGCATTAAATGCATGCAGTATATAAAAAGAAGAACTCACTTCATTTTGAAGTAACTTGCTAACTCTGGACAAGTTCATCCTTCTTATCTTGAGATAGGTTATTATTAGTAATTTCCTTCTCTTTCTTAGTGCAAGAAACTTAGTGTTCCAACTTGTTTAGATTAAGGTTTATCCTTAATTTTGTTTCCGCAACAAGCTGTAAATTGTTAATGATTTATCAATAAACAATTTAGAAAAGTAAAATCTTAGTGTTTGTATTCAACCCCCCTTCTACAAACTTGTATAGCCCTTCGGGACCAACACACACCATTCGAGATAAATAGTAAACACAACAATCTCGAGGATCGCTAACAAAAAACCCCACAATAAATCACGACCTTGCCCCGCCTAATCTACGTTCGCACAAACTAAAAATATTTTCAATAAAAAACATTTCAAATACGACTAGAAAATTTTGGAACGAAATCACTTATACGAACTGACTCAGTCGGCTCTCACACTCATTTCAGTTATAAAACTTTGCAGTAAAACATTTTCATAACTTTCACAACAGTGTCTATCCCAACATAAAAGAGGGTGACTTAGTTCACGAATCACTACGTTCAAAATATCATCGCGCAAAGTAAACAAGTTTATCTTTTTCTTTGAACATCCGCTTGTGCGTGTCGACTGATTTTCCAAAAACATGAAACTCATTTCGCTCGTATATACTTTTTAAAGACACAAGCCTGAAACGAAGTTTGCAATGAAGGCTATTTACTCTAACAAGGTCCACCAGTACTCGCAATAACTTACCATCAACACCCAGCTCTTGGCCATCGGCCGTTTTCTCACCCGTATAACAACCTGTGGTGTGGTACAGATGCTTCACAGCCTAACTGTTTGACCACTCCATACCGATTTTTCGTATAGACCAATAATCTACAATCACTACACAGCTTGACTAAAAGTCAATGACTCATTTCCTTCACTCGATCTTGATTCGAAGCTTTCAAGATCCCAACACATTTCTCCTTCTTAACCCAATTGATCGACACATCAATCCTAGGAATGGGGGCTCACTAAAACTAGCAGCTTACCCCTATTTCGTCATTCATCCCTTCCAAACCCAAGAAGTTCTACCTTTAGTCGGTTCACTACCGCCACGAACAATACTCTTTCCAGAAGGTGTCATCATTTACATCATAAGTGACCTCACGCATCACGTCAAAACCATTGATACTGTCGCAAGATTAGAGTTTACTCTATACTACCACTCCTCCTACAATTATCTCAACACTGCAATCTTCCAGACATTACGAGAACTGGAATAACCACATATAACATACACTGGAACGATAGCTTCGCTATATAAGGAAAGTGAAACACATACATGTACCTGTAAACTCGTAATTACACTGGCCAGGTGTAACTTCAAATTTACCTTACATAACAGATATCACTAGCTTATCCTTAAGCGCACCTAGAGTGATTTTCCTTAAAGGCATCATATATCTCGGTTGTGTCTCCCGTCCTACAGTTTAAGTTTAGGTCCGACTGGTCACCGAAATCCCTTAAACTATGGCTCTGAAACCATTTGTAACAACCCAAAATCCGTAACATACATGATATTTAAAATATCCCAAAACATGGGTCCCAATACAATTTATAATCATCCAGAGTTACAACATCGTTGCGGAAATTCACTCCCACAGCCGAGAATTCTAATATTTAACATAATACTAAAGGTAAAGAACTATAAAGCTCTAAACCCGATTGCCTTCGTCTCTAATCCTTCATACCTTCCCATTCCCTTTGGAAGAAACACTGCCGAACCACTTTCCTGAAAATGGTTTTAGTGTTTGAAAGCGAGGGTTAGACCATGAGGTCTAGTGAATTCCCTCTCGAAAACAGTTTAAACAATTCTCATCTTTAACACACGTAAACTGCCATTATATGAAATAAAAATAACAATTTAACATAACAACCTCCACATAAGGGTATTGCACAGTGGTCTCCACGCCCATCACCTCAACGTGATGTCCACACTCGGGCCCCCCAGTAGATCCCCATGGCCCCCAGTAGATGCCATATCCGTGTGCGCGAGAAACAGATTCAAGGCATATGGTTCACCAAACTTCCAAGGATTCTCAACAATCCAATGTACAGCTAGCCCCACTTGTAACGACCCGGTATCCCATAACATACATAATATATAACAATTAACATTTCATACACAACGTCGTTACTTTCATAACAAAATACATGATAATTCACATTCGGTCTCAAAGTCTCAAAACTATACAATACAGAAATGTAAACATATCCTAATCTTCATCAGCTAGCAATCACCTCCTATGCTTTATTCTTCCCTTTGTTAACCAAAGATCCTTAACCTGGAATACATATTTTTGAAAGGAAAAATGAGGGTTAGACCTAATGGTCTAGTGAGATAATCCATGTCGTTTTAAATTCGTTATAAAACCAATTTATATAAAACCATGTTTTAAAATAGTTTATATACAACCTTCGTGTCAAATCACACATATACCGTATGTATACAAACACCACATACACCACACGTATAAACATCACATTAAGACTCATGTATCTCATCCCACCTTATTCCTCCACAAATGGCCATATTAATTGGTAGCAAGCCAACTAATTCACCGGTCCGCACAACGGAACCCGGCTACTCACCGGTCCGCACACCGGAACCCGGCTACCCATCGGTCCGCACACCGGAACCCGACTACTCACCGGTCCGCACACCGGAACCCGGCTACCCGTCGGTCCGCACACCGGAACCCGACTACTCTGCACTTGTGTAATGTAATGCACAGATAAATACCTAATATATCATATCGTCATTTATAAAACCTTTCATCACATTTTCTTTTATAAAAACGTCACCACATTCCAACCACATATATGTCTCAATATAAACACCTAATCACATCGTATATCACGTATCTAATCCATACATATCCATCTCATATATATTTCATACATATATGCATCCCAGTTGAAAATGTTTTAAAAGTAAAACTCACCTTGAATGCTTAACAATACGCGTCCAAGCTTTTCTCCGAGTTATCCGATCCTTTACCAAAAATTCTCAGAATCTGAAACCATTTACATACAAACACCTCTTTACCAAAAGAATTCATAAGACTTACTAACAGGTTGAGAACCCCAAATAACCTATCAAACTTTTATCCTCAAATATTACCCTACGGCGACTTAATACGGGGGTTCCGCTACCCGGATAGCGGAAGGGCACAAAGGGCAACGCCCTTGCGGGGTCTGGGGGCAGCCCCCCAGGAAGTTTTCGGAACAACTTAACTCAAAATGCATTTGGAAACTATATCTGGACATTCAAAAGTATCTGAAACCTCAAAATTGGTCAAACAGCTAAAGTTTCCGGACAACCCAAAAGAATCCGGACAACACGATTTATCCGGACAACACAGACTAATCCGGACAACATAAAGAATCCGGACACAAAAGGAATCTGGATGCCATCCGGTATCTAAATCATCCGGAAACCATCAAACGAATCGTCCGGACACTATCAATAAAACCACCCGGACACCACCCAAGAATCTACCCGGACACATTCAATCTATCCGGAAACTACTGTCGGTTTGGTCCATTTTGCCCAGAAATCCGACAGAAATCAACCCCAGACTAGGTGTGATGATTCTAATCCGATAGATACTTCCTACTAACCATTATAAACATAAATTGTACTAGAAACATACCTTAATCAGCTTCAATAACTCCAATTTGAGCCTTTACCCTTCTTTCTCCTTTCTTTCTTCTTCTTTTTGCTCCCAACACACACACACACCTTAAATCTGAGTTTTGTTATTATGAAGACATTTGTACTCTTAATTCAGATATTATCAACCATAATTACCCTTTCAGACCCTAATCTATTCAATAATAACCGAAGTACCCTTAACTTAATAATTCATCTCAACTTACCCAAAATAGTAACTTTAAAGTTAATTAATTTAATGGAATAATATTTTTAACTAACGAACTTACCCGGGGTATTACATTATCTCCGCCTTAAAAGAATTCCGTCCCAGAATTCACTCAAGCAACGAACTAAGGCAACTACTACCGAATTGATATCAAATTCTTTGAACACATCAAACTGTTTACGGAACCCTCAAAGGAATTTTTACTAGACCAACCGCTTTACTGCTTCTAGTTTACCATTTGTTCCTACTTCAATATTTCAAACCAAATTATCAAGAATCTTAATTCCACACAAGAAATCCGCCCCCTTAAAACAACGATAATCGCCCAATATTCAAATCCCACGAAGGTTCAAATTAACTCGAAAGTTCACTTATATCATGAAAAGAAATAACTTATATTCATATGAATCTAATCCAAATAACACAACATTTTATGCTTATTCGGGACATTTACCACGCTAATACTACTTTTAACTTCACCAGCCTTTTACTACAAACGTCGTGTTCTACACTTTTACAATACTAACTCAAAAACGTAAACATATACTTTTAATATAAAACTTGCTTAGCAAATACAACCCATTTCTCATACTTTTTCATGGAATGAAATATACTCAACACGAATCACTTTACATCACGGATAATTTCCTAATTTTATCAAACCCGTAAACTTCATCCTACCATTTCCATTTCCCATGATAGCATAGCATAAACACTATAATCACACAACCATACTTAATTGCACTTGACACCAAATCATTCATCAAATTAAAATAAAGTCTAAATAGCAACTTAATTTCTCGAATATCAGCAAAACACAATCTCAAACATTTCAATTATCTCAATAACCTCACCACCATAACTCATACCGACTTTCATCCAAGAATATCAATACCAATTTATTTCTTAATAAAATAACAAACTCGCTATCACATCAATTCCTTACATCTCCAACTTAGCATAAAAATACTAACACAAATCTTTAGACATTTGTTTCACTTAAACCACTCTGCAATTGAAATTCATCAACACCGGTCTCACATTACCCAACTAATAAAGTTACCAAATCACCACATAATAATTTCACTACAAAACTAAGCCGAAAAGAATTCATCACAACTCCGTTAAAAATTATTAAAATTTCTCGTCACTAATCATATAACTCATTAACGGATTAACATGCAAGGTCTAGCATAAGGTTTAAAACAACTCTTTAACTTAAACAACTCCATAAAGAAGGTTTATCACACTACCATCAAAATATTTATTGGGCATTGCTTTCTTCCCACTAATTATAACACTTAATAATATAAATCCCTTTTTCAACTTAAATCCGCCAATCCAAGGGAAGTATTAGGTAAACACCCCATCCATTGAATCATTTTTTTTTAATTTTTTTTATACCAAGAAAACTCTTAAACATCAATTTCTTATACCTTATAAACATAATATGTATATTCTCTTTCAGTTTAAGTCCAGGTTATCAGCAACCTAGTTTCTAAACTTGCGACTTACTATCGCCAATGCTTTCCCCACATTATTCCACTTTTAATCCACTCCGACGGGATCGACACGGGAAAGGTCGAATGAACTCTCACTTATGTGTAACCCTTCATTACTAAGGCGCATACCAATAATTTAGTACCCTCCTAACTACAACAACTCTTACTCCAAGAAGAAAACCCATGTGATACAAACAAGGTATAATATCCCAGATCAGTCATACCAATAACATTCACACATCAAGACTCCAGGTTTACTAATGGTTTCGCACATAATTTTACTATTCTTAAAAGAACGCATTTCCCCGATGTTAACGTCCCAATAGCGACACTCCATAGACCATCACTTCTCTAATTCAAAAAAATAACGACATTCTACTCCCCAATAGATTACAAAATCAACTTGGAGTATCACCTTAACCCGTAGTTAAACTTTTCTTCATAGACCATCCCCAACTCTACCGTCACTTCTCTATTCCAAAATACGCCTAAGACAGACAACACTTTCTTGCATTAATTACAACGAGTACGATTCTTAGGCAACAACTGATTTCCACACTTGCCACAACCTCACACTCGTACTACTACCACGTCCTATCCAATGGTCCTTTACCCCAAGCATTACATTCAACTACTTTCTTCCACTCTCTTCCACTCTCTTCTCAACATAAAACACGTTTCCCCAAGGATAGCTCCCTAGGAGGTGCTTACTCTAGACCGATCCTATGAGCTAGCTTTCTTTCACCTCCAAACCAATCGCACGCACCCAATTTCAACAATTACTATACTTAACCAATAATTTCACCACACCTCATATCAGGAACTTAACCGAGTTAATCCTAAATCATACTCAATGCTCGAAACAACCACACAATTTTTTTTTCATTTCTCAAATATCATTAACATCATCTTTCAAAATGATAATAAACAAATTGGATCCACACTATACACCCATCCCCAAAATATAACAACCATAAAAACATCTTATTAACAAAATTAGTACATCTTTATTTCACCTCGTGCCTCGATTAGCACAAAATATATCATCGTGCCTCTTTCAACATACAATATTTCACCGTGCCTCTTCCAGCCCAAAATTATATATATATATATATATATATATATATATATATATATATATATCACAAATCATCTAACACATTTGAAATTTTATTCATAACATAAACTTTAACATTTGGAGGCATAACCTAGCGTTTGAAATACTGAATTTTACACAACGCCACATTCTACACTTTCGCAATATCTTTCCAAAATTCTAACATGCACCTTCAATTTGAAAATTGCTAACAATTGCAAGTGTTAGATCATTCATTCCAAATTAAACTACCAACCACTTTCGTTCTCATACAATAAATTTTATTACCACCTTGATAAATCTTTCAAATCCGAACACATATGATAACGGGTTATCACCTTTGATCACTAATAGCTTTTCCTTACTAATCATTCCCAATAACACTCTTCACTTTCTAGTTTCGATTATCCTTGATTTCTCACTTAAATTTATCCCAAGCAATATCATAATGAATAAACATACTAATTTCGATATCATCCAAAATATTTGTTACACTCTTACTAAATTAGAACCAAATGCTTCCAAACCTACACTCTTACTAAGCCTTATCACAAATAATTCATATATCCCCAATATAAAATTTGTTAACAGACGAAAACTTTAAATCAATCACCTGACAATCTCTTCTTTCATCATAACTACTTATTCCAATATATACCGAATTACCGAGGATCACTTATCATTACCTAATCGAAAGTTTTAACAAAATCAAGTTCCAACACCATCCTATACTTACTACTACCTCAAATTCCAACAAGATTATCAAAAATAACTTAATAGGCACTCCACTCCTATCCATATTACCAACACAATTATCAAATTCTTTTCTAATGCAAATAAGCAACAAAAGATTGAAAACACAATTAATCGGTTTGCACCGAAGTCAAATAGCACTTTAGCACGTGTAGAGTTTATATAAATATACCTGTCTTCGTCTCTATCCATATGTCGAGACCGACTTGCCACTCTGTAGATTTCAACAAGGTTAATATACACATAAGCACATACCCCATATAATAAGGTATTCCAGTCCAAACATGTAACTGTAAGTTCACAATTACACTGGCCAGGTGTAACACGAATTTACCTTACATGATGTTCCTTCTACCTTGTTATACTTAATATCCCAAGGTTCTAAAATAATAGGGACATCCTACTTCACATGCAGTTTAAGTCTAGGTACAGATACTAATACCTAAATCCCTTAAACTAGGGCTCTGATACCATCTGTAACGACCCGGTATCCCATAACATACATAATATATAACAATTAACATTTCATACACAACGTCGTTACTTTCATAACAAAATACATGATAATTCACATTCGGTCTCAAAGTCTCAAAACTATACAATACAGAAATGTAAACATATCCTAATCTTCATCAGCTAGCAATCGCCTCCTATGCTTTATTCTTCCCTTTGTTAACCAAAGATCCTTGACCTGTAATACATATTTTTGAAAGGAAAAATGAGGGTTAGACCTAATGGTCTAGTGAGATAATCCATGTCGTTTTAAATTCGTTATAAAACCAATTTATATAAAACCATGTTTCAAAATAGTTTATATACAACCTTTGTGTCAAATCACACATATACCGTAAGTATACAAACACCACATATACCACACGTATAAACACCACATTAAGACTCATGCATCTCATCCCACCTTATTCCTCCACAACTTGCCATATTAATTGGTAGCAAACCAACTAATTTACCGGTCCGCACACCGGAACCCGGCTACTCACCGGTCCGTACACCGGAACACGGCTACCCATCGGTCCGCACACCGGAACCCGACTACTCACCGGTCCGCACACCGGAACCCGGCTACCCGTCGGTCCGCACACCGGAACCCGACTACTCTGCACTTGTGTAATGTAATGCATAGATAAATACCTAATATATCATATCGTCATTTATAAAACCTTTCATCACATTTTCTTTTATAAAAACGTCACCACATTCCAACCACATATATGTCTCAATATAAACACCTAATCACATCGTATATCACGTATCCAATCCATACATATCCATCTCATATATATTTCATATATATATATGCATCCCAGTTGAAAATGTTTTAAAAGTAAAACTCACCTTGAATGCTTAACAATACGCGTCCAAGCCTTTCTCCGAGCTATCCGATTCTTTACCCAAAATTCTCAGAATCTGAAACCATTTACATACAAACACCTCTTTACCAAAAGAATTCATAAGACTTACTAACAAGTTGAGAACCCCAAATAACCTATCAAACTTTTATCCTCAAATATTCCCCTACGGCGACTTAATACGGGGGTTCCGCTACCCGGATAGCGGATGGGGTCAAGGGGCAATGCCCTTTTCGGAACAACTTAACTCAAAATGCATTTGGAAACTATATCTGGACATTCAAAAGTATTCGAAACCTCAAAATTGGTCAAACAGCTAAAGTTTCCGGACAACCCAAAAGAATCCGGACAACACGATTTATCCGGACAACACAGACTAATCCGGACAACATAAGGAATCCGGACACCAAAGGAATCCGGATGCCATCCGGTATCTAAATCATCCGGAAACCATCAAACGAATCGTCCGGACACTATCAATAAAACCACCCGGACACCACCCAAGAATCTACTCGGACACATTCAATCTATCCGGAAACTACTGTCGGTTTGGTCCATTTTGCCCAGAAATCCGACAGAAATCAACCCCAGACTAGGTGTGATGATTCTAATCCGATAGATACTTCCTACTAACCATTATAAACATAAATTGTACTAGAAACATACCTTAATCAACTTCAATAACTCCAATTTGAGCCTTTACCCTTCTTTCTCCTTTCTTTCTTCTTCTTTTTGCTCCCAACACACACACACACCTTAAATCTGAGTTTTGTTATTATGAAGACATTTGTACTCTTAATTCAGATATTATCAACCATAATTACCCTTTTAGACCCTAATCTATTCAATAATAACCGAAGTACCCTTACTTAATAATTCATATCAACTTACCCAAAATAGTAACTTTAAAGTTAATTAATTTAACAGAATAATATTTTTAACTAACGAACTTACCCGGGGTATTACACCACTGTGCAACCCGACTCCACATACAAGCATATAATCATGAAAGCATGTAAATCATGAGAATACTGTAAAACATGCTCGCAGTTATAAAATGACATGCCTCATTTCAATGTACATATCAAAATCTCGATACCTTAAGCAGTTATGGGAAAATATGAACACATTAATTTTCACACAAAAAGGGTGTAAGGGAACTCATCTGAAAAGCGATAAATCCGACTAACACCAAACTCACCTCCGAACGAACCGATAACCTACATGTGTCCCAGATAGAATGTGAGATACCATCGGTCTCACGGATAAACCAAACGCAAAGCAATCGAAAGTCCTCTATAAACTAGACCCTCCATATCCGGACTCTCTCTAATCACCCGGACACAGAACAATCCAGTACCCTATCCGGATACTTTTATCCGGAAACCCACTATCCGGTAGCTTCTATCCGGATACTTTATCCGGAACCCATAATCTGGAATTCTTTCCGGACGTGATTCCATCCGGAAACCCCACAATCATGGTAATCTATCCGGACGTATTCCGTCCGGAAACCCAACACATCCGGATCCCCTTCCCACAGAGAGCCCATCCGAATTCCTTAACTATCCGGACAAACCCTATCCGGATTCCACCCGTATCCGGATTCCACCCGTATCCGGATAACTACAATCCGGACAGGGCGACTTTCCGGACGACTCGAACCACAATCCGACAGTCCCCTTTTTGATTCAATAACTGAGATTTTGTTCCAAACCCATTCCATTAATTGACAAGGTTAAGGTATTAACTTATTGTAATCAGTTCTAGTCGATTTATACTCGATTACAACTCTTTTTGAGGCAAAAAAAATCTAAAAACCCTCAACCATGAACACAAACTTCCCATCTTTGGGTTTTTCTTTCCAAAAGCCACAACACAAACATAGTAGAACTTATTAACAAGGATGAGAAGGAACTTGCTTGAATTTTAAGATTCTTCCCAAGCAAATCCTCTCCCGATTTCTTGCCAAAATCGCCGACTCTCCTTCTCCCTTGATGTGCAGCTAAACGAATACAGTGTCATGAGGATAATTAGGGATTTCTCCTCCCTATATATATATCTTTCAATAATTGCCCCCAAGACCCCCAATCTTCTCATTTTTCCGACTTTAACCACACACATGACCAATAAATAACATTTTTAGGATACGGTTATTACATTTAAAATACTATATGTCTAGTTATAAATATATTTATGTTTGTATTATCAATAACAAATTTTTATTGTTTTTCAAATATTAACAGAAAATATTATTATATCAGAAACTAAAATAAGCTAAATCAATATTATATTTTTGTTTAAATTTTGAAAATATATAAATCAAGGATTTATAAACAAGAGGTTTTAAACCACAGATTTTTATAATGTTATTTTTCAACATATCTTATATAATATAGATATTCATATTAGACAAATGATCGTAGGAGAAGAATAGTCAATGTAGAAAGGCAGGGGCGGAGCTAGAAATTTTATCCAGTGAGTGTCTAGAAAAAATGTAAGAAAATTCACAATTTCAAGGTCGAGAAAACTCTTTTAAATATATATATATATAGTTGGGTTCCGGTGAGAAGTTGAGGTTAATGTGAGAAGTGTGAGAAGTGGTTGTCAACCGTTGGATGAGAAAAGGATGCACATTAGGATGAGATACACCGAGATGCACCGGGTCAATTATCTTCTAAGCCGCAATTCATGAGAGGGCATTTGATTAATAGTGATCAACGGTTCAAATCCACTTCTCACGCTTCTCACGTTAACCTCAACTTCTCACACGATCTTTTACCATATATATATTTACGTTTTTAATTAAATATTTGTTCCGAAAATAGGTTGTAAAGAAGAGTTGAAAAGCATGAGTGACCCAACCAACATAACTATATCTATATTTATACAAACAAATACAAGATGTGTGTAGATAACCATGTAAATAAGAAAACCATTTAAAAATACATGAACTTATTAGTAAACAATTGTGTATTCAATGAATTACTTGTTTATTTTAGAGCCTTTAGAAAATATGGCACTTATAAAGGAAGAAAAAGAAGAACTTGAAATAAATAAAGTTTTAAGTGGGTAATTGAGGTTTGGGATTATCAAATTTTATTTTTAAAGTATGAGGTGGAGCCACTGCCACTTCTGGCTCCAAGGTGGCTCTGTCCCTTTGGAAAGGTAAGAACGGATTTGGACCGTTGATCGTTTTTTATCTTAAACTAGCTCACGAATCACGCTTGATACATGGATTATTCTGGTGCATATGTGGGTGGAGATCAATTTTTATCTTTCTCATCACAACTTTCATTCATATTAATATTATTTATTTATGATAAATTAATAAATTAATGTAAGTAATGCTCAATGTTTAAAAAGAACATGTTTTTGCCTTCAAAAGTCAAAATATTTACAGTTTTTTTGTTTTATTATCTACATACATCCCGAATTAAATTTCCTGTCAAAACTCAAGAGACTTGACCTTCGTCTTCCTCTTTTATGGTAAGATTTCTGGTCCTAGTTATGTTCATCGATAAGGTAATTAAACCGCTAAACGCTTACCAAGGTAAGTATTTAATAAACGGGCTCTTAATATAATAGTTGAATTTTAAGAAAAATCATTAACGTTATTCAAATTTTGAAAAACCATTACATCAAGCATATAATTTAAATTAACTATAATAACTGACATGAAAATACGATAGTACTAACAAATAGTTCTTTAAAATCAAATAAGCGAGTCAAGAATGTAGTTAAAGTTGCAATAACAACAATATACGAGTCACATGGGCAATACGGTATTAGAGCCATGCTCACTTGAGTGATCGAAAAGTCACAGAAGTAAAAGCAGTCGTGGACACGTGGTTGATGATTCTAGGCCGTTGGGCAAGACAAAATCACAGAAGTAGTCGTACTCGACTACTCGTGAGGGCGTCTACATAATAATGCTAGAGAGGGAGACTAGTTTTATTGTTTATGAAACAAAATAAATATAACTTTAACTCTTGTGTAATTTACTAAACAACATTTTAAAAATTGTTATATTTGTTTTTCAACGACTAAATATACTAAATATTAATATAAGAATAACATACACGATTAATAATAATTCTAAATAATTAATACAAAAAGTAATTTGCACAAATGCATATGCACAAATGCATAATACACGTAATTAACACATGCATATGCACAAATGCATAATGTACTTGTGCATAAAAACCAAAAAGTCAACTTAATTTACCTGTATGCACAAATGCATACCGTCCAGATGAAGGGCTCCCTAGGGTGTTTTTCAGTTTTTCGTTTTTTTTGAGTTTTTCCCTTGAACCTCCCTATATATATATATATATATATATATATATATATAGAGAGAGAGAGAGAGAGAGAGAGAGAGGGGAAAGTTCAAATAAAAACTCATTTTCAATTATGAACATGAGGACAGATCTTAGCCCTTCCATCTATATTGATCCAATGACCCATATTAAATAGAGTTTTTTTTTATTGAAATTATTAATTAAGGTGATTAGGGGAAAAATGGGAAGATAATTTAAACACACGCCTACCTTGTTTGACTTTTTATTTTCTTTTTAAAATAAAATTTTTTACCTCCCTTAAATTTAAAATAAATTATCTTAAAAATTACTAATATTTTAATCAAATAAGTTACATAAAAAAAACGAGAATTTTGTGCTCTTCGATATGACACCTATCTCAATATAGTTTATTCTTCATTTTAACCGTTTTTACGTGAAATGCTATGTATGTGGTATATTCAGTATGGATATGTATGCACGTTTCCTGGTGTCCATATTCAGTATGAATAACAAAGGGGAACGTCCATTCACTATTCATGACGAATAACACAGTATTTAAAATGAATAATACAACATTCAGAATGAATAATACACGAATTCCTGATTCATGTATTATTAAACATGAATCGTGTATTATTCACCTTGAATGTTGTATTATTCATGATGAATAATATATGGTGTCCACATTCGGTATGAATAATACATCATTCAGGGTGAATAATACACGATTTATGAATTCGTTTATTATTCATCCTGAATGTTATATCATTCATCCTGAATGTTGTATTATTCATCGTAAATAGTGAATGAACGTTCACCTTTGTTATTCATACTGAATGTGGACACTTGGAGATGTGCATACATATTCATAAAGAATAGAACCAAGTTTCGATTGTGAATCGGAAAACAAAAGAGAGTGCGTCATGTGTTCACACCTTCACGGGTCATTCATATATTATTCATCATGAATAATGTATCATTCATGATGAATAATACAACATTCAAGGTGAATAATACACGATTCATGTTTAATAATACATGAATCACGAATTCGTGTATTATTCATCCTAAATGTTGTATTATTTATTTTGAATACTGTGTTATTCGTCATGAATAGTGAATGAACGTTCCCCTTTGTTATTCATACTGAATATGGACAGCAGGAAACGTGCATACATATTCATACTGAATATAACACATACATAGCATTTCACGTAAAAACGGTTAAAATGAAGAAAAAACTATATCGAGATGGATGTCATATCGAAGAGCACGAAATTCTCGTTTTTTGATGTATTTTGTTTGATTAAAATATTCGTAATTTTTAAGATAATTTATTTTAAACTTTAAGGGGGTAAAAAATTTTAATTAAAAAAGAAAATAAAAAGTCAAAGATGGTAGACTCTAATTTAAATTTCCAGATTTGTCCCTAATCACTTCTCAATTGTTTTCATTAAGTTTTAAACATTGATTAATTTTCCAAATCTTGATCAATGGTTGTAAGTTGTCCTCATGTTCACAATTAAAAATGAGTTTTCATTTGAACCCACCTATATATATATATATATATATATATATATATATATATATAGCCTTAGGTTCAAATGAGAAGTGTAAATTTTTTGAGAAATAGATAAGTGATCTTGGCCATTTATTCGGTCAAGATCGGTTATAATTGGTCAAAAGTTGCGGCTTTGACTGGTCAAAAGTTGCGACTGTTCCAAAAATAGAAGAGCAATTTCGTAACTTTTATAAAAAACACGGGCTGAGTTCATATATGAATCTGTGTGATTCACATATGAACTATACGTTCATATATGAACCTTTGTAATTCACATATAAACTCTTTATAACTAATTCATATATGAATCTTGTGATTCATATATGAACCTTTGTACTTCATATATGAAACTAATTAACTGTAGGTTCATATATGAATCAGTTGAACCAATTAACTAATTCATATATGAATCTTTGTGTTCATATATGAAACTTTATGATTCATATATGATTTTTTTAACTAATTCATATATGAACCTTTGTGTTCATATATGAACCTTTGTCATTCATATATGATTTTTTTTAACTACTTCTCATATGAACAAATTAACTGATTCATATATGAATCACAAAGGTTCATATGTGAATTAGTTATAAAGAGTTTATATGTGAACTACAAAGGTTCATATATGAATCACACAGATTCATATATGAACTCGTCCAGCGTATTTTTTACGAAACTACCCCTCTATCTTGTGCAGACCACGCGAGGAATTATCCGTTGCTTCTCGGTCAAAGCCGCCGATCTTGACCGAATAAATGGCCAATATCACTTCTCTATTTCTCAAAAGTTTTGCACTTCTCATTTGAACCTCTCCCCATATATATATATATATATATATATGGGCTTAATCAAATAAGAACTAATTAGTTTGTGGTAATTGTAAGAACCAATAAAATGGTACTTTAGTAAAAAAATTGAATATTTAAACCCTAAAATAAACCCTAATTTTTTTTTTTATTTCTTCAAGAATGTGCAGCCAAACAACTAATATTGACTTGCATCCCTCTGCTCTCCCTCTCGTCTTCTTGATCGAGACAAACAACAACACCGTCGGCAGCCACCATTTCGGCAACTGCAGATCGATTCCCTCTTCTTTCTCTCTTAATCGAGTCCCTCAGACCCTCTCTCTTTCGTCCCTTTGTTGGTCGATTGCAGATCTGCAATCATCCTCTCCATCTCCCTCCCTCATATCCTCCCCTCTCCATCTCTCTCGATTGCTCACACAGACATGTACCAACATTTCCCTCAGCCACACCTCACACACACATTTCACGATCGGCTGAATATACGCAGACTTGAAAGGTCGATGGAGAAGGAAAAATAAGCAAGAAGACCAGAAAATCACCAATTTGAAGACGATTGGCCGTCACGAAATTAAGCCAATCCAAGAAATAGTATTTTTCATCGATCTCAGAGCATCTCACCCTCCATTTGACCCCAGATCATGCTTCAACAACTAGGGTGTGTTTTTTGTTGATGGATCTTTGTAAATAAGTCTTGGCAAAGGGTGTTGGCAATGGTTGCAAAACACATTGATTTGTAACAAGTGAAAATTACAGAAATGGTGTGTGCAGATATTAAATAAGACCAAAAGCAGGCAACAATGGTATCATAGTGGGTATAACAGTGATATCACATTTGTTCTTGTATGTTTACTGGGGGTATCACAGTGATATCACATTTGTTCTTGTATGTATTCTGGGTATCACACTGGGGGTATCATAGTGATATCACATTGTTCTTGTATGTATTCTGGGTATCACACTGGGGGTATCACAGTGATATCACATTTGTTCTTGTATGTATTATGGGTATCACACCGGGGGTATCACAGTGATATCACATTTGTTCTTGTGATATCATTATCATAATCGATATATATGTTGGAGAGAGGAGAGAGGAGATTTTAAAATACCTAAAATGCCCTTTTATTTAAATTTCAAATAAAATTACTAAAATTAATAATTTTCTAATTTATAGTTTAATATGTGGCTCACATTGGTTCTTACAGTTACCACAAAATAACTAGTTCTCCCTTGAATGCCCCCCCCTATATATATATATATATATATATATATATATATATATATATATATATATATAGGGAAGGGTTCAATTGAGAAGTCTAAATATTTTGAGAAATAGAGAAGTAAAAAAACACGGGAGTGTTCATATATGAACGTTCATATATAAACAGTCATATATAAACAGTCATATATGAACGTTCATATATGAACGTTCATATAACAGTCATATATGAACGTTCATATATAAACAGTTATATATGAACACTCCAACGTTCATATATGAACGTTCATATAACAGTCATATATGAACGTTCATATATAAACAGTCATATATGAACATTCATATATGAACACTTTTGTGTTTTTTTACTTCTCCATTTCTCAAAATATTTAGACTTCTCAAATGAACCTAACACTATATATATATATATGACATTTTTCTAACCATTGAATTTGTAAGCAAAAAAGCGCTGATCTAATAATAAAATATGATCTATTGATGTATTCATGTATGTTAAATATATAGTTCTTGTTTTTCCTCGATCCTATTTATTCTTTCCCCCGATCATGATTCTTTTGTTTCGTAATATATCCATTTCCTATACCTTACTTTTTGGTCGGATATATTAAACTATTGTAGAACAAACAATATAGAGAGAATCAATATACGGAGAATCAAGAATGTGTATTCTCATTAAATCATAAGCCTTTTAAATGGACGGTTACAAAGAGATAATCATGAGATACAAAGTTCTAATCTAACTCTAATGTGTATATCTCTATCTCTATCTCTAACTTTATCATTAGCGTCTTATACTTTGACGATGACACATTTATCTTCAACACTCCCCCTTGTGCCAGTCAAAGGAGTGATGGTGCATTATCGTTGTCTCGTTAAAACCTTACGTCAAAATAAAAACCCAATGGGAAAGAGTACAACCAACCCATTTATAGACTATTCCTTTAGTCTAGTATTCCCTAAGATTTGTACATCAACCATGGGAGTTAAGGAAACAAGATGGTATATAAACACTTGCCTCACTAAAACCTTACACCAGAGAACAAAACCCAATGGGAAAAATAAAACTTTGGGTGAAAGAAATAGCACAACATACCAATATCACATGTATAGTAGACTCCCCCTTTTGTCTAATACTCCCCCTGATACGTACGTTGATCAAGGGAGTTTGGAAAGTCTCCGCATTCCAATGATTTCCACATGTTTCTCAAATGTGGCGTTAGGTAGTGATTTGGAGAACAAATCAGCCACATTCTCCTCAGACCTTACTTGATTCACTTGAATCTTAAGGAGAGTCTGTTGTTGCTGATTATAGAAAAACTTTGACGAAATATGTTTTGTATTATCACCCTTGATATATCCTAATTTCATTTGTTCGATACAAGCTGCATTATCTTCGTATATGCATGTAGGATTTTTAGTGGTTGAACTTAAACCACTTGCCTCTCTAGTATGTGTAATGATAGATCTTAGCCATATACACTTTCGAACTGCCTCATGTAAAACAATAATTTCTGAATGGTTCGAGGAGGTAGCTACAAGGGTTTTCTTGGTAGATTTCCAAGAAATCATTGTGTTCCCAATTGTAAACACATATCCTGTTTGGGAACGACCCTTATGTGGGTTAGAGAGATACCCAACATCAGCAAAGCCTACTAATATATCATTTGGGGTTTTCCTGTAGGGGGTATCGCTTTCTTTGTTAATACCTTTATAGGTATTGTGTTGGTCCCAAAAGGCCTATACAAGTTTGTAGAAGGGGGGGGGGGGTTGAATACAAACACACTATTTTACTTTTCTAAATTGTTTATTGATAAATCATTAACAATTTACAGCTTGTTGCGGAAACAAGATTAAGGATAAACCTAAATCTAAACAAGTTGGAACACTATGGTTTCTTGCACTAAGAAAGATAAGGAGATTACTAATAAAATCCTATCTTAAGAGAGATTTGAACTTGTCCAGAGTTAGCAAGTTACTTCAAATGAAGTGAGTTCATCTCTTTATATACTGCATGCATTAAATGAAAATCAGTATATACTTTACACGTGTCATCAGCTGGTTGGTTGCATGTCATTGACCTTGGTTGACAACCTTAGTAGTCGTAAGGATGAACAGTGTAGTATCAGAGTGGTTGTACGATTTCAGATATTCGGAGGTTCTTTTCTGACATTTCGTACGGAGGCGTGCAAGGGTGGTTAAGACAAAAGTACTTTGTACGGAGGACTTCATGATCAGCTTTCGTTGATTCAGCGATTATCATTTACTATTCAGCAGATGATAAAGTTCAGCGATAGCTGAAGTCTTGTACTTGATACTTCACGTTGAGTGGACAAATCTGAGTCTTCGTTGATCCGCATCAGTTCATTAGGAGACTTGTCGCTGGTTCTTGAGCCTGATCTTCGACTTCAGCGTAGAACCTTTGTTGACGTGAAACTTGTCTTCAGGGATCATAAGTAAACAACTAACTTATCAGCGATCATCACAATGACTGAACAGACTCAGTGCATTAATGATGAACAGTGTTCGCTGAATGTTTAATTTAAAGAGCGAGAGTTCCTATCAGCGGTACTGTAAGATCTTAGTACTTATCAGCGATAGTGAAACTCTGATACATATTGTTTACTTACAATTTTCACTAAGTATTTAAGAGAGGTTCATTATCAAATCACTGAGGGTTTGGATCAACAATCTCCCCCTATTTGATTATGACATAGCAACAAAGAAAATTGCTATTTAATGAAAACATAAGGATAAAAAGAACTCATAAAATATTTGTCCCTTTTACTGTTTTCTGGGATCTTTTCAGTACTGATGGAGTAAAGTACGTTCGCTGAAATCTTTCTTTAAATCTTTGAATCAGGTTACAATGAAGAACATAAAGATTACAAGTACGAGCGAAATAAATTACAAGTACAGAAGGATAACTGATACAATAGAGAAAAAGGCGATTATATCAGTTTTCAAAAGGTTCTTCCTTAATGAGAAGTTCATCAAGGGTCGTCTTTTCAGTGGGGATCATCCAGTCAGGAACCGTTACGCCTTGTTTTCTTTTGATCAGCGCTTCTTTAAAGATCAAGGGTTTTAGGTGTCGTGCCTGAATGTCTTTTCTGAAGTCGCACCAGTAGATAAGATCTCTGAGCTGTTCGATTGGAGTGATTGGAAGCTCAGCGATCCGTTGAAAGCATTTACGTCCGTCGTAGTCAAGAAAGAATATTCCATAAGGATTACTGATGACTTTACCAGGGACGAAAAGTTCACATGGTGGCAAAGAAATGTCAAGGGCAGATAGATCAGGATCAGGACCAAGCACTTCAGCGCGAGAGAAACCAATTCCAGTTTCATTTCGTATGACAGGACCCGAGTTTGAATCTTGACGTTTCTTCTTTGGAGAGGCCCTTTTTCTTTTCAGCTTTAGATCAGGAACAGGAGGAATATCCACACAAGAAGATATCAAATCGATCTGTCTGTTTATCAGCTTTTCGAAATGATCCTTGTACTTAGATTGTGATGATTGGATAGCTAACCTCATCTCCAGCCATTCAGAGAGACCATACCTTTTTGCAGTGTCAGCGCGAAAGGTTTCAGTTTGGCCATCTTCTCTGAACAGTTTGATGTCAACAATAGGTACTCCGATAGAGGATCTTCCAGAGATGAATACCTTGTTGATCTTCGCTGGACGATATCTGAAGTGAATTTTCTCTTTACACCAGATCATGGTGGTCTGAGAAACTTCAGTTTTCTTTTCCACGATCTTCTGGGCTTCTTCCCAAAGCTTTCGTTGGATTTGAATGGGAACACGCTTCAGCTTGGGATCGTTGACAGATTCTTGAGTGAGCTTGATGGTGTATTGTCTGTCTTTCTCTTCAGATTCCTTCCTTTCAGCGATGAGGCGTTCAGCTCTAAGGTGTTCCTGGTATTCAGCTTTTGAAATTCTGAACTTAGGAGGAACTGAAGGCAGTTGATCAGGCCTTAGAATGATTCGCTGATCCTCGAATCGCTTTATTATTTCTTCTCTTCTCTTTTGATCCTCTTCACTCAGCTTTTGAGGAGCTGAGGAAGGTCTGTTTCTGTGCGAGAGAGGTTGTTCTTCTGGTTCATCAGTCTCAGAGATCAAATCCAAGACTGGGATTATTTCATCAGCAACAGCTGGCTTTATTTGTGAAGTCGCAATAGTAGAACCTTCAGCGACATCCTCAAACAGGGGAGAGGACTAGCTGAAACGCAGCGATCATACAAATAAGAACTGGGTAGACGAACTTGGGTAGAAAAGATAGAAAAAGAATGTGGATGTGTAGAGAGGTTGTGGAGTAGAGAAGTTGTGGAGTAGAGAACTGATTGTGTATAGAGATGTTCAGGGAAGGAATATAAGTAAAGTTTAGTGTACATGACAAACCG
This sequence comes from Saussurea involucrata, assembly GCA_033807775.1. Classification (NCBI taxonomy): domain Eukaryota; kingdom Viridiplantae; phylum Streptophyta; class Magnoliopsida; order Asterales; family Asteraceae; genus Saussurea; species Saussurea involucrata. Next base: position 105,050,478 of record CM066314.1, on the reverse strand, counting down.
TCTTTTCAAGCAAGATCGCCAGATTTTCATCTTCAGCGAGGCCTTTGCCTTTGCCTTTCTCAGCGCCAGAGGCTGAGGGCTTTGTCTTTGTCTTTGTCTTCTCCCCTGAAGGTTCTTTTATTGAGATTCCTTTAAGATCTTTGGTTCGAGGAGCAGGTTTGACGATAAAGAAATCATCGTCATCTTCATCATCATCATCATCTTTCCTTGGAGAGAAGGATGGTTCATCTTCAGGGATGTCGATGTCTTCATCTTCTTCTGCTTCGAATTCCTCAGCATCTTCTTCGAGTTGCTCCCCATCAGATACAGAGGCGAGCTTCTCGGTTCCCTCAGGGTTTTCATCTCCCTGAGGTCCAGCGGTTAGATCTTCATTCCTCTCTCCCCTGATAGATTCATCATGGGAAAGGTCTTCATCGCTCTTGTTCAGATCTTCAGCGCTTTTCTCAAGATTTTCAGCGCTCTTCTCCCCGGTATGTTCAGCGCTCTTCTCCCCCTCTTTTTCATGATGACTTGGGGAGGAATGGGCAGACTCAGCATTGGTGTTATCTCTGTCTTCTGGGCCAGAGATTTTCACACAACCTTCAAGCTTTGCTATTCTGTCTTCTAGGCTAGAAATAGCAGGCGTGATTTTCTTCAGCTCTGTGCGATCCGCCGCTGTGAAAGATTCCAAAATAGGGACAGGGGCAGGAGCAGGAGCTGGATTATTTGCCTTGTTGACCAGCGTCTCGATCATCGTCTTCATAGAACTAACGTCGGTCTTTACAGAGCCTAAGTCGTTCTTGACTGCTGACATATCACCCTCTAATATTCCAACCGATGTCTTCAGCGTTGTTACTTCGCTGGACATGGTCGAAACTGAGGTTTTGAGGCTGGTGTAGTCAGTGTAGATGTCAGAGAGCACCTTGGCAAAATCGACAAGAGTCTTATCAAGTCCCTTGATGTCTTCAGTTGAAGCTTTCTTCTCCACCACCGTTGTCAGCTTTGTCAAATTCTCTCCAGTGTTTGTTACAGCTGTTGAGTTGTTGGAGAGTGTGGTGGTGAGACTGGTCAGCTTTGTTTCCACGGACTTCAGAGAGGCGTTGATGTCTCCCAAATTAGGACCTGTAACATATAAGTACTTGTGAACAAAGGAAAGCTCAGAAGTTTTAGGTTTAGTTACAGTGTTTAAGGTGGGATTTGTACCTACAGGAGGATTGATGAACTCGTCAAAGTTGCAAGTTCCTGAATAATGTTCCATATCCTCTTCGAAAGTACGGTGAGGTATGGTGATCTCTGCAGGTCCTTTCTTCATCATTTGTTGAGAAGCGTCAGCGGTGGCTTCTGGAATGATGGCATCTCCAGTGATCTTTGGAGGAGTGTCCAAGTGAGTGGAGGGAGAAGCGAAGGTTAAGATTGGGGTTCGGGTTCTGAGTTCAGCGTTGGAATCGCTGACAATCACTTCATCAGTCTTTTGAGAGACTGAGGGAGGTTGGGTAGTTTCCAAGTTTCTAACCTCAGCGTTTGGAGACGCTGAAGTCTGGATTGGAGGGATGGCTTGAACGGGTGTGGCAGAGCGTACCACGGAACTTTCCTTCAGCTCGTCAGAATGAGTTGAGGAGTCTTCAGCATGGAATTGCTGGGGTTGCTCCTTGGTTTTCTTGATCCTTTTAGAATCAAGTTGGGTGTGTGAGGGTTTCCTTTTCTTAGAAGGAGAGGATTTTGTGGCCGGGGTATCAGCGATAGGTATTGTCGCTGAAGGAGCCACAGAAAGCGGAGAATTTAGAAGAGTGAGAAGAGTAGAGAGACGTACCTCATTGGCGACAGGCTTGAAGTCGAGAACCTTAGGGCCAATCTGAGAAAGTTTCAGATCACCCTCTTCAGGATAGCTGTCCTTTAGGCCATATTGAAAGATGGCGCTGATGAATCGTGGGTAAGGAACCCATGCTGGTCTGTCAGCGGCAGAATCGACACGTTGAATCAGGTCATCATAAATAATGGAGGCCCAGTCAATGTGTAGACCTTTCAGCAGTGCGTATCCCATGGACTGCTGAGGTTGGGCGACTTGATCAGAAGATCCGGATTTCGCTGTCATGCAGCTGATCAGGTGAGCGAAGATGAAATTCATCTCGCTGGGCATCTTGGATTTCTTTATCAGCGTCAGTTTCTTCTCAGGCTTCTTGTCCCTTCCAATATCCCAGATATAACCCATTGCGTCAAGGAAAGCAATGATTGCTTCTCTGTCAGCATGCTTTTTATGGTCAGGGAATGGAATGAAGGGTTTTTCTTTGGTAGCATTTGGGAAGTTCAGGGCTTTTCGGATTATGGCGGGTGTTATCTTGATGGTGCCATACTCAGTATCGCTGAGTATGCAGTCGATGGTTTTGGATGCATCTTTGGCAGATGGTAGCTCAGTGTGTCTGGCAGAGTACCAGAACTGGGATAAGAGCCGCTGACTGGCAGGAGGTGTTATGGTCAGGGCTGTGTAGATGGGGCTGTTTTTCAGAAAACTTACAGCATCGTCCAGATGTGATACTTGCTTCCGAGGAGGAAACTCGAGAAGAGCTGAGAGGTTGTTGGCTTTAGTCCAATCTAGTTGATCCAGCTCGAACTTAACCTGAGGGGCTTTGAAGATGTCCATTTCCTCAGAGTCAGCGGAGATGGATTCAGCGGTAACATTTATCTTTGAAGTTGCCATTTCTCTGTATTATCAGTTCAACCAAAGATGTTAACAAATAAGAATTATCTTAATGTGGAAAGAATTTTCCATTAAGATTTTTCGAATTTTGTCCATTTCATTCTGACAAAAATGTCTTAATGAAGATTAGGGTTTTTCTTGATTTTTTGAAAAAGAAATGTAAAACCCATAAAGTCTTGTATTCCAGTTTCTGAAAAAAAATTTGGATACGAATGAAGAACAAGTTTAAGATTTAGATTTAAAACTTGAAGAACAACCATGAAATGGTTGTGTTCATAAAACCATGAAAGAAAATGATTTTATTTTTGAGTTCTTTTGTTTGATCTTGTGTAAAACAATGATAAGATCGAAAACAAGTTATAAGCATTTGATAAAAGATAAGAACATATTAACCTTGATGTTTTGATGAAGAAGATGATGAACAGTTCTTGAGGATTTGAGAGCACAAATGCAACAGTAATTCTTTTCTTGCGGAGAAAGATTGTTCGCGTAAAAGGCAAATATAAACCAAGAGTTGTTTATATAGGGAGTTTTAGAGAGAGAAAACCTTGAGCGGGAAAAGGTTTTCATCATGACACGGACACGTGTTTGCATTTGATTGGAAGTTTGAATGAAACGTGCAAACGTGTGTCAGAAAGAAATCGTGCCTAGTGTTATCCGTTGCAATGACGTCACAACTGTCCTTTCACATTCTTTTAGGATGTCTCTGAGGTTTTGAAAGCTCAGGGACTCTTTTGAAAAAACATGAAGCACTGAATAGAAAATATCAGTGAAGGTTTAAAGAATTTTCAAAATATCGCTGTTAAGGAAGAGATATTCAGCGATGCAATTTATTTTGAAATCTTGCATTTACATGCGATTGTCAGAGAGAGAAAACATACCTGGATATCAGTTTAACCAAGTTTATTCAGAGAGAAGATGATGAAATGGATTATATAAATTGATTTTACCCCGAAGGCTATACAAGAATGTATAAACGTATCGCTGATCAAATGTCAACCGCTGAAGATTTTACCTTTCAAAGTTCAGCATTCCAAGCTCGCTGATGAGAAAGTTGAATCTTGTCTCATCAAGAGGTTTGGTAAATAAATCAGCTAACTGATAATCAGTTGGGATAAAATGAAGTTCTATATCACCATTCATCACATGATCTCTGATAAAATGATATCTGATTTCTATGTGTTTTGTCTTTGAGTGTAGCACTGGATTGTTTGCTATAGTGATGGCACTAGTGCTGTCGCAATAGATTGGAATTTTGGAGAGCTGAAGATCATAGTCTAGTAGATGATTTCTCATCCACAAGACTTGAGAACAACAGCTTCCAGTGGCTACATATTCAGCTTCAGCTGTGGAAGTGGACACTAAGTTTTGCTTCTTACTTGTCCAACTTACCAGCTTTCCACCCAGGAGCTGACATCCTCCTGTGGTGCTTTTCCTATCCATTTTGCAACCTGCAAAATCACTGTCTGAATAGGCGGTTAGATCGAATCCTGAGTCTTTGGGATACCAAATACCTAGGTTCGCTGTACCCTTAAGATATCCAAAGATTCGCTTTATAGCTTTCATATGAGATAACTTAGGTTCAGCTTGATATCGTGCGCACAGACATGTTGCAAACATAATATCGGGTCGGCTAGCTGTAAGATACAATAGTGAGCCGATCATCCCACGGTACAGCGTGACATTGACAGGAACACCCTTTGTGTCCTTATCAAGTATCAGCGGTGGTGCCATAGGGGTTTTCATAGCTGAACTTTCAGTTAAATCGAATTTCTTCAGCATATCTTTAACATACTTTCCCTGATTTATGAAAGTTCCTTTTTCAGTTTCCTTAATCTGAAGACCAAGGAAATATGTCAGTTCACCCATCATGCTCATTTTATACTCATCTTTCATTCTATCAGCGAAACGAGTACAAAGCTCAGGGTTAGTAGAACCAAATATAATGTCATCAACATATATTTGAACTAAAATGATATGACCTTTCACTTTTCTAAAAAACAAAGTTTTGTCAATCTTACCTCGCTCAAATTTTTCAATATGGAGATAAGTAGAGAGAGTATCATACCATGCACGAGGAGCTTGCTTTAAGCCATAAAGTGCCTTGTCCAGTTTATAAACATAACCTGGACGCTTAGGATCTGAGAATCCTGGAGGTTGTTCCACATACACTTCTTCATTCAGCTTTCCATTTAGAAACGCTGACTTAACATCCATCTGATGTACAGTGAAGTTTTTGTGTACAACATATGCTAAGAAAAGACGAATAGATTCAATTCTTGCTACTGGAGCAAAAGTTTCGTCATAATCTATGCCTTCCTCTTGTCTGTATCCCTGAGCAACAAGACGAGCTTTGTTGCGAGTTACAGTACCATGTTCGTCCAACTTGTTTCGATAGACCCATTTAGTGCCTATCACCGTTTTGTCAGTTGGTCTACGAACGAGTTTCCAAACTTTGTTTCTTTCGAATTCAGTCAGCTCTTCTTGCATAGCGCTGACCCAGTTTGGATCTCTGAGGGCATCATCTATTTTCTTTGGTTCAGTTAGAGAAATAAAGTTAACAAATAAACAAATATTACCTGCACTTCTACGAGTCTGAATACCAGCGTTGGGATCACCAAGAATTTGATCGATTGGGTGATTTATAGTCCATCGCTGAGCAGGAGCATACGTCGCTGATTCAGTCTGAACTGGAGAAACTGAAGATGAGGCTTCAGCTACTTCTGGATTATCAGCTAAGAGAGGAATGTTTGCATTTGTCACTTCATTCACTGATTGCTGAGAAATAGATGGAATTTCTGAGACATTTGGATCAACTGCAGGTATAGTGTTTATAGGAACAGCTGAGACCCAAGATGTTTCAGCTTCACTATTCTGCATATCTGGAATGATAGTAGGACCATCATTTTCTACGGTGTGAGCATGAGGAGTGGGAATATCTTCTGAATCACCAAGATGAGAAAACATCCATTGGTTCAGTTCTTCTGTATCAGCGTTCGGTTTAGAGTTCGCTGAACGGGATTCGTCAAACGTGACGTGAATAGTTTCTTCTACAGTTTGTCTTCTACGGTTGAAGACTCTGAAGGCTTTGGAGACTGAGGAGTATCCAAGAAAGATTCCATCATCAGCCTTAGGATCAAACTTTCCAAGGGCATCTCTGTTGTTCAGTATGAAACACTGACATCCAAAGATGTGAAGAAAGCTGATTGAAGGCTTTCTCCCATGAAAAAGTTCATAGGCTGTCTTTTTGAATCTTTTAACTATCAGCGACCTGTTTTGCGTAAAACAAGCAGTGTTGACAGCTTCTGCCCAAAACTGAGTAGGCAGGTGAGAATCGCTGAGCATTGAACGTGCAACTTCAATAATTGTTCTATTTCTTCTTTCAGCGACTCCATTTTGTTGCGGTGTTCTCACTGACGAAAAGTTGTGAGAAATACCCTTACTCTCAAGGAAGGAATCAATAGAACTGTTTTTGAATTCAGTTCCATGATCACTCCTTATTGAGCGAACAGTCATATTGTTCAGAGTTTCCATCTTCCGAACAAAGGTGATGAGTTCTTCAGGGGTGTCACTCTTAGAACGGAGAAACATTACCCATGTGTAACGAGAGAATTCATCAACTATGACCAGCGTATATTTCTTTCCAGCGATGGATTGTTTGTTAACGGGGCCAAACAAATCCATATGGAGTAATTGTAGAGGAGATGACACTGAAGAGACTTGCTTTGACTTGAAGCTTGCCTTGGTCTGCTTCCCTTTTTCACACGCTGAACATAAAGACTCTTTGGCGTATGAATGTTGAGGTAGACCAGTGACTAACTCTTTGGAGGAAAGAGTATTCAGCGTCTTGAAGTTGAGATGTGAGAGCCTCTTGTGCCATAGCCAGTTAACATCAGAAGATGCCTTTGAGAAGAAACAGGAGTTCTCAGTGGTTGTTGAGTCCATGTTTATTACATAAACATTTTCCAAACGATAACCGCTGAGAGCTATCTTCTCCTTTTTGTCAGAGACAAAGCAGGATTCCTTAGTGAAAATCACTTTGTTATCCATGTCGCAAAGCTGACTGATGCTCAGAAGATTATGCTTCAACCCTTCAACATATGCGACTCTTCTGAAGGATGTTGTACCATTTGAAAGTACACCATACCCTCGGGTGTGTCCTTTTCCATTTCCACCAAATGTCACAGAGGGACCCTTCTCTTCCTTGTATTCAGCGAGCAGGTTTTTCTTTCCAGTCATGTGTCTAGAGCATCCGCTATCGAGATACCAGATACCCTTCTTAACCTGCATTTACAAAGGAAGATTAGTTTTGCTTGGGTACCCACTTCACCATGTATACGCGTTTGTCAGTGGAGGTAGTTGGAATGGGTTCAGCAGTCTTCGCAGCATTTGAAGATTCAGCTTTGTCTTTCTTCACTTTGGTCAATTTCTTGACCTCAGCGGTAGGAGTCACCTTGACCTGAATTTCAACTGGGTTGGTCTTCTTGGACTTGGGTGCTATCTTCACCTTAGCTATCTTATCAGCTTTGGTGGCTGTGGGGCACTTACTTGCAATATGATCGGTAAGTCCACAGTGATAACATTTCCTATAACTAAAAATAGTTCTAGGACCACTTGAGTGCTGAGCTTTTAATTTGGAATTAGAAGTGCCAGCACCAAGTACACTATTGGTTTTTGAAATAGGACGAACATTCAGTTCTTCAGATTTCTTACCAAGGACATCTACTCTGAGTCTAGGAGTAGGTCGCTGAACTGATCCAGAGGTCTGATTTCTAGAACTAGATGAATGAATCACTAAGGCTTTGGAAGCATTCAGCTTAGGTACTAAGGTACCCTTCTGAGGATTTTGATAAATAACAATTCCTTTACCTTTGTCTTTAGAGACAGAGGTAGGTTTTGAATAAACCATTTTCTCCTTACCTTTTGAGGAGGTAGGAGCTTCCTCAGGGATTGATGTAACCGACGAGGAGTACTGAGATGATGAAGTGTCAGCGACTGAGGATACGAACGTTCCAAATTTAAGCATTTAACGTTCAGTGGTTGGTTTTGGAGTATCATATTTATAACCCAGACCACGTTTATCACTTAGAGGAATCTGAGCCTTAATTATCTCAGTGATCTTTGTTGAAGAATTACACCATCCTTCAACAGTAGCTTGTTCAGCTTTTAATGTAGCGATAGCTTCTGCTCGTTCGATTTTGACTAGCTGATTTAAATAGACTTGATCTTTAAAATCATCTTCAATTTTAGAAAGCTTTTCTATTTGAAGGTGGCAGTTTTTAAGCTTTTCAGCGAGATCAAGATTTTGGTTTTCAACCACAGCTTTGCCGTTCATGGCTTCGTATAAACTTCTAGTCAATAGATCGATTTTACGGAGGCTATCAGCTTCATCAATATTTGCAATATTGGTAAAGAAAGAAGGTGATACCTGAATGGCAGATGTTGAAGTGGAGGGAATGTCTGAACTTTCTTCCTCTTCAATCTTAGCCATGAGACATTGATTTGCTTCATCATCTTCAGAATCAGATGATGAGGCTTCTTCATCAGAAGCAGCCCAATCATAGTCAGCCATCAGGCCTTTTCCTTTCTTCTTAAAGCTTTTCAGCTTTGCATACTTCTCCTTCAGCTTTGAGTATTTGTCATCTTTATTCCTTGGAACAAAGGATTTCTTTGAGAAAGCTGAAGGTCTCATGATTTTCTTTGACCTGCACTCATTAGCGAAATGACCTGTCTTTTCGCAGTTGAAACAAGTAGCAGTAGCCTTATCAACAAAAGCTGATGATTTAGGCTTGTCAGTTATGGAAAGAGGTTTGTTCTTTCTAAACATTTTCTTCTTGGCGAATCTCCTGAACTTTTTAGTTAGGAGAGCCAAGGATTCATCATCATCTGAAGAATCAGAGTCTGATGACCTTTCAGAGTTACTTCCTAACTCAGTGATAGTGACCGAGGGTCGCTGAGTAGAAGGTTCCTCTGAGAGTAAATCAACAGGAGTGCTTTTGGAATCTTTTACAAGATTCTTCTTAAGATGGCTAGATTGCTCATGATTCAACAATGTACCATATAAGGTTGAAAGGGTCATTGATTTAAGATCCTTTGACAGCTTGAGACACATGGAAAAATTGTCCCAGCTTTCATGTAAACATTCTAGAAACTTTGTCAGCACTTCAAAGTTAGAATATTCCTTACCAACAGTTTTTAGATCTATAATTAAGCAATTAAAACGTTGGTGAACTTCAGAGAGAGTTTCATTCTTACCAGAAATGAAGTTTTCGTATTGTCTTACCAGGTTGATCTTTCTTGAGTCCTGGACTTCAGACGTTCCTTCATACTGAACACATATTGTGTCCCACATGGCTTTTGATGACTTCAGGTTCATGACGGAATGGTAGACTTCGTCAGGAAGGGCCATGGATAGTATGGATCAGGCTTTTGTATCTATAGCCACTTTCTTCTTATCTTCATTGGTCCACATGTGTATTTCCTTTGGAATCAGCCTTTCAGGAATAGCAGCTCTAGTTGCAGTGGCTTCAACTAAAGTGTAACGTCCCAAAAATTACAAGCAAATTTAAAATTTTAAAATAAACATTTCATTTATAACAACTCATTAAATGATCCCAACGTTTCGTTTGCAAACACATAATTACTATCTTTGTAAAATAAAACCAGCGGAATAAACGTTTAATTATTAAAACCATAAAGCAACCAGCTCTCCTCGCGCACCAGTGTGTACCCGTCACGCCTTAGAGCCACTCGTACCTGAAACCACAATCTATTGGGAAACGGTAAGCATGAAGCTTAGTGAATTCAAACACCATAAATAACATAGTTATTCCACATTACCCCTATAACAGATAGATACACATAAACAAGCATACCAGTTTACGAACAAATCATAAACATGCATATCCACACACACCCACCTAAGAGGCACATGTCGGTCCCACCGACCACATGATAACATCTCCGGCCCCGCCGAATCCCCGGTCCCACCGAGTCTCTACGCCACCCGCGTATAAAATCTCCGGCCCCGCCGGATCCTCGGTCCCACCGAGTTGTAATGTAACACACTCGTCACACCGAGTTCCCACAACGTTTCTTTCCACTTCCTCGGTCCCACCGAGCCCTCGGTCCCACCGAGTTGTAATGTAACACACGTTTATACTAAGCATTTAACCCAAGCACATATTACGCACCACAAACAACTAGTTCACACCACAAGTACAGTAGTACATACAAACTACCATAACATGCATACAACATAGTATCAACTAGACACCCCACTATCTAGTTCCACAACACAATCACATAAAGCTACCACACACGTACTACAACAATGATAAAACAACCGATATTAAGTATAGTGAGAGAACTCACCTCGTAAGCGCGCCTAGCTCACAACACAATTCAAGCTTCACAATTACGGTCACTTCCCTGCACCTAAACGCATGTTAAAACGTGTCAATACGAGACTCGGACCCTATGACACGACACACGCTTAAACCTTCACTAAAACTAATTTCCGTTCTCACAAAACAGGTCTGTTCGGGACCTGTTTCGACCCCTTTAAACCCAGAAAATTCCCAATATTATTTCATGACCAGAAAGTCCTCTGAGTTAGGGTTCCAAGGACATATTATACGCCTCCTAACGATTTTTCTACAATTAACTATGAATTAAATACGAACGGTTACCAAAACGGCCAGTTTTCGGTCCAGCCTGAACAAACAGACCCAATACAGCCTAGCTACGGGCTTAATCAGACTTTCAGCAAAACACGAAAAACCTTCCCAATTCGATTTGGGAACTTTGGGCACCAATTTCACCTCAAAACGAGTTACGAGCAGGAAGTTATGGTCTACACAAAACAGTGGCAGATTCCAGAATTTTACACATAAAATGACGAATCACCGAACTTGCGACCACTTTTTCGCCCAGTTAGAGACCGAACCAGTTTTTCGCTAAAACACGGAAAATTTGCTCGACCCTGAACTTGAACCGTGGGCGCCAGTTTCGGCTCAAACGGAGTTACGACAGAAAAGTTATGATCACGCGAAAACTGGACAGCACACTTAGAATTTTCATAAAATGACGATTTATAAAAACGGTTCAAGGCTTAATCGATTCGGGATTTACGCTAAGAGTGTTACCCACTGCCACCGCCCTCCACCCACAGACACCGTAGCGACGGCGTGCGGCGGTGATGGTCTCGCCGGAAAAACGAAAAGGAAAAAGGAAAAGAAACGAGACGAACGAGAGAGTTACTTACCTCACGACGACGTCTCACCACCACAACCAAACCTCCCTCTCTCGATCCCTCCGACGACAGCGGGTGGTGGCGGTCTCCGGCGACAGCAGCAGCGGCGGCGAGGGTGGCTGCCGCTGGTTCTTTCTTCTCCTCTCTCTCCTTCTCTCGATCTCTCTCTCTTCGTTTCTCACTTTCTCGGCCGCACCACAAGGAGAAAAGAAAGGGTTGTAGGGTTGTTTTGTGATGGTTTGGTTTACTTGGATTACAAGAAAAAGAAAAGAACGAGAATGGGTTTCAGCCATGGGCCGAGACCCATGCACAAGTTTCCAAGATTTGCACAATGGCCCCTCCATTACACCTTATCTCACAATCTACACAAAAAGACACTTAAGCTAACATTTTTGGTCCTTTTTGACACCAAACCACTAACCAAAAACAATTAAAGGTAAACATCTTAAATTATTAAAATTAATTAATAAACGTACCGAGACACGGGCTTTACAACTCTCCCCCACTTGGATTAGACTTCGCCCTCGAAGTCTCTACCTACGAATAGCTCCAGATAGTTCTCCCTCATCTCAACCTCAGGTTCCTAAGTCCACTTGAAACCCCTACTAAACTTCTTGAATACTATTCTTACTAACGCACTCTCTCTAAGACACTGGGATTATGATCGGCAGAACACCCCGACAATTGAAATCATTCCTAGCCAAGCGACTACGGTTGTCCCCCAACCTTAGATATTCCATACATCCCGAGTCAAATCTCAAGCTCTAACCACTCTAAAGCTGCTCACCAGTATACTCCACAGGATACTCGATTACGATCCCTCCTATCATTAATTGACGATTAACTTCTACGAATTCTAATAGACTCCAAAGATTTTCAATAACTTATATTAACAAAACATCGACCCCCTGCCGAACATCGGTCCAACCGATTACAATAACAAACATCGGCCACCCGCCGAACATCGGTCCAACCGATTACAATAACAAACATCGGCCACCCGCCGAACATCGGTCCAACCGATTACAATAACAAACATCGGCCACCCGCCGAACCTCGGTCCAACCGATTACAATAACTCACATAAGCGTGGTATTATCCTAGACACTAACACAAATAGATATCCCCCACAACCAAAACAACTAACACACACGTAGGTCATTCCACCATAACCATCCATCACAAGTGATCATTTCAGGGTTACTACTACCGTCACCATGATTATCTTAAAATCGGCTACAACTTTCCGATTGTACTAAAGGTGCCTGGCCTCAAGCCCAAAAGTCGACACCTAAATATACCACCTACCTCAAAATGGTTGATGCGCATTTATTCTCTTAATAACAAAGGGCATCAATCCCTTAACCGATACTATTCGGCCTACAGTACTAACGCGCGTGGAATATCTACCTTCCACCGTCGACGTATCATCCACACTTGCTCTACGAAGCCAAGTCACACCGTATCGAGGATACACCTTGACATCTACCTCCCAGGTAACGCCTCAAGACCCGGTACACCGGAACTACCTCCCAGGTAAGTGCCCACAACTATATCCTCCTAGTACCTACTGGAAAGTCTAGGTTAAACCACATGAATACCGGGGTCCCACCCCGAGATACCCAACCGACCATTACCAACGACTGACTAACGTGTCTAAGGATCCAAAGCAAACAGCCTACCAACAACATGCCTATTCCGGATTGACTCACTCACCCAAACATGTAAACACTCAACGTGCAAAGAATGCCAAACGGTGCGACAAAAACAACTCATCAACTAGACTCCACATCGAGCCATTAAAACCGGGCAATTGGCCCATGACTAACTCCAAGTCAAAACCGAGCAAAATGCTCCACGCTTGCTAGACCCATAGGTCGGAAAATGCGTTTAAACAAAGTTTAAGCAAGCAATACTCTGAAATCAACCTTAGTCTCAGACTCAACACGGTTTAACAAAAGAGTTTTCCAAAAGGACTCACACCCTAAAAATTCTCGAAATGACACATGACACTTAAAATCACATTTCCCCAAATGGTTTACGAAATCATTTACAAAATATTTTCAACATCAGGATTTTCATCTCAAAAGATCGTATGTAATAAAACTACTATTACCTGATCGATAGTTACGCAAAACTGGACACGCTCGTCCCACATAGGAAAATCATGTTGAAAATCGTTCCATTGCAGTTCAGTTTACTCACACAAAAGCAAGCGTAATAAATAATTTCTTTAAAATGAACCGCCTCGATTCCAGTATGGATTGACTCATGACGTGCACTTAAAGTAACCGCTTGACCTTAAACAGGGTGCGACAAAGGTGTGCACATAATTCAAAATAAGTTTCACGACATTTGATTTAAAAATTCTTCTTTTTAATCATAAAAATGACGTGGCACAGGGTTCGCCACAAATTTTTCGCGCGTCAGCTAATCACACAAAACGATGACACGGTTTACAAATATATTTTTGTTAAAACACAACTGTCTCGTGTAAGTTTCAAACTTGAAGACAGAAACCAGTCCGCTTCTATTAATTGGAAATATCAATAAAACCTTTAGCTGACTAAAAAGCGCACTAAACAACTTCTTATGAAATGTTACCAAAATTCCTCCATGCAACACTTACGTCACGCATGAATCAATCCACACACTGAACTATTTGTAATAAAACACTTAGTAATACAAACTCTCGAACGAAAAGTTAAGCGACACTGGGATTCCAAACTCATTTTAAACAAATCACCAAAATAGCCTTTATACAGACATCGTGGAATGTAACTTTTCGTCTCAACTCTAACACATGTGGAGGAGTTCCAATGTTAGAGTCTCAATCAGTAGTCACTTACCCAACATCTTAACCACCACCAAAACACGGATAACATCGTACCCGAAAGAACCGTTGGAAAAATAACGAAAATGAGACAAATTCTAACAAAGTTTGCACTCCCGTGATAAAACGATTTCATACACTTTCAAAACCATATTTCAAAATCTTGTGCGTGTGCTGAGCAGTTTCCAAAATTCCAAAACACCGTCCATACAAAGATTTGAAACACAAGAATTTGTTAATGCCATCTTATTTTCAAAATAACGTCGTGCATGACTCATTCGGCATTCAACGTCTCGACCCCTACCACTCCGAAACTCTCCGGTCTACTATTGTCATCCAGACATTTAAACCTCTTAAGGCAAGTTGGGAAATCACATCAAATCATCTTACGGGTTTTCCTCAAATCAAAGTCGGCTCTATGAGCCTATGACCCTAGCACAATCTTCCATCTTGGCCCGAAATGATCTGCTTACAACAAATATCATCCCTATCGTCACTCCAAGTGACTAATATTAGAATCGTCTTTCTATTCCAAGGACTACTAGTTTAGGACCTTCATCACTACCCCCAACGATCATCACCTCAAAACACTTCGAGTACACACCTGTACTAGTAGGTTTACTATAGTTGTTCCTCCTTGTGATGGCTATTCTGGGTAGACAATACAACGCGTTATTAGCACATAATAACTCATACTAACAACACTCACGCTCAACTCCTTGGATTCCTCGTGACTTCCCCGACTCGAGCATTGATCCTGTGCTTCCGGTAGTAGGAGCTCTACTACTACCATCCACACCTATCATCGCCCGTTCCGAGTTCCATCCCAAGGGGTCCAAGTAGTTTCTCGCCGAAACTATACACATATGCCCGCACCGGCATATGTACACACTCCTCCTAGCTCCCTAGGAATTCCATCCAAACCACTACCCTTGCTACTGCCAAATCCCTAATAGCAAGCAACAGACATGCAATACAGTGTAATAAGCACCAAGCAATTTAGCATACATACTCTTATGTTCTAGAAAGCAATCTAGCACACGTACTCATACATAAACACCCTTCCCAGCTCTCTAGGAACTTCCTCTTATCCCACTACCCTTGCTACTACCGAATCCCTACTAATTATAATGGGTGACCTCGCGAATACCCGATTATATGCAGTGCGAAACAAATAGACAGTCGAATACAAGACTCTATCCTAGAACGGTTGGACTCAAACAAGAGCTGCGCAATAGAACTAAATCGAATATTCTAAGGCTATAAATCTCTTACTGCATACAACCTAGAGGGCATCCACTTAGTAACCTATCATAATTAGCATAAATTCCTAATAGCAAGTAGTTCAACATACAGCATAGTGTCCACAACAGGCAATCTAGCATGCATACTCTATGATCTAGAAAGCAATAAAACACTAAGCATTGTACCTTTCCCTTCGGCTCCGGCTGACTGTACATACTGCGCCCTCGATCACCGTTCCTCGAACGGTTTTTTTTTTACTTTTTCTTTTATCTCCAAAAAGATTTAATAGCGAATTTGGAAATTTTCCAGCCGCAACTTGAGACCAAACACACCGAGGTGCGTTTGATTCACTCAAGCTGTTCTCTGATACCAAGTTGTAACGTCCCAAAAATTACAAGCAAATTTAAAATTTTAAAATAAACATTTCATTTATAACAACTCATTAAATGATCCCAACGTTTCGTTTGCAAACACATAATTACTATCTTTGTAAAATAAAACCAGCGGAATAAACGTTTAATTATTAAAACCATAAAGCAACCAGCTCTCCTCGCGCACCAGTGTGTACCCGTCACGCCTTAGAGCCACTCGTACCTGAAACCACAATCTATTGGGAAACGGTAAGCATGAAGCTTAGTGAATTCAAACACCATAAATAACATAGTTATTCCACATTACCCCTATAACAGATAGATACACATAAACAAGCATACCAGTTTACGAACAAATCATAAACATGCATATCCACACACACCCACCTAAGAGGCACATGTCGGTCCCACCGACCACATGATAACATCTCCGGCCCCGCCGAATCCCCGGTCCCACCGAGTCTCTACGCCACCCGCGTATAAAATCTCCGGCCCCGCCGGATCCTCGGTCCCACCGAGTTGTAATGTAACACACTCGTCACACCGAGTTCCCACAACGTTTCTTTCCACTTCCTCGGTCCCACCGAGCCCTCGGTCCCACCGAGTTGTAATGTAACACACGTTTATACTAAGCATTTAACCCAAGCACATATTACGCACCACAAACAACTAGTTCACACCACAAGTACAGTAGTACATACAAACTACCATAACATGCATACAACATAGTATCAACTAGACACCCCACTATCTAGTTCCACAACACAATCACATAAAGCTACCACACACGTACTACAACAATGATAAAACAACCGATATTAAGTATAGTGAGAGAACTCACCTCGTAAGCGCGCCTAGCTCACAAAACAATTCAAGCTTCACAATTACGGTCACTTCCCAGCACCTAAACGCATGTTAAAACGTGTCAATACGAGACTCGGACCCTATGACACGACACACGCTTAAACCTTCACTAAAACTAATTTCCGTTCTCACAAAACAGGTCTGTTCGGGACCTGTTTCGACCCCTTTAAACCCAGAAAATTCCCAATATTATTTCATGACCAGAAGGTCCTCTGAGTTAGGGTTCCAAGGACATATTATACGCCTCCTAACGATTTTTCTACAATTAACTATGAATTAAATACGAACGGTTACCAAAACTGCCAGTTTTCGGTCCAGCCTGAACAAACAGCCCAATACAGCCTAGCTACGGGCTTAATCAGACTTTCAGCAAAACACGAAAAACCTTCCCAATTCGATTTGGGAACTTTGGGCACCAATTTCACCTCAAAACGAGTTACGAGCAGGAAGTTATGGTCTACACAAAACAGTGGCAGATTCCAGAATTTTACACATAAAATGACGAATCACCGAACTTGCGACCACTTTTTCGCCCAGTTAGAGACCGAACCAGTTTTTCGCTAAAACACGGAAAACTTGCTCGACCCTGAACTTGAACCGTGGGCGCCAGTTTCGGCTCAAACGGAGTTACGACAGAAAAGTTATGATCACGCGAAAACTGGACAGCACACTTAGAATTTTCATAAAATGACGATTTATAAAAACGGTTCAAGGCTTAATCGATTCGGGATTTACGCTAAGAGTGTTACCCACTGCCACCGCCCTCCACCCACAGACACCGTAGCGACGGCGTGCGGCGGTGATGGTCTCGCCGGAAAAACGAAAAGGAAAAAGGAAAAGAAACGAGACGAACGAGAGAGTTACTTACCTCACGACGACGTCTCACCACCACAACCAAACCTCTCTCTCTCGATCCCTCCGACGACAGCGGGTGGTGGCGGTCTCCGGCGACAGCAGCAGCGGCGGCGAGGGTGGCTGCCGCTGGTTCTTTCTTCTCCTCTCTCTCCTTCTCTCGATCTCTCTCTCTTCGTTTCTCACTTTCTCGGCCGCACCACAAGGAGAAAAGAAAGGGTTGTAGGGTTGTTTTGTGATGGTTTGGTTTACTTGGATTACAAGAAAAAGAAAAGAACGAGAATGGGTTTCAGCCATGGGCCGAGACCCATGCACAAGTTTCCAAGATTTGCACAATGGCCCCTCCATTACACCTTATCTCACAATCTACACAAAAAGACACTTAAGCTAACATTTTTGGTCCTTTTTGACACCAAACCACTAACCAAAAACAATTAAAGGTAAACATCTTAAATTATTAAAATTAATTAATAAACGTACCGAGACACGGGCTTTACATAAAGGATCAATAGTTACAGGGATGTGTGGGCCGTTTTCAAGATTGTAGGTCATAGTAGGGTCTACACCTTCTAAGAAGAGCATCATCCTATTTTTCCATAAGTTGAAGTTATCTCTGGAAAATCTAGGGGGTTTTGCAAGAGAACCATTGTCTATATAGTTTGTGTTTGTGTGGGAGGCCATTTTCAGATAATAGCAAGGAAGAGAAATATCTTAGATTAGATCTTGTTTATGAGATTAAACAAATCTGCTCGGATACCACTTGTTGGTCCCGAAAGGCCTATACAAGTTTGTAGAAGGGGGGGGGGGGGGGGGTTGAATACAAACACACTATTTTACTTTTCTAAATTGTTTATTGATAAATCATTAACAATTTACAGCTTGTTGCGGAAACAAGAATAAGGATAAACCTAAATCTAAACAAGTTGGAACACTAAGGTTTCTTGCACTAAGAAAGATAAGGAGATTACTAATAAAATCCTATCTTAAGAGAGATTTGAACTTGTCCAGAGTTAGCAAGTTACTTCAAATGAAGTGAGTTCATCTCTTTGTATACTGCATGCATTAAATGCAAATCAGTATATACTTTACACGTGTCATCAGCTGGTTGGTTGCATGTCATTGACCTTGGTTGACAACCTTAGTAGCCGTAAGGATGAATAGTGTAGTATCAGAGTCGTTGTACGATTTCAGATATTCGGAGGTTCTTTTCTGACATTTCGTACGGAGGCGTGCAAGGGTGGTTAAGACAAAAGTACTTTGTACGGAGGACTTCATGATCAGCTTTCGTTGATTCAGCGATTATCATTTACTATTCAGCAGATGATAAAGTTCAGCGATAGCTGAAGTCTTGTACTTGATACTTCACGTTGAGTGGACAAATCTGAGTCTTCGCTGATCCGCATCAGTTCATTAGGAGACTTGTCGCTGGTTCTTGAGCTTGATCTTCGACTTCAGCGTAGAACCTTTGTTGATGTGAAACTTGTCTTCAGGGATCATAAGTAAACAACTAACTTATCAGCGATCATCACAATGACTGAACAGACTCAGCGCATTAATGATGAACAGTGTTCGCTGAATGTTTAATTTAAAGAGCGAGAGTTCCTATCAGCGGTACTGTAAGATCTTAGTACTTATCAGCGATAGTGAAACTCTGATACATATTGTTTACTTACAATTTTCACTAAGTATTTAAGAGAGGGTCATTATCAAATCACTGAGGGTTTGGATCAACATATTGTAACCCCATTTTTATCTTTATAGGGAAAGAATAAGCCCATGTCGATGGTTCTTTTTAGGTATCGAAAGATATTCTTGATACCTATCTAATGACGTTGTGTTGGCACTGAGGTAAATCTAGCTAACAAGTTCACTGAGAATGCAATATCGGGTCGAGTACATTGTGCTAAGTACAATAATAAGCCTATTGCACTTAGATAGGTAATTTCAGCTCCCAACACTTCTTCGTCATCATCCTTTGGACGAAATGGATCTTTATTTATATCCAAACTTTGACCGATCATGGGAGTGCTAGCCAGATGCGCTTTATCCATATTAAATCGCCTGAGCATTTTCTGGATATAAGCGGATTGGTGGATAAGAATTCCACAAGCTCGGTGTTCTAGTTCTATACATAGACAAAACCGAGTTTTCCCAAGATCTTTCATCTCGAATTCAGATTTCAAATAGCGTACAGTATCTCTTATTTCATCAAGAGTACCTATTATGTTCATACCATCAACATATATAGCTATGATTGAAAATCTCGAACTTTTCTTCTTTATAAAAACACAAGGGCACAATTCATCGTTCTTGTATCCCTTTCCAATCAAGTATTCACTCAGACGGGTATACCACATCCGTCCGGATTGTTTTTGTCCATAGAGTGAACGCTTTAGTTTAATTGCAAACGCACTTTGTGGTTTACTTGAATCGGGAAGTGGAAGGCCATTGGGCACTTTCATGTATATCTCTGAATCTAGATCCCCATACAGATATGCAGTAACCACATCGATAAGCTGCATTTCCAGTCATTCGGAAACTACTAGGCTAATTAGATAGCGGAACGTTATTACGTCCATTACTGGGGAGTATGTCTCCTCATAGTCAAACACGGGGCGTTAAGAGAAGCCTTGCGCCACGAGGCGAGCCATATATCTTTTGACTTCTTTATTCTCATTACGCTTTCTGGAAAAGACCCATTTATGTCTTACAGGCTTTACACTTGGTGGGATTAGCACTATCGGACCAAATACCTATCTCTTTGCCAAAGAATCTAGTTCTTCATTGATTGCTTCTTTCCATTTAGACCAGTCTGCTCTTTGTTGACATTCTTCAACTGAGCGTGGTTCGATGTCATCGTGCTCTATGATCTCATGAGCAACCGTATATGCAAATATATCATCAATGAGAATGGATGATATTTCCAGCAACTCGTGTGCATTCTCATAATTCATTGAGATTTCTTTGTTCTCTGGAATCAATATCGACTTCAGAGCGTCCTCCAGTAATGATTCATGAACATAACTGTAATCAGAGACAATCTCATGAGAAGGATTTTCAGTATTGATGATAAGTGGACCAGATTATGCCTTACTCTCCCTTTTCTTTATTGGATGAGTATCTATCGAACCAAATGTGTAACACCCTAAAAACTGGGTAAATTTAAACCTGCATAATTATGGAAAATGTATGGCTAACATAGACAAATCACCCAATAAAGGGGAAATAAAGTATGGCGATTACAATTCCAAGGAATGAGCAATTAACGGTCCAACAACCTAATAATCTAAACCAACAAGTCTTAAATTACATTTGGGTGTTGTCTAATTGCTACCAAAAATTCGATAATGATAATCTATTCATGTACGCCTCTATACACTTCCAAAAATGCTTTCCTCCATCATGACTCTTCACTCAAGCCCGAGGAGCGCCACCGCTTGAATGCCCTAAGCACACATCCAAGAGAAGAAGTGCTAGTCTATCCCGATGAAAGTAAGAACCTAACAATTTATAATAATAAGAATAAATTGAGGTGCAATAGAACACATAATGAACCCCATGGAGGAAGTCATTGAATATCCAATGCCTCAAGTGTTGATGGAAACTTAAAAATCAAAAGTAATTGCATAAGACAATGTAGCCACATAATCGTTAGTAGCAATAATCATATATCAACAACAAGTTGGAAACAAGCGCAACCCCGAGGAGTCTATCACTTGTGAGCCCCCAATTTCAACCACTCCAGGTCTATACATTGGGTCACTCTAAATCCACAAACAAGCACTTTGGAATTACACCTTACTACCCACATCTTATTTATCATGGATCCCGATGCCTATTCCGTGCTACGACTCTAGTGCCTATGGATCCATTAAACACAAATAACATACTCACAACTCCCAAATAAGCCAATAGCTTTATTACCACATGAATAAGCTCATAACTATGAATTTTAATTAACACATTTCCAATATAAAGTGCATTCATGAAGAAGAAATATGAGGTATTAAGAGTCATGAATTCCAAAGTTGGTAATTAATCATTTTTCCAACATTAGGGCTCCCTTTCATATTATTTACATCAAAATCTCAACATTTATCAAAACCCTAATTTTGACCTAAAATGATCAAAATCGTTTTATGAGATGAAATTGAAAATCCAAGACATCAAGCATAAGTAAATCAAGAGTTACCATGTATTTCACCTTTACAACCCATTTAGTTCAACACTACCTTAAGATTCCTCAGAACCCCTTTTTGGTCCAAAGAAGAAAATCATAAAAGGGTGAACAATAATATGTAAGCAAGTTAAAATCATAGTTATAATAAGCATTTAGTTGTGAGATGAAAGGAAACTCACCTTATGAGGTTTTATAGAAAACCCAAACCCTAGGTGAAGAAGTGGAGAACCCTAAAAAATATTGGAGAGACTTGGATTTCAACCCAAGAGCTTAAAATCACCTAGCAACAACCATTAATGATCATAATCTAGGTAGTTGGGAGAATTTATGGAGGAAAGAGGTGGAAATATGAAACCCTACCTTTTTTCTTGAGAGAAAACGTCCCTTGAAGCTCTTCCAAACTCAACAAATGACTTAAAACCTGGCTGCCTTATTTTCATACTCGCCAGCATCGCCGCAATAGTGATAGGCGACTATGCCCTTGGCATAGTCGCGGGCATTCTAACCCAAAACCCTCAAACCCTCGGTACAAGTGCGACGATAATGCCACAACGAAAGTGACCATGTCACAATCGCACGTGGCATAGTCGCGAGCCTCTCATCCACCCACGGTACACATTGGGCGATAGTGCCCTAGCGAGAGTGACCTTGTCACAATCGCGGTCCTTGTACCGAGCCTGGTCCTTGGCCAACTTTTCCCCAAGCAATCCAGTTTGACGCTACGTGCCTCGACATGCAATGCAAAACCTTAACATTTACATTCCCAAGTAATATAGCTTACAAATAGAGCTAGGATTTTCGGGGTGTTACAATCCTCCCCTACTTGGAAAAGATTTTTTCCTCAAAATCTCAAGCTATACAAACAAATGAGGGTATCGGCATTTCATGTCCTTTTCCGCCTCCCACGTCACGTTGGTACCCGATGGTGCTTCCATTGCACTTTGACCATAACCACTCCCTTGTGTCTAAGCTTCTTAGTCGCCCTCTCCAAAATGGCTTTGGGCTCCTCGACACAACGATTGTCATCTACCCGGATCTCCGACAATGGGATCATGCTTTCTTCTTCCGCTAGGCACTTCCGTAGGTAACATACATGGAATGTTGGGTGAATTCCGTCCATTTTCGATGGCAAGTCCAGTTTGTAAGCTTGCGAACCCACACGTTCTAAAATGGTGAATGTCCCAAGGAAACGGGGACTCAACTTCCCCCGCTTCGCGAAACGAATCAATCCTTTCCAAGGCGACACTTTTAACATTATGCGTTCTCCCACTTGGAACTCTACCGGTCTCCTTTTTTTGTCGGCATAGCTCTTTTGTCAGTCTTGGGCCGCATTCAAACGATCCCTAATTATTTTGACTTTATCGGCCGTCTCTTGAACGATTTCCAGTCTGGCAAATTGCTTCTCCCCCGCCTCTAGCCAACACACGGAAGTCCTACACTTTCTCCCATACAAGGCCTCAAACGGTGCCGCCTTCAAGCTCAAGTGATAACTATTGTTGTAAGTAAATTATACCAAAGGTAGGTGACTATCCCAATTGCCCCTAAAATCGATCACATACGCCCTTAACATGTCCTTCAAGGTTTGAATAGTTCTTTCACTCTGTCCATCCATTTGTGGGTGATATGCCATGCTCAAATTCACCCTCGTACCAAGTTCCTCTTGCGAAGCTTGCCAAAATCTCGACGTGATCCGACTATCCCTATCGGAAACTATGGATACGGGCACACCGTGCCTCGAGACCACTTCATCAATATAGAGCTTTGCGAATTTGTCCATCGGCAAGGTTTCCCGCATCGCTAGGAAGTGTGCACTTTTCGTCAACCGGTCCACTATCACCCAAATAATGTCGTGACCTTTCAAAGTCTTCGGCAACTTGGTCACGAAATCCATTGTCATTTTCTCCCACTTCCACTCGGGGATTTCCAAAGGTCGTAGACTGCCATAAGGTAGTTGATGTTGAGCCTTCACTTGTGAGCAAGTCACACACCGCTCTACATAACGCGCCACGTCCAATTTCATGACTGGCCACCAATAATGTAGTTTCAAATCCCGGTACATTTTGGTACTTCCGGGGTGAATGGAGTACTTGGACTTGTGAACCTCGTCCATGAGTAGCTCCCGATTCCCACCGATCTTGGGCACTCACACGCGCCTGTGGAACAACTTAACTCCATGGCTATCCTCCGTTAAGAGTTGCTTTTGTTTCACCATTACCTCCTCCTTGAAATTTTACTCCAACAAGGCTTCAGATTGCACCGCTCTAATTCGTTCCACTAGACTTGACACAATGTCAATCCTTAAGAGGTTAGCGCGTATACTTCCATTATACTCCTTGAGACTCAAGGCGTCGGCGACCACATTGGCCTTACACGGATGGTAAAGCAATTCACAATCATAGTCTTTAAGTAACTCCAACCACCTTCGTTGCCTCATGTTCAACTCTTTTTGATCGAATACATATTTCAAACTCTTGTGATCCGTGTACAGCGTACATTTCGTGCCGTAAAGGTAATGACGCCATAACTTCAATGTAAATACCACCTCGGCCAGCTCCAAATCATGTGTAGGGTAGTTCTTTTCGTGCTCCTTAAGTTGCCTCGAAGAATAGGCGATCACTTTCCCCCTTTGCATTAACACGCACCCCAAGCCCGTTTTGGATGCATCGCTATAGACCACGAAATCTTCCGATCCTTCGGGTAAGGATACAATTGGTGCTTCACATAATTTCTTTTGTAGAGTACGGAATGCTTTCTCTTGCGCTTCGGTCCAAACAAATTTCACGTTTTTCCGAGTCAACGCCGTCAATGAAGAAGCAATCTTGGAAAAGTCTTGAATGAATCTTCGGTAATAACCCGCCAAACCTAAGAAGATTCAAATTTCACCCGGACTCTTAGGAGGTTCCCAATTCATCATTGCCTCAATTTTGGAAGGGTCTACCTTCACTCCATCTCGGGTAACCACGTGACCCAAGAATTGAACCTCACTCAACCAAAAGTCGCACTTAGAGAACTTCGCGTACAACTTTTCCTTTTTTAGGACCTCCAACACTTCTCGTAGATGAAACTTGTCATCCACTTCGTCTCTGGATTACACCAAGAAGTCGTCTATGAATACAATTACCGACTTGTCGAGGAAGGGTCGACACACCTGATTCATCAAATCCATGAATACTATCGGCGCATTCGTCAACCCAAACGACATTACCAGGAATTCGTAATGACCATACCGTGTTCGGAAAGCCGTCTTTGGAGTATCGTCTTCTCTAACTTTTACTTGATGATAACCCGAATGTAAGTCGATCTTTGAGAAGCATCCCGCTCCTTGAAGTTGGTCGAACAAGTCGTCGATTCTAGGGAGTGGATACTTGTTCTTCACGGTTACCTTGTTCAACTCTCGGTAGTCGATACACATCCGCAATTACCCATCTTTCTTCTTCACGAATAAGACCGGTGCTCCCCAAGGAGATGAACTCGGCTTCACAAACCCCTTCTCCAAAAGCTCTTTGAGTTGCGCCATTGTTTGGGTAAAAAATCACACCTTACAACCGACAATAGAAAACACAAATAACATTTACATAAGACCACTCTTGTATTAAGATAAGGTCTTGCAGGTTATTTACAGACGAGCATTTGGTCGTACACTTTCCTGATGGTCGTATGTTTCATACGACCGACGTCCGAGACTCAAGACGGTCGTACGATTATACTAACCGTTAACAGTCAAACATCCGTTTCTTTTGTTCATTAATGCAGGTCCATTAGCAATCATGGTACAACGGCCGGTAACGGATGAGCTCTTAATGGCATTAAAGACCCGACAACGGTTACAAAGAAAGTCATCAAGCCACATTTATTGCCGGCGAAAGCTATATAAAGGCCTGCTCCACAATCGAAAAGAAGAAGGGTGATCAATCTGTTGCACATCAATTACAAACATCTGAACTCAACTCTCCTACGTTTCTTACACAATACAACAGTGATCAACAGAGTATTCGAACACACATCGCTAACGCAAGTTTCGCACGACAGCAGTTCGAACCACACGACAACAGCTAATTTCGTACGATTTATGCACGACGCACAACTTTTACATACGATTAAGTTTACCTTTTCTCTTATTGTAATCTATTATACACAAAACACTTGTTACAAAAGGGCTTTCACCCCTGATTGGCGAGTATAGTGCACCGTCGACTCTCACAAGTCGACCACAGATTTTTCCCTCGTTTGGGTTTTCCGCATCACCAAATCTCTTGTCTTATTTACTTTTTATCGCGATTGTGTTGATTGGGCTTGAGATCCCTCTCTTTAGTTGTTAAAGTCCACATAAACCTTAAGTTGTCCTTTTGGGTGATTTTTGGCATTAACAGTTTAGTGCCATCCGTGGGACCCCATCTAGAGAAAATCTCAAGCCAACGCATACATCGCTCTAACGATCTAGTGAAGTTTTCATTGCTTTCAGGTAGATGGCAAAATACCAGGATCCCATGGTTCAAATTCAATCAGAATTGACCGCGGCTCGAAGTCAGATTCAAGCCCTGCACAAGCAGAACCAGAAGGCATCCGCGGAAATCGCCTCCCTGAGGAATCCGGCGATTGGTAACTCCTTTGGACCTCAGAACGGTCCCCGACCTACAGGTGCACCTTTCGTAAACCCACCATTCCAAGCAGGTCCAGAGCCTTTTGTCAACAATCCTCCCTTCAGACAACGTTTTCCGCAGCATCTGAGACCTCTGCCACTATACAACGGAGCCATACCTCATCAGATCCCGATGAACTTCCCCTTTACCGGAGAAGCCAACGGGTCGTCACACGGAAACGGTTCCCACCCGACAGTCAGCGCGACAGCCCAGAACTCAGGAGTCATTCCTCCGACAGGTACAATCCCTGATCCTAACGACCCCGTCGCTCAGCGACTCAGGTTATTGGAAGATCAGAACGAAAAGATGTTGTCGCTAATTTCAAAGTTACCTGGCGCCGCCGTCCCTGTCGACGTCGAACCTCTCACAGGATTCCAGGCGTCGCCTTTCATCGACACGATAGCAAGTGTTGACGTTCCGAAGAAGTACAACATTCCTGCTTTTACGCCTAAATATTGAGGAATAACCGATCCAACGGAGCACATCGCTCAATATAAACAATTGATGTGGACAGTATCAATCCCACATCAGTATCAAGAGGTATGTGTTTGGGCAAAAAATCACGTCGTACGACCACGACCAGAACAAGTAAGACGCACGTTATAATCCAAATCTTGTATTAAGATAAGGTCTCGACAAGAACCCAGAAAACATCCGTCATCTCCCGTAAAAGGTGAGTCGTACGTCTCCCATGACGCTCGACCATAGCATCGCCCGTCCCGTACGACCATCGCTTAAGATCATTGCACATTCGACCAAAGCTAACGTTAACCTTGACTGTTACGTTTGTTAAGTATTTAATGCAGGAGTCAAAGCCATTAACAGCAAGCAGCCGTAACGGACGAAGAGCATTATGGATAATCACTCCAGCGACCGTTTCCAGCCGTTGATCAAATCATTAATGGAGCTAATCAATGGCACGAAGACTATAAAAGTCAAGCTAAAGCCTCATTTCAAGGGAGATCAGAAAACATCTGATATACATCAGCAAACATCACCAAACAGCAGAGAAAATCATCCAAACTCATAGCAAAGAACATTCAAACTCAGGAGATCAAGTACTGAAAGCCAGAACCTTACAGCGAACTCAAGAACACTCGAAGGAAAGCTCAAGTATCGCTCTCGACGCACGACAACAACTCTCGACCAGAAGTTCACACTTTGTATTCACACACGACAAACACCTGTTTTTACATTTAAACACTTGTACTTTACATTTCGAAGCTTTTCCTTCATTTGTATTGTAGTCATCGTAGGATTGACACCAGTACCAAGGACATCGCGCCTGATTGGCGACCAGAGTGCAGCGACGACACCTCCTGTCGTCCGCAGGCTTTTTCCTCGATTGAGGTTTTTCCTGCGTCATCAAATCCCTTGTCTCGTTTATTTTTTCCCTCGTCGCACGTCTCGTCGAAAGATCCTTTCTTTAGTTGATTAAGTCCACATCGACCTTAAGTTGTCCCTTTGGTGCGATTTTTGGCATTAACAGTTTGGCGCCATCCGTGGGACCTCATCTAGAGAAAATCCTCGACGAACGTGCACCCTACTAATAGTTTCTTGGAGTTTCTTCTATTTTCTATTACAGGAAAATGGCAGCCCTTGGAAATCCGTAGCAAGCCATCGCTCAGATGTATCAGGAGCTCGAGGTTGCCAGGAATCAACTCAATGCAATGGCAGAGCAGAATCGCAGAGCAGCTGAGGAGATCGCGCGGTTAAGAAATCCTCTTGGGCCTCAAAATGGTCCTAGGCCGTTCGTGCAGAACCCAATTCCATGATCGCTCGACCAGAATGGCCCTAGACCATTTGTCCCGAATCCAGGTTCATCCGCGCAGAATCAGCATCCGGGCCCATTCATGCAGAATCAACAGCCAGGGCCGTTCAACCCAAATCCTCAGTTTGGGACAGTTCCTCCTCAGCACATAAGGCCACCACCCGTGAATAATGGGTCTCAGCCATTACAAGGGTCGCAGCCTTTCCAGCAGGGGTCGCAACCATTTCAGCAGCCATTTCAGAATGGACCTCAAGGTGGATCTCAGCCACTCCACGGTGGATCGCAGCCTTTCCAGCAAGGATCGCAATCGTTTCAGAATGGACTGCAGCAACTCCACTATGGGTCGCAGCCATATTTTGTCCCGTTCAACGGGGACACAAATGGTTCGTCGCATGGTAATGGCACTAGTCCAGGGACCAATCCCTCGACAGGGGAAAATCCTGATCTTAACGATTCCTTCGCCCAGCGTTTGAAGATGTTAGAAGACCAAAATGAGCTAGCCCTGTCCTTGCTCGCCAAGTTGCCTGGGGCAGCCGTGCCTGTCGACGTCGATCCTCGCTCGGGGTATCAGGGGTCGCCCTTCATCGACGAGATCACCACCGTCGAAGTCCCAAAGAAGTATAACATTCCTGCCTTCACTCCCAAATATTCTGGTGTGACTGATCCGACTGAGCACGTCGCGCAGTACAAGCAGCTCATGTGGACGATCTCGGTCCCATTTATGTACCAGGAAGTATGCATGTGTAAGAGTTTCGGAGCAACTCTCACTGGTCCAGCTCTCCAATGGTTAATCAATCTCAAACCCAAGTCCATCGGGTCGTTTGCTGAGTTGGTTAACCAGTTCTCCCAGCAATTCGCCAGCAGTCGTAAGATGGAGAAGCAGACCAGCGACCTATATTACATCGTGCAGAAAGCTAATGAGTCTATTCGAAGTTATTTCAATAGATTTAATGCCGAAATGATCAGCATCCGCAATTGCGACGTCAAAACCGCGATCGAAGCCTATAAGCGTGGTTTGGACGATAGTTCGGGTCTATACACCGACCTGACCAAATATCCCTCAGAGAATTTCGAAGACGTCCGAGCTCGAACCTTAGCATATATGAGAGTAGAAGATGATGCCGCCTTTCGTCGCAAGCACACTGACGACAAGAAGTTGTTGGGCGTCAGAAAGCCAGAGTTCAAGACAAAGGCTGTTTCCAGAGTAGAGCCAGCGCGCCAAATTTCAAATGTTCGTTTCAAGACGAAATCAGAGGCCAAGACCGCGACTAAGTTCACTCAGTACCCCAAGATATCATCTTACGGATTCAAAGGATCTGCTAAGGAATTAGTCAAAGCTCTGAAAGGTTCCCAAGCGACCATTCGATGGCCAAAGAAGACTGACCTGGACGATGCTAAGAAAGACAATTCAAAGTGGTGCGACTTCCATGCCGATCATGGTCATGCGACAGACGACTGTATCGCACTGAAGAAGGAACTAGCATATCATTTTCCGAAAGGAAATCTCAAAGATATCATCGACGATGTCGCTATTTCAGCTAACGGACATCGAACGACGACCCCCGAGCATACGAAGGTCGTCAATTGCATCACCGGTGGTTTAGACATGTTTGGTCTGACGTATTCCATGGCCAAGCGTCATGCCAATCAGGCGCCCGATGATCGGCCTATTCCTCGCTCGTTCAGACCCAAAGGAGATTTGGAGCTAGAAGCCATGAAGATTGTGTTCGACCACGTCGACCTCGGTGACTCGTATCAGAAGCATCACGACGGGTTGATCATTCAGCTCACAGTCGGTAACTGTCTAACGCGTCGAGTCTTCATCGACGGGGGCAACTCAGCAAATGTCATTTTTCTCAACACTATCAAAGCCATGGGAATCGATCGCTCGAAAATCACCCAACGTTCGACGACTTTGGTCGGTTTCAACGGAGAAGCGACGAGCACCTTCGGATAGATAATCCTGCCCGTCTACGCCGGAGGAGTCAACAAGCTGACCAAGTTCAGTGTCATCGATTGTGCGTCGTCCTATAACATCATCTTAGGACGACCATGGATCCATGATATGAAAGTCGTTCCCTCGACGTGTCATCAAATGTTGAAATTCCCTACGCCATGGGGAATCCAAGAGATTAAGAGTGAGCCAAAAGTCGCTCGTGAGTGCTACAAGTCTACCTTGAAGTCACGAAAATAAACTAAAGTCACAAGATCAGGCTCTCGACAGGTTCGTTCCTCTATCCCTAAATTAATATCTTTTTCACAAAGATAAGTCTACTATGGTGCCCGGTCGCACGACAACATAGTCAACGCAGGACAATATTTCTCCGTGTCATTCTGTCATTTAAAACCTATCTTTTCCTCCCAAAAAGGATACGGTAAAAAATGACAGGGGGCAAATAGAGAGAGTCTGAAGTGGTACGTTCTCTAACTCTTTCTCATACGATTTTTTCTCACAAAACGTCTAATGACTTAAGCATCGGAGGGTCGTTGGCTAGCCAACGACCAACCCCCGACATCGTTTTATCGCAGAATCGCACGACAGATTATCGCAGAATCACACGACAGTAGTCATTAAGTCTACTATATGACTTTAATATCGCAAGGTCGAACGACATAAACGATCAGAATTTTCTCCACAGGGGCATACGACACAAACTCACTGTACGATCTTGTCGTACGATCACAGAGTCTAAACGACTTTACCCCTAAGTTTCTTAACTTTCATACACTGAATGGATGCTTTAATCGCGTGTTTTTATATTTGTTTTACATTCTTATCATCGTATTACAATGAATACATTAGTCGCATGATTTCATATGTATTTTATGATCAAATTCATAGCCAATGTGATTTGAATAAAGCATAAGATTCAAAGCAAAAGATATATTCGTTGAGTAAACCATCATATACATACTCAACCCTCGATAGGTCAAGTGGAAAAAACAACAAGAAAAAAATTCTAGACGACAGGGGGAACATCGGTCGTATCCCTACTCGAAGTCCCGACCTGAGGGCCTTCATCTGACACTCCTCCCGCACGAATCTCTTGCAGTTTATATTGAGCTTCGAAAAGTTGGATGGCCAGCTCATCGGCACGCGCCATGGCCAACTTCTCCCTATCTAAAGCCGCTCTCTCCCTCTCCAACGCTGCAGCTTCCCTCTCAAGAGCAGACGCTACCAGATCTTCAACTCTTGACGTCTCAGCATGTAACGCCAAGGAAGACTGAAATGTCTGCGAAAAATAAAAGGTGTATTCAAGAACATTCGACAAAGATTACACAAGTCATGAAAGATTGACACTCACCGTGAACGCCAGACTGGCAACTCGATATCTCATCTTTCCGGCCGGAACTCCGTGAAAACGCTCCCCGAAAGACGGGAGCAAATACTTCCCCAGATGAGGGAACGACGCCGTCCCGTCTAGGACACCATCCGCCATAAAATCAGACGGCAGTGTAAAATTGACCGTCATAACTTCGGCTGACGATCCCTCGCCCCTGTCGGTAGATATTGGGATCGACACTTGATACACCGGTTTCGTCACTGTCGCCGGAAGCGCAGAACTTGCTGGTGTCGTGTCCATCACACCAGGACGGCTAGATGACGCCCTCGCCTTCTTAGGCAGAACAACTCCCGGTGAGTTATCAACCCTCGACGACGGTTCCCTTAGGACTGTCCTCTTGGTTCTCTTCTCGCTCGACCCAGCTGTCGAAACATTTTCACCCCGAAGGGCACGCATAACCTGCTTTCCTCTCGCCCTAGAGACCGATTTCTTCTCGGTCGGCACTGATTAGGAAATAAATGAAGCATCAGACAGATAGAGTAAACGAAATAAAATAAACTATGGTACACTTACCAGTCGCCTCTTCCTGCACGTCCTCATCTCCTTCTTCTATCACGTCCTCATCCTCATCCTCGACCGCCGATTGCCACGAAACGAAAGATCGGTCATCAACACTAAGACTCAAGAACTTGTTGATCTTAGCCTGGGAATCCACAGTCGGTTTCACTTCGTCAAGCTGAATCTCTGAAGGCGACAAGAGGAAAATGATAAGTAAAAGTCATAAAAATAAATAAAACTCGGAAACAAACGAATTATACCTGTCTTATTCCAGTCTGACCGCATCCAATTGCTGCTGGAATCCAATGACTCGGTAAGAACAAATACATTCCTCGACTTCCACCCACGATCATTGACGCCAGTTCCCAAAACCAAGGCACGATCACCCTTGAACTTAGAATAAGGACTATAACGCCAGTTCTTATCCTTTTTAACTTGGTACGCCGCCAAGAAATCATTCATGATCATAGGAGACTCCCATTTCGCGGACGCTCGCTCGATGACCAGCAAAACTTGCCAAAGTTGGGGCATCAATTATCCCGGCGACACATCGAAATCCTGCATGAATGACTTGGCTAAACCAGAAAACGGCCATTGAAACCCTATCTTAAAAGGATACTCGTACAAAACGAGATATCCCTCAGGGCAATCCTTAGAACGAACAATCCCCGGACACCGCAACTCTACATTTGCAGGAATTTTTGCTAAACTCCTAAAAGCATCTAAGTCTACGTGATTCATGATAAGACTAGCAGGCTCCGTCGACATTGTGAATCAAAGGACAGAACAAGGTCTTATGTAAACGCTCTCAACTGCGGTTTGAAGATTTGCAACGATTCGAGTAAGTTCGGACGAGGAATGGAAAGGAATCAAGGCGAAATCTCTTCCCAAATAAACAATTCAAAAATATAGCAAGAAAAGATCCGCCGTGATCTTTATTTATACAAACGATCGCATCAAGTTGAATCCCTGGATGATTTCCCCGCGTCCCCGTCCTTTTGTATGACCACAGGGATCGTCGACACCTGTCCTCGACAGCTGGTAAGCATCATCGTGTGTCACTATGACGTCACGACCTCGTTCCCTTTTCAACTTCTCGTTCAGTTAGAAACGGACCAGTCTAGCTCCAAGGCGATTGAGGTAATTTCTAACTCTTGTCTTATTCCCTATGCGTCCGATTGACAAAATTTAAAACTTAAATTTGACATTCAATTTTCAAAATTTGGGGGCAAACTGTTTGGGCCAAAAATCACGCCGTACGACCACGACCAGAACAGGTAAGACGCACGTTATAATCCAAATCTTGTATTAAGATAAGGTCTCGACAAGAACCCAGAAAACATTCGTCGTCTCCCGTAAAAGGTAAGTCGTACGTCTCCCATGACGCTCGACCATAGCATCGCCCGTCCTGTACGACCATCGCGTAAGATCATTGCACCTTCGACCAAAGCTAACGTTAACCTTGACTGTTACGTTTGTTAAGTATTTAATGCAGGAGTCAAAGCCATTAACAGCAAGCAGCCGTAATGGACGAAGAGCATTATGGATAATCACTCCGGCGATCGTTTCCAGCCGTTGTAGCCGTTGATCAAATCATTAATGGAGCTAATCAATGGCACGAAGACTATAAAAGTCAAGCTAAAGCCTCATTTCATGGGAGATCAGAAAACATCTGATATACATCAGCGAACATCACCAAACAGCAGAGAAAATCATCCAAACTCATAGCAAAGAACATTCAAACTCTGGAGATCAAGTACAGAAAGCCAGAACCTTACAGCGAACTCAAGAACACTCGAAGGAAAACTCAAGTATCGCTCTCGACGCACGACAACATCTCTCGACCAGAAGTTCACACTTTGTATTCACACACGACAAACACCTGTTTTTACATTTAAACACTTGTACTTTACATTTCGAAGCTTTTCCTTCATTTGTAATGTAGTCATCGTACGATCGACACTAGTACCAAGGACATCGCCCCTGATTGGCGACCATAGTGCAGCGACGACACCTCCTGTCGTCCGCAGGTTTTTTCCTCGATTGAGGTTTTTCCTGCGTCATCAAATCCCTTGTCTCGTTTATTTTTTCCCTCGTCGCACGTCTCGTCGAAAGATCCTTTCTTTAGTTGATTAAGTCCACTTCGACCTTAAGTTGTCCCTTTGGTGCGATTTTTGGCATTAACAGTATGCATGTTCCCGAATCCAGGTTCATCCGCGCATAATCAGTATCCATGCCCGTTCATGCAGAATCAACAGCCAGGGACGTTCAACTCAAATCCTCAGTTTAGGAAAGTTCATCCTCAACACATAAGGCCACCACCCATGAATAATGGGTCTCAGCCATTACAAGGGTCGCAGCCTTTCCAGCAAGAATCACAGCCGTTTCAAAATGGACCGCAGCAATTCCACTATGGGCTGCAGCCATATTTCGTCCCGTTCAACGGGGACACCAATGGTTCATCGCATGGTAATGGCACTAGCCCAGGGGCCAATCCCTCGACGGGGGCAAATCCCGATCTTAACGATCCCGTCGCTCAGCGTTTGAAGATGTTAGAAGACCAAAATGAGCGCGTCATGTCCTTGCTCGCCAAGTTGCCTGGGGCAGCCGTGCCTGTCGACGTCGAGCCTCGCTCGGGTTATCAGGCGTCGCCCTTCATCGACGAGATCGCCACCGTCGAGGTCCCAAAGAAGTATAATATTCCTGCCTTCACTCCCAAGTATTCGGGTGTGACCGATCCGATTGAGCACGTCGCGCAATATAAGCAGCTCATGTGGACGATCTTGATCCCATTTATGTATCAGGAAGTATGCATGTGTAAGAGTTTTGGAGCAACCCTCACTGCTCTCCAATGGTTAATCAATCTCAAACCCAAATCCATCGGGTCGTTTGCTGAGTTGGTTAATCAATTCTCCCAGCTATTCGCCAGCAGTCGTAAGATGGAGAAGTAGACCAGCGACCTATATTACATCGTGCAGAAAGCTAATGAGTCTATTCGAAGTTATTTTAATAGATTCAATGCCGAAATGATTAGCATCCGCAATTGCGACGTAAAAACCGCAATCGAAGCCTATAAGTGTGGTCTGGACGATAATTCGGGTTTATACACCGACATGACCAAATATCCCCCGGAGAATTTCGAAAGCGTTCGAGTTCGGACCTTAGCATATATGAGGGTCAAAGATGATGCAGCCTTTCGTCGCAAGCATACTGACGACAAGAAGTCGTTAGGCGTCAGAAAGCCAGAGTTCAAGACAAAGGCTGTTTCTAGAGTAGAGCCAGCGCGCCAAATTTCAAATGTTCGTTTCAAGACAAAAGCAGAGGCCAAGACCGCGGCTAAGTTCACTCAGTACCCCAAGATATCCTCTTACGGATTCAAAGGATCTGCAAAGGACCTAGTCGAAGTTCTGAAAAGTTCCCAAGCTACCATTCGATGGCCAAAGAAGTCCGACCTGGACGATGCTAAGAAGGATAAATCAAAGTGGTGTGACTTCCATGCCGATCATGGTCATGCGACAGACGACTGTATCGCATTGAAGAAGGAAGTAGCATATCATTTTCCGAAAGAAAATCTCAAAGATATCATCGACAATGTCGCTGTTCCAGCTAATAGCCATCGACCGTCGGCCCCCGAGCACGCGAAAGTCGTCAATTGCATCACTGGTGGTTCAGATGTGTGTGGTCTGACGTATTCAGCGGCCAAGCGTCATGCCAGTCAGGCGCCCGATGATCGGCCTATTCCTCGCTCGTCTAGACCCAAAGGAGATTTGGAGCTAGAAGCCATGAAGATTGTGTTCGACCACGTCGACCTTGGCGACTCGTATCAGAAGCATCACGACGGGTTGATCATTCAGCTTACAGTCGGTAACTGTCTAACGCGTCGAGTCTTGATCGACGGGGGCAGCTCAGCAAATGTTATTTTTCTCAACACCATCAAAGCCATGGGAATCGATCGCTCGGAAATCACCCGACGTTCGACGACTTTGGTCGGTTTCAATGGAGAAGCGATAATTTTGCCCGTCTACGCTGGAGGAGTCAACAAGCAGACCAAGTTCAGCGTCATCGATTGTGCGTCGGCCTATAACATCATCTTAGGTCGACCATGGATCCATGATATGAAAGCTGTTCTTTCGACGTATCATCAAATGTTGAAATTCCCGACGCCATGGGGAATCCAGGAGATCAAGAGTGAGCCCAAAGTCGCTCATGAATGCTACAAGTCTACCTTGAAGCCGAAAAAATAAACTGAAGTCGCAAGATCAAGCTCTCGACAGGTTCTTTCTTCTATCCCTAAATTAAGATCTTTTCCACAGGGATAAATCTACTATGGTGCCTCGTCGCACGACAACGTAGTCAACCGCAGGACAATATTTCTCTGTGAAATTCTGTCATTTAAAACCTACCTTTTCCTCCTAAAAAGAGTACGGTAATAAATGACAGGGGGCAAATAGAGAGATTCTGAAATGGTACGTTCTCTAACTCTTTCTCATACGATTTTTTCTCGCAAAACATTTACTGACTTAAGCATCGGAGGGTCGTTGGCTAGCCAACGACCAACTCCCGACATCGTTTTATCGCAGAATCGCACGACAGATTATCGCAGAGTCGCACGACAGTAATCATTAAGTCTACTGTATGACTTTAATATCGCAAGGTCGAACAACATAAAGGATCAGGTCTTTAACTTGATTATTTCTCCACAGGGGCATACGATACAAACTCACTGTACGATCCGGTCGTACGATCGCAGAGTCTAAACGATTTTACCCCTAAGTCTATTAACTTAGAAAATGCTTTAATCGCGTGCTTTTATATTTGTTTTACGTTCTTGTCATCGTATTACAATGAATACCTTAGTCGCATGATTTCATATGTATCATATGTTCGACTTTATAATCAAACGTGATTCGAATAAAGCATAAGCAAAAGATATATATTCATAAACCACTGTATACATACTCAACCCCCGATAGGTCAAGTGGCAAAAACAAACAAGGAAAGAAAAAAATTCTAGACGACAGGAGGAACATTGGTCGTATCCCCGCTCGAAGTCCCGACCTGAGGGCCTCCATCTGCCACTCCTACCGCACGACTCTCCTGCAATTCATATTGAGCATCGAAAAGTTGGACAGCCAGCTCATCGGCACGCGCCATAGCCAACTTCTCCCTATCTAAAGCCGCTCTCTCCCTTTCCAACGCTGCAGCTTCTCTCTCAAGAGCAGACGCCATCAAATCTTCAACTCTTGACGTCTCAGCATGTAACGCCAAGGAAGACTGGAACGTCTGTGAAAAATAAAAGGTGCATTCAAGAACATTCGACAAAGATTACACAAGTCATGAAAGATTGACACTCACTGTGAACGCCAGACTGGCAACTCGAGATCTCATCTCTCCGGTCGGAACTCCGTGAAAACGCTCCCCGAAAGACGGGAGCAAACACTTCCCAAGATGAGGGAACGACGCCGTCCCGTCTAGGACACCATCCGCCATAAAGTCAGACGGCAATGTAAAATTGACCGTCATAACTTCGGCCGACGATCCCTCGCCCCTGTCAGCAGGTATTGGAGTCGACACTTGAGACACCAGTTTCGTCACCATCGCCGGAGGCACAGAACTTGCTGGTGTCGCGTCCATCACGCCAGGACGGCTAGATGACGCCTTCGCCTTCTTAGGCAGAACAACTCTCGACGAGTCATCAACCCTCGACGACGGTTCCCTCAGGACCGTACTCTTGGTTCTCTTCTGGCTCGACCCAGCTGTCGAGACATCTCCTCCTCGAAGGGCATGCATGATTTGCTTCCCTCTCGACCTAGATACTAATTTCCTTTCAGCTGGCACTGGTCAGGAAAAATGGGAAGCGTCAGACAGGAATAAGAAATAAATGGTAAAAGACAGGAAACCATAATACACCCACCTGTCAGTTCCTATCGTCCACTTTCCTCTTCTCCTTATCCTTCTTCCTCCTCCACAACGTCCACCATTACGTCCTCGTCCTCGGTCGCCAGTTGCCACGTGGCGAAAGATCGGTCCTCGACGCTGTAACTAAGGAATCTGTCAATCTTGGCACGAGAACCTTCATTCGGGTGCGGAACGCCGAACTTTATATCTGAAGACAACAAGAGGAGAAGAGTAAATAAAAGGTTAGAAAAACCATACTCTGATCGAAAAAGAGCATACCTCCCATATTCCAGTCGGGACGGATCCACTTGCTGGCGGCATCCAGTGAATCAACACGTACGAACACATACCTGGACCCTCACCCCCAGTCGTTCACTCCAGTATTCAAAACTAAGGCACGATCGCCTTTATATCTGGAATACGGGCTATAACGCCCACACTTATCTCCCTTAACTTGGTACGCTGCCAAGAAATCATTCAAAGACATAGGGGGTCCCAATCCGCAGACAAACGCTCAATAACCAAAAGAACCCGCTAGAGTTGAGGCATCAACTGCCCCGACGACAAACCAAAGCATCGCATCAAATTCTTAGTCAAAGTCGAAAACGGCCATTCAAAGACAATCTTGAAAGGATATTCGTATATCACGAAATACCCCTCGGGGCAATCCTTAGGACGAACAGTCCCCGGACTTGTTAGCTCTACTTCTAAAGGAATCTTTGCTAGACGCCTAAAGTCGTCTAAATCTTCCTGGCTAATGATGGAACTCTCTGGGTCAGTCGACATTTCTTACCAGTGGAAAGAAGGCAGTGAAAGCTGAAAGGAAGAAGCAATGCGTTATATAAACGCCCTAAATCCCAAACAATCTTCGCTAAATCAAAGGGATTCGGAAGAAGAATGGCAAGAAGAGCAAAGCGGAATTTCTTTCCAAAATAAACTCAGCTTAAGAAAAGAAAGGACCCATCGTAATCTTTATTTATGCAGTCGATCATGTCAGGTCGAATCCCTGGATAACCGTTACGTGCCCCCGTCCTTCCGTATGACCGTAGGGATCGTCGCCACCTGTCCTTGACAGCTGGTAAGCATCATCGTGTGTCAGTATGACGTCACGACCTCGTTTCCTTTTCAACTTCTCGTTCAGTTAGAAACGAACCAGTCTAGCTCCAAGGCGATTGAGGTAATTTCTAACTCTTGTCTTATTTCCTATGCGTCTGATGGACAAAATTTAAAACATAAATTTGACATTCAATTTTCAAATTTTGGGGGCAAACTGTTTGGGCAAAAAATCACGTCGTACGACCACGACCAGGACAGGTAAGACGCACGATTGTGAACTAAATCTTGTGTTAAGATAAGGTCTCGACAAGAACCCATAAAACATCCGTCGCCTCCCGTAAAAGGTAAGTCGTACGTCTCCCATGACGCACGACCTTAGCATCGTCCGTCCCGTACGACCATCGCGTAGGATCGTTGTACCTTCGATCTAACTAACGTTAACCTTGACTGTTACGTTTGTTAAGTGTTTAATGCAGGAGTCAAAGTCATTAAAGAGCAACGGATATAACCGACGCAACCATCAACGATCGATAGCCGTAACGGACGAAGATCATCATGGATAATCACTCCGGTGACCGTTTCCAGCCGTTGTAGTCGTTGATTGAATCATTAATGAAGTTAATTAATGACGCGAAGGCTATAAAAGACAAGCTAAAGCTTCATTTTAAGGGACATCGGTTAACATCCAATACACTCCAGCGAACATCACTACACAGCAGAGAAAATCATCCAAACTCATAGCAAAGAACATTCAAACTCTGGAGATTAAGTACTGAAAGCCAGAATCTTACAGCGAACTCAAGAACACTCGAAGGAAAGCTCAAGTATCGCTCTCGACGCACGACAACAGTCCTCGACCAGAAGTTCACACTTTGTATTCGCACACGACAAACACCTATTTTCACATTTAAACACTTGTACATTACATTTTGAAGTATTTCCTTCATTTGTATTGTAATCATCGTACGACCGATGCCAGTACCAAGGACGTCGCCCCTGATTGGCGACCATAGTGCAGCGACGACATCCCTTGTCGTCCGCAGGTTTTTTCCTCGTTTGTGGTTTTTCCTGCGTCATCAAATCCCTTGTCTCGTTTATTTTTTCCCTCATCGCACGTCTCGTCGAAAGATCCCTTCTTTGGTTGATTAAGTCCACATCGACCTTAAGTTGTCCCTTTGGTGCGATTTTTGGCATTAACAGCGTCCGCACCCGACCGATAACATATTTGGTCTTCCACCCACGATCATGGACCAGGGTATCGGGAACCAAAGTATGTCCACCTCTTAGCTTAGAGGATATGCTATAATGATAATAGTCATCCGACTTTACATCAAAAGCTGTCAACAGATCACGCACCGTGAAAGGAACATCCCAATCAGCGGTGATCCGATTGATCTCCTGAAAGATCTGCCGGCAAAAACTGCCCAGGAGATAGGTCAAAAGCATCCAAAAATTCCCTAACCAAGGGAGTAAAAGGCCATCTAAATCCTATTCTAAAAGGATACTCGTATAAAACGAAGAATCCTCTTAGACACTCCGCCGGTCTAAGTTGCTCGGAAGTATATAATCGGATCTCGGCAAGAATACCCACCGATAACCTAAAGGCATCCCCCTCCTCCTTCTCTTGAAAAGATCTCGCCGGCTCGGAGGAGACAGAAAAGTCGGGCACAGAAACTTGTGCTACGTATAGGTCCATAAGATCCCTATACGCAGTAGCCTTCTTAGCTATCGACTTTTTACGCATGGTTAAAAGAGTAAAGGATCGTACCTTAGATCACTAAAAACCTCGAACGATCAAACACCAGTAGATTTCCTCTGAATATCTCTCGAAAAAATCACTCGGAATTGTATTGCAAGCATAGAAAGGAAGTGATATCAACGATCACGATATTTATACCGAAAATAGCATCAGTTTGCCCCGGTGGATGGTCGACAGCTGTCCACCACCTTTTTGCATGCATCATGCCGATGGGTGACACGTGTCCTCTAACGGCTCCACGCCTCTGACACGTCATCGTGACGTCACAAACTCTTCGTCTCCTCTGGTCCGAATCAAACCAAGACGGTTGGGATTCGACCAGACTCTCTCCCCATCTGACATGAGTCAAACCACTTCGTCGGATTTAAAATTCGAATTTCACGCCTAAATTCGAATTTTGGGGGCAAACTGTTTGGGTAAAAAATCACACCTTACGACCGACGATAGAAAACTCAAATAACATTTACATATGACCACTCTTGTATTAAGATAAGGTCTTGCAGGTTATTTACAGACGAGCATTTGGTTGTACACTTTCCTGATGGTCGTATGTTTCATACGACCGACGTCCGAGACTCAAGACGGTCGTACGATTATACTAACCGTTAACAGTCAAACATCCGTTTCTTTTGTTCATTAATGCAGGTCCACGAGCGATCATGGTACAATGACCAGTAACGGATGAGCTCTTAATGGAATTAAAGACCCGACAATGGTTACAAAGCAAGTCATCAAGACACATTTATTGCCGACGAAACCTATATAAAGGCCTGCTCCACAACCGAAAAGAAGAAGGGTGGTCAATCTGTTACACATCAATTACAAACATACAAACTCAACTCTCCTACATTTCTTATACAATACAACAGTGATCAACAGAGTATTCGAACACACATCGCTAACGCAAGTTTCGCACGACAGCGGTTCAAACCACACGACAACAACTAATTTCGCACGATTTACGCACGACGCACAACTTTTACATACTCTTATTGTAATCTATTGTACACAAAACACTTGTTACAAAAGGACTTTTGCTCTTAATAGGCGACTATAGTGCACTGTCGACTCTCACAAGTCGACCACGGTTTTTTCTATCGTTTGGGTTTTCCGCATCACCAAATCTCTTGTCTTATTTACTTTTTATTGCGATTGTGTTGATTGGTCTTGAGATCCCTTTATTTAGTTTTTAAAGTCCACATCAACCTTAAGTTGTCCATTTGGGTGATTTTTGGCATTAACAGCCATCATCTCTTGCATTTTGGACGGGGCCAAATGGTAGGGAGCTCTAGCTATCGGAGCCGCTCCCGGTACCAAGTCTATCTTGAACTCTACTTGACGATCCGATGGCAAACCCGGCAAGTCTTCTGGAAATACGTCAGAAAACTCGCGTACCACCTTCACGTCCTCAAGCTTCTTCTTTTCCAACTTAGCATCAATTACATATGCTAAGAAGGACGTACACCCCTTGACTAAGCATTTGCGTGCTTTCAACATGGAGATGATTGCTACTTCTCCCTTTGTAATAACCGAGATTTTATTTCAAAGAGTTAAAAGTATTGTGGAAATTAAGTAAAGCTGAAAGTTGGAGGGACTAATTTGTAAATATGGAAGAAGGGTATAAAAACCCTTATTTTGGGCTCAATACCCTAGGTATCATTATTACTGGCGGCTTGGGGAAATAGAGAGAGCATAGAAAGAAATTGTCAAGAGCAAGGAAGAGCTTTGCCAAATTTAAGTTGGAAGGGAAGGTGGAATTGGATTTTGACCCTACATTTCTGCCAGGTAATCTCTTCTCTCAAAACCCTATGTCAGAACTTATTGCTGGGATGGATTATTGGTGAGTTTTACTGAAACATTGAAAGGAGAGCTTTAATGGGGCTAAGTAGTAATCATAAATGGATTTATGGAGTGGAGTATTCATTTTGTTGAGAAAGGAGTCTGTTAACCGATTTAAAACGATTTTAATCTTCAATAATTATGTTAATCAGTTCGTCATCCATTTAATTTTGTAAGAACCATAAGTAATTTATATATAGGAACCGGAATCAATAATGAATTTGGGCCGTAGTCCGGAGCTTTTTAAAGAGATCCGGAATTTAATAATTTTAGTGGAACTGGAATGGATTTTTACCTTAGTTCCGGTAATGGTTTCTTACTTGAGTTCCGGTATTGGGATTTCTTTTTGGCAAGCTAACGTGATCCGTAATCCATTCTGGAACTGGGCCTTTGTTGGACCCGGAATGTGACTGTTTGGGACTTCCGGTATTTTTTTTAAACCCAACATGATCCGGTGTGTTGATTTAATTGAAATTATGAACTCATTTGAAGTGTTGGGTCACGTGACCTCATTTGCAATCCAGAATTAGATAATTAAATAGGAAGTGGGTCTCATCATCATCATACCCGGAATCCTCTTTTGGTAGCAGAACTGGAATAAATTAAATGGACTCGTGCCTTTCACGTGATCATGTCATCACATTAAGTGTTGGGCCGAAACTTAGTTTTAGAAGTGGGCCAACATGCTTTTTCTTGGATCCAGATGTCCCCTTGTTGGGCTGAAGCACCGAAACACTACAAGACCCCTTAAGGTGATGGGCTTCATTATTTAAATTCGGAAGTAGTTTTATGCTTGGGCTGAAGAGTAATATGAACAAAATAATTGTTTGGTCCGATATTCAAATTATTAGTTCTGGAATTTTATATTTGTGGGGTCATTGTGGGGAGTCCAGAACCCAAATAATTGAATTAGGAATGTAACTTGTTACCTTAGATAATGGTGGGTTAAATTCGGAGGCAAGCTCGAGTAACGTTAATTAGATTTTGATATACATTTTCTATATAATAGGTGTTCCACCTAGAGATCGGAAGTGTATGTGAGAATCTTTGAAGCAAGCAAGCCAGGTGAGTTTTTCTAACTAAAATACGTGATTTTACGTGTTTTCCAACGGAGGTGATTGTGTAGAAATGCCATGTTATTTTACATGATTTTTACTTGAATGAAAGTTAAATGTTTTACCGATTATGGTGTGTTTACAATCATGATTTGCTTACAAGCTTTTACGATCTGCTCCATGGAAAGTATGTTTTGTTTGAAAGATGATTTAGTACAAAAGGAATGATGTATAAAGTTTTCACGTTCCGTGATTTATGACGAGCTATGTGTATGTTATGTGGAGTCGGTCTGCACAGTGGGATCAGAATACCTCGGGATCCGATGATCCCTTGGGCATATGTGACGAGCTTGTAGAAGGAAACCCGTTTCCTTCCTACTCGGATTTGTGACGAGCTTGTAGGATGGAATTCGTTTCCTTCCCACTCAGATAGAGAGGAGTCTGCTTGGGCCCCGGTATGAGGCGATAGGGGAGTCTGCTTGGGCCCTGATCGCGGTTAGCTTATGTGATCCTTAAACACTGTGCAGTAGCATGATTGACGTTTATGTGGAGAATGTTAATGAGTTTTATAAAATGATTTTATACTGTTGATATATGCTGTTCACGGAGGGAATTCACTAGACCTTTTGGTTTAACCCTCGTTTTTCAAAACTAACCCATTTTCAGGTAAGCAAATAGTAGAAGGCTCAAGTAAGTGAGCGAGAGAAGGATAGGGTACAGATGCAGATAGAGACAGTGCCTGTGCCACTTATAGAAGCTAGTGTTAGGGCAATATTTGGTTGAATAGAAGTTCAAGGGCTATTTTGTTATTCTTTATTTTAAGCCTTATTGTGAACGGGCCGTGGGCTTGTTAACCATAGGCCCATAGTATAAAATGTATTGTTTAGCCTTAGTTTTAGGCTAGTTGTCATTGTTCGTTGCACGATTTCGGAACTCACAATTGGTATCAGAGCTGACGGACGAAACGATTCAAAGTGATTCTTGAATTCTGGTAAGTTTACTTTTTCAAAAATCTTGTCGACTGTGTTCTTGGTGCTTGATATTCACTTTTTGATTTACTCAAGATTGATTGTTTTCGTTTATCACATTCTGTTCGTATAATCTTTATAAACGAATCTGCACTTTTTCACTCTCTAATTCGATCATCTTAGTGGTTTTTTAAGCAAAATTAAGTTCATAAGTTTTGGTTGTGTTCTTGTGAAAAATCGAATTTTTATCATCAAAACTTGTTGTTTTTGCTTCAAAATCTATTTGGGTACTGTTATTTTTGTGTTTGATCGAGTTCCTAATCTTTCGGGAACGATTTTGAGCAACCCTAATCGATTTCCAATCGAATTAGAATCCACAACCGCAGTTACCGGATACCACAGCCGTGGTTACCGGGTTCACACAGTAGTTACCGAGTAAGTTCTCATTCCCTATTGTTAACGGATAGTCAATAGTCACCGGATAATCTCAGTACTTACCGTACATAACTCCCGGTAAGTCCTAGATACCGGTAAGCTCTTGCATTCGGTAAACTCATCCGGTAAACACATTTCCCGGTATGTCTTTATTCCGGTAAGTTCCATCATCCGGTAAGTAGTTATTTGTTTTAATTTTCTTATTGGTAACTTCTGTTTTTCTTGCATTC
This sequence comes from Saussurea involucrata, assembly GCA_033807775.1. NCBI lineage: Eukaryota > Viridiplantae > Streptophyta > Magnoliopsida > Asterales > Asteraceae > Saussurea > Saussurea involucrata. The sequence goes on along the minus strand of CM066314.1, from coordinate 105,005,712 downwards.
GGTAAGATCTCACACCCGGTAAGTCTCATCATCCGGTAACCTACTCCACCAGGTAAGTTTGTATTTTTTCATTTCTATTTCATCCGGTAAGCTTGTTTCATCCGGTAACCTTAGTTATCCGGTAACTCAAGCCCATCCGGTAACCTTCTGCAAAGTTACCTGTGTTTCATAATCTGATCCGGACACCTCCAGATCAGATAGCTTTCATCCGGATTCCTATCCGGTAAGCTCAGTTTGGTCATTTCTTACCTGTTTCTAGTATAATCCTCTCTTAGAACCTGCGTTAGGATATCACTCTTAGTGCCTTGCGTTAGGTTATCACTTTGAATCGAACAAATCATCTGACGATCACTCTAGTGCAACTAAAGATGACTTCACGCGACGCTCTTGCTATCGGCACCGATTCCAAACCACCTTGCCTCTTCCAAGGTGAGTACAACCAGTGGCGAGACAGATTTATAATCTTCTTAGAGTCGAAGGACAACTTCGAGTATATCTGGCGAGCTCTAGATGACGGGCCAATTCCTCAGCCCATGAAGACTATTCCTCCAGCAGCAGAAGGTGATGATCCTCGCACCGTGAAAAAGACACTCACCGATATGACTGACGACGAGAGAGGCATGCTAGAAGGGGAAAAACATGCTAAGAGGTATCTTGTTTAAGCTCTACCCAACACGATCTACACTTCCATCGACAGCTACAAAGGGACAGCAAAAGGTATGTGGGATCAAGTGGCAAAAATGATGCGCGGGAGCGATGTCGGGAATCAACTGAAGATCAACAGCGCCATAACCAAGTTAGATGGGTTTAAGCAGAGCACCGACGAATCTCTCACTCAGACATATGAACGCTTTTGTCTCCTTCTTAACGAGCTTAACAAGAATCAAATCACTCGCTCCAACACGGAAAACGCGCTCAAGTTTCTCAACAACCTGTTGCCTGAATGGAAGGTATTTGCATCTCATGTCAAGCACAACAACTTGATAGAGAGAATTGGCATCAATGAACTCTATGAGACGCTTCTTCAAGACGAAGATGAAGTGAATGAGATTCTGAGCGAGAAGAAGTCTACAAAAAAACCACCTGCTGATCCAATTGCTATCATGTCTTCCAAACGAGGCAAATCTTCTGGCCATCATTCCAAACGTCCCCAAAAGCAAAAGGAATCTGAATCAGAACCCGAGGAAAGAGAAGACAGTGATTCTGATCCCGAAAGAGCTGACATTAAGAAAGCAATGGCTCTGCTCACCAAATCCTTCAATCAACAGAAGTTCTACAAGAAGCCGATGTCCAATAATCAGCGCTACTCCACCTCCTCCAACAAGCGCCCTGATTATAAGGACAGATATGAAGGAAAGAAGAAAGATGACAAGGCCGACCAGTCTGACAAGAAAGATAAGACACAGAAAGATGACCGCAAGTCTGACTCAAAGAAGAAAGACGAACCCGTGACATGCTTTAACTACGGGAAGCTTGGTCATTTTGCGAAAGACTGTCGACAGTCAGTTGTGAAGAACTCTCATTACTATAAGGCTAAGCTCGCTCTAGCTGAACAGAAAGAAGCAAGAGAACCTAAGTTTGTTGAAAACGAATACTGGATGGGTCGATCTGATGATGAAAGCGAATCTGATGGTGCTGATGCTTTCATGGGATACCACTCTCCTGCTGATGAAGAAAAGGCAAAGACAAGTCAGGTATGTGAATCTACTTCTCAAAATTTCTTTGATCAAATTCAATCTCTTACTGAACGGGTAGATTCCTTCAAAGCCACCACTAGTGAAAAACTGCTTGAGATTAGATCTTGTTAGCTTTAATTAGCTCCTAATTAAATGAATGTTTTATAAAGATATTTTAATGTTTTAGATATTTTCTTATAGATATTTACTTAGATATTTTATTTAGATATTTTAGATATTGTCTAGATTTTAGATATCTTAAATATCTAATGTGTAAATGGCCCTATATAAGAGGTGTCCATAGTCTTATTTCAAGAAGTGAGAGATATGGAAAGCACACAAAAACACACATAGACTAGTTTCTTATGAGAGTCGTTTCATGTTTAGTGTGGTGTTCTTCAATATTTCTCCTCTCCATATTTAATCATCAATGAATATGAGATAAGTTTCTTTATGATTGTTCTTCATGTATATCTTATCTCTATATTTAAATATGGACTTTATATTTCTTCTATTGTTGCTCAAAAATGGGATCAACAATTGGTATCAGAGCCGATTGAAGAAACTTTTCTTCAAAATCGATCATCTATGCAACAATGGAAGTTTTAGATGGTTTAGTTTATGATATACTTCATGTGTGTGTTTTGATTCTTTCTCATTCATTGGTTTTATTTGATAAGCACTAAGTAGATGGTTGATCTATGATCTCATCCTTGTGTGTGCTTAAGTCCATAGCAATTCTTTTTGCATCTTGGTAGTAAGGTTGTTGATCTTTGTTTGATCTGACCTTTATTTTCAAGATTGGACTATCTTTGATCCAGATTTTGTTTGTCTTCCGCTGCTCATAAACATTTATATATGGATAACAAAATCATTTGGGTCTTGAGAAAGTTGTTTGAGAAAGATTTGATGTTTTGTTACATGTTCAAAGTCTGATCTGAAACGTTTTTTTAAAAACTTTGAGTTCTTCTAATTAGTTTTCTGTCTTGATCAATTAGAGATCGAATTATTTTCACTCACGGTTTTAAAAATTATATGAAGATTGTCTTATCTTTTACATCAAATCAGATTTAATGATAGATTTGCGCTGCCGTATTAAACTGGTCATATCTCACTCATAAAAACACCGATTGATGCGATTCAAAAGGCCCTGGATTCAAAACACATTGACGAACAGTTTTCGTGTTTTGAGAATTCAGAGATTCGAAATTTATAAGGGTCATATGCATCGTTGAAGTAGACAACAGTGTACTGATGGAAAGCTGATGGACAGATCTGCGCGACTGTGGTAAATCAACCATATCTTTGTCGTACGAGCTCGAAAAGAGGTGATTCAAGATGATCTGAACAGATAACAAACTAATGAAAGTTGTTTGTGTTTTGAGTTTTTGCAAACTCCAGAGGTAAAATTGTCTAAATCAGTGTCAAAGTAAGTGTAACACTTCTGTTAAGCTTCTGCCGAGCGGCGACCAAACCTCTGCCGCACGCGACCAACCTCTGTGTTACTGTTCACCACAGAACCTCTGTGAAACCCGACAGAGCCTCTGTGGACTGAACCTCTGCGACTCCACCTCATAGCCTGATTTTTGTTTACATGCTGTCAGCTTTGCACTGTTTCAGAAACACGCGCATAACTTCCTACTCGGTGCTCCGATTCACATGAGTCCAGTTGCGTTGAATTCCTAAGACACAGGTGAAACTTTTTCATGTTTTGATTTTGGTCTGAATAAGTGTGCTTAATGGTCAGAATCTATGTCAAAGTCAATGGACTCTTGCTGCACCGAAAGCATCGCATTTCACTCATGCTCTTTCCACTTTCAAGAACGGTGTTCTCTCAACGGTTCTTCATGGTGTCAAGCTACATTTGTCACATTTTAAATGTCACTCCATCCTCTGTTATTCACGTTTAAAGCTCGGTGGATGAGCCTACATTTGAGGGGGAGCACATGATGTTTTGAAGACTTGAAGAACGGAACATCAAAGGTTCTAAAGAAAGCAAAGGGGAGACTATAAGATGATGTTTTCTTTATAAAACATTAGGGGGAGATTGTTAGCTTTAATTAGCTCCTAATTAAATGAATGTTTTATAAAGATATTTTAATGTTTTAGATATTTTCTTATAGATATTTACTTAGATATTTTATTTAGATATTTTAGATATTGTCTAGATTTTAGATATCTTAAATATCTAATGTGTAAATGGCCCTATATAAGAGGTGTCCATAGTCTTATTTCAAGAAGTGAGAGATATGGAAAGCACACAAAAACACACATAGACTAGTTTCTTATGAGAGTCGTTTCATGTTTAGTGTGGTGTTCTTCAATATTTCTCCTCTCCATATTTAATCATCAATGAATATGAGATAAGTTTCTTTATGATTGTTATTCATGTATATCTTATCTCTATATTTAAATATGGACTTTATATTTCTTCTATTGTTGCTCAAAAATGGGATCAACAGATCTCTATCAGAAAAGCTAGATGTTCAAAAGTGAATAACAGATAAATACAAGTCCGAAAATGCTATCTTAAAAGAAAAATGCAAAAATCTTTCAATAGCACCTATGGACTTAAGGGCCAAAATATCTTAACATCAAACACAGCTTGATCAGTGTGAGAATGAGAAAGCAGAAATTGTTTATCAATGCTCTGCTCTTCAAATTCAGCACAAGAGTCTGTTAGAGCATTGTTGTATTCAAGATTTACTGTAAAGTCAATGTACTGTATGAGTCTATACAGTATTGTGAATGCCTCTATACCTTGTATGTCATGGGTATAAATAGGCTTGTCTAGTTCATTTGTAAGTAATCCTTTAGAAATCTTGAGTAACCTTTCAGTAATCTTTTGTAATCCTTTGAGATCAATACATGGATGACATATTTGCTCTCTAGATTCTCTCTCACTACATTCATATCTTATTGCTAGAGATCTGGGATTTATCAATTGGTATCAGAGCTAAACAGAAGATTCAAGCAAATCGAAGACCAAATTGAAGATTTTTTACACTAAGGCTGAAGAATTCGGATTGGGTGTTCATCACTATTCATCTGATTTTTTTAAATTTTGATCTTTTGAATCAATTTCTTGCATCACTGAACTCGGAATTGATTATTGATCATCTTTAATTCTTCGATCAACATCAAAAACTGAACAGAATCATCAGATCTGATCGATTTTTGAAATTTTATAAAAAAAAACTTCAAACTCACTGTTTGGATCTTAATCTGTTCAAATTGATCGAATTGTGAATTGTAATCAACTAGAAAAGTGTGCGGATTTCAATTACGAAGAATTTGATATAAGATTCAACGAATTTGATCAAGAACTGTAAAAGTTATGGCAGATTAAGTGATTTTGAAGTTCGAAGTGCAGAATTCGGATCATTCTTGGTGAATTCGGATCATTCAAAGAGAATTCGGAACATTCATAGAGAATTCGGATTGTTCTTGGCCACACAGGAATAGAATTCGACTCAAGAAGAATTCGAATTCATAGAATTCGAACCTTGTTACATTCGAATTGAGGAGAATTCGAACCCTGTTAGATTCGAATTGAGTTGATTAAATTTTCCAAGTAAAGAATTCGAACCAAGGTACATTCGAATTGAGTGAATTCGAACCAAGGTACATTCGAATTGAGTGAATTCGAACCAAGGTACGTCCGAATTGAGTGAATTCGAACCAAGGTACGTCCGAATTGAGTGAATTCGAATCAAGGTACGTCCGAATTGAGTGAATTCGAACTCAGTTAAGTCCGAATTGAGTGAATTCGAATCCTTCTTGATTCGAATTGAGTGAATTCGAATCCTTCTTGATTCGAATTGAGTGAATTCGAATCCTTCTTCATTCGAATTGAGTGAATTCGAATCCTTCTTCATTCGAATTGAGTGAATTCGAATCCTTATACATCCGAATTCTTGTGAATTTAAAAAAAAAAAAAATTGAGTTTTTTGAGAAAAAATTTTATCCCGAAATTTTTTCTATAGTGTATTTCATACACTGTAAGAGCTTTTCAAGAAAAAATTTTATATAATTTTTTTTTGTGTATTTTCATACACTTTCTGCTTGATCTTCTGAACGATCAATTTCTAGCAATTTTCAAAATGGTTTTACAACAAGTTATTGTTAAAAGCAGTGGTGAAGATTTGAAGCAAACTCTGAAAAAGGAGATTCCTCCAATTGCAAAAGTTTTTGTTAAACCAGCAAATGTAAAGTTGCAACAAGTCATTATAACAGAAACACCTGTTAATTCATATGTATCTGTTAAACCAAATAATGAAGTGTTGTAACAAGTCATAATAACAAAAACACCTCCAAAGACACAAGAAAAAGCTAAGGCAAATAATGGAATTTTGCAACAAGTTATTTTATCAGAAACATCTCCTAAATCAGAAACTCCTATTAAAGATAATGCTTCAAATTCTTCAACTCCTATTTTAAATAAAGCATTGGAAGAAGAAAATGTTAATCTGAAAAGACAAATTTTAGACATTTCTTCTTCAAATGCTAAACTTACTAAAAGAATAACTGATCTTGAAGTTTATATTGCAGATCTTGAAACAAAGAAAGACAACTCAAGTCTGCACGATCAAATCGAGAATCTTCAAGTGAAAGTAACAACTCTTCAAAAAGAAAATGCCGATCTGAAGAGTAGAGAAGAAAAGAGAGTGAAGTGGAACTTAAAGTTACATGCTCAATTAAAAGAAGTTCAAGATATAGGAAAAATTTTGGACAGTGAAAATGCCGATCTAAAGAGAAAACTGTCTAATTTTTCTTTTGAAGAAAAGAAAGTTTTTGAAGAAAAGAAAGAGACTGATCTGAAATGTATAAAACTTTCAAAACAAGTTTCAGACTTTGAGAAAGTTTTATTTTTAGAAAAAGACAAGCTCGAAAAAGAAAGAGCTAAATTTGAAACTGAACGAAAATATTTTGAGAATAAAAGTTCTGAACTTTCCGTGAAAATCTCTGAATTAGAAAATCTTTTGGAAAAGGAAAGAAAAGATTTCACGGAAAAGCAAAATCTCTTTGAAAAGGAAAGTAAAACCCTTAAAAAGAAAAATATGGAAATTTTCAAAGAGATTACTGATAAAAGAAAGTTTTTGGAAAAAGATTTTGAATCGGAACGCGAATATTTTGAAGATGTGATTCTTAATCTTACCAAAAGATTATCTGGTTTATCAGCTGATATTATGAAGGATCAGTTGATCAAATCTGATCTCCAACAGAAATTTGATCTAATTTCTAAAGAGAAAAATGTTTTAATAAACAAAGTCAAAGAACTTGAAGACGTCATTTTTAAATTTGATGTCTCAAAGCAGGCCAGTCATAATTCTATCTTTCAGACTCCATTTGTTGATTCAAATGATTCTGAATGTTCTTTTAAAACTGCTTCAAGTTCAAGTTTTAAAAACATTCCTTCTAAACAATTTAATAGATCAACAGATTTCTCAAAAGGTCAGATTCGTTCTTCTAATCTTTTCCATAATCCTCTGTTTGATAAATCGGATGATATTCTTAAGGTGCCTAAAATTAATACTTCCAAATCTGAAGAAGTTCCAGTCTTCAAGAGGGTGAAGATGGAATGGAGAATCAAAGGCACAACAGTTCCAAAGAAAGATGTGCCAAAATCATCTGTATCCACATCAAATGCAAAGAAGAACAATGCGCCAAAAGGTAAATCTAATGTTATACCTAATCCTATTCATTCTGTAAATCATCTGATTAGGTTGGCACATACGAAAATCTGTTGTTCTTACTGTGGATCAAATGATTTTGTGCATAAAGATTATACTTCTTATTGGTATGGTTCTTACAGTATTCCTTGTAAGAAATCAACACCTAACCCACTAGGACCCAAGTGCCATTGGGTACCAAAATCTGCTTAATCTGTTTTGCAGGTTCATCATGTGTTGTACTGAATTGAAATACATATCACACGCATGACTGAAAACAGAAGAGAAGCGACGTATTTTTGAAGAATATTTGTATCCTTAAGGGGGAGCACAGATCAATGGTTTCTAAACATATCAGTTTAGGACCCGCACTTAAAAGAGAGTTTGGCTTTTGGACAAATCAGTTCAAAACCCGTTCTTCAAAGACTATGGCTTCTGAACAATTCAGTTCAGGACCCGTACTTCAACGACTAAGACTTCTAAACAAATCAGTTTAGAACTCACACTTCTCAGGTGATATCCTTAACTGTTACATCTTTTTGTTTCAAGGAAAGTGGTGAAAGGTAACATTGGATTATATTTTGTTTCTACTGCTTTGAAAACTTGAATCTCTACAAATTTAATTCAATGAGATGAAATTTTCAATTTTCATTCAATGAATTAAATGTGTGCTAAAAGATGATTTTACAAGTATTTTTGTATTATCTGAGTTAGATTTGTTTCAACTTTCACTTCTGAAATAAATCGAAAGGTCAGCAAAACATGAATGAAATTATGCTGAATGCTCAAAGATATGTGAATCTGGACTTATATAGAATATAATGCTCAAAAAGCCTAAATGTCAGAATGATGGATGGAAATGAAAATATGGGCAAAGCACTATGTTTTAGAACCAAGTGATTGAGATGCATTATGTTTTTAAATCAAATCATTTAGTTTGAAAGTTTGTACCTGTGGCCTTTCTGGTTTGGGAGAGTAAGTCCTAAGGGGTGCTCGACACCTAGTCCCTAAGATCAACTGGTCTGGGATCGGCTGACCCAAATCCTGCAATAGAACCAGATCGAAAGCCATGTTCTACTGGTACAAATGGGTTTAAGATATATCGATGTGGCCTTTCTGGTTTGGGAAATTAAGTTCTAAGGGGTGCTCGTCACCTAGCACCTAAGGCCAACTGGTCTGGGATCTGCTAACCCAAATCCTGCTATAGAACCAGATAGAAAGTCATGTTTAACGATGTATCTTATTCTTACTAAACTTTTTGATCAAAAGATGCCAATGCGCACAAAATCAAAAGATGCCAATGTGTACAAAATCAAAAGATGCCAATGCGCACAAAATCAAAAGATGTCAATGTGCACAAAATCAAAAGATGCCAATGAGCACACATCTCTTGAAACTTGGGGAAAATACAAAGTCGCGATAAACCCGTAAATTTATGAATATTCTGATTTTGGACAAATAGTGTAAGTAGAGCAAAGTATTCTTATATGTTTTAGAATTGCATACGCTTGATGCTAATCATATTTCGCATGCTAGCACACCAAGTAGATTTAATAAAGGTGTTGAAACTGAACATTTTTAACTTGATATGCAATGATATCTTGTTTTTGAATCCAAACACATGCATTTGATTTCATTTGATTGAAATATCTGTTAAATTTCATTAAGTTGAATTTCTTTTGTCCAGCTTTCAAATGTTCACATGTTAGTAGTTATAAAATTTGGTTCAATGAATTTTAGTTTCCTTGTTTAAATGGTTTTTCTAAAGCACTGTATTTGAAATGAATATGTTATTGAAATATATGCAAACTTTCAGGGGGAGAAAACAAATTGCTCCAGAATTCTTATTTTGAGGGGGAGCAAGGTTATCCACTAAGGAGGAGATTGTTAGTAATACTAAGAGACGTGACTGAAATTGAAGAAGGTTTTCGATGATAATGATGCTCACTTTCATCGAAAAGGGGGAGAAATGTTTAATTCAATTTCATGTCAAAGAGCTGTCAAGTCAAAGATATTTCATGTCAAAGAGCTTTCAAGTCAAAGATTCGTGAACAAAGACTGAAGATCAGGGGGGAGAAGGATCATGTGAAGTCTAAATATTGCTGAACTTGGTTATCTTAGTTCTGAGTGGTTCTCGGAATGCGCTTACACCTAAAAGTTCAAAAAATATGGATTCATTGATTTCGGACCCTTCATGATTCGAATTGAGAGAATTCGAACCCTTCATGATTCGAATTGAGAGAATTTGAACCCTTCATGATCCGAATTGAGTGATTTCGAACCCTTCATGATTCGAATTGTCATGATTTCGGACCCTTCTTGTTCCAACTTCCTTGAATTCGAATCCTACTTGATCCGAATTGAGCTGATTTCGCATCCTCTTGCATCCGAATTGATGGTTTCGGATCTGCCTACATCCGAATTGATGATTTCGGATTCTTAAAGTTAATATGAGAACTAAGGTTCTTGCATCAAGAAGGATACGAGAAGTTACTGTTTGTCAAAGACTGATAAAGCTGTAAAGATCTGTTTTCATGTACAAGACTTGAAGATAGTTTGATAAAGTGTCTGTTGAAGAAGATTGACTTTACAAAGAGCTGAAGACTGCTGTCAAATTTTTAAATCTTGAATCCAAAGGGGGAGATTGTTAGAGCATTGTTGTATTCAAGATTTACTGTAAAGTCAATGTACTGTATGAGTCTATACAGTATTGTGAATGCCTCTATACCTTGTATGTCATGGGTATAAATAGGCTTGTCTAGTTCATTTGTAAGTAATCCTTTAGAAATCTTGAGTAACCTTTCAGTAATCTTTTGTAATCCTTTGAGATCAATACATGGATGACATATTTGCTCTCTAGATTCTCTCTCACTACATTCATATCTTATTGCTAGAGATCTGGGATTTATCAGAGTCTGTCTCAAAAATACTTGATCTTGAAACCAAACTCCATAAAAGAGGTCAAACTGATCAGACCATCCATATGAATAAACCAAAGGAGTTCACTTATTTTAACAAGGACTGGGGAATCGGATACGACAACCCACACTACTTAAAAAGGGGTATTTCCAAAAGACCTACACTGTATGATTTTTGTTGTCTTGGAATAGCAAAAGAGTATCCGGAATATGCGATAAAGTGGACTGGTCCTCTTGAACCTGAAAAGGAAGAGGAAACTGAGGAATATAAGCGAAAGAACACATCTAAAATGCAACTTCCTTTTTGTTACGAGCCTTTAAATTACTCGTACGAGAAAAATAAAAAGAAATACCTCTCGAATGACTATTTTGACTACTATAAGGTTGTAAAGCCCAAGGATTCCTCCAAAAAGGATGAGGTCCAAGCAACCGAACCCAAGACTGAGATGGATGAGTTCAAACTCTATGTTCCCCCTCTCGTCTTGGAAGCAAAAATAGTCGAGTTAGAAGAGTCACTCGAGAAAGAAAGGTCAAGTTTTCAAAAGGAAAAGCTAGCGCTAATCACTGATCTTGAGAAACTCAAATCTGAGAAAACCGAAACTGTGTTGGATGAAGGACATAAAATCCTTCGGTGTGAAATTCAAATGCTCACATCAAAACTGGCTGCCTTAGCAACATATGCGATGAAGGAGCATACGAGAAATGGTCAACTCCAAGAGAAGATTGACCAACTCCAAAATGAAAAGCAGATTTCACCCGAACCTTCCTCCAACTCATCTGATACGTCTTCGTGTAAAGATTTCATTGGCAAAATCTTTTCTACACAAGACGGTCAAGAATCTCAAGATAAGAGTGTTTTAAGGAATTTGAACTCTGGTTTTTTCCTAGCTTCCGCACCAAATTCCCCAAAGCACACGGACACAAAGTGTTCCTCACCTTCCTCGGCCAATCCAAGTCCTACTATCCTGGATGTCGATTTTTCAGAATATATGAATTCCGAAGGAAATTCTGATGAAGAGTTTGAATTGTTCCCCTTCGATAAACCTCTTCCAAGTCACACTGACTTCCTTTCACCAGTGGTTAATCGACCGGTCAATTTTCAAAAGGGCGACTGTTCTCAATCCAAGACTCCAGCTGTGATTAAGATTTCTAAAAATGCTTCAAATTCTCAAAAACAATCACAGCCGAAGAAAAAGACCGATCGACCGATCAATAAGATTTCTATTTCCTCAAAAGTCACTGACTGTGTTGTCCCTGTTGTTTCAGATAAAAACGGCCGAGCTAAACAAGACAAACCAAAGTGGCTAGCTAAGGAATCTATCGAGGATGCTGCATCAAAGTCTTTCAATACTGTTTTTTATCCTAGAATGAACAAAAACGAGTGTGCTTGGAATCATAGGAATGATTTTGTTAAACGAGATGTTAATTTTCCACTTAAAGTTTATTCCCTTCATCAATTGATTCAGTTATCGCATGATTGTTTGTGTTGTTCTAGTTGTGGTTGGAATGACTTTGATGACATTAATAATAATGATTGGTTTGGGTCATATCATATGTATAATTCTACACCCACATGCAGACCCCGTAAGAACAAAAAGAAGTCTAAATCCAAATGGGGTCCCCAATCAGAGGTTAAACCAAATCCGGAGAGGAAACCTAATTCAAAACAGGTTCCTCCTACTAAGGTTAAACCTACACCCAAGAGGCAACCTGCGTCAAAACAGGTTCCTCCGAAAGGTGTGAAACCTAACCCTCTAGGACCCATGCGTATATGGGTACCTAAAGTCCGCTAATCTCATTTTTGCAGGACGGTCATGTGTGGTACTTAGATTCTGGATGCTCCAAGCACATGACCGGAAGGAGGGAGCTTCTCACGAACTACATAGAACAATATGGCGGAGACGTGGGATTTGGGAACGATCACAAGGCGCCGATTTTGGGCTATGGCGACATTGTACAAGACAAGATCACCATCAAGAAGGTTTCACACGTCGCGGGATTGGGACACAATTTGTTCAGTATCGGCCAATTTTGCGACAAAGATCTAGGGGTCAGATTCAAAGCCAAAAGGTGTAGAATCCTCAACGAGGACGGAAAGGAAGTCCTGGTTGGAACGCAAAAGAACAACCTCTACACCATCGACCTCGCAACCCTAAAGACCGATAGTACTATCTGCCTGATGTCAAAGGCCAATTCCCAGCAAGCATGGATTTGGCACCGACGTATCTCGCACCTGAACTTCAAGAGTATCAACAAACTGGTGCTTGGCGAACACGTGAAAGGCATGCCCGACCTTCAATTCGTGAAGGATCGTCTATGCGGGCCATGGGAGATGGGAAAGATGAAGCGAGCGACGCACAAGCCGAAGGCCGCTCCGAGCACGTCAAGGTCTCTCGAACTTATCCATATGGATTTGTGTGGACCGATACGTGTTCAGAGCATCAACAAGTGCAAGTATGTCCTGGTGATGGTCGATGATTTCTCTAGCTACACATGGGTCATGTTTTTTCGTACGAAGGATGAAACCCCGGAGCTGATCATCAACCAATTGAAGACCATCCAACTGAACCTTAGTCAACAAGTTCAGACAATCAGGACCGACAACGGGACGGAGTTTAAAAATTAGACTGTGGATGATTACCTCACTTCAGTAGGTATCTCGCATAACTTCTCGGCCACACGCACTCCTCAACAAAACAGAGTGGTGGAAAGACGCAACCGCACCCTAGTCAAAGCCGCTCGCACGATGCTTTCTCAGTCCAACCTGCCTTTATTTCTGTGGGCCGAAGCGGTGTCTACTGCATGCTACATGCAAAACCGCTCTATTATCAACAAGCGGTTCAACAAGACGTCGTACGAAATCATGAATAACCGCATTCCAAACATCAAGTACTTCCATGCATTCGGATGCACGTGCTACGTCCTAAACGACAAAGACGATCTCGACAAATTCAGCCCGAAGGCGGACGAAGGAGTTTTCATAGGATACTCCATGCAGGCTAAGGCGTATCGCGTTTACAACAAACGAACTAAAACCGTTACCGAGAGTGTAAACGTGACATTCGATGAAGACGTGGATTTGGCTTCTGAACAAATCAGTTCAGAACCCGGTTTAACTGGTGTGTTAGCTTCTGTTAATGCCAAAAATTGCACCAAAGGGACAACTTAAGGTCGATGTGGACTTAATCAACTAAATAAAGGATCTTTCGACGAGACGTACGACGAGGGAAAAAATAAACGAGACAAGGGATTTGATGACGCAGGAAAAACCTCAAGCGAGGAAAAAACCTGCGGACGACAGTGGGTGTCGTCGCTGCACTATGGTCGCCAATCAGGGGCGACGTCCTTGGTACTGGCGTCGGTCGTACGATGATTACAATACAAATGAAGGAAATACTTCGAAATGTAGAGTACAAGTGTTTGAATGTGAAAAACAGGTGTTTGTCGTGTGAATACAAAGTGCAAACAACTGTTGGTCGAAAGCTGTTGGCGTGCGTCGAGAGCGATGACTTGAGCTTTTCTTCGAGTGTTCTTGAGTTCGTAGTGTGGTTCTTGAGCTTGAATTATTGTAGTAGATTACTCTGCAGATGTCCTTTAGATGATCTCCAGATGTTCCCTACTTAGATGTTCGATGTTCCCCTGAAATGAGGATTCGGCTCTAGCTTTATAGTCTTTGGGAGCTTTGATTAGCTCATTGATTGCTTCATTAAAAACTTTAATTGTCGCAACGGTCTGTAACGGTTGTCGGAGTGATTATCCATAAAGGTCTTCGTCCGTTACGAGTAACAACTTGCGTCGGATAAGGGCTTGCGTCGGATATAGTCGTTGATCCTTTAATGGCTTTGACTCCGGCATTAATCACTTAACAAAACGTAACAGTCATGGTTAACGTTAGTTTTGGTCGAAGACGTATGGCTCGATGCGACAGTTATGCAGGACGGGCGTCGCTATGGTGGTACGTCCTAAGAAACTCTCGACTTACCTTTTACGACGGATGACGGACGTTCTGCGGGTCTTGGTCGGGATCTTATATATTAATCCAAGATGTCTTTCATGACGCGCATCTTACCTTTTCTGGTCGTGGTCGTACGACATGAATTTTTGCCCAAACAGTTTGCCCCCAAAATTTGAAAGAAGGATGACAAATTCGAGTTTTAAATTTTGCTTGTCGAACGCTTAGACTTGTGACCTGGGTTGAGAGACTTACCTAGTTGTCGTGGAACTAGACCGGTTCGCCTTTAACTGAACGAGAAGTTAAAAAGGGGAACGAGGTCGTGACGTCATGCTGACATACGATTGTGCTTACCAGCTGAATATCGACGGAGCCCAGAGGTGCTATTAGAAATGAAAAAGATTTTGACGACTTTGGAAGTCTAGCGAGGATTCTCGTGTGTATTACCATAAGCAAGGTTGGCGAGGTTCGACCGGCGATGTGTCCTGATGGATATGCCGTGATATATGAGTACCTGTTTAAGATGGGCTTCCACTGGTCGTATTCGCCTTTGGTCGAAGTGTTCATGCGTGAATTCGATCTTTCACCGAGGCAACCGATGCCCCAGTTCTGGCGAGTTATCCTGATCATCGAGCGACTTACCTCGCACTGGGAGTAGCGTATAAGGTCACGACCGATCAATATCGTCGTTATAGTTTATTTTCAGGACTTAAGGGTGATTGTACCTTAGTTTTGAACACTGCTGTCGATGATCGCAAATGGAAGACGAGGTATGTGCTGGATACGGACAGTGATTGGATTGGATCTGTTGATACTGCACAACTGGCGACGATGTTTCATACTGTGCACTGGCGACGGTGTTTCATACTGTGCAACTGGCGACGATGTTTCATACTACGCAACTGGCGACGATGTTCTCTACATCCTCGTCGACCCTTTCGTCAGCCGCCAGGGGCAAGGGTGTAAAGACGGGAGAGAATGAGGGAGAGTTTATGGCGACGAACAACTTTACGTTGTCGTCAACCCTCCAGATTGACTATGTCGTCGTCAGGGCCGAGTCACTTCCGCATCTCGGGAAATATCAGCTCTTATCTTTCAAGGAGCGCTTCCGAATAATCTTTGTTGAAGAGATTGGACTGTGTTTAGCCGAACTGGCGTTCTTTGTAAGTTTTTCTTTCAAAACTTGTGTTATCGAAGTTCTTTCGCTGAGTATTTAGTATGTTTCTTTTGTAATTTGCAGATGCTTCTGTTTCCTCTCATTGAATATGTGAAGGTAGAGGAAATGCTGGAGTGGAGGTCGATCGTTGAGAAGGATATATTCCTTCCACCAACCTTAACATTAATCTTTAGAGCCATATTCTCAGAATGTCGAGGCGAAAGGAGTTCGAAGACCACTTCTAATATACTCGTTTGATCCTTGCATCAGTTCTTCGGGATTGGCAAGGCTTCGAAGGTCGAGACTTTTGGGCAGAGATCGCCATCGACGCTTTTCTCTAGGTTTAGGAAATGTTGTGTCTTTTCATGTCTCGACCATTGGTGGTCGAACCATTTTAACTTTGTATACTCGACCGTCGGTAGTCGAGTTTTTTTGAATATAACCGACAGTTTTGTAAATGAAACTTTGAACTTTTGTTTGAACTTGCGTTTTATATATTTGGTAAACAAATATCATATCAATTATGAAATTGAATCTGGGAATCATGCGACTAAGCCATTCATTGTAACACAATAACTGGTACGTAAGCCATAAGACTTTTAAATCGTGTGTATAAACATAAGCTCATGCGACTAAAGCATACATTCGGAGTATGAAAATTTTCCAAGTTAAGAGGCTTAGATCATGAGATCGTTAGACCTCGCAATCGTACGACTAAGTCGTGTGATTAATTTGAATCGTATGTCCCTGTAAAGGATGATCAAATCATAGATTTGGTCGTTTATATCGTGCGACCTTATGAATTTAAAGTCATATTGTAGACTTAATGACTACTGTCGTGCGATCCTGCGATAAGCTGTCGTGCGATTCTGCGGTAAAACGATGTTAAGGGTTGGTTGTTGGCTAACCAATGACCCTCCGATGCTTAAGTCAGTTGTGAGAAAAAATTGCATGAAAAAGATTTAGGAACATACCGTTAGATTCTCTTTTTAGTAGGATATTGCCCCCCTGTCATTTATTATCTTATTCTTTTCGGAGGAAAGATTGGTTTTAAATGACAGGATGACACTGCGATTTGATGAGATATTGTCGTGCGGCAGGGCACCATAGTAGACTTATTCCTGTGGAAAAGATATAATTTTAGAAGAACGAACCTGTCAAAGGCACCTGACTGTGGAGTATGTCAGACCATACATGTCTGAACCACCGGTGATGCAATTGACGACTTTTGTATGCTCGGGGGTCGACGGTCGATGGTTACTAGCTGGAGTAGCGTCATCGTCGATGATATCTTTGAGATTTCCTTTTGGGAAGTGATATGCTAGCTACTTCTCCAGCGCGATGCAATCATCTGTCGCGTGACCATGATCGACGTGGAAGTCGCACCACTTTGATTTATCTTTCTTATCACCATCCAGGTCGGACTTCTTTGGCCATCGAATGGTCGTTTGGATGGACTTAAGAGCTTCGACTAAGTCTTTTGCGGACCCTTTGAATCTGTAAGAGGATATCTTGGGGTATCGAGGAAATTTAGCCGCGGTTTTGGCCCCTGCTTTCGTCTTGAAACGAACATTTGAAATTTGGCGCGCGGGTTCGATTCTGGAAACAGCTTTGGCCTTGATTTCCGGTTTTCTAACGCATAAAGACTTCTTGTCGTCAGTGTGCTTGCGACGAAATGCTGCGTCGTCCTCGACCCTCATATATGCTAAAGTTCGAGCACGGACGTCTTCGAAATTCTCTGGGGGATATTTAGTCAGGTCGGTGTACAGACCCGAACTATCGTCCAGACCACACTTGTAAGCTTCGATCGCGGTCTTGATGTCACAATTGCGGATACTGATCATTTCAACATTGATTTTATTGAAATAACTTTGAATATACTCGCTGGCTTTCTGCACGACGTAATACAGGTCGCTACTCTGCTTCTCCATCTTACGACTGCCGACGAATTGCTGGGAGAATTGATTGACCAACTCGGCGAACGACCCGATAGGCTTGGGTTTGAGATTGATCAACCATTGGAGAGCTGGACCAGTGAGAGTTGCACCAAAGCTCTTACACATGCATACTTCCTGATACATAAATGGAATTGAGATCGTCCACATAAGCTGCTTATATTGTGCGACGTGCTCGGTTGGATCGGTCACACCAGAATACTTAGGAGTGAAAGCGGGGATGTTATATTTCTTTGGGACCTCGACAGTTGCAATCTCGTCGATAAAAGGTGACGCCTGAAAGCCGGATCAAGGCTCGACGTCGACTGGCTCGGCTGCCCTAGGCAATTTGGCGAGCAAGGACAGGACGCGCTCATTCTGATCTTCCAGCATCTTCAAACGCTGAGCAACGGGGTCATTCTGACCGACGGCTGCCCCTGCTTGAGGGTTAACTCCTGAGTTGATGCCATTGTCATGCGACGAGCCATTGGTGTCTCCATTGAACGGGACAAAATATGGTTGCGACCCATGATTAAATTGTTGTGATCCATTCTGGAACGGCTGGGATCCTTGCTGGAAAGGCTGCGACCCTTGTAACGGCTGCGTCCCATTATTCATGGGTGGTGGCTTGAGATGCTGAGGGGGAATTGGTCCGAGCTGTGGATTTGGGTTGAACGGCCCTGGTTACTGATTCTGCGTAAACGGACCTGGATGCTGATTCTGCGCGGAAGGATCTGGTCCTGTATCTGGATTCTGAAAAAATGGTCTAGGACCATTCTGATTGAATGATCCCGGAACTGGATTCTACACGAACGGCCTAGGACCATTCTGAGGTCCGAAAGGATTTCTCAATTGTGCAATCTCCTCAGATGCTCTGCGATTCTGCTCCGCCATTGCATTTAGCTGATTCCTAGCGACTTCGAGCTCCTGATACATCTGAGCAACGGCTTGCTGTGGATTTCCAGGGGTTGCCATTTTTCCTGCAACAGAAAACAGAGGAAAACTCCAAGAAACCGTTAGTAGAATGCACGTTCGTCGAGGATTTTCTCTAGATGAGGTCCCACGGATGGCGCCAAACTGTTAATGCCAAAAATCGCACCAAAGGGACAACTTATGGTCGACGTGGACTTAATCAACTAAAGAAATGATCTTTCGACGAGACGTGCGACGAGGGAAAAAATAAACGAGACAGGGGATTTGATGACGCAGGAAAAACCTCAAGCGAGGAAAAAACCTGCGGACGACAGTGGATGTCATCGCTGCACTATGGTCGCCAATCACGGGCGACGTCCTTGGTACTGGCGTCGGTCGTACGATGATTACAATACAAATGAAGGAAATACTTCGAAATGTAAAGTACAAGTGTTTGAATGTGAAAAACAGGTGTTTGCCGGGTGAATACAAAGTGCAAACAACTGTTGGTCGAAAGCTGTTGGCGTGCGTCGAGCGCGATGAATTGAGCTTTTCTTCGAGTGTTCTTGAGTTCGTAGTGTGGTTCTTGAGCTTGAATGATTGTAGTAGATTACTACGCAGATGTCCGTCAGATGATCTCCAGATGTTCCCTACTTAGATGTTCGATGTTCCCCAGAAATGAGGATTCAGCTCTAGCTTTATAGTCTTTGGGAGCTTTGATTAGCTCATTGATTGCTTCATTAACAACTTTAATTGTCGCAACGGTCTGTAACGGTTGTCGGAGTGATTATCCATAATGGTCTTCGTCCGTTACGAGTAACAGCTTGCGTCGGATAACGGCTTGCGTCGGATATAGTCGTTGCTCCTTTAATAGCGTTGACTCCTGCATTAAACACTTAACAAAACGTAACAGTCATGGTTAACGTTAGTTTTGGTCGAAGACGTATGGCTCGATGCGACAGTTATGCAGGACGGGCGTCGCTATGGTCGTACGTCCTAAGAAACTCTCGACTTACCTTTTACGACGGATGACGGACGTTCTGTGGGTCTTGGTCGGGATCTAATATATTAATCCAAGATGTCTTTCATGACGCGCGTTTTACCTTTTCTGGTCGTGGTCGTACGACGTGAATTTTTGCCCAAACAGCTTCCGAACTTTCTCGTTCGGGATCTGCACAATCAACAGTGTTTGGGTAAAAAATCACAGCCTCGACCGACTTGGGAAATTCCCTCGACATGACCCGTGGACCTTGATTACCCTAATATCTACGACAGTCATACCCCCGACCGACAAGGATAATACCCATTATTGTCATATCCCCGACATACGTTAATAACCACGATAGTTGGTTATTGAAAGACATCTCGCGTCAATAGTCATTCAAGACAGTATCTTACATCTAATGATCGCACGTCACGTGTCGCACGTCGCACATCGCTAGTCATACGTCACTAGCCTTATGTCGCCAGTTACGTGTCGCCAGTTAAGACTCGTTGGTCTTACGTCGACAGTCTCCTGTCATCGGTCTTATATCACTCTGGTCTTACGACCTGGTGGTCTTACGACCTAGTCTTACAACATATTTCTAAGACCATTTTTATATTAAGAGAAGGTCTTACAAGACGTTTACAGTCATATACATGGTCTTGTATTTCGGTGACGGACGTATGCTCCATAAGACCGACGTCCTGAACTTAAGATGGTCTTACGATTACACTAACCATCAATGGTCGATAGCCGTTTCTTTTGTTCATTAATGCAGGTCTACAAGCCATTATGGTACAACGGTCAACAACGGTCTAGCTCTAAATGACATTAAAGACTCGACATCGGTTACAACGACAATCATCAAAGTGCATTTAATGTCGGCAGCGGTTACAAGACCAGCCATTAACAGCACTAAAGACGACGTCCGTTACGGCAGTTACCAAAGTCCTTAATGATCCAATTAAAGTGCCCAGAGACTATAAATTCCAAGCTCAATCCTCAGTTCAAGGGACATCGAACAACAGACACAAACACTCGAACTCGAAAAGAACACTTGAAGCACATAAATCGCTCTCAGAGGAATCGCTCTCGACGCACGACATCAATGCACGACACACAGTTTAAACACACGACGCATATTGTTCTTACATTCGAAACACTTGTTACTTTACATTTCGAAGTCTTTCCTTCATTTGTATTGTAATCTCTGTTCGCTCTACACCCGAAACACAAGGACATCGCCCCTGTTTGGAGAACATAGTGCACTTTCGACTCTCACAGAGTCGACCATGGTTTTTTCCCTCGTTTTGGGGTTTTCCGCGTCACCAAATCTCTTGTCTCTTTTACTTTTTCCTCACAATTGTGTTATTTGGCTTGAGATACGTTTCTTTAGTTGTTAAATGTCCACATCGACCTTAAGTTGTACTTTTGTGCGATTTTTGGCATTAATAGTTTGCGTCATCCGTGGGACCCCATCTAGAGAAAATCTCAAGCCAACACACATATCGCTCTGACGATCTTGTAAAGTTTTTTCAGGTACATGGCAAATTATCAAGATCCCTTGATTCAACTTCAATCGGAATTGAATGCGGCTCGAAGCCAGACTCAAGCCCCGATAAAAAAATGCTCCGTCAAAGTATCGCATGTATTGCATCATCCAAAGGACTCGGGGGCTCGGAACACCCTTCACAAACTGAAAAAATACCGCATTTGATTTCAAAAGACCTCGGAAAAAGGCGCCTATCGACTCCATGTTACGGTAACTGTGACGTCCCACTTAGAACGACTCTATATATATACTCTAAGTATATTCTCCTCGTTTAATTATTTTGATCTAATATATGATCGTTGATTCAAGCATCAAAAGATCATTGGTCAAAATCAACGACCACCCCCTATTTTATATTTCAGGCTCGCAAGATCATATAAATATAGGTCTTACGATTTACATCGTGAGAAACCAAAGTCTCTACGACTTAAAACACAGGTCCTACGATTTATAATTGTCAATTAAAGACGATTTACATTTTTAACCTTATGATCGCCAGTCATGGCAAATGCAGGTTTCAATTTATTGTCGTCAGTAAAAGATGAATTACGTTTTTTCTTACGATCGCCAGTCATGGAAAACGCAGGTTGCAATTTACAGTTGACTTACATTTTTTCTTACGATCGCCAGTCAATGCAAACGCAGGTTGCAATTTGTAATCGTCGATAAGAGACGACTTATATTTTACAATCGCCAGTCAAGGAAAACGTAGGTCGCAATTTATAGTCCTCAGTAAAAGATGACTCACATTTTCTTATGATCATCAGTCACGACAAACGTAGGTTAAAAATTGTTGGTCGCCAATAAAAGCGACTCGCACGATCGCTAGTCAAGACATATGTCGTCAATAAAGATGACTTGTACATTGAATCTCATAATCACCAGTCATGGTAAGACGCATGTCAAAACGCAAAAAGTCGCCAATAAGTGCGACTCGCATATTTTAATCTCATGATTGCCAATAAAGGCAAGTCGCAAGATTAACAGTATAATGACAAGCAAAGTCTTTCAAGAAGGCGACTACATCCTCCGTCGAATGTTCCAAAGCACTCAAGAGCTTAATGCAGGTAAACTTTCCACCAAGTGGGAAGGTCCTTATCGTATCTCAGAAGTCGTGGGTAAAGGTGCCTATCGGCTCTAAACCCTCGACGGTCGAAATATCACACGCAACTGGAATGCAACGCATCTGAGAAGGATCGCACGACATAAGTTACTAAGTCTATCATACGACTTCAGTAAAATCGTACGGTATAAACAATCAATTTTATTAGACGACTCGATTGTATAACTACAGGAACACATGATTCAAGTTCATCGTATGATCAAATCACACGATCGTAAGGTCTAGCGACCCCACAAGATAAGTTCTTTAACTTAGAAAAATTTCATGTACTGAATGAATGCATTGATTGCATGCGCTTATGTTTGCTTATACGATTCAAAAAGTCTTATGACTTACGTTTTAATCGGTGTATTACAATGGATGCCCAAGTCGCACGACTTCTTGTTCATTTTTGTACTTAATGAATTTTTACAGTTGACATGTATGAGTCGACATAATACTCAAGTTCAATAGAAAGGTAAATTTTTTACCGATTATCGCTAAAGCAAAACTTACACAACATAACATAGGTCTCTAACGACCGTAACGGCTGTAAGCGCCAGATCATAGGTCTCTAGCGACCGTATCGGCTGTAAGCGCCAGATCATAGGTCTCTAACGACCGTATCGGCTGTAAGCGCCAGATCATAGGTCTCTAGCGACCGTATCGGCTGTAAGCGCCAGATAATAGTTCTCTAACGACCATATCGGCTCGGAACGCCAGATCAGTGGTCTATAACGACCATATCGGCTCGAACGCTAGATCATAGGTCTTTAACGACCATATCGGCTCTAAACGCCAGATCACAAGTCTATAACGACAGTATCGGCTAGGAACGCCAGATCATTGGTCTATAACGACCATATCGGCTCTAAACGCCAGATCAAAAGTCTATAACGACCGTATCGGCTCGGAACGCTAGAACATAAGTCTTTAACGACTGTATCACAAGATCCTTAAATTTTATCTTGGTTCGATCATCTTATGATCGCCTCCAAGCTTTATTTTGGACCAATCGTCTTACGATTGACTCCTGACCCATATGTCTCATTTTGATAAAGATCGTCTTACGATCACCGTCGGTTCCTTACGTTTTAAGGTCGTCTTACGACCGTCAGATGAACACCGCAAGTATCTTGCGCATTAAAAGTCATCATTCGATCGTCGCAACTTACTTAAACACCATCGACTGGACTCACGATTTTAGCTAACCAAGTTAATTTTCTTAGCAAAAGTGACACGTCTCCGTATAAACACATTTTACTTTGGTACGAGATCTGAAATTCAAATGGCTTTGAAATTCAAATCTCGGTGGGCTAACTGTTTGGGTAAAAAATCACACCCTCGACCGACTTGGGAAATTCCCTCGACATGACCCGTGGACCTTGATTACCCTAATATATATGACGGTCATACCCCCGACCGACAAGGATAATACCCATTATTGTCATATCCCCGACATACGTTAATAACCACGATAGTTAGTTATTGAAAGACATCTTGCGTCAATAGTCATTCAACACAGTATCTTACATCTAATGATCGCACGTCACGTGTCGCACGTCGCACATCGCTAGTCTTACGTCACTACCCTTATGTCACTAGTCTTATGTCGCCAGTTACGACTCGTTGGTCTTACGTCGACAGTCTCCTGTCATCGGTCTTATATCACTCTAGTCTTACGACATTTTTATAAGACCATTTTTATATTAGGATAAGGTCTTACAAGACGTTTACAGTCATATACATGGTCTTGTATTTCAGTGACGGACGTATGCTCCATAAGACCGACGTCCTGAACTTAAGATGGTCTTACGATTACACTAACCATAAATGGTCGATAGCCATTTCTTTTGTTCATTAATGCAGGTGTACAAGCCATTATGGTACAAC
Source organism: Saussurea involucrata (assembly GCA_033807775.1). Classification (NCBI taxonomy): domain Eukaryota; kingdom Viridiplantae; phylum Streptophyta; class Magnoliopsida; order Asterales; family Asteraceae; genus Saussurea; species Saussurea involucrata. Next base: position 104,981,960 of record CM066314.1, on the reverse strand, counting down.
GGTCAACAACGGTCTAGCTCTTAATGACATTAAAGACTCGACAGCGGTTACAACGACAATCATCAAAGTGCATATAATGTCGGCAGCGGTTACAAGACCAGCCATTAACAGCACTAAAGATGACGTCCGTTATGGCAGTTACCAAAGTCCTTAATGATCCAATTAAAGTGCCCGGAGACTATAAATTCTAAGCTCAATCCTCAGTTCAAGGGACATCGAACAACAGACACAAACGCTCAAACTCGAAAAGAACACTTGAAGCACAGAAATCGCTCTCAGGGGAATCGCTCTCGACGCACGACATCAGCGCACGACACATAGTTTAAACACACGACGTACATTGTTCTTACATTCGAAACACTTGTTACTTTACATTTCGAAGTCTTTCCTCTATTTGTATTGTAATCTCTGTATGATCGACACCCGAAACACAAGGACATCGCCCCTGTTTGGCGACCATAGTGCACTGTCGACTCTCACTGAGTCGACCGCGGTTTTTTCCCTCGGTTTGGGGTTTTCCGCGTCACCAAATCTCTTGTCTCTTTTACTTTTTCCTCGCAATTGTGTTATTTGGGTTGAGATACGTTTCTTTAGTTGTTAAATGTCCACATCGACCATAAGTTTTACTTTTGTGCGCTTTTTGGCATTAACAAACAGTAAATCCGAATCACGCATCTTCTTCGAATGCTAATCTTTCTGATTTAGATTTATTGTTTCAACATTTTTATGATGACCTGTTTAACAATGCTACCCATTGTGTCTCAGCACAACCTCGTATTGAAGATGCTCAAATCGAGGTTTCCGCGAATCTCTCCGGTCTGCCGCCTTCGACCAGCAGTCCAACACTCACTGTGGAGACACCTCAACCGTCATCATCCTCAACATCTACTGATACAATCATCCCCCAGAGGAACCAGTATCCAACACGGAGATCGCTCCTGAAAGTTCGTCATCTACTACGATCAATGATCAACCTCTAAATTCCTCGGAACCAGAAGTTGCTCAACCGTCGACGAACCCTCCCACGTCTCCTCCGAGAAATCAACCGGCTACAGTTGAAGCGGTACAAGACCTTCCATCTGGTGATTACGTGGATCCGGACGCCTCGCACTCAACTCAGCAGCCGCTTCCACACACCGTCAAATGGACTAAAGCTCATCCCTTACACCAGATCATCGGTGATCCTTCCACCCCTGTCCAAAAGCGAGGCACCTCAGCCAATTTCAGCCTCTTCTCCAGATTCTTGAGTAAAATCGAGCCTACAACCGTCCGCGAAGCTCTCAAAGATCCGGACTGGATCATACCCATGCAAGAGGAGCTCAACCAATTCGAGGCTCTCAAGGTATTGCGACTGGTCCCACGTCCGTCTCACAAAACGGTGATCGGCACTAAGTGGATCTTCAAGAATAAGAAGGACAAGGACGGCATCGTAGTACGAAACAAGGCACGTCTCGTGGCCAAGGGATACCGTCAGCAAGAAGGGATAGATTATGACGAGAAATACGCTCCGCTAGCAAGGATCGAAGCTATCCGTATGTTCCTTGCTTACAGCACTCACAAGAACTTCACGGTCTTCCAAATGAATGTGAAGACCGCTTTCCTCTACGGCGATATCAAGGAAGAAGTGTACGTATCGCAAGCGGACGGATTAGTGGACGATTCGAAGCCTGATCATGTCTACGTTCTAGACAAGGCGCTTTATGGTCTAAAGCAAGCTCCACGAGCCTGGTATAATACTCTATCCGAGTTTTTGATAAAATCGAAATTCACACGAGGTAAAATCAATTCAACTCTTTTTATCAAAAAGGAAAAAGGTCATATTGTCTTAGTTCAGGTGTATGTAGATGACATAATTTTCGGTTCTACTAATCCTCCGTATGCTAAGAACTTTGCCAAATTAATGGGAGAAATTTTTAAAATGAGTATGTTATGTGAGATGAATTTCTTCCTTGGTCTTCAAGTTAAACAACTGTCGACCGGGATATTCATAAACTAGGCTAAGTACATCCGGGATATTCTTAAGAAATTCCAGATGGAACAGTCCTCACCGATGAAAACTCCCATGGCACCCGGTACAGAGCTACACGCCGATCCTAATGGAAAGGATGTGAACACTAAGCAGTACCGGGGAATGATAGGTTCTTTAATGTACCTAACTGCTAGTAGACCGGACATCATGTTTTCCACATTCTTATGCGCCCAATTTCAATCAAAACCAAAAGAGTCTCATTTAATTGCTGTCAAACGAATTTTTTGTTATTTACGTGGTACTGCTGATCTTGACTTGTGGTACCCGAAAGGGACAGGTTTTGAGCTGTCTGGATACTCTGATGCGGACCACGCGGGCAGCACGATGGATCGGAAGAGCACGTCGGGTCACGTGCAGTTCTTGGGCGATAGCTTGGTGAGTTGGGCATCCAAGAAGCAGCAGTGCGTCTCTACGTCGACTGTCGAGGCAGAATACGTGGCCGCCGCAAGCTGCTGTTCACAAGTAATATGGATGCGACCACAACTCAAGGACTACGGCTTCACATACGTCAAGGTGCCCATCTACTGCGACTCGAAGAGCGCAATCGCAATATCCAGTAATCTGGTCCAGCACACGAAGACGAAGCACATAGACGTTCGGTACCATTTTATTAAGGATCACGTTGAAAGAGGTACAGTCGAACTCTACTTTGTAAATACCGAGCATCAGTTAGCAGACCTGTTTACAAAACCCCTGGACGAAAAACGCTTCAATTATCTCGTGTCCAGGTTAGGTATGCTAAATCTGAAGATTTAATCTGATTGCGTACCCTATATAAGTTCCATACATCTACGAGAAACTGTCTGCTCATCACCCGTTGTTCCAACTCCGGATGATTGAATATACACTTTCTCGCATCAGTATTCTACTTGTATCTGTTACATAGTTAGGATTGAGTCTCTGTATTTATTAGGTACTCATCACTGGAAGATCAACCCTCAAAGTTTCTATCGCTGAAGTCGAGATATTCAGAGAGAATGATCAGTACGAAAAATTCTATGCTTAAGCCATCACGAAGTACGGTCTCTCTGAATAGTTAGAGATCAGGTTAGCCATCTAGAAGTCTCAGTCTATGTACAAGGATCATTTTGAAAAGTTGATAAATAAGCAGATCGACTTAGTCTATTCTTGTGTGGATATTTCTCCTCCTCCTCCTCTCGAAAGTCAGAAAAGAAAGGCCTCTGCAAAGAAAAAGTCTAAATCTTCAGAAGATGGTCCTCAGATACGAAATGAAACAGGTATTGGTTTTTCTCTAGCTGAAGTCCTTGGTCCAGAACCTGACCTTTCTGCACTTGACACATCTCTTCCTCCTGATGAAACTTTCATCCCTGGGAAAGTCTTAAGCAAACCCTACGGGATAGTCTTCAATGACTGGGATGGACGAAAGCGTTTTCAACGTATCTCTGAACTTCCCATCACTCCCTTCGAACAGCTGAAAGATCTCATCTACTGGTGTGATTTCAAGAACGACATTCAGGCACGACATCTTAAACCCTTGATTTTTGAATAAGCGCTGAACAAAAGGAATCAAGGAGTAAATGTCCCTGACTGGATGATTCCCACATCAAAGACCCTTGATGAACTTCTCATTAAAGAAGAACCTTTATATGATAGGATCGTCTTTTTCTCTATTGTATTCGTTGTACTTGTAATTTTTCCACTTCCATCTGTAATCTTTACAAAGTTTAAAGAAAATTTTCAACGAACGTACTTTACTCCATAAGTACAGAAAAGATCCCAGAAAACAGTAAAAGGGACAAATATGTTATGAGTTCTTTTTATCCTTATGTTTTCATTAAATAGAAATTTTCTCTGTTGCTATGTCATAATCAAATAGGGGGAGATTGTTGATCCAAACCCTCAGTGATTTGATAATGACCCTCTCTTATATACTTAGTGAAAATTGTAAGTAAACAATATGTATCAGAGTTTCACTATCGCTGATAAGTACTAAGATCTTACAGTACCGCTGATAGGAACTCTCGCTCTTTAGATTACACATTCAGCGAACACTATTCTCCATAATACTCTGAGTCTGTTCAGTCCTTATGGTGATCGCTGATAAGTTAGTTGTTTACTTATGATCTCTGAAGACAAGTTTCACGTCAACATAGGTTCTACGCTGAAGTCGAAGATCAAGCTCAAGAACCAGCGACAAATCTCCTAATGAACTGATGCGGATCAGCGAAGACTTAGATTTGTCCACTCAACGTGAAGTATCAAGTACAAGACTTCAGCTATCGCTGAACTTCGTCATTCGCTGATAAAGAATGATAAAGCCCTGAATCAACGAAAAGTTGATCATGAAGTCCTCCGTACAGAGTACTTTTGTCGTAACCACCCATGCACGTCTCCGTACGATATGTCAGAAAAAGAACCTCCTTATTGTCTGAAATCGTACAACCACTCTGATGCTACATTGTTCAAACATGCGGATACTAAGGTTGTCAACAAAGGTCAATGACGTACAACCAATGAGCTGCTGCCACGTGTAAAGTGTAAACTGCCATGCATTAAATGCATGCAGTATATAAGAAGAAGAACTCACTTCATTTTGAAGTAACTTGCTAACACTGGACAAGTTCATCCTTCTTATCTTGAGATAGGTTATTATTAGTAATTTCCTTCTCTTTCTTAGTGCAAGAAACTTAGTGTTCCAACTTGTTTAGATTTAGGTTTATCCTTACTCTTGTTTCCGCAACAAGCTGTAAATTATTAATGATTTATCAATAAACAATTTAGAAAAGTAAAATCTTAGTGTTTGTATTCAACCCCCCCCCCTTCTACAAACTTGTATAGCACTTCGGGACCAACAAGTGGTATCAGAGCAGATTTGTTTAATCTAATAAACAAGATCTAATCTATACTAAGATTTCTCTTCCTTACTATTTCTGAAAATGGCCACCAACACAAACACAAACTATATCGACAATGGTTCTCTTGCTAAACCCCCTAGATTCTCCAGAGATAATTTTAATCTATGGAAAAATAGGATGATTCTCTTCTTAGAAGGTGTAGACCCTACTATGCCTTACTATCTTGAAAACGGCCCATATATTCCTGTAAGAGTTGATGCTGTAGTACTAGCCGCTGAGAATAGACCTGCTATTCCAGAAAGGCTGATACCCAAGGAAGTTCATATGTGGACTGACGAAGATAAGAAGAAAGTGGCTATTGACACAAAAGCCAGATCCATACTATCCATGGCTCTTACTGACGAAGTCTACCATTCCGTCATGAACCTGAAAACCTCAAAAGCTATGTGGGACACAATATGTGTTCAGAATGAAGGAACGTCTGATGTCCAGGACTCTCGAAAGATAAACCTGGTAAGACAATACGAAAGTTTCATTTGTGGTAAGAATGAAACTCTCTCTGAAGTTCACCAACGATTTAATTGCTTAATAATAGATCTGAAAACTGTTGGTAAGGAATATTCTAACTTTGAAGTGCTGACAAAGTTTTTAGAATGTTTACCGGAAAGCTGGGACAGTTATTCTATGTGTCTCAAGCTGTCAAAGGATCTAAGATCAATGACCCTTGCTACCTTATATGGCACGATGCTGAATCATGAGCAATCGAGTCATCTTAAGAAGAATCTTGTAAAAGATTCCAAAAGCACCCATGTTGCTTTAATCTCATAGGAACCTTCTACTCAGCGACCCTTGGTCACTATCACTGAGTTAGAAAGTAACTCTGAAAGGTCATCAGAATCTGACTCTTCAGATGATGATGAATCTTTGGCTCTCCTCACTAAAAAGTTCAGGAGATTCGCCAAAAAGAAAATGTTCAGAAAGAACAAACCCCTTTCTATTACTGATAAGCCAAGATCATCAGCTCCTGTTGATAAGGCTATTGCTACTTGTTTTAACTGCGAAAAGCCAGGACATTTCGCTAATGAGTGTAGGTCTAAGAAAGTTTCGAGAAACTCATCGTTTCCCAAGAAATCCTTTATTCCCAGGAATAAAGATGACAAATACGCTAAGCTGAAAGAAAAGTATGCGAAGCTGAAAAGCTTTAAGAAGAAAGGCAAAGGCCTGATGGCTTATGATTGGGCTGCCTCTGATGAAGAAGAATCATCATCTGACTCTGAAGATGATGAAGCCAATCTATGTCTTATGGCCAAGATTGAAGATGAGGAAGAAAGCTCAGACATTCCCTCTACTTCAACGTCTACTATTCAGGTATCACCTTCCTTCTTTACAAACATTGCAAATATTGATGAAGCTGATAGTCTTCGTAAAATCAATTTCTTGACTAGAAGTTTATATGAAGCCATGAATGGCAAAGCTGTAGTTGAAAATCAAAACCTTGATCTCGCTGAACAGCTCAAAAACTGTCACCTTCAAATAGAAAAGCTTTCTAAAACTGAAGAAGATTTTAAAGATCAAGTGCATTTAAATCAGCTAGTCAAAATCGAGCGAGAAGAAGCTATCTCTTCTTTAAGAGCTGAAAAAGCTACTGTTGAAGGATGGTGTAATTCTTCAACAAAGATCACTGAGATAATTAAGTCTCAGATTCCCCTGAGTGATAAACGTGGTATTGGTTACAAAGCTGATAATCTAGAACCAACCACTGATCGTTCCATGCTCTTGTTTGGAACTTTCGTATCTTCAGTCGCTGATACTTCATCCTCTCAGTGTTCCTCGTCCAGACCTCCTATCCCTGAGGAAATTTCTTGTAACATCCGGCAAAAATCGAAACTTTCAGGTTAGCGTCTAAAAAATCCTCACTGATGTTAATATAGGGAATATACCTTGCTAGGACCCATTCAGAAAATATTAAAGCGAAGATTCGCTAGAATTCCCGGTAGTTGCCTAAAAGACCCGGTTTTGATCCATGATTAACCGAAACATCTCGTGAAATGCTAAAATACCCTAACTAGCATGTAACCTATATAAAATATAGGGTTTTACTTTTATACATAAACTTTTCTTTTTATAAGATTTAATAAAAACAAGAAGGTATTTTAGAAGCTTGTTTTTGCAATTAAATTTCTAGTTAAAAATGGTTTTTTTTACAAGAAATAGTTTATGGGCTTAATTTAAAAAAAAATTATTTTGCAAAGGGTTGGGGGCCCATGTATGGCCGGCCCTCCCCTCCCCCCTATACCCTCCAAATTGTTTCATTATTGCTCATTTCAAACTTTGAAAGAAAAACCATCCATCTTCCTTCTCTCTCTCTCTCTCTTGAAATCCCATCCTTTTCTCTTCATCATCTTCATCATTTCAACCTTCAAAAAAAAAAAAAACTCCAGCAACTTTCCAGCCCTAAATTAAGTATCCAAGGCAAAGAATTAAGAGTTTAAAAGTGTTGGAATCATCTCTCAAAGGTAAGAGTTCTAAACTAGTCATCTTCTTCATTTTGAAGCACTTTCTTTGATATTATTTGTACTTCTTGCACTTCTACTTCATTCAAATAAATGAACTCTTTTTCTTATTCTAGAAGTGAGATAAGACACCAATGACATGAGAAATGTCAATAAAGTGGTGAAAATCTATGAACTTCCATCATGAACTTGAGAAAAATGAGCAAAATCATCAAAAACGTGGGTTTTGTTCTTGTACTAGAATCTGGAATTTTGACCTTTGCATGCACATTTTTCTTGTAAGTTTAAAATGTTTTTCCTTTAAAAACATGCCATATGATGTTGGGATTGAGTCCTTATCAAAGGAATCCACATCTATGGATGTTAGAATGCTTAAAATGTGGGTTTTCTTGAGAATCCTCAAGTTCCAAATCTGGCAGAATTGTTGCATGTGTTTTGGACAACCATATCTTGGTCAAATCTGGTCCAAATACCTTTATTTTTCTTCTGGAGTAAGGCTTAATGAGTTAGGGTTCAAACCCAACTGGTCTCATAAGAAAACATTGAGATTTAGACCTTCAACTTCTTAGAACAATTTGGGTGTGCAGCAGATGGTCAGCCAGATTGTTGTGTCACTTTGTTTTGCATATAACTTTCTGTAGAATACATAAAAGTTTCTAATTCTTCTTCTGGAAGTTCCTTAGTTGAGTTAGGTTTCACATGCAATTGGTTCCCTTCAAAAATATGGAGTTTTGATCACTCAAACAGTTTTTATAAGCCAAGTGTGCAAAGTTGTCCAAGATTGGCAGATTGGTACATACAGCTTAATTCGGCCATAACTCTCTCAAAACTTATCAAACGTTTGCGAATCTTTTTCCATGAGACACCTCTATGTGTTAGGTTTCCAAAGCATATAAAATCTCTGAAAAATATTGAGTTTTGACCCACCAAAACCCCATTACGGCAGAAGGGTGCAATCTGTTTTAGACTCTGTGTTGCACGGATTTATAAAAATTATTTTGACCCCATAAACACCCCCAAAATTCATGAAATTTGGTCAAAATAGCCTTAACTCAGGATAGTACTACATATAAAAAAATAGGTAAATTTGTCATTTTAGAAAGTGTTTTTCAATAGTCATTTTTGAAGTACAAAGTTTCTGTCAGATTAAGCATTTTGAAAAAGTATGGGATTTTATTCTTATAACTCTATATATATATGATTAAAACATATTGAACAATGCTAAATTCTTCGTTTCAACTTGAATACTAAAACAAGGGCATTACACAAGATGTGGATTAAATTAGTTAAGTATAACCTTGAATTAGATATGAAGGACTTATAGAGATTGTTTGACATTATAGGGAACCCGTAAAGCGTTTAAGCAAACAAGCTATCACTACTTCGCGACTACGCTATAAGGTGAGTATTCACAGCCCCGTTTTACTTGTTTAATGTTTGGGGTGAAAAGCATGTTATGATTTTAAAATGCTAAATGATTCATGATATTAAATTGTGGATATTTATGATTTGAGAAATGAGTACTAATGAATGGACGAATTTACATAAGTGATAAAGATATGTTGAGTTATAATGAAAATGTTAAGTCCCCAATAGGTACACTACTTATTAACTCATAACGAGCCGGTGATATTTGTGGATAGCGCTATTTGGTTTGACAAACCCACCTTTGACTGACGAGTAGGGGTGCACTTTATCTGTTAATAATGTTCTACTCATGTGGCCAACATACCACCTCTGAGGTAGTTCGCGGGGCGTAGGTTGTCGGAAGCTTAGTAGTGGCTCAACACTTATATATCTTGCAAAAGTCATTCATTGTAAACTGTACTCATAAATTTTTAAACTTAAAGCTTGTCATGAACAAACGTTTCATGAGAGTAACCTTTGGATGAAAAACTGTTGTGTATATGGAAAACCTGTGAACTCACCAACTCTTTGTAGTTGACCTTTTATTTTAAACATGCTTTTCAGGGACTAAGAAGGTAAACGACAAAGTCTAAATTTAGCATGCATGACGACATCAACCAAGCTCTTTTCTTTTGCTCTATTTTGTTAAAAACACCATCTCGGTTGCTTGTAAACAATGGATTGTAACTTGTAATTTTTGGAACTTCACAATTTAAAACTTATGTAATTGTATGGTTGGTGTTGTTTTATTTCCTAATGCTATGAAGCTTTAGCTGTTACATCTCGTGTTTCCACTTTAGCGGGGTGTGACAGACTTGGTATCAGAGCCATAGGTTATAGAGAATGCCGGTTTTCTTATGGAAACCACAAACTATAACCCAACCATAACGCAAACTATTTTCAAAAAGGTTTTCGAAATGATTGTCAAAAATCTGAAGCATATTGCTAATATAACCAAGTTGAGTGTCACATTATTATACCTCAATTAAACAAAGCCTGATCACCTATGTTTAATTCAGGTAAGTATAATGAGAGACTCATAATGGAAGTATGCTTAAAATAAATTTCCTACTTAAAAATGGAAAGTATAATCTTGGTGTGTGCATGCATAAACATTTCATATCTTAGGCACTTGCAATAACACACTTAATAACTAAGTCTACTATTATCGCAGTTCACTATGTCATCCGAGCACACTCCTTCCGAGCACTCTTACTCGGCTGACCCCTCAGGCTATATTACTAGCCGACCTAGGGGCAATGCATCTGTTGAAGTAGAGAGAGACCCATATGAGGGCGCCCGTGAAGTAAATAGTGCACCACCCACTCAATCCCCTCCGCCTACACTTCGAGGACCGAGAGTAAGAACCACGGCTAGAAAAAGTGTTCCATTGCCTAGGTGTGTGAGTTTCACCCATCCACCGAGATTCGAAGGAGAGTCCTCCCGACTGGGAGCGCGGTACGGAAACCCCCAGATGGTGACCGGGGTACCAGTGGCTCACCCTCCCGGCATGACCGCCCGGGAAAGTCAGTGGATCTTAATGATGTCGCAAGACATACAACTCCATGAAGAGAGAATGGACCAACAACATCGAACACTGAATGGGGTGATGGAGGTTCTAAAATCACATAGTGAGGTCTCGGATCGAATTATGGAGGTCATCGTCTTCACTAGGAGGGAAGTGAGAGCACTACATATGTACCTAGCTTGGGTAATGAGAGCTTTGATATTGGTGATGGGACTGCTGATCTGGGTATTGATGCGTTAGAAGACCACTCACTATGAAGCTTTTGGGATTGATTAAACTTAAACTTATATTTTTGGGGCATGTAGCCGTTAATTCCAAACATTAAATGTTTTGTTAATTGTTTCTTTTGGGAATTGAATGTTTACGGCTTATGAATGAAATGTTTGGTTAATGCTCACATATCTCAAGTACTTTTAATACATGATTACGAAATTGTGGTATGTTGTTATGACAATACGTGTAGATAATAATGATAGTATGCATGAAGTAGTACCATAACTTAGATTAACATAACAAGTAGGAAGTGTAACCAAATAACAGTAATAGTGACCATGTGACTAAATCTTTAATTAAAACCATACCTGTAGGACTATGCCTCCAAGGAGAGAGGATCCCGAAATCGCACGGCTCGTGTCCGAGCAAATCATGGCCGCACTTCCAAATATCGTTAGCCAAGTAGCAGTGGGTCTGAACGCTAATCCAGGAAACAACGCGGGAACAAATGGAAATAGGGAATGCACGTACAAGGCTTTTAGGGCCTGTAATCCTAAAGAGTTTCACGGAACTGAGGGAGCCGTTGGATTATTAACTTGGTTAGAGGGTATGGAGTCTGTTCTCCACATCAGTAAATGTACTGAAGGAAACAAGGTGGAATTTTCCGCTTGCCTTCTGCAAGGACGGGCATTAACATGGTGGAACACCCAAGTACAAACCCGAGGCCGGGATGTGGCCAACAGACTGACATGGGATGAGTTTAAGAAGATGCTCAAGGATGAGTATTGCCCGAGGAGTGAGATCCAGAAGCTGGAAGCAGAATTGTGGAACCATGAAATGAAGGGAAACGACATAGACTCTTACACTGCCCGTTTCCATGAGCTGGCAAAGCTGGTGCCACACTTGGTGACGCCCGAGGAAAATCGAGTGGATAGATATGTGTGGGGTTTATCTTCAGAAATCAGAGGAAATGTGACTTCAGCTGACCCGAAGACTCTTCAAGAAGCAGTGATTTTAGCAACGAGACTCACCAACAATGCAAATCGTTCGAGAGCAATTGGGAATGATAAAGCCGGAGGGAAAAGAAAGATAGAAGAGCCTGCAAGAAGGAAATTTGGGGGAAGATCAGACAAGGGTCAGAGGGTGACAGGAAATTTTGGAATTCAAGCACAGGCAGAGGAGAAAGAAAAAGGGCCATGCCCAAGATGCGTCAAGTGCAATAATCGTCACCTCGGAAGAGGCATCATTTGCCTCAAGTGTAACAGAGGAGGCCATGTCGCCAGAGATTGCAAGAGCGGAGGAAGGCGAACCTGTCACGAGTGTGGGAGCCCAGATCACTTTCGGAGCGCATGTCCGAGACTGAACCGAAGGCCTAATGCAAATCAAGCGCGACCATTCAATCAAGGGAATCAAGGAGGTCAGGCACGAGGTCGAGTGTTCAAAATTGGGGCAGATGAAGCAAGACGAAACCCGGATGTAGTCACAAGTACGTTTCTCTTGAATAATCATTATGCAACAGTACTATTTGATTCTGGAGCGGATAGGAGCTTTGTATCACTAGAGTTTAGGCCAAAAATTAACTTGAAACCTCAGAAGTTGAAAGAGGTCTACGTTATTGAATTTGCTAATGGACAGGAAGTTAGGGCCAGAGATGTAATTAAAAACTATGCCCTAAAACTGACGGGAAAAGATTTTAGCATAGATTTAATCCCAATCAAACTAGGAAGCTTCGATATAGTCGTAGGTATGGATTGGATATCGAAGAATCGCGCTGAAATCGTTTGCTCTGAAAAGATCGTCCGAATACCACAAACCGAAGGAAGAGTACTGGAAATACAGGGAGAAAACTCGGGGAAAATTTTCAAAATAGTGTCGAGTATGAAGATGCGAAAATATTTGCGGAAAGATTGTGTTGCGTTTCTGACACACGTGGTGGATAAGGAGATCAAAGAGAAGAATATTCAAGACTTTCCAATAGTACGAGATTTTCCCGAGGTATTCCCAGATGAATTACCTGGATTACCCCCACCAAGACAAGTTGAATTTCATATCGACTTAATTCCAGGAGCGGCACCCGTGGCGAAATCACCTTACCGGTTAGCACCTTCAGAAATGCAGGAGTTGTCAGAACAACTTAAGGGGCTACTCAATAAAGGATTCATCAGACCCAACTCTTCACCCTGGGGAGCTCCAGTTTTATTCGTTAAAAAGAAATATGGTTCTTTTCGAATGTGCATCGACTACAGGGAACTTAATAAGATGACCATCAAGAACCGATATCCCCTTCCTCGAATCGATGACCTGTTCGACCAAATTCAAGGCGCTACGTACTTTTCAAAGATCGACCTTCGGTCCGGATACCATCAAATGAGGGTTCATGAGGAGGACATTCCTAAGACAGCGTTTAGGGCTCGATATGGACATTATGAGTTCCTAGTCATGCCTTTTGGACTGACAAACGCTCCAGCAGTCTTCATGGATCTAATGAACAGAGTCTGTCGACCGTACTTGGAAAAATTCGTAATTGTGTTCATAGATGATATATTAATTTATTCGCAAAGCAAGAAGGAGCATGAGCAACATTTAAAGCTAGTACTAGAACTGCTCAGAGACCAGAAGCTGTATGCTAAACTTTCCAAATGCGAATTTTGGATTCGTGAAGTGCAATTTCTTGGGCATGTAGTTAATAAAGATGGAATTCATGTCGATCCGGCCAAGATAGAAGCCATCAAGAAGTGGGAAGCCCCAAAGACTCCGACAGAAATTCGTTTGTTTCTCGGTTTAGCTGGTTACTATCGGCGTTTCATTGCAAATTTCTCCAAAATTGCACAACCATTAACGGCATTAACCCAGAAGGATAAGAAGTTCGATTGGGGAGAAAAACAAGAAGAAGCTTTTCAGACGCTTAAGCATAAGCTTTGCAATGCACCGATCTTAGCTTTACCAGAGGGTGCACACAATTTTGTTGTTTACTGCGATGCCTCACACCAAGGGTTGGGGTGTGTGCTAATGCAAAAAGACAAGGTGATTGCCTACGCATCAAGGCAACTTAAAGTTCACGAAAAGAATTATACCACCCATGATTTGGAACTAGGAGCCGTAGTGTTCGCACTCAAGATTTGGAGACATTACCTCTACGGCACTAAATGTACCGTCTTTACCGACCACAAGAGTTAAGCGACATTGACGACACATTCCATGTGTCGTATCTTAAGAAATGCCTATCGGATGAATCGGTGGTTCTACCGGTGGACGAAATACAAGTGAATGAGCAGTTACGCTTTATAGAGGAACCCGTTGAGATACTTGACCGAGATGTTAAGCGGTTAAGACGTAGCAATATCCCGATCGTAAAAGTTCGATGGAATGCAAGGCTTGGACCTGAATACACTTGGGAACGGGAGGATTTTATGAGGAGTAAATATCCTCAGCTGTTCGTCAAGGAACCAACTGAGAATGCCAGTCATTAAATTTCGGGACGAAATTCCTCTAACGGGGGAAAACTGTAACATCCGGCAAAAATCGAAACTTTCAGGTTAGCGTCTATTAAATCCTCACTGATGTTAATATAGGGAATATACCTTGCTAGGACCCATTCAGAAAATATTAAAGCGAAGATTCTCTAGAATTCCCGGTAGTTGCCTAAAAGACCCGGTTTTGATCCATGATTAACCGAAACATCTCGTGAAATGCTAAAATACCCTAACTAACATATAACCTATATAAAATATAGGGTTTTACTTTTATACATAAACTTTTCTTTTTATAAGATTTAATAAAAACAAGAAGGTATTTTAGAAGCTTGTTTTTGCAATTAAATTTTCTAGTTAAAAATGGGTTCAAACCCAACTGGTCTCATAAGAAAACATTGAGATTTAGACCTTCAACTTCTTAGAACAATTTGGGTGTGCAGCAGATGGTCAGCCAGATTGTTGTGTCACTTTGTTTTGCATATAACTTTCTGTAGAATGCATAAAAGTTTCTCATTCTTCTTCTGGAAGTTCCTTAGTTGAGTTAGGTTTCACATGCAATAGGTTCCCTTCAAAAATATGGAGTTTTGATCACTCAAACAGTTTTTATAAGCCAAGTGTGCAAAGTTGTCCAAGATTGGCAGATTGGTACATACAGCTTCATTCGGCCATAACTCTCTCAAAACTTATCAAAAGTTTGCGAATCTTTTTCCATGAGACACCTCTATGTGTTAGGTTTCCAAAGCATGTAAAACCTCTGAAAAATATTGAGTTTTGACCCACCAAAACCCCATTACGGCAGAAGGGTGCAATCTGTTTTAGACTCTGTGTTGCACGGATTTATAAAAATTATTTTGACCCCTTAAACACCCCCAAAATTCATGAAATTTGGTCAAAATAGCATTAACTCAGTATAGTACTACATATAAAAAAATGGGTAAATTTGTCATTTTAGAAAGTGTTTTTCAATAGTCATTTTTGAAGTACAAAGTTTCTGTCAGATTAAGCATTTTGAAAAAGTATGGGATTTTATTCTTATAACTCTATATATATATGATTAAAACATATTGAACAATGCTAAATTCTTCGTTTCAACTTGAATACTAAAGCAAGGGCATTACACAAGATGTGGATTAAATTAGTTAAGTATAACCTTGAATTAGATATGAAGGACTTATAGAGATTGTTTGACATTATAGGGAACCCGTAAAGCGTTTAAGCAAACAAGCTATCACTACTTCGCGACTACGCTATAAGGTGAGTATTCACAGCCCCGTTTTACTTGTTTAATGTCTGGGGTGAAAAGCATGTTATGATTTTAAAATGCTAAATGATTCATGATATTAAATTGTGGATATTTATGATTTGAGAAATGAGTACTAATGAATGGACGAATTTACATAAGTGATAAAGATATGTTGAGTTATAATGAAAATGTTAAGTCCCCAATAGGTACACTACTTATTAACTCATAACGAGCCGGTGATATTTGTAGATAGCGCTATTTGGTTTGACAAACCCACATTTGACTGACGAGTAGGGGTGCACTTTATCTGTTAATAATGTTCTACTCATGTGGCCAACATACCACCTCTGAGGTAGTTCGCGGGCGTAGGTTGTCGGAGGCTTAGTAGTGGCTCAACACTAATATATCTTGCAAAAGTCATTCATTGTAAACTGTACTCATAAATTTTTAAACTTAAAGCTTGTCATGAACACACGTTTCATGAGAGTAACCTTTGGATGAAAAACTGTTGTGTATATGGAAAACCTGTGAACTCACCAACTCTTTGTAGTTGACCTTTTATTTTAAACATGCTTTTCAGGGACTAAGAAGGTAAACGACAAAGTCTAAATTTAGCATGCATGACGACATCAACCAAGCTCTTTTCTTTTGCTCTATTTTGTTAAAAACACCATCTCGGTTGCTTGTAAACAATGGATTGTAACTTGTAATTTTTGGAACTTCACAATTTAAAACTTATGTAATTGTATGGTTGGTGTTGTTTTATTTCCTAATGCTATGAAGCTTTAGCTGTTACATCTCGTGTTTCCGCTTTAGCGGGGTGTGACATTTCTACCTCTTCAAAAGGTAAAGAGAAAATGGTTTATCCAAAACCTACCTCTGTCTTTAAAGATAAAGGTAAAGGAATTGCTTTTAACCAAAATCCTCAGAAGGGTACCTTAGTACCTAAGCTGAATGCTTCTAAAGCTTTAGTGATTCATTCCTCTGGATCAAGGAATCATATCTCTGGATCTACTCAGCGTGGATCTATTCAGCGATCTACTCCTAGAATCAGAGTGGATGTCTCTAGTAAGTAATCCGAAGAACTGAATGTTCCTCCCATTTCAAAAGCCATCAGCTTACTTGGTGCTGGTACTTCTAATTCAAAATCTAAAGCTCAGCATTCAAATGGTCCTAGAACTACTTTTAGTTATAGGAAATGTTATCACCGTGGACTCACTGATCATATTGCTAGTAAGTGCCCCACAGCCACCAAAGATGAAAAGATAGCTAAGGTGAAGATTGCCCCCAAGGCAAAGAAGACCACTGAGGTTAAGAAATTAACCAAAGTGAAGACTGACAAAGCTGAATCTTCAAATGTTGCGAAGATTGCTGAACCTTTCATTCCAACTACCTCCACTGACAAACGTGTACACATGGTTAAGTGGGTACCCAAGAAAAACTAATCTTCCTTTGTGATGCAGGTTAAGAAGGGTATCTGGTATCTCCATAGCGGATGCTCTAGACACATGACTGGAAAGAAAAGCCTGCTCGCTGAATACAAGGAAGAGAAGGGTCCCTCTGTGACGTTTGGAGGAAATGGAAAAGGACATACCCGAGGGTTTGGTGTACTCTCTAATGGTACAACAACCTTCAAAAGAGTCGCATATGTTGAAGGGCTGAAGCATAATCTTTTAAGCATCAGTCAGCTTTGCGACAAGGATAACAAGGTAATCTTTACCAAGGAATCCTGCTTTGTCACTGACAAAAAGGAGAAGATAGCTCTCAGCGGTTATCGTTTGGAAAATGTTTATGTAATAAACATGGACTCAACAACCACTGAGAACTCATGTTTCTTCTCAAAAGCCTCATCTGATGTCAACTGGCTATGGCATAAGAGGCTCTCTCATCTAAATTTCAAGACACTGAACACTCTTTCTTCAAAAGAGTTAGTCACTGGTCTACCTCAGCACTCATACACCAAAGAGTCTTTATGTTCAGCGTGTGAGAAAGGGAAGCAGACCAAAGCAAGCTTTAAGTCAAAGAAAGTCTCCTCAGTGTCATCTCCTCTGCAACTTCTCCATATGGATTTGTTTGGCCCTGTTAACAAACAATCCATAGATGGAAAGAAATATACACTGGTCATAGTTGATGAATTCTCTCGTTAAACATGGGTTATGTTTCTCCGTTCCAAGAGTGACACCCCTGAAGAACTCATCACCTTTGTTCGGAAGATGGAAACCCTGAACAATTTGACCGTTCGCTCAATAAGGAGTGATCATGGGACTGAATTCCAAAACAGTTCTCTTGATTCCTTCTTTGAGAGTAAGGGTATTTCTCACAACTCTTCATCAGTGAGAACACCGCAACAAAATGGAGTCGCTGAAAGAAGAAATAGAACAATTATTGAAGCTGCACGTTCAATGCTCAGCGATTCTCACCTGCCTACTCAGTTTTGGGCAAAAGCTATCAACACTGCTTGTTTTATGCAAAACAGGTCACTGATAGTCAAAAGATTCAATAAAACAGCCTATGAACTTTTTCATGGGAGAAAGCCTTCAATCAGCTTTCTTCACTTCTTTGGATGTCAGAGTTTCATACTGAACAACAGAGATGCCCTTGGAAAGTTTGATCCTAAGGCTGATGATGGAATCTTTCTTGGATACTCCTCAGTCTCCAAAGCCTTCAGACTCTTCAATCGAAGAAGACAAACTGTAGAAGAAACAATTCACGTCACGTTTGACGAATCCCGTTCAGCGAACTTTAAACCGTCCGCTGATACTGAATAACTGAATCAATGGATTTTTCCTCATCTTGGTGATTCAGAAGATAATTCCACTCATACTCATACAGTTGAAAATGATAGTCCTACTATCATTCCAAATATGCAGAATAGTGATGCTGAAACATCATGGGTCTCAGCTGTTCCTTTAAACAATATACCTGCTTCTGAACCCAATGTCTCAGAAATTCCATCTACTTCTCAGCAATCAGTGAATATAATGACAACTGCACCCATTCCTCTCTTAGCTGATACTACAGAAGTTGTTGAAGCCTCATCTTCAGCTACTCCAGTTCAGGTTGAGTCAACGTGTCACGCTCCGGCTCAGCGATGGACTGTAAATCATCCAATCGATCAAATTCTAGGTGATCCAAACGCTGGTATTCAAACTCGATGAAGTGCAGGTAATATTTGTTTATTTGTTAACTTTATTTCTCTGACTGAACCAAAAAAAGTAGATGATGCCCTCAAAGATCCAAACTGGGCCAGCGCCATGCAAGAAGAGCTGACTGAATTCGAAAGAAACAAAGTTTGGAAACTTGTTCGAAGACCAACTGACAAAACAGTGATAGGCACTAAATGGGTCTATCGAAACAAGTTGGACGAACATGGAACTGTAACCCGCAACAAGGCTCATCTTGTTGCTCAGGGATACAGACAAGAGGAAGGTATAGATTATGACGAAACATTTTCTCCAGTAGCAAGATTAGAATCTATTCGTCTATTCTTAGCATACGCTGTACACAAAGACTTCAAAGTATATCAGATGGATGTTAAGTCAGCTTTCTAAATGGAAAGCTGAATGAAGAAGTCTATGTGGAACAACCTCCATGATTCTCAGATCCTAAGCGTCCAGGTTATGTTTATAAACTGGATAAGGCACTTTATAGCTTGAAGCAAGCTCCACGTGCATGGTATGACACTCTATCTACTTATCTCCATATTGAACAATTTGAGCTAGGTAAAATTGACAAAACTCTATTTTTCAGGAAAGTAAAAGGTCATATCATTCTTGTTCAGATATATGTTGATGACATTATATTTGGCTCTACTAACCCTAATCTTTGTACTCGTTTCGCTGATAGAATGAAAGATGAGTATAAAATAAGCATGATGGGTGAACTAACATATTTCCTTGGTCTTCAGATAAAACAAAATGAAAAAGGAACTTTCATTAATCAAGGAAAATATGTTAAAGATATACTGAAGAAATTCGACTTAACTCAAAGTTCAGCTATGAAAACCCCTATGGCACCACCGCTGACACTAGATAAGGATACTAAGGGTATTCCTGTTAAAGTCACGCTGTACCGTGTGATGATCGACTCTCTTTTGTATCTTGCAGCTAGCCGACCCGATATTATGTACGCAACCTGTTTGTGCGCACGATATCAAGTTGAACCCAAGATATCTCATATGACCGTTGTAAAGCGAATTTTTCGATACCTTAAGGGTACTGCGAATCTAGGTCTTTGGTATACCAAAGACTCAGGATTCGATCTAATCGCCTATTCAGATAGTGATTTTGCAGGTTGCAACTTGGATAGGAAAAGCACCACATGAGGATGTCAGCTCCTGGGTGGAAAGCTGGTGAGTTGGACAAGTAAAAAGCAAAACTCAGTGTCCACCTCCACAGCTGAAGCTGAGTATGTAGCCGCTGGAAGCTGTTGTTCTCATGTCTTGTGGATGAGAAATCAACTACTGGACTATGACCTTCAGCTCTCAAATATCCCAATCTATTGCGACAGCACAAGTGCCATCGCTATAGCCAATAATCCAGTGCCACACTTAAAGACAAAACACATCGAAGTCAGGTATCTTTTTATCAGAGATCATGTGATGAATGGTGATATAGAACTTCACTTTATCCCAACTGATTATCAGTTAGTTGATATGTTCACCAAACCTCTTGATGAGACAAGATTCAACTTTCTCATCAGCGAGCTTGGAATGCTGAACTTTGAAGAGTAAAATCTTCAGTGATTCACATTTGATCAGCGATAGGATAAAATCGACTTGTATAACCCATTCTATCATCTTCTCTCTGAATAAACTTGATTCGCTGATATTAAGGTATGTTTTTCTCTCTGACAATCGCATGTAAATGCAAGATTTCAAAATAAATTGCATCGTTGAATATCTCTTCCTTATCAGCGATACTTTGAAATTTCTAAAACCAACTGATATTTCTATTCAGTGCTTCATTTTTTTAAAAGTATCCCTGAGTTTTCAAAACCTCAGAGACATCCTGAATATGAAAGGACAGTTGTGACGTCATTGCAACGGATAAGCCCTGGCACGTTCTTTTTCTGACACACGTTTGCACGTTTCATTTACCGTCCAGTCAAATACAAACACGTGTCCGTGTCATGATGAAAAACTTTCCCACTCGAGTTTTTCTCTCTCTCTAACCTCTCTATATAAACACATTCTGGGTTTATATTTCTCTTTTACGCGAAAAACTTCTCCTCCAAGCAAAGAAAAAATTACTGTTGCATTTGTGCTCTCAAGTTTTTCAAGAACTCAAGAACTTCATCTTCTTCAACGAATCAGGTTAATAATTTTGTTATTTACCTGTTTCTTAAACTTGTTAATGATATTCTCTTTGTTTTCACAAGATCAAACAAAAGAACCTTTTAAAATAAAATCATTTCTTTCATGGTTTTATGAACACAACCTTTCATGGTTGTTCTTCAAGTTTAAACGCAAAATCTTAAACTTGCTCTTCATTCGTTTTTCCATAATCCTTATTCTCAAAAGAAACTGGAAAACAATATTTTCTTTGGGTTTGCATTTCGTTTTTCAAAAACAAGAAAAACCCTAATCTTCATTAAGACATTTTTGTCTGAATGAAATGGACAAAATTCGAACCATCTTATTGGAAAATCTTTCCACATTAATATTATTATTATTTGTTAATCTTTTGTTTAACTGATATACAGAAAATGGCATCTTCTGACATTTCCTCTTAGAACACCATCGCTGAGAACACTGCTGCTGATAATACTACTGACGAATTGGATATCATCAAGGCTCCTCAGGTTAAGTTCTCTCTTGAAGAACTGGATTGGACAAAGTCAAATAACCTCTATGCGCTTCTCGAGTTTCCTCCTCGAAAGCAAGTCACACATCTAGATGATGCTGTGAAATTCCTGAAAAATTGTTGTCTATCCACAGCGCTGACCATAACACCTCCTGCACATCAGCTACTGCTATCCCAATTCTGGTACTCTGCCAGACACTCTCAGCTACCATCAACCAAAGACTCCTCAAAGACAATAGACTGTATCCTCTGTGATACTGACTATGGCACTATAAAGATCACCCCTGCTATTATCCGCAAAGCCCTGAACCTTCCCTTGGCCACCAAAGAAAAACCTTTTGTTCCTCTCCCTGACCACAAGAAACACTCAGATAGGGAAGCCATCACTGAATTCTTCGATGCAATGGGCTATGTATGGGAAACTGGGAGGGACAAGAAGCCCGAGAAGAAGCTGACCCTCATCAAGAAATCTAAAATGGCCAGTGAGATGAATTTCATCTTCGCTCACTTAATCAGCTGCATGACTGCAAAGACCGGCTCATCTGATCAAGCCGCTCAACCTCATCAAGCATTGGGGTATGCCTTGCTGAAAGGTCTACATATAGACTGGGCATCGATAATCTATGATGATCTGGTACTCAGAGTAGACTCCACCGCTGACAGATCTCCATGGGTTCCTTATCCTCGATTCATCAGCGCCGTCTTTCAAACAGGCCTGAAGGACAGCTACCCAAAAAAGGGTGACCTGAAACTCTCTCAGGTTGGCCCTAAGGTTCTCGACTTCAAACCTGTGGAAAATGAGGTACGTCTTTCTACACTTTTAACTCTTCTCAACCCTACTTCTTCTACTTCTGCAGCTGATACCCAGGCTGCAACCTCCATTCCTTCAGCGGACAAACACACCGCTGATACCCAGGCTGCAACCTCCATTCCTTCTCTTAAAAGGAAACACTCTCATACCCAACTTAGTTCCAAAAGAACTAAGAAAACCAAGGAGCAACCCCAGCAATCTCTTGCTAAAGACTCCTCAGCTCATCTCAAAGAGCTGAAGGAACGTTCAATGGTATGCTCTGCCACAGCTGAACAAGCCACCCATTCTATCCCAGCCTCAGCGTCTCTAAACGTTGAGGTTATAAACTTGGAACCTACCCAACCTCCTTCAGTCTCTCCACAGACTGAAGAAGTGATTCTCAGGGAATCCAACGCTGAACTCCGCACCCAACCAACATTCTCAACCTTCCCCCTCCCTCTACTCAATTGGACTCTACTCCAGTTGTCACTGAAGCACCTGTCATTCCTCCAGAAGCTAAAGATACTCTTCAAGGAATGATGGATGTAGAACCTGCAGAGCTGACCATGCATACACGCACTCTCGCTGACGACATGGAACTATTCTTAGGACACCGAGATTTTGATGAATTCACCAATCCTCCTGCAGGTATACATCAACCCCTATACACTGTAACTGAACCCCAAACTTCTGAGCTTTCCTATGTTCACAAGTTCTTATATGTTACAGGTCCTAATTTGGGAGACATCAACGCCTCTCTGGAGATAATAGAGACGAAGCTGACAGGTCTCACCACTACTCTCTCCGACAACTCTTCAGCTGTAACAAACACTGGAGAGAATCTTACAAAGCTGACAACCGTGGTCGAAAATAATGCCTCCAAAGCTGACTTGGAGAAGGTTGATAAATCTCTCAGCGACTTTGCCAAAGTTCTCGCTGACATCTACACAGACTACGTCGCCATCAAAACATCAGTTCACACCATGTCCAGCGAGGTCACAACGCTGAAGACATCGGTTGGAAACTCGAAGGAGAGATGTCTGCTGTAAAGACTGAAGTCAGTTCAGTAAAGACTGACATGCGTTCTGTGAAGACAGACGTCAATACAATGAAGAATGACGTCACTTCTATGAAGACAATGATGCAGCAGATCCTGAACAACACCACCGCCCCTGGCCCTGCACCTGAGCATTTTACTATGGCGGATCGTGCTGAACTCGTGAAGATCAATCCTGCTATTTCTGGTCTAGAAAACAGACTAACAGCGATTGAAACTTGTGTGGGGATCCCTGGCCAAGAAGACAGGGAACCCAAATCTACTGCTGAATCCTCGCATTCCTCCCCCACTCATCATTAGGAAGGGGGGAG
Source organism: Saussurea involucrata (assembly GCA_033807775.1). Classification (NCBI taxonomy): domain Eukaryota; kingdom Viridiplantae; phylum Streptophyta; class Magnoliopsida; order Asterales; family Asteraceae; genus Saussurea; species Saussurea involucrata. Next base: position 104,958,776 of record CM066314.1, on the reverse strand, counting down.
AAGAGCACTGAATTCCTTCCCCATGATGAATCTATCAGGGGGGGGGAGAAGAATGAAGACCTTACCCTTGCTGAAAAGGGTGAGAAGACAATTGAAGAAGCAGCCGCTGGACCTCAGGGAGATGAAAACCCTGAGGGAATTGAGAAGCTTACCTCTGTATCTGAGGGGAAGCAACTCGAAGAAGAAGCTGAAGAATCTGAGTCTGAAGCTGAAGATGAAGAAGCCATCGACTTATCTGATGATGAACCATCCTCTTCTCCAAAGAATGATGATGATGAAGATGATGACTCTTTTATCGTCAAGCCTGCTCAGAGGTCTAAAGTTCTTAAAGGGATCGTGATAAACGAACCTTCAGGGGAGCGGACCAAATCAAAGCCTTCAGCGTCTGAAGCTGACAAGGGCAAAGCAAAAGGTGTCACTGAAGACAATGACAATCTGATGATCTCGCTTCCAAAGCCAGTTTGTCAGGTACACTAAATCTTCCTTACACATCCCTCCTCTATCTATCTATCTCTATACACTCTATCAGCTCTACTCTCCACAAAACCTCTATACACAACCACATTCTTTATCTATCTCTATTCTACCCAAGTTCTTACTCGAACGATCGCTGTGTTTCAGCTAGTCCTCTCCCCTGTTTGAGGATATCGCTGAAGTTCCTACAGCTGCGACTTCACCAACAATAATCCCAGCTCCCAAAGCTGAAGAAATAATCCCGGTCTTGGATTTGATCTCTGAGACTGATGAACCCGAAGAACATCTGCTCTCTCACAAAAATAGACCTTCTTTGGCTCCTCAAAAGCTAAGTGAAGAAGATCAGAGAAGAAGAGATGAGATGATAAAGAAGTTCGAGGATCAGCGAATCATTCAGAAGCGTGATCAACTTCATTCTATTCCTACAAAGTTCAAACATTCAAAAAGGGAATACAAGGATCACCTCAGAGCTGAACGTCTAATCGCTGAAAGAAGGGAAGCTGAAGAAAAAGACAGAGAATACGCCATCCAGCTTACTCAACGATCAGTAAAAGACCCCAAGCTGAAAAGAGCTCCAATCGAAGTTCAACGTCAGCTATGGGAAGAAGCCAAGAAGATCGTTGAAGAAAAGAGAACTGTGTCTCAATCTACCTTAGCCTGGTGCAAAGAAAAGGTACACTTCAGACACCGACCTTCCAGAATAATCAAGGTACTAATCACTGGAAGATCAACCCTCAAAGTTTCTATCGCTGAAGTCGAGATATTCAGAGAGAATGATCAGTACGGAAAATTCTATGCTGAAGCCATCCCGAAGTACGGTCTCTCTGAATGGTTGGAGATCAGATTAGCCATCCAGAAGTCTCAGTCTAAGTACAAGGATCATTTTGAAAAGCTGATAAACAAGCAGATCGACTTAGTCTATTCTTGTGTGGATATTCCTCCTCCTCCTCCTCTCGAAAGTCAGAAAAGAAAGGCCTCTGCAAAGAAAAAGTCTAAATCTTCAGAAGATGGTCCTCAAATACGAAACGAAACAGGTATTGGTTTTTCTCTAGCTGAAGTCCTTGGTCCAGAACCTGACCTTTCTGCACTTGACACATCTCTTCCTCCTGATGAAACTTTCATCCCTGGGAAAGTCTTAAGCAAACCATACGGGATATTCTTCAATGACTGGGATGGACGAAAGCGTTTTCAACGTATCTCTGAACTTCCCATCACTCCCATCGAACAGCAGAAAGATCTCATCTACTGGTGTGATTTCAAGAACGACATTCAGGCACGGCATCTTAAACCCTTGATTTTTGAAGAAGCGCTGAACAAAAGGAATCAAGGAGTAAATGTCCCTGACTGGATGATTCCCACATCAAAGACCCTTGATGAACTTCTCATTAAGGAAGAACCTTTATAAACTGATAGGATCGCCTTTTTCTCTATTGTATCAGTTATTCTTTTGTACTTGTAATTGTATTCGCTGTACTTGTAATTTTTTCACTTCCATCTATAATCTTTACGAAGTTTAAAGAAAAATTTCAGCAAACGTACTTTACTCCATAAGTACAGAAAAGATCTTAGAAAACAGTAAAAGGGACAAATATTTTATGAGTTCTTTTTATCCTTGTGTTTTCATTAAATAGCAATTTTCTCTGTTGCTATGTCATAATCAAATAGGGGGAGATTGTTGATCCAAACCCTCAGTGATTTGATAATGACCCTCTCTTATATACTTAGTGAAAATTGTAAGTAAACAATATGTATCAGAGTTTCACTATCGCTGATAAGTACTAAGATCTTACAGTACCGCTGATAGGAACTCTCGCTCTTTAGATTAAACATTCAGCGAATACTGTTCACCATAATACTCCGAGTCTGTTCAGTCCTTATGGTGATCGCTGATAAGTTAGTTGTTTACTTATGATCTCTGAAATCAAGTTTCACGTCAACATAGGTTCTACGCTGAAGTCGAAGAGCAAGCTCAAGAACCAGCGACAAGTCTCCTAATGAACTGATGCGGATCAGCGAAGACTCATATTTGTCCACTCAACGTGAAGTATCAAGTACAAGACTTCAGCTATCGCTGAACTTCGTGATTCGCTGATAAAGAATTATAAAGCCCTGAATCAACGAAAAACTGATCATGAAGTCCTCCGTACAAAGTACTTTTGTCTTAACCACCCTTGCACGTCTCCGTACGATATGTCAGAAAAAGAACCTCCTTATTGTCTGAAATCGTACAACCACTCTAATGCTACACAGTTCAAACATGCGGCTACTAAGGTTGTCAACAAAGGTCAATGACGTACAACCAATGAGCTGCTGCCACGTGTAAAGTGTAAACTGCCATGCATTAAATGCATGCAGTATATAAGAAGAAGAACTCACTTCATTTTGAAGTAACTTGCTAACTCTGGACAAGTTCATCCTTCTTATCTTGAGATAGGTTATTATTAGTAATTTCCTTCTATTTCTTAGCACAAGAAACTTAGTGTTCCAACTTGTTTAGATTTAGGTTTATCCTTAATCTTGTTTCCGCAACAAGCTGTAAATTGTTAATGATTTATCAATAAACAATTTAGAAAAGTAAAATCTTAGTGTTTGTATTCAACCCCCCTTCTACAAACTTGTATAGCCCTTCGGGACCAACAAATATTAATCACATTCATGTTCCGAGGGGGAGCAGAGTAATACACATGCAACGGTTGAGGGGGAGCGGGAAAATTCTCGAAGAAAGGGTTCATTTGTTTTCAAATTGTTTCTTCCGGACTCTTACCCGGTAAGTCACCGGGTAACTGTAGTTACCGGGTAAGCTTACCGGACCAAGTATGTTACCGGGTAAGCTTACCGGACCAAGTATGTTACCGGTTCGCTCACCTGGTATGTGTCCCCCATATATAAACTACAACACCTGGAAACTCTCAATTTTAAACCTTACCCTGGAAGCTAAACCTAAACCCTCTCTAAACTCTCTCGATTACTCTCACTCAGTAACCTCGATTTTCTCTTAGACTCATACTTGTCAGATCTTCTACTCACAAGTAACCTTTCTCTCCTACTCGTGAATGTTTTTCGATCACTATCACATGCACACATTCATGCATAGTTGTGTTTCAATCGATTCAATGACCGACACGGGTTTCCAAAACCCTCTTTCTAGCATCGATTCGCATTCGGTACGTTTTAGATGCTATATCTCTTGGTCTGTGGCTTATATTTCCTATAGAACACTAAACACCGAGTAGATTTTGTTTTGTGAGTGTTTTTGGTTAGATTTTTGTACCACAGGGTCATACCCGGAAACCCCAGTTACCCGGTAACATTCATGTTACCTGGTAACTAGCAACTTATCCGGTCACATCCAAGACACCCGATAAGTTCGTCATTTCACATGATCCGGACACATCGAACCCCGGTAACCCAAGTCATCCGGATACCTTTTATCCGGTAAGTTCGACTATCCGGTAAGTTCGGTGTCCGGTAACATCATGTATCCGGTAAGTGTATACAACTCGGTAACCTAGATCACCCGGTAAGTCCACTTTTTGTCCGGTAACCACCATTTACCCGGTAACTCCTATGGTTCCTAGTAACCCCTGTCTGCCAAGTAAGTTTTCCCTGTCCGGATACCCTGTTTATCCAAAAACTGCTCGTGTCCAATACCTCTGCATTTTTTTCCCACATTGGCAATCCCAATGTCCTGCTTTTTCAGCCAGTCCTCCATCAACCGATGATTGAGCCATTCAAATGCTAAGGTACGCATAAAAGATGATTTTATCCCATCCATCCTCTAACACTGTAATTTACAGGTATTCTAAATGGCGGAACAACAAGAGCAGCAACAGCAGAATATTCCTCCACCTGAGGACATCATAGACGACGAGGCCGACAACGCCTTGGTTGCCGAGGATCACGGCATTGAGATGAATCCGAACAACCACCATCTTGATGCTGCTGCATTCCGACCCGATTACCGAGTGGTGGTTGACATCATGCTCGGCCACCCGCTTCGTCGAGCACTGACCGCGACAACAGACGTACCGCTCATATATGTCCACCAAGTATGGACCATGGCGAGGGTGGTCACTGTAAACATCATCCAGACCATCACTGCCAGCATCGATCACTATCCATTCACTCTCACGCTAGAGTCCTTCCGACGACTTTTGTCACTCCCGGAACCGAATGCCGGAGGCCATGCCGCATATGCTCCCACCATCGACTTTTATCCTCCTGATGGACGGGGATAGATCAATGCACAGTATACTTCCTACGCTTGTTTCATGCAGTGTGCTACAATCGGCACATAGACTACGCAACAGTCATTTGGCGTGAAATGGTGCAAGCCATCCGACAGACGGGCGCAACCAAAAAGAAGTTCCTTCCATTTCCGTGGTTCTTTGCTCTAGCCGTTCGACAACATATGGATGCGAACCCTCTGATCCCACGACGAGTCAACCATCCGGTATGTCCTCATCACAAAAAACAATACTTGGTGATTCGTAACCTACCTAATACCCCATCCATGCCTATTCCTGAACATTTACTGGCACACGCGGACCCCAATGCACCGAGTGTGATAGAATATAGGCGAGAGTTAGGGAATCCCATGGTCCAGCCAGAGCCGGAGGGACCTCCCCCGGGACATAGAACTGAGGGACGTGAGGGTCCTAGGACAAGAGGAGGTAGAGTTCGGGCAGCTGGGGCTCCTGGACGGGGTGTGTAGAGAACACGTGGGAGGGGAACAGGTGCGGGCGGTGCATTGGATACGCGAGCCAGTACTTCCCAAGCCGGACCAAGCCAACAACCCATTCCTATCACCCGACCGGAGGGCGAAGCAGGTACATCATCAAGACCCATGCTTCACCATGATCCGGAACCCTACTTATCTGATCCTCCCTCACCGACCAGACAGGTTGAGGATGTGCAACCTGACTCCATTCGCGCATCCTTGATACCTACCAGTATCGGACCAAAACCAGATTTTATCGAAGGAATCCCTTCTGACTCACCTACACCTCCACCTCTAAACCAGCCTGATATGGGAGATACAAGGAGAGCGAAGGGAGATTTAGTTGAAAATTTAGAGCATGTGAGACGGAGGGAATTAAGGTCGAAAGCGAACCAAGAAAGATTAAGCCGTAAAGATAAAGAGGCTTCTGAGCGACCCCAAACTAGTGTCATCTAGGTAGCCACATCTGCTATTCCGTCTCATCCGTTGGGACGGGGTATTAAATAATCCGCCGTGGACCTAGCGACGCAAGTGCACAACCCCCCAAGCCACTCATCTGTCTCTCAAAAGACGGGTGTTTCAACTTTGCACGGGGACTTAGCACAACTTCTACTGGTCTCTCACTTGGAGGGTACCGGTATTGAAACAAGAGACCATCCTCCCCCGGTCTCGCCTTCTTTCAAAGAACCATTGAGTCTAGAGCCACTTGTTATAGAACATTCTTTGGCTAGGACACAAGATGAGGAAACGAACATCGATGCTCTTCGTGACTTGATCAGAACTTCCGTAGTGCCTCTGCCTTTCAGCGGACCACGAGGATCGGAAGGAAATCCTACCACAGACACATCATCGCCAAACGTGAACGTAAGTGGCTCTGCCTTTAAGGTAGATGCCTCAACGGGTAATCTAAGTGATCCTAGTGTTATTTCGCCCGACTTTGTGTCAGAAGGGTCTCTGGACAACACCCTCAAGGCTGTCCGCGAGGCAATGGAGCAGCGCCTCACCGCCGAGCTAGATAAACTGAAAAGCCTAATCAAAGGTAAAGAGAAGATAGTCGAAGATAAAACCGCACCAACACCTCCACCGGCTCCCGTTCAGCCAACTTACTCGGTGGACACATTGAAGACTATGCTCTTAGCTCAGCTGCTCCAGCAATCCGAAACCGACACCTCTACCGAAGCAGACCTGGTCTCCATTCTCCGATCACATGTATCTGCTTCATCGTCATCCATCACTATAAGAATGGATCAGCTTAATACGAATCTGAAGGACATTCAACAAGCGCTCAAAACGCTTTCCGAGAGAGTCGCCTCTATAGAAGAGACCTGAAAGAGTCAAGCTAGCGGTCTAAAGCGAAGACACCATGATCAGGATGATCCTGATCACCGTGAGGGGGAGAATAAAAGAATACGATTATCCTAGACCACCCCGATCCTCACTGAAACTACTGTGGTTCAACCGGAACCGTCAACTGCGGCACCTTCAACTGAAGAACAACCTGAAGCGGAGTTGAGTTTAGTCGAGATGGTTAATGATATGGACATCTCTGACGACGAAGACCCGACGGTTGAAAAGCCCGAGGGAACTACACAAGAATTGGTCACGTATGACACATCAGATAGGCCCGAACTACAACTGATAGATCCAGACATCGAGATCGACCCGGAGACCGAAAAAGCATGGTACGAAAAAGCCGCCAGTGCGATAAATCTCCAGGTAAACCTGATCTTCCCTACTGATGAAGAAGATAACGTAGACTACGACCAGTTTCTGCTGCAAAACCTGTATGGTACACCCGTTCACACAGCTTAAGCCGCCGAGACTTCTACAAGACCCGAAATTGCAACTGCTGAAAATCCGACATCTCCTCAACTACCGACAGCTTCAGATCATCCTCTTCCTCAACAGCAACAAATCCGATGGAGAAAATCATGATCTTCATTCCTCACCTGGAGGAATCTCTGAAGAAGCTGTATGTTCACAGGTTACGCCGTATCGAGCTGACTTTCTGTCTTGGGATTTCCCACCTTGATGCGGAATACAAAGACCAGTACGTAAAAGCCATGAAGCGATGTCTACCAGTTAGCCAAGTCCGAACCAAGCACAGGATCACTGAAGTGCTCAACATCCAAACCGACAAAATTCTTAGAGTATTGTTTCCAGTTTTCACTGTTCGCCGCAAAGACGGTAATGAATGGATGATTTCTGAAGCAGATTTTAAGAACCTATTACCGTTCGACTTGCTTGATTTACTGAAAGACCTCCGAACCAGAACCAACTGACCTCTTCATGTGACCAAAGCGCTCGAGGCTGTTCGTCGATTCCTGATCCACTGCATCATGATGTCATACCTGACAGACTTTCAAATGGGAATCGAGAACCGCGCAAAGAACGTAAACCTGATAAAACCGAATCTGAAAGCTCCTGAACTGAAGATGTATCCCGATAACGCACTGCTTCTAGAACAAGAATTTGGGATTGTATACCTCAACGAACAGAAAGAAAAGAGGTTTCTCCGCTTCAGCCAGGTAGGCAGATTCTGCGATGGCACGCTCTTCAAAGTACAGAATGCTCTTCGAAACATCATCACTTTTGAATCTGAAAATCAAAAGGTTTCTTATGTTCCCAACTCTAATGAGATAACCGCACGAAAAGCCTTAGAAGTGATTGAAGAACGCATCAACTACCGCTGCACCATCAGAACATTCGAGGTACACTTTGCGCTCCGTAAAAGATACGTTGATAACTGGCGCCAACTCAAACTTCAATTCAAAGGGGGAGATTGTTAGGGCAATATTTGGTTGAATAGAAGTTCAAGGGCTGTTTTGTTATTCTTTATTTTAATCCTTATTGTGAACGGGTCGTGGACTTGTTAACCACGGGCCCATAGTATCAAATGTATTGTTTAGCCTTAGGTTTAGGCTAGTTGTCATTTTTACTTTCTCAAGGTTTATTGTAAACTCTCTGAATTAATGAAAGTGAATTGGATGACCAGTTGAAATCATAACACCTGTTCTTATCTATTGATTTCATTATTGTTCGTTGCACGATTCTGGAACTCACAGCTAGTATGTTCTCAATTGTGTATCGGTTGTTTCCGCCAACCTAAGTTTTGGAGACTAACGTAATGAAATTTTTAGACCCTGTATTGTAATTCTCTAATTTTAATGCTATGTATGCTTTATTTAAATTTGGGTTGTTACAAATGGTATCAGAGCCATAGTTTAAGGGATTTAGGTGACTGGACGGGCCTAAACTTAAACTTTGGGCGTAGAAATCACAACTGAGAATCAGGAAATGCGTTAGGAGGGCACTATTGTAGGACTAGGACTAATAGGGTACCGAGGACAGTCATGTAAGGTAAGTTTGGGGTTACACCTGTCCAGTGTAATTGCAAACTTATAGGTAGATGTATGTGCTTAACCTGCCTTATTATTCCGATGTTGTAGTCTTAAGCTAGTTATACGTCGTGTTCCAGTAATCTAGAATGATAGAAAGACCCCTGAGGGGTAGATTGAGACCCATTGTTGGGGAAGTATCGTGAGAGGTCAGTTATGATGAGACGTATATATATATATACATCAGGGACAAGAAACGTTGTATGGAATGTTATGAGTCGTCTAGAGGTAGATCTTTGTGGGTTTGAAGAGGATGAGCGATTGCTTTTGAGTAAGACTCCTGGTTTGGAGAGTCTCAGTTCTAGAGATCGGGGGGTAGATCAGTTGTGATGGTAAGTAAGAACAGTTTCGAGACCTTGAAAGTGTCAATTCAAGGGCGAGTAGAAGATTAGAGCCCTGACTTCGTAGATGAGCTTTTCAAGGGCAGGATCAATGGAAAGAGATATCAGTAGAGGATTGAAAGCGTGTAACGGTAGAATGTGAGGAACTTATTTGAGAGGAAAATAGTAGGAAATGGTTGAGTACGTGGGCCCATAACCCACTGGTCTAAAGTAGAATGTCAATGGTATGTTGCGTTAGTAAAGCGGTTGACCTTGTTTGAGTGAGTAGCCTTCAATTGCAAGTAGAATTTCATGCATCGCGTCTTTACATGTGTTACATGAGATTTTTGTGATTAAAGTAAAGGTGTAAATATCAATTTTGATCGGAAATGAGTCAGCGTGTGCAAGCGTACGTTTAAAGAAAAAGGCAATCCCATTTACGTCGCACAAAGAAATTTGTGAGCTTAACGATTTGCAAAATATCCCACTCTTTTCATGATAAGTCAAATTTGTTGCAAAAGGTCAAGAAAACGTTTACCTGCAAATCTTTTATAACCAAAATGAGTATTGACCTGTTGATATCATATAAATGAGTGTGAGAACCGACTGGTTTACTTTGTGTCGGTACGTTCTTTCAGAAGTGTGTCGTATGAAAATATTTTCATTCAATATATTACTGTCGTAATAACATCGTTCGGATTGAGTAAGATTAAGGTTCGCGGGAAGAAGCATGCAAACGATTCTCGAATCGTTGTGCAGAGCATTGAAGTTATAAGAGTGATGGGGTCGTGTGTACCCAAGCTAGTTCCAAGTGTTGTTTATTTAAAATGATAAAATGTGCGAAATCATTTATTGACCGCGTTGTCATGCATGAAGGCTATGAACTCACTAGGTCGTAGAGTATTACATTTTAAGCTAAGGAAGAACTCCAATAGTGGAGAGGTGTTAGTTTTAGCAACTCGTTATGAGAAGTGTTGTAAGGCAGAAATGAAATGTCCACGGCGTGGGATATGAGTTTTGAGGTGAGCTTGAAATATTGATGTTACATGAGTAGGTTTTGAAATGAGGGAGACGGATTATGAAGTTGATTATGATATGTTGGAAGGAATAGGTTCCGTAAGGAACCCATGTTAAAGAATTGGTTAAGAAAGTAGTTACAGATTGACTATTGATGTTGAAGTCGACAGCTGGGTAAGATGGTTGAGGCCGAAGACTTGAACCAGAAGGTTGGAAGTTGATAGAGCACCTTGTAGGGGTGTTAAGTTGGTGAGAGGCTGCTGTTTTGGATAAACGTTCTACTTACGAGATTTGATCGGTTCGTAAAAGGATGAGGTACTTAGCACGAGCGAAGTGAGTGTGTAGATTTTATCGAACTGTGAAAGAATGCGCCCTGTCTATGTAATGGTTTGGAGTCGCAAAGAACTAGCAAGAATCGAATATGTTTGAGTTAGCCGGGAACTCGTGAGTTGTAGTTTTAGAGTTGGTAAAAGACCAAGTAGTGAGACAGACTCGATTATGTACACGGGAGAATATGAAGGAAAGTTTGAATGGTGTACGAATGACCATGAGAGACCTGGTCGGCAGTATGAGGTTAGGAGTGGAGGATGTACGAATGAGTAGTGGCTTTAATTGCCATGTTAATTGTGTCAGCCAGTGTTGTAGTAAAGCGATGTTAGAAAGATGAAGCATTAGATGAAAGCCTTTTTGGGATTTCGGATGAGGTGTACGATTTGTTAATAAAGTGGTTGGAGCACGTATTGGTAGTTGACGTGTGATATGGCTATTACCGTAGTGGAATATCGGAGCGGTAGTGAACGGTTACCGAAAGAGAAGCCAAGTGTTTTTGTTTGTGTGAGTCGTTAAGTAGGTATATCCTTGGAATCATTGGAAGTTTAAAGGAAATGACAGATGGTTTAGTTAAAATGTGGTGTAGTAGCTGCAAATTCTTTATAGATTGCATTTTGCTTCTCATGAGTGAAAGAAATTTTCCGAGAAGGTAATTTTTTTGGAGATCAAAGAATAGGTAATGACTTTGAACACTGGTGTCATTTCAAGATGACTCGATTGAATGCCTTGAGTTAGAAATTTTGATGCAACCGTTTGGTTATGTATTGAAATGAGAAAGTGTTGTCCGCATGGGGAAAGGTCGAAAGTTAGGGGCAAGTAATGTTTGGTGGGCGGTGCTCCACGCTAACGTGGGAAGGTGAAGATCGCATGTCGGAATAAGTGAGTAGTTTGGATGTAGTAAGCTTGGTAGTGACACCGAAAAGTGGAGTAGTGTGTGTAGTTTGTCATCGGTAAGAGTGCGAACTCCTGGAAAGGGTATGAGAAAGAGGATTTGTGTATGCTTTAAGTACGTGAAAGAAGTGGAAAAGGGCAGTTGAATGAGTTGAGTTGGTGACGTTGTGAGAAATGTTCAAACGAACTAGTCTTTCAGTATTAAGTTATTGAGAATAGTGTGTTGTGACCATGGTTACTCCTCCTAGTCGAGTGAGGGTAACCGAGTTATGTTTTTATGACTGAACGCTCGTGGCAAGCAGTGAGGAATTGATGCGTTTCAGGATAAGTTTAATTCAGATAGGTGAACACTTCAACGAGGGATCAAAGAGGTTCCTGCTTTTAGTTACGTATAAGTGTGGAGTGGTGAAGTGGTGAGGTTGTAAGAAATGGCTGATGAACTGTAGTCAAGGTGTTCAGAGAAAAAAGGAAGTGTTATCTGCATAGACGGATGTCGGCTGGGAGAAGAAATCTGGAATGTGCATGGAAACCAGTGAAGGAACTCTTGGGGTGCCTGATGAGATGTTGGAGGGATTCACTTTGTGATACGCGTCTTTTGGAGGGTGAATGAGGGCGACCTTGCATAATTTAAGCGATGAATAGTCGACTTTTATCATTATTGAGCGAGTAAGCACAGTAGCCTACGAATTGGAGTTACCGTAGGAAGTAAAGAGAATGCACCCAACGTTCCATGTTTCGAATTTAAGGAGGTGTTTGACCGAGTCAGAGGTGTCAGTACCTTTGGAAAGTGTCAGCTTTGGTGAGGGGTTGACTTGCGTAAAAGAACCGTAGAGAGGGAGAACAGCAAGATCCGCAAGTTAAGGATCAAGGAGATCAGACTGGTAAAAGTTCAGTGGCAGCTCTTAGAGGGCTAGAGGCAACTTGGGAAGTGGAAGCGGACATGAAGTCCAGATACCCTCATCTTTTCGAGAATGGAATTCCGAGGACGGAATTCTTTTGAGGGGGAGTGTTGTAATAACCGAGATTTTATTTCAAAGAGTTAAAAGTATTGTGGAAATTAAGTAAGCTGAAAGTTGGAGGGACTAATATGTAAATATGGAAGAAGGGTATAAAAACCCTTATTTTGGGCTCAAAACCCTAGGTATCATTATTATTGGCGGCTTGGTGACATAGAGAGAGAGAGAGAGAGCAGAGAAATAAATCATCAAGAGCAAGGAAGAGCTTTGCCAAATTTAAGTTGGAAGGGAAGGTGGAATTGGATTTTAACCCTACATTTCTGCTAGGTAATCTCTTCTCTTAAAACCCTATGTCAGAACTTATTGTTGTGATGGATTATTGGTGAGTTTTACTGAAAAACTGAAAGGGGAGCTTTAATGGGGCTAAGTAGTAATCATAAATGGATTTAAGGAGTGGAGTATTCATTTTGTTAAGAAAGGAGTATGTTAACCGATTTAAAACCATTTTAATCTTCAATAATTATGTTAATCAGTTCGTCATCGATTTAATTTTGTAAGAACCGGAAGTAATTTATATATAGGAACCGGAATCAATAATGAATTTGGGCCGTAGTCCGGAGTGTTTTAAAGAGATCCGGAATTTAATAATTTTAGTGGATCCGTAATGGATTTTTACCTTAGTTCCTGTAATGGTTTCTTACTTGAGTTCCGGTATTGGGATTTCTTTTGGGCAAGCTAACGTGATCCGGAATCCATTCCGGAACTGGGCCTTTGTTGGACCTGGAATGTGACTATTTGGGACTTCCGGTATTTTTTTTAAACCAAACGTGATCCGGTGTGTTGATTTAATTGAAATCCGGAACTCATTTGAAGTGTTGGGTCACGTGACCTCATTTGCAATCCAGAATTAGATAATTAAATAGGAAGTAGGTCTCATCATCATCATACCCGGAATCCTCTTTTGGTAGCAGACCCGGAATAAATTAAATGGACCAGTGCCTTTCACGTGATCATGTCATCACATTAAGTGTTGGGCCGAAACTTAGTTTTAGAAGTGGGCCAGCATGCTTTTTCTTGGATCCAGATGTCCCCTTGTTGGACTAAAGCACCGAAACACTACAAGATCCCTTAAGGTGATGGGCTTCATTATTTAACTTCGAAAGCAGTTTTATGCTTGGGCCGAAGAGTAATATGAACCGAATAATTGTTTGGTCCGATATTCAAATTGTTAGTTCTGGAATTATATATTTGTGGGGTCATTGTGGGGAGTCCAGAACCCAAATAATTGGATTAGGAATGTAACTTGTTACCTTAGATAATGGTGGGTTAAATTCGGAGGCAAGCTCGAATAACATTAATTATATTTTGATATACATTTTGTATATAATAGGTGTTCCACCTAGAGATCGGAAGTGTAAGTGAGAAGCTTTGAAGCAAGCAAGCCAGGTGAGTTTTTCCAACTAAAATACGTGATTTTACGTGTTTTCCAAAGAAGGTGATTGTGTAGAAATGCCATATTATTTTACATGATTTTTACTTGAATGAAAGTTAAATGTTTTACTGATTATGGTGTGTTTACAATCATGATTTGCTTACAAGCTTTTAATTAACTGCTCCATGAAAAGTATGTTTTGTTTGAAAGATGATTTAGCACAAAAGGAATGATTTATAAAGCTTTCATGTTCCGTGATTTATGACGAGCTATGTGTATGTTATGTGGAGTCGGTCTGCACAGTGGGATCAGAATACCTCGGGATCCGATGATCCCTTGGGCATATGTGACGAGCTTGTAGAAGGAAACCCGTTTCCTTCCTACTCGGATTTGTGATGAGCTTGTAGGATGGAATTCGTTTCCTTCCCACTCGAATAGAGAGGAGTCTGCTTGGGCCCCGGTATGAGGAGAGAGGGGAGTCTGCTTGGGCCCCGATCGCGGTTAGCATATGTGATCCTTAAACACTGTGCAGTACCATGATTGACGTTTATGTGGAGAATGTTAATGAGTTTTATAAAATGATTTTATACTGTTGATATATGATGTTCACGGAGGGAATTCACTAGACCTTTTGGTCTAACCCTCGCTTTTCAAAACTAAACCATTTTCAGCTAAGCAAATAGTAGAAGGCTCAAGTAACTGAGCGAGAGCAGGATAGGGTACAGATGCAGATAGAGACAGTTCATGTGCCACTTATAGTAGCTAGTATGTTCTCAGTTGTGTATAGGTTGTTTCCGCCAACCTAAGTTTTGGAGATTGATGTAAGGAAATTTGGGACCCTATATTGTAATTCTCTAATTTTAATGCTATGTATGCTTTATTTAAATTTGGGTTGTTACACCCTTTTCTCCATTCGCCATAAATGACCACACAATCCCCATTCGAAGAAGGTATGCGAATCAACTTCTTTGTGCACAAGATTTCGGCTCGATTACCATTGGCATGTCAAATCCCCCGATTACCATTGGCATCAAGTCAATTGAGAACTTCTTTCCTTCGATTTCTAACATGCAACCCCCAAAATATCCCGAACTACTACTTGTCCCCCATCGGCTATTTATGCCACTATAGCTTTCTCTAAACGACTAGTGGGCAAAGACAACTTTTGACAAAAGGAGGTCGACACAAACGAAAAACTTGCACCCAAATCAAATAACACACGCGTAGGTATGGAGTTTAGAAGAAACGTACCCGATACTACGTCCGTCGAAGCCTTCGCCTCCTCGGTTGACATCTGAAAAGCTCTTCCCGTCGCCCTCGGAGGCTCCACCTTCGTTCCTCCGCTTCCTCCTACTCTCAGCTTCGGGCAGTCCCTTCTAATGTGACCCGACTCCTTGCACTCGAAACACATTGTCCCCCTAACGGGAAAAGAATTGATAGAATGCCCGGTGTTGCCACACTTATAGAACTTCCCCGGAATAAAGTTGCATGGGCTGAAGTGTTTGCTCCGACACTTGGAGCACCACCTAGCCTCCCTCTTTGGGTCGGCTCCTCGATAATTGTTGTCAAACGTCCTCGGTTTCTTGAAGGGTACGGACTTCCTTTCCCATCTCCTCTTTTCCGGCACTCTAGCAACCACTTCCTTGTTCCGACCATAGGTATCTTCCACCAATTGAGCTTCTTCCACCGCCTCACGAAGGTTAGAGGTCTTAGACACTCGGACCATAGTCATCATGTCCAACGGAAGACCCTTGATGTAGGCCTTCATCTTCTCTTTCTCCGTCGGGACTAGATGTCCCACCAATCCCAACTTGTCCATAAACAAACGGTTGTAATCCTTAACCGCCAAGTTTCCCTTTTTCTTGAAGGTTGCCCAGCTTCCAACACCTCTTTCTTGCAATAATCTTCCAACACCTCTTTCTTGAAGGTTGCCCAGCTTAGTTTGGCCAATATCGCGACCTCTAGAGATGCAGAGTAGACATTACACCATGTAAGAGTCGCCCTTCTTAACATCTGAGACCCAAACTTCGCTTTTTGGCTCTCTCCATATTCACTGGTCCGAAACGCTTGCTCCATTTCTTGGATCCAATTCATACAGACAACAAGATCATCCTCCCCTTGAACTCCGGTGTTCTGCAACTCAGATTAGTCATGAAGGAACAAACCTTCCATGCTTGCCCAGTTTCCGTTGTCTCCAAACCATCAATAGGAATTCCATTGCCAGTGCCCCCAGATCCGGCCACTACAATGTTCTCGGCAGCCATCTCGTGCGTACGGTTGTTCGTATCCCTATCTTCCATAAGTTTCAAAAACTGCTCTTGCTGTTGAGCCATGGCCTTGTTCATGGCCTTCAACATTTTGTCCATAATTTGTGTCTCCGTTGTTACATCTTCCATAACGGGGTCAAATGTTTCCAGGTCGTGATGAGGGATGTGCTCAGGTCCCCTCTCAAAACAGTGTTAGTCAGCGGAGGTACCGTTGTCGTTGTCACCCTTGGCTGATCAGCTGTAGATGTCGTAGCCTCATGGCCCTCCAGCCTATTGCGAGTGTTTACCATAGGAGTCTGCCACACATTCGAGAATGAGGTGAGAAATAGGCTATAAGAATTTAAACATAAGGAAACGTACTAATACATGCATCAATCATCATAACAATAGTAATCTAAGCATACTCACGTAATGATACATTCATAATAGCAGTAGCTAATTGAAATTATGAACATACTTCACATAAGGATTCTCGTTACCAATATCACAACTTTCAACTTATGTACTTCCATCGACTCTAAGACCGTCCTACCTTAAGAGTTCTACCCAAGCTCACCAATCCATACTTAATCTTTTCAACGTAAGTCTAGGCACTTTAACGACATACCTAGTTCACTTAAACTACTACTCTGATACCAACTTGTAACACCCTAAAAACTGGGTAAATTTAAACCCGCGGAATTACGGAAAATGTATGGCTAACATAGACAAATCACCCAATAAAGGGAAAATAAAGTATGTTGATTACAATTCCAAGGAAGGAGCAATTAACGGTCCCACAACCTAATAATCTAAACCAACAAGTCTTAGATTACATTTGGGTGTTGTCTAATTGCTACCAAAAATTCGATAATGATAATCTATTCATGTACGCCTCTATACACTTCCAAAAAGGCTTTCCTCCATCACGACTCTTCACTCAAGCCCGAGGAGTACCACCGCTTGAATGCCCTAAGCACACATCCAAGAGAAGAAGTGTTAGTCTATCCCGATGAAAGTAAGAACCTAACAGTTTATAATAATAAGAATAAATTTAGGTGCAATAGAACACATAATGAACCCCAGGCGGAAGTCATTGAATATCCAATGCCTCAAGTGTTGCTGGAAACTTGAAAATCAAAAGTAGTTGCATAAGACAAGGTAGCCACATAATCGTTAGTAGCAATAATCATATATCAACAACAAGTTGGGAACAAGCGCAACCCCGAGGAGTCTATAACTTGTGAGCCCCCAATTTCAACCACTCCAGATCTATACATTGGGTAACTCTAAATCCACAAACAAGCACTTTGGGATTACACCTTACTTCCAATGAGACGATGCCCGACCATATAGGCCTATATCTTACTTATCATGGATCCTGATGCCTATTCCGTGCTACGACTCTAGTGCCTATGGATCCATTACACTCAAATAACATACTCATAACTCCCAAATAAGCCAATAGCATTATTACCACATGAATAAGCTCGTAACTATTAATTTTTATAAACACATTTCCAATATAAAGTGCATTCATGAAGAAGAAATATGAGGTATTAAGAGTCATGAATTCCAAAGTTGGTAATTAATCATTTTTCCAACATTAGGGCTCCCTTTCATAATATTTACATCAAAATCTCAACATTTATCAAAACCCTAATTTTGACCTAAAATGGTCAGATCGCTTTATGAGATGAAATTGAAAATCCAAGACATCAAGCATAAGTAAAGCAAGAGTTACCATGTGTTTCACCTTTCAGCCTATTTATTCAACACTACCTTAAGATTCCTTAAAACCCCTTTTTGGTCCAAAGAAGAAAATCATGAAAGGGTGAACAATAAGATGTAAGCAAGTTAAAATCATAGTAAGCATTTAGTTGTGAGATGAAAGGAAACTCACCTTATGAGGTTTTATAGAAAACCCAAACCCTAGGTGAAGAAGTAGAGAACCCTAAAAAATCTTGGAGAGACTTGGATTTCAACCCAAGAGCTTAAAATCACCTAGCAACAACCATTAATGATCATAATCTAGGTAGTTGGGAGAATTTATGGAAGACAGAGGTGGAAATATGAAACCCTACTTTTTTTCTCGAGAGAAAACGTCCCTTGAAGCTCTTCCAAACTCAACAAATGACTTAAAACCCGGCTGCCTTATTTTTATACTTGCCAGCTTCGCCGCGATAGTGACAGGCGCCTATGCCCTTGGCATAGTCGCGGGCATTCTCGCCCAAAACCCTCAAACCCTCGGTACAAGTGCGGCGATAATGCCACAACGAAAGTGACCATGTCACAATCGCGTGTGGCATAGTCGCGACCCTCTCATCCACCTGCGGTACACATTAGGCGATAGTGCCCTAACGAGGGTAACCTTGTAACAATCGCGGTCCTTGTATCGAGTCTGGTCCTTGGCCAGCTTTTCCCCACACAATCCAGTTGAAGCTACGTGCCTCGACATGCAATGCAAAACCTTAACATTTACATTCCCAAGTAATATAGCTTACAAATAGATCTAGGATTCTCGGGGTGTTACAAAATGGCCTCCCCCTTTTCCTTTTGGGAACCATGGCCTCAACCACACTTCCATTATGTGTGGTTGCAACACTCTTTCTAATGGTGTTGTGCCCCTGTTTGGGGACTTCTAACCTTGCGGGTACATTTGCAGCCGGTATGTGTGATCTTGTCACTTTTGCAATATCAGTGAACGCATCAGGTATCGAGTCTGCTACGTTTTTAAGATCTAGTATTCGTTTCACTTCACTTTCACATTGTGAAGTGCGGGGATCAAAATGAGACAGTGTGGGACCATTCCATGACAATTCCTGTCGTTCCTCTGGAAAATCCTTTTTCCTATCTTGTAATATCCCGATAAAACAAAACATACATATAACATATAATTCATAACAGGGTTTCAACGAAATCATTCACATTACACATTTGGTCCCAAAGTCTGATCTAACGAATATAAAATTCAGTACAAACTTGATCCCATTTAGATCTGATAATAGCTAATAACTGAAATTTAAGTACAAAAGTATCATCAACTTCATAATGATCATCATTCCACATAGCTATCCACCAAGTAATCTAATCATTTACTCTTACTGGTACCACCACCTGGAATACAGATTTTTAAAACAAAAATGAGGGTTAGACCTAAGGGTCTAGTGAGTAAAACCCTGATATTTGGAAATCATTAAAACTCATTTATATAATACACCTCTTCATATAATTACATACACTTCACACATGAATTAATACCAATTAAAATTTACACAACATACCTGTCCCATTCCTCCTTATCCCTCCACCAATGGCCAATAACAATTGGTTGCGAGCCAATTTAACACACCGGTCCAAAGCCCGGCCACGTATTATATTCTTATATAATACTCACGTAATTATAATATCTCAATATATTATAATCACCCACGTATGACATATTCATACCACATATCAAATATTTATTATTCACGTAATGTATTCCAGTAAAATACTTTTTAACGTAAAACTCACCTCGTGTGTTTATCACAAAAACTCTTCCAAGATAATTCACGTATGTCGATCCTTCACAGAATCTGAAATCAGATAAAATACCAAATATCTCTTTTAACACTAAAACTTACAAAATTCTCAATTCAAATCGCAACCCAAAATAATATAAAATCGCAATGAACAGTACAAGTCGCAACCGTGATGAACAGTACAAAGTCGCAACCTCTTACTGCGACTTCACCCCGAAATCGCAACCCACTATTGCGACTCCATCCTAAGTCGCAATCAACTACTGCGATCCCAAACCCAAATCGCAATCAACTACTGCGATTCCAATCCCAAATCGCAATCAACTACTGCGATTCCAATCCAAGTCGCAAACGACCATTGCGACTTCAAGCCCAAATCGCAATCGACCATTGCGACTTCGTTGAATGTCGCAGTCCTCTATTGCGACTTCGATGAATGTCACAGTTCACTGTTTCATCCTAAAACCCAGATTTTTGTACTTTTACTCTATGCAAGCTACTGGAAAAGTGCAGATATGTTTAAGACCATTAGCACAACCTAACCTTAAGCTTAAACTCCCCAAACATCCATTTTTTTACAAAACCCACCAAGACCTAACTAGTATATTCAAGAACAACTTAAGGAATTAGGAATACAATTAAAGTAGGGATGTTTTACCTTGATTACTTCAATTTGGTACAAAATCACAGCAGCAATTCCTTCTTCTTCTTCACTTCTCTCGATCTCTCTTTCTTTCTACCGAATTATCACACATACACACACTTACACTTTTAGATATTTACTTCATTTGGACACCTCACTCTATTTAGAAAGAAAAGTCGGTTTGACCATGTGAGGTGTCAAAATAAGTTACCAATAAACCCTTACCTTGTTCCACTTGCCAAAACATACCCCTAACTTCTATTATAAAAATTAAAACTTACCCCTTAACTTCTCACTCCTTAAAATACCCACATAAACTTATAAAATTTTCATATTTTAAATTAAATAAAATACCTGGTTATTACAACATCTCCCCCTTAAAAGAATTCCGTCCCGAAATTCGGTTAAGAGAATAGATGAGGGTATTTGGTTCTCATCTCCACCTCCGATTCCCATGTTGCATCCTGACCCCTATTATGTTTCCACTGGACCTTTACTTGCCTGATCTCCTTATTCCTTAATACTTTAACCTTGTGATCAACTATTGCTTCCGGTTCCTCCACATAGTTCAACTTTTCATCCACATGAATATCTGGTAGTGAGACTGCTTGGTCTGGTGCAACTAAACATTTCCGAAAATTCGACACATGGAACGCGTTATGAATCCTGCTTAGCTCCAACGGAAGATCCAATCTGTAAGCTACTTCACTGATCCTTTCTGTAATTTCAAATGGCCCAATATAACGCGGACTGAGTTTACCTTGCTTCCCAAAACATATGACTCCTTTCCAGGGCGAAACTTTCAACATCACAAATTCCCCGACTTGGAATTCTAACGGTTTCCGGCGTCGATCTGCGTAACTTTTCTGCCTGTCTTGAGCCGTTTTCAATATATCCCGAATCTGAGTATTCTTATCTGCTGTTAACTGTACTATTTCTGGCCCTGCCAATTGCTTCTCTCCCACTTCATTCCAACACAAAGGCGTTCGGCATTTTCTTCCATACAATACTTCAAACGGAGCCGCCTGAATGCTGGCATGATAACTGTTGTTGTAGGCGAATTCTATCAAAGGCAGATGTTTATCCCATGATCCCCCAAAATCAACTATACAAGCCCGAAGCATATCCTCTAAAGTTTGGATTGTTCTTTCACTCTGTCCGTCAGTCTGTGGATGATATGATGTGCTCAACTTTATCTGCGTTCCCATCTCTTTTTGAAAGCTTCTCCAAAACCTAGAAGTAAAACGACTATCTCAATCGGAAATAATCGAGATTGGAACTCCATGTCGAGTTACTATTTCATTAATGTACAACTTAGCTAAACGTTCCAAAGAATCAGTTTCTTTTATCGGCAAGAAATGTGCAGACTTCGTCAATCTATCCACAATCACCCAAATAGAATCAAATCCCTTTGAAGTTCTTGGCAACTTGGTAATGAAATCAGTAGTGATCTGATCCCATTTCCACATTGGTATATCTAGTCGTTGCAACTGCCCAAACGGTTTCTGATGTTCAATCTTCACTTTCTTGCAGGTAGTACAATCTTCCACATACTTAGCAACACTTCTCTTCATTCCCGGCCACCAATAGAATTGTTTCAAATCTCTATACATTTTATTTGTACCTGGATGAATAGAAAATCGAGATTGATGAGCTTCTTGTAGTACACGATCCCGTAATCCACCCAAACGAGGTACCCAAATTCTGTTTCCCATACACAACAACCCACAGTCATCTTTCCCAAGGAATGCTGATATCCCAACCAACCGTTCTGACTTCAAACTTTCCTCTTGATAAGCATCTATTTGGCATTTCAACAATTCATCAAAGATATTAGGAAGAAGTTCAGCTCGTAACGATATAGCTTTTATTGTTCCGCTTCTTTCTTGACGACTTAACGCATCTGCCACCACGTTCGCTTTCCCTGGGTGATAAAGAATTTCACAATCATAATCATTCACTAATTCTAACCACCTTCTTTGCCTCATATTCAATTCCTTTTGATCAAAAAGATGTTGAAGACTTTTATGGTCCGTGAAAATTTGACATTTAGAACCATAAAGATAATGCCTCCAAATCTTTAAGGCAAAAACAACTGCTGCTAGTTCCATATCATGGGTAGGATATTGTCTTTCGTGATCCTTTAATTGACGCGAAGCATAGGCAATCACCTTCCCACGTTGCATGAGTACACATCCTAATCCCAACTTAGAAGCATCACTGTAGACCACAAAATCATCAGAACCTTCTGGCAATGCTAATATCGGCGCACTGCAGAGTTTCTCTTTCAATATTCTGAATGCCCCATCTTGTTCTGCTTTCCATTCAAACTTTAAATTCTTCCGAGTTAACTTAGTCAGTGGCGTCGCGATTCGAGAAAAGTCTTTTATGAACTTCCGATAGTATCCAGCTAGACCCAGAAAACTGCGTACTTCGGTTGCCGTCTTCGGTGGTTCCCATCTTTCAATTGCTTCCACTTTTGCTGGATCAACTTGTATACCCTTCTCTGAAACTACATGACCCAAAAACTGAACTTCCCGCAACCAGAATTCACATTTAGAGAACTTAGCGTACAACTTTTCTTTCTTCAGTAATTCCAAAATCAAACGAAGATGTTGGGCATGATCCTCTTTGGATCGGGAATAAATAAGTATATCATCGATAAACACAATGACAAATTTATCGAGATAAGGCTTACATACCTGATTCATCAAATCCATAAAAGCGGCTGGAGCATTCGTCAATCCAAAAGGCATTACCAAAAATTCGTAGTGGTCGTATCTCGTGCGAAAAGCAGTCTTTAAAACATCCTCCTCCTTAACCTTCAACTGATGGTAGCCAGATCTGAGATCAATCTTTGAGAAGTAACAAGCTCCAACTAATTGATCAAAAAGGTCATCAATTCTTGGAAGTGGATACTTGTTCTTGATCGTGCGCTTATTCAACTCCCGATAATCGATCCACATTCTCATTGAACAGTCTTTCTTCTTCACAAATAAAACTGGTGCACCCTATGGCGATGAGCTGGGTCTGATGAAGCCCTTATTAGATAAATCTTGAAGTTGTGACATCATTTCTTTCATTTCTGGTGGTGCTAATCTGTACGGCGCGCGAGCAATAGGATTGGCTCCAGGTACCAGGTCTATTCCTAATTCTACTTGCCTAACAGGAGGAAGACTATTCAAGTCTTCAGGAAAAACTTCTGGGTATTCACTAGCAATGGAAATATCTTCCAGCTTACTCTTTTCAGGCCTACTATCTATCACATCGGCTAGATAACTAGAGCAACCCTTATTAACACATTTACGGGCTTTTATCATGGATATAAGACTGGACTGATGATTCTTACGATCTCCATAAATCACTACCGATCTCTTATCAGGTAAAACGACATTGATTATTTTCTTATCACAAACTATATTAGCCTGATTCTCAGCTAGCCAATCCATTCCTACTACCACATCAAATTCAATCAAAGTTATAGGAAATAGTTGTATCGGTACTCCACATCCCTCTATATTAATCATGCAATGATCAAAAACCGCTTTAACTGCCACTTGGTTATCATTTGCGGTGTATACTAATAAAGCATGTTTTAACATTTTAGGCTCTAAATGCATGTGAGCAGCAAAGGAGGGAGACACAAAAGATCGGTTTGCACCGGAATCAAATAACACTTTAGCACACGTGGAGTTTATGAAAAATGTACCTGTGACCACATCAGGAGTTTCCTCCGCCTCTTTAGCT
The DNA here is from genome assembly GCA_033807775.1 of Saussurea involucrata. NCBI lineage: Eukaryota > Viridiplantae > Streptophyta > Magnoliopsida > Asterales > Asteraceae > Saussurea > Saussurea involucrata. The sequence continues at coordinate 104,935,078 of CM066314.1, read as the reverse complement.
GTCATTTGGAACGTACGACCCCTCGTTCTCGGCGGTTCTATTCTTGGGACTACTGGTCTCGTAATGGCTGATTTCCCCGATGTACCCCCGGATTGTATTCTACCCCGCGGACAATCTGATTGGAGGTGATCCGGAGAGTTGCACAAAAAGCAAAATCGTGTTACTCGACAATCCTTTACAACATGCCCAGTTTTCCCACATTTAAAGCAAACTCGTGACTCTACTTGGCAATTTCCCTGATGGTAACGTTTACACCTTGGGCATGGTCTTTCTGTTGGTCGAAATGACGGACGGTTGTCGAACCTCTGAAATCTAGGTTTCCTTGAATCCTGCGGTGGTCCTTCCCATTTTCTTTTCCCTATGCTCTTATCACCCGTATCTCTTTTATTATCTCTTCCACATTCTCGGCAGCATCCACCGGAGCTGTAAAAGTATTTGGCCCTGTGGCAGTCACCAATCTTCGAACCTCGGAATTCAACCCATAAATAAACCTCTCCATTTTCATCTTTTCTGTAGCAACATAATACCCTGCAAAACGAGACTTCTCCAAAAATCGTGCAGTATAATCTCTAACCGATAGATTTCCTTGTTGTAGATTCATAAATTCTTCTTCTAACTGTCTGACAGCAGCTTGTGGACAGAAGTGCGTCGTGAAAGCTAATACAAATTCCTCCCATGCAAAAGTAGTATAAACGTCCGTTCCTCTTGATTCTGTATGAGACTCCCACCAATACAGAGCATCCCCTTTCAGCATCGCAGCTACATAAAGCACTTTGTTTTCTTCCGCACATTTACACGTCTTGAAGATAGCTTCGATTTCTTTCAGCCATCTCATCGCCTTTACTGGATCCCGATCTCCTGAATATGTAGGGGGCTTACAACTAAGAAACATTTTATAGTCGCACTTTTTCATTGCTGGTAGAACAGTAGAGGTAAGTGGTATCTCCACTTCATGTTCCGGATCTGGCCTTTCAGTTTCATTAAAACGGTTACGTTCGAACATGGCTTGTATGCTATCCTGTAATCTCCCCATTTCAGCAGTCAAATCATCTCGTGTAACAAACTCTGTACCATGCTGTTGTGTTCTACCTCCAGCTCGGCCTCCTGTTCCCCTTCCAGTTCTACCTCTACCACGATCTCCTCCTCTTCCCCCTGTTCCTAATGGCGGATTTCCTCCACTTGAATTCCTTCCTCTTCCCTGATTCCCTTGTCTGGTGCCACTCGCCATTCTGTGGATTCAAACAAGGTTAATATACACACATAAGCACATACCCCATATAATAAGATATTCCAGTTCAAACATGTACCTGTAAGATCATAATTACACTGGCCTGGTGTAATTTGAAATTACCTTACATGATGTTCCTTCTACCTTTTATACTTAATATCCCCAGGTTCTAATTTAATCGGGACATCCTACTTCACATGCAGTTTAAGTCTAGGTACAGATACTAATACCTAAATCCCTTAAACTAGGGCTCTGATACCATCTGTAATATCCCGATAAAACAAAACATACATATAACATATAATTCATAACAGGGTTTCAACGAAATCATTCACATTACACATTTGGTCCCAAAGTCTGATCTAACGAATATAAAATTCAGTACAAACTTGATCCCATTTAGATCTGATAATAGCTAATAACTGAAATTTAAGTACAAAAGTATCATCAACTTCATAATGATCATCATTCCACATAGCTATCCACCAAGTAATCTAATCATTTACTCTTACTGGTACCACCACCTGGAATACAGATTTTTAAAACAAAAATGAGGGTTAGACCTAAGGGTCTAGTGAGTAAAACCCTGATATTTGGAAATCATTAAAACTCATTTATATAATACACCTCTTCATATAATTACATACACTTCACACGTGAATTAATACCAATTAAAATTTACACAACATACCTGTCCCATTCCTCCTTATCCCTCCACCAATGGCCAATAACAATTGGTTGCGAGCCAATTTAACACACCGGTCCAAAGCCCGGCCACGTATTATATTCTTATATAATACTCACGTAATTATAATATCTCAATATATTATAATCACCCACGTATGACATATTCATACCACATATCAAATATTTATTATTCACGTAATGTATTCCAGTAAAATACTTTTTAACGTAAAACTCACCTCGTGTGTTTATCACAAAAACTCTTCCAAGATAATTCACGTATGTCGATCCTTCACAGAATCTGAAATCAGATAAAATACCAAATATCTCTTTTAACACTAAAACTTACAAAATTCTCAATTCAAATCGCAACCCAAAATAATATAAAATCGCAATGAACAGTACAAGTCGCAACCGTGATGAACAGTACAAAGTCGCAACCTCTTACTGCGACTTCACCCCGAAATCGCAACCCACTATTGCGACTCCATCCTAAGTCGCAATCAACTACTGCGATCCCAAACCCAAATCGCAATCAACTAATGCGATTCCAATCCCAAATCGCAATCAACTACTGCGATTCCAATCCAAGTCGCAAACGACCATTGCGACTTCAAGCCCAAATCGCAATCGACCATTGCGACTTCGTTGAATGTCGCAGTCCTCTATTGCGACTTCGATGAATGTCACAGTTCACTGTTTCATCCTAAAACCCAGATTTTTGTACTTTTACTCTATGCAAGCTACTGGAAAAGTGCAGATATGTTTAAGACCATTAGCACAACCTAACCTTAAGCTTAAACTCCCCAAACATCCATTTTTTAACAAAACCCACCAAGACCTAACTAGTATATTCAAGAACAACTTAAGGAATTAGGAATACAATTAAAGTAGGGATGTTTTACCTTGATTACTTCAATTTGGTACAAAATCACATCAGCAATTCCTTCTTCTTCTTCACTTCTCTCGATCTCTCTTTCTTTCTACCGAATTATCACACATACACACACTTACACTTTTAGATATTTACTTCATTTGGACACCTCACTCTATTTAGAAAGAAAAGTCGGTTTGACCATGTGAGGTGTCAAAATAAGTTACCAATAAACCCTAAACTTGTTCCACTTGCCAAAACATACCCCTAACTTCTATTATAAAAATTAAAACTTACCCCTTAACTTCTCACTCCTTAAAATACCCACATAAACTTATAAAATTTTCATATTTTAAATTAAATAAAATACCTGGTTATTACATATCTCCCCCTAACGACGGGAAGACTGTCTCATCAAAGTGACAATCCACAAATCTTGCGGTAAATAGATCACCCGTCAAGGGTTCTAAATAGCGGATAATTGTTGGAGATTCATATCCAACATATATACTTAATTGTCTTTGAGGACCCATTTTGGTGCATTGTGGAGGCGCAATTGGCACATATACTGCGCAACCAAATATGCGTAAATGTGAAATATCAGGCTCATATCCGGTTACCAACTCGTACACAGAAAATGGTTGGCTAACAGTGGGTCTAAAGCGAATAAGTAAAGTTGCATGCAATATTGCATAACCCCAGGCAGAAGTGGGTAAATTGGTGTGCATAACCAATGCCCTAGCTATCATATGTATCCTTTTGTGTATGCACATTGTAGTAACCGTGTTCAAAAAAGAAGGGTTCCAAGTTTTGTGGTGGAAATTTAATAAAATGGAAGTTGAGGGGTGTATTTTGTAAATATGGGACAAGGTATATAATGGACACAAAACCCTAGAAACATTCCATTTTTGGCTAAGATCAGTGTGTGTGTCGGCTGTGTTTTGGAGAAGGAGAAGGGAGAAGGGTTTTGGAGCTCTTGTGGGTTTTGGAGAAGAAGGAGCTTGGTGCTTGGAAATCTAAAGCCAGGGTGTGTTTGGGATTCGAATTTGTAGCAAGAAATCACCAGGTAAACTCTCATTTAATCTCGAATCTGTGGTTTGATTATCAGAATAGTTATTTTGAGGATTTGGTGTTGAAAGTGGGATATGAGACTAAATGGGAGAGTTTGGGCCCTGTAGTGTGATTGAGTTGCTAGGATTCCAGGAATTTTTGAGGTTAATGACCTTGGTATTGCTGCTAATCTCCTTCTCGAGTGATTCGAGCTATTTTGTTAAATTTCAGCTCCAAAAAGGGAGCAGGCCGACGTCCGGATAACTTTTGGGACGTCCGGACACATTGAACGGTTGAAGGTTTCCGGGTAAGTGTCCGGTAGTCGTGTGTGTGTCCGGATGGTTGGATATTCCGGATAGCATGTTGTCCGGATAGGGTGTTGTCCGGATAGGGTGTTGTCCGGATAAGGGTGTTGTCCGGGTAGGCTGTTGTCCGGAAAGGGTGTTGTCCGGAAAGGTGGGTGTGTCCGGATAATTGTGTAATCGACTTACGGTGTGCCCATTCATTCAGGGAAACCGAGTGGGAGTGCATATCTGAGTAGAAAAGGAAAGTAAGCGTGCCAGGTGAGTTTTTCCTATCCAAAGCTTGATGGTACTTGTTCATTTACTTGTACATGTGTGTTTATTTAAAGTATGTGCATATATATTACTTATGCATGGTGTGAGCTCTATGGGGGGGGTGTCCCATGTGATATGGTGTGATGCTTATGGGGGGGGGGGGGGGTGTTCCATATGTTATGGTATGACGATCATGGGGGGTGTGTCCCATATGTCATGATGTGATGCTTATGGGGGTGTGACCCATACATTAATTGCCAAACCTTACATTGATTTATGTTTTGCGAATTCTTAAATGATAAATGTGGTGTGATTGAAACTGAGGGACCTCACTAGACCTTGTGGTCTAACCCTCGCATTTTCAAAACTGAACCCTTTTCAGGTAAGCAGGTTAAGGGCAGTTCCTCTAGTGGTAAATAGAAGGCGTGAGAGCAGGCATGGCTTGGCATTAGTGGACTTCCTTTACATTTTGTATTAGAAACTCTCAGTTGTAATTAGGGTTGTTCCGCAAACCCAAAGTTTTGAATTTTGATGGTGTGAACCTTGGGCCAAGTTTTGGCGATTTAATACTATATGTCTTGTTTTGGCATGTTTAGAGTGGGTTGTTACAGTTGGTATCAGAGCCATAGTTTAAGGGATTTAGGTGACCGGATGGGCCTAAACTTAAACTGTAGAGTACAACTGAGAATAGGAAGGCCTAGGGAGACCTCACCTGGGTCGTGAAAACTATCATGTAAGGTAAGTTCGGGATTACACCTAGCCAGTGTAATTGTGAATTTACAGGTACATGACGGGGATCACCCTTGCCTTGTTGTTTTGGGGCGGTTGTTAATCTATATTTTGTGTAATGTTTCAGTAGTTGAAAATGTCAGAACGAAGTTTGAGGAGTAAGTCTGTGCCGTTTGTGGAAACTGTGCCTTCAGCGAGGGAAATCCGCGTGGAGGAGATTTTGGAGGATGGATAGGTGGGTTCTCCAAGACAACCGGCTACCCGCGGGAGAGACGGAGGCCGTGGAAGGGGTCGGGGAAGAGCACCCCGACGAGCTGCCACCCAGACTGGGGGAACCGGGATGGTGATCAGAGGTAAGAAAAAGGCGCCGACCGTCCGTCGGGCTAAGAGTGCGGGAGCGCCGAAAGTGCACAAGCCGACCCAATCTGAGAGTACCGCTTCAGAGAGAGGGAGTCCGAGTCCGGACCGCAACCAGGCTTTTGTGACGGAAGAAAAGTTTACTGCTAAAATGGGTAAACTGCAAGAAACTTTGCAGGCATTGCTGAAGCATCGTACTGGGTCGACATCGGAAAGGCGGACTGATAGTGTGAAAGAATCTGAGACGGAGGCATCCAAGTCACTTATAACTGAGATGGGAAGTCACTCTCACGTGACCCTTTTTGTGGCGGGAGAGTCAAAGTCGGTAAAGGGTTGTACCTTCAAAACCTTTGTGTCTTGCAAGCCTTCATCTTTCAGTGGGCAACGTGACCCAGTTTTGGCAATGAGGTGGGTTCGGGAGATGGAGCTGGCGTTTGACACAAGTAAGTGTGATGAAGGAGATAAGGTGTTGTTTGCCATGTCAATGCTGAAGGCAAATGCTATCTTTTGGTGGGATGTGGAAACAGGAGGTAAAGGTTCGGAAGTGGCAAAGACGACATCGTGGGAAACTTTCACTAGAAGGTTCCAAGCCCAGTTTTGCCCGTTGGCGACAAGAAAGAGATTGGAAGAGGAGTTTATGGGACTTGAGCAGGGGTCGATGTCTGTGCAAGAATACACTTCTAAGTTCATTGAAAAGGAACGTTTCGCTGAAGTATATGTACCTACTGAGGAAAGACGAGTTGAAAGGTATGTGTGGGGTCTGAAGAGCAGTATAAGGGAGCTAGTGCAGAACCGTGGCCCCGCGACATTTCAAGCGGCGGTCGATGTGGCAGAGTTAACTGAGAAGGAAAAGAACCTACAGATGTCAGAAAGGAGTGTGGATAAGAGGAGGTGGGATGGACCCGTACGGGATGTGAAGAGATCTAAGACCTCTAGACCCGAGTTGCGGGGGGACCGAGGTTTAGTGACAGACCGTGTGGGAAGTGTAATAAAGTGCACCGTGGAGATTGCTTTGAACCTGATGGTTGTTATAAGTGTGGAAAACTGGAGCACATGGCGCGGGAATGTTCTAGCCCGAGAACGTGTTATCAGTGTGGCTCTCCAGATCATATCAAACCTGATTGCCCGCAGTTGAGAAAGGGATCTTCTGGTGGTTCTGGAGGGGGTCAAGGAGGAAGAGGTGGAGAAAAGAAAGTGGAACCAGGCCGAGTGAGGGCTAGAGCTTTTCACATGTCAGCGGAAGAGGCGGTTGATGAGCCCGAAGTGGTATCAGGTACTTTTCTTGTTAATTCGAAGCTTGCTAAAGTGTTGTTTGATTCGGTTGCAAACTGTTCATTTGTATCGCCGATCTTTGCTAGGTGTCTGTCTGTGACGCCTAAGCAGTTAGAGTGTGGTATTGAGGTTGAGATTGCAGATGACATATGTGTCATGGTGCGGGAGGTGTTCGAGGGGTGTAGTATGGAAGTAGAGGGTCATACTTTTCCCTTGCGTGTATACCCAATGGGTATGGGAGAATTTGATGTCATGGAGGGGATAGATTGGTTGGCTAGTAATGATGCTAACATCGTGTGCAATAAGAAGATGATTTGTATCGCCTTGCCGGATAAGTCCGAAGTAGTGATCTACGGGGATAGGCGGGAACGTAAGTCCTGCCTTATCACGGTAGTGAAGGCGACGCATTGTTTAGAAAAGGGGTGTCAGGGTTTTCTAGCGTATGTATTAGACGCTAAGAAGGAGAAGAATGGTTTAGAAGACGTCCCAGTGGTGAGTGAGTTTCCGGAGGTATTTCCGGATGACCTGACGGGTTTACCCCTGGATCGCCAGGTCGAGTTTAGAATTGATTTGATGTCGGGCGCAGCACCGATAGCGCGTGCACCATGTCGGTTGGCACCGGCAGAGATGAAGGAATTGATGACGCAGTTACAGGAGTTGTTGGACAAGGGGTTCATACGCCCTAGTTCATCACCTTAGGGAGCGCCGGTGCTGTTCGTCAAGAAGAAAGATGGATCGATGCGAATGTGCATTGATTATCGTGAGCTCAACAAGGTAACGATCAAGAATAAGTATCCGCTTCTGAGGATCGATGATTTGTTTGATCAGTTACAAGGGGCGAAATTCTTCTCGAAGATATATTTGAGGTCTGGCTATCATCAGTTGAAAGTAAGGGATGAGGATGTGTCGAAGACGGCTTTTCGTACAAGATACGGGCACTATGAATTTCTAGTCATGCCCTTGGGTTGACTAATGCTCCAGCGGTATTCATGGATCTGATGTCTAAGTACATTAAGCTTCCTAATCGGATATGATGTCTAAGTACCCCCATCAACGGTCCCTTCATCTCTTCCGGCGCCAACCGATACGGTGCACGCGCTATCGGTGTTGCGCCCGGCATCAAATCAATTCTAAACTCGACCTGGCGATCCGGGGGTAAACCCGTCAGGTCATCCGGAAATACCTCCAGAAACTCACTCACCACTGGGACGTCTTCTAAACCCTTCTTCTCCTTCTTAGCGTCTAATACACACGCTAGAAAACCCTGACACCCCTTTTCTAAACAATGCCTCGCCTTCACTACCGTGATAAGGCAGGACTTACGTGTTAGTTCCAGTTTGATCAGGTAACAACGATTCAATGAGAAATAACACGAATGATTGATGATTTCAACTTGTCATCCCTCTCGTATTCATTCAAGTATTAATCGTTCAACAATATTACAATGGAAGTAAAGGAACGACTTAATCTCTCTAAGCACTAATGAATGATAATGAATCGCTTGAATGAATCGCTTATCGAACGTCTAACCTAATTCTAAGGTTAACATAACCTTAAATACCTAGGCCTTTAAACAACAAGGCCCAAGCCCATTAAATAAACTAAGCCCAATTAACAATAATTAAGGCTTTTACAATAATTATCCTCTATAATTAAACTAATTACTCACTATATAATTATTTATATATCTTTCAAATATGTAGGACATTTATTGTCCTAACAATCTCCCCCTAAAGATATATAAATAAAAATCGGTCTTGAAATCTTCAAGTCTTGATCTTCTCTTCCTTTTGAACCTTTGAAATGCAATGATGTTGCTTGTCTTCATGTCTTTCGACGCTCCCCCTTGAATATAGCTCTTATCTTCATATCTTCAATGAATCTTTCTTTGAATCGGGATTTGAATTTGCTTTCAGCTTCAGCTTTAAGAACTTGTAGAACCAATATGCTCGATGGAGGAAATAATTCGAAGCGAACACCACTTGATAAACGATGAGAAGAGTTGATCACTTGTAAGCACTTTGAAGTCTTTTCGGAATTTGGAACTTGACCGTTACTTCCCCTTGGCTTTTGCATGGGGACTTCTTTACTCCCCCTCGGCTTTTGCTAACTCCCCCTCAACTTGATAATCCGTGTCTTTGAGTCTTTACCCTTTCTCCCCCTCATGATGAGTAGGAGATTCCGGAGCATCATGCACGTTCAAAGACAATGGTGACGAGTAGCCAAAACATCAGATCAAACAGTAAGTAACCAGAACGGGGTAAATATCTAACACAGAAACACATAGTGACTGTTATCACAACAATTTAAAAAATTGTGTGGCCTATGTTCAGAGTTGGCAAAGGGGTATCTCTGATAGGACTTCCAGTTATCATTGAAGTAAAATATTAAAAATTACCTCTCAAACTGTTCCGGCAATATCACGAAGATATGCAATGGGAATCACAAAGACTCGTGCATGTATGAAAGAAATAAGTTATATCAATTAGGCTCAAAAATTGATTTAACCTGGGACGCAAGTTAAAAATCAATTGACACAGTGATTAGAATATGAAGTTCGGAGACCGGAGCGGATGTCTTCCTGTTTCAATATCTAATACCTCCGAGTGAGGAATAGATAGATTATGTGCTAAATCTCCGTGAATATATGAAACAAGCATCTGTTGGGAGATACTTGAGCAGCTGGGTGGGGTGACACGAGTTATCGACACAGGGTCCATGCCTGTTTCAATATTCATCTCCAAAGAACGAGAATGAATAGATTGTGTGGTTACCCGGATAACTGACTCGGTTTGGTAAGGACCAATTAATTCTTTTAAGTCCCGTCACAGCCTCACCATATTCTTTTCTCTCCAAACTCATCTATCAACTAGACCCCTCACTGTAGTCTATAAATGGGTGTGTTTCTTGGGTTGGTCCTTCCGGTTCTAGATAGACCATAGAAACGATGTAATATCCTAACACACATTCATACAACGAGTATAGCAGTTGAGTAAACAGTGAAGTACGAGTTCTAAACTGAGGTGTTTTAGAAGTCAACACTTTTAAGAACGAGTCCTGATCTGAGATGATCAGAAGTCATAAAAAATAAAGTCCGAGTTCTGATCTGAGGTAATCAGAAGTCGTTGTTTGAAATAACAGAATTTCAAGAAACAAGATCAAGCGCAAAACAGAATGACTTAGTAAGCACAGTGTTCAAAAACAACCAATGATTAGAAAGTTTAATTGTGAAGAACAAGTCACAATTATTATATCAGATAAGAATGGAATCATTTGCAAGAAATAGCGAACTTAGAAAACAACTAGAAATTCAAACGAGTGTATTTCCATCGAAAAATCAACAATTATTTGAGACATGGAAATAACTAAGTCAAGAGAAAATTGACACGTGGCAATCATGGAATTTAAAATTGGAGAATAACAAACACAAGTAAGTTATCCAGAATGACTGACCACGGTCTTTGAATTCAGTTAGAGTTCACTTACCTTTCATAGTACTCCGCCTCAAATGTGGCATAACCTTTGAATGCTCGTCATGTGATGTGAATAATAGAAATTAAAAACGCACATGACATTCCAGCAAAACCGATTAGACAGATTTTGGTATCCATCTTTTGATGGATCCTTGTTGGTTAAATGCCTTACGAGGACCTGGGAAACTATAAGTGCCATACCAATAGTTAGCACGATCTTTCTTTACAAACTCACTTGTTCCACAATAAGAACAATACAGCTTCTGAGTGGATAAACTGATCAACTTATTAACAGAGTAAGCACGATCAGTTTTCACAAAAGGTTTAGCGTGGAAAGCTTTGTTGTTCTTGTCACTCTTAACAGAGACAAATGGCTTTGGAGCAGGAGTGGTTCCTTTAACTCTCCACACCATGTTTACTTTCTTGAAAAATTGATTATCTTTCTTATCAACACGAGAATTATAGAAAAGATTGAAAGGTTGAATCTGATCTTTTGAAAAATCATTTGATTTGACAAAATTCTTTGAATCAGATTTAATCATTTGTTTCTTCAAAGTCTCGGTTGCTAATCCGGATAATCTCTTTGTAAGTTTAGAAATCTCGGACTGAAAAATCTTTCTCTCTTTTGAAAAATCATCTTTTAAACATTTTGCTCTAAAACCTTCAACTTTCATCTTTTCAGACTTTTTGATTAGAACGTCTAATTCTTTCTCCAACTCAGTTATTTTTAAAGAAAGTTCGCCATTCTTTTTAGAAAAAGATTTGCGTTCAGTTTCAAACTTTTCTCTTTCTAAAATCAAGACTTTTTCAAAGTCGGAGATTTGTGTTGAAAGCTTTAGACATCTAAGCTCAAGACTCTTCTTCTCATCAAGAGATTTGTTTGAAGAATTAGATTGCTTTATAAACATTTGCCTTTCCTTTGCAAAATTTTCTTTCTCCTTTTCAAAAACCTTTTCAAGAGAAGTTAGTTTACCTTTAAGCTCAAGGTTTTCACAATTCAGGAGTTTACCTTTCTCTTCTTCTTCAGCCATCTTTTCAGAACTGTTCCAGATTTGAGATTTCAGTTCCTTCAAATCTTTGATGTACTTGTTCCAAAAGTCATCTGATCGCTTGATATTCTTTTCATGTAGCTTTGCTTTCTCTTTCTCAGTCTCCTTGATATCACCTCGTGATGATAAATCAGACAACTTCTTTTTCAGCTCAGAGTTTTCAGACTCTAATGCTGTTGCCTTTTCTTCAGATTTGGCAAGCTTCTCAGAACTTTCAATTGTTTGCAATTTCAGTTCCTCCCGTTCTTTGAGGAGCTTGTCTCTAAATTCATCTGCAGACTTGATATTAAAATCATACATTTCTTTATAGGCTTTACAATCATGATTGAAGCAATACTTCGACATTGTTACCTGAAAAATTGATCGTTAATCGGTGTTATTTTGAAGAATAGAACTTGCGGAAGAAAAATCAAAAATTAAAATTTGAAAAACAAATCTAAAAATAAATTCGTTTCCAAAAATTAAAATCTGATTATTATCGAATTCGAACGAACGAAATCACTCTTCGAAAATGAAATATGCAAGATAAACAAACCAAGTTAGATCGAACATGTGGCTCTAAAATCACCCAAAAAATGATAAGTGTCGCGAAAAAGATCAAATATGTCGCAAATAGTCTCAAACGTCACAAACAATTTCAAATCGAACGTTAAGAAAATTGCAACTTTCGTTAAAAACTTTTAATCACGAGACGTGCGGTAACTCGGGTACCGTCGATAACTTATCAATCAAAACTTACCAAACACAGCTTACCGGAAGAAAGAGGTTCCGGATGAAAGTTGCTTTACCGGATAAAGCATTTTCCAAACAAAACTTACCGGGTGGAAAATAGCTTACCAGACAATAAAGCAAGAAAAATTAACCTTACCGGGTTGTGTGATGCTTACCGGATAAAATTTGTTCCCGGATGAATATGTCGACTTACCGGACGAAGGTTATCGGATACTTGATTCACGTACTTACCGAATGAAAGGAGAAAAATACTTACCTGATAAAACTAAGCTTACCGGATGTCAAAAATGGAACTTACCGGATGAATTGAGATGGTGTTGAGCTCATTGAGATTGTCAAAGTAATCAACAAAACAAAACTAATTCATGTAGGAATTGATGATAGCATGCAAACATGTATGTAAGAATTGATGATAGCAAGCAATCATGTAGGTGAAAATTGAATATAGCATGCAACCATGTAGGTGAAAAATGTACCCGGAAAGTGGTTATAAAAAAATGACGTCCGGTGACTTTGTGTTCGGAAAGAACTATTTGTCCGGTGACTTTTTGTCCGGAAACTTGATCCAAAAACAATTTTATACGGAAAGCATTGTTTTGTCCGGAAAGTGATGAGAATTTAGAAAACTTACCCGTAAAACTGCGGCTGTGGTTGCAATTCTGATCTGGAATCGATAGGGTTGCTTGGTTTCTCTCCTGTAGGGTTAGATTTTGCCCAAAAACACAAAAACAAACACACCCAAATCGATTTCTAAGCAAAGTATGTCCTATTTTTCAATAATCACCAAGAAAACATTAAGAACATCAAAAAAACAAAAACTCAAGATTTGATTTTTAAAATTGAAAGATTAAAAACTTTGAGACTTGATGTAAATGCAGATAAACACAAGATTAAGAGCGATAAACAATCGAGATCAAACAAAATAATTATTTAATCGACGAAAGACTTTGCAAACCCGAATGAAGAACGATTTAACCACAAACTTACTGCACTATTTCGAAAATAAACTGGATGACTTCTGGACCTCAAACGATTAATCCAACCGTTCAGAATGTAAAACAGTGTGTCGTGAAGCTACTGTCCAGAAATCAAAACGATCCGACGGTTTAAACTTCGGGAATAGGCGAAACGACTCGCTGCGATTTTCCAGAAAATTTTCTGCGAATTTTCTTGCATTTTCTCGCTTTCGTTCGATTTCTTTCGTATCTTCAAATCACCGATTCTGCTCTGATACCAATTGTTAGTTCCAGTTTGATCAGGTAACAACGATTCAATGAGAAATAACACGAATGATTGATGATTTCAACTTATCATCCCTCTCGTATTCATTCAAGTATTAATCGTTCAACAATATTACAATGAAAGTAAAGGAACGACTTAATCTCTCTAAGCACTAATGAATGATAATGAATCGCTTGAATGAATCGCTTATCGAACGTCTAACCTAATTGTAACGACCCGGTTTCCCAAACATGCTTCAAATAACATACATTGCATAACTTCATTAGATTCATAATAAAAGATACATAATAAACCACAAACGGTCCCTTCGGTCTCGAAACTACAAAATACATTAAGCTTCCTAATCATGGTGCGGGAGGTGTTCGAGGGGTGTAGTATGGAAGTAGAGGGTCATACGTTTCTTGGGGGGGGGGGGGGTGTCCCATATGTCATGATGTGATGCTTATGGGGGGTGTGACCCATACATTAATTGCCAAACCTTACATTGATTTATGTTTTGTGAATTCTTAAATGATAAATGTGGTGTGATTGTAACTGAGGGACCTCACTAGACCTTGTGGTCTAACCCTCGCATTTTCAAAACTGAACCCTTTTCAGGTAAGCAGGTTAAGGGCGGTTCCTCTAGTGGTAAAGAGAAGGCGTGAGAGCAGGCATGGCTTGGCATTAGTGGACTTCCTTTACATTTTGTATTAGAAACTCTCAGTTGTAATTAGGGTTGTTCCGCAAACCCAAAGTTTTGAATTTTGATGGTGTGAACCTTGGGTCAAGTATTGGCGATTTAATATTATATGTCTTGTTTTGGCATGTTTAGAGTGGGTTGTTACACACATGGGGTATGGGATGCTCTACATCGATACCAATAGACATGCAATACTCATCAAATGCTTGTGATGTAAATTCTCCAGCATTATCAAGTCGTATAGACTTGATAGGATAATCAGGGTAGTGAGCCCTTAAACGTATAATTTATGCTAGAAGTTTTGCAAATGTAGCGTTTTGTGTGGACAATAGTGCGACATGTGATGTAAATTCTCCAGCATTATCAAGTCGTATAGACTTGACAGGATAATCAGGGTGGTGAGCCCTTAATCGTATAATTTGTGTTAAAAGTTTTGCAAATGCAGCGTTTTGTGTGGACAATAGTGCGACATGCGTCCATCGTGTCAAAGCGTCAACCAGAACCATAAAATACTTGAATAGCCCGCATTCTGGGTTTATAGGTCCACAAATATCACCTTGTATACTTTATAAGAATGGAATGTTTTGCTTTGTGTCCTTAGCATAGGATGGTCTCGATCCTGTTTTAGCTAATGAACAAGGTTTGCAAAAGTTCGGGGTATTCAAGTTGGCATATTGTGATGATGGTGTTGTTTCTTTTGCTTCAAAAGTCAACAATTGCAATTTGGTAGATTCAGATAATTACTTCATCTTACTTTTCATTCGAAATAAAGTGTGTATGTGTGTGTTTTTCAGCATACGTATCATCATATCACGACCAGGGTGCCTGTTACAGTGTTGATCACACCTTTAAAACGTTTATAAATTGACCATGACGCAAGTATACATCTTAATCTATTACCGTTTTAAAACAAGTAATAATGGTACAAAGTACCGAATATCGATCTCACAGGTTTCAGATGGCGAATTCAGTTTGTAAAAAGTCCAGTTTGTAAAAACAGGTTGGAGGTTTGTGACTAACAACTAATGAAAAGTAACAATTATAAGAGGAAAGCACAAGGTATAAAGATCCATTGGGATTAAATTAATAATTAGATAAAAAGATGAGACAATATTCCTTCGTTATCTCAAGTGTCGACTATTTTATGATACAACAGACCAGTTGTCAGTTGGTCAATTGTGATCCACCATAAAATATAACTTTGATTTAAATAACGTCAGACAATCATACTGTACGATACACCTTTTTATCCTTTTATCGGTCTCGGTCCCAATTTTCTCTTTATACCCCGAACTAAGGTGATTAGCCCATCATCGTTCTGTTTCCAATTATAAAGGGTGTACAAGTTTTGAAACAACTAATGGGAATGGACAATGCGTTTAATTAAATCTAACTTACTTGAGTTGAGCGTTGAGACTTGTTGCACAAGTTACCAAATCGGGTTGAGGACTTACTAAGTTAACATGACAATTATAAAATGACTTTTAAAACATGAGATTTAGTTACTACAAAGTTGACAAAAAGTTTAATCATTGATTTTAGAACTAAGAATTCTTGATGATTTCCTTGCGAGTTTGTTAACGGACTAATTATTGAAAATCTAATTATAACGGGAGTTTGAGACGAGAAAAATGGAACTTTTGTGAAGTTACTTACCAAACCCTGAACCAAGTTGATTGGGAATCCAAATTGATTAATTCAGACTTCTGGTTTATATTGTAAGTGAGATTACGCAAGAACCAAATTCTATCAAAAGTCGAGAATAAGGGAAAGAAAGAGAACCGTGAGTTGTTTGATGAAAGATTAATTAAAAACACAATTTTAAAACAAGTTTAGTTTGAAAACAATGAGTTTACGGATTAAAGATTAATTAAAAGTCGTGAAACACAAGTTATAGCAAGCAATTATTAAATGAGTTTTAACACTAAGATTAAATTAGATTTAAAGATGCAAACCGATGGTCTTTAGTACAAAACTTGTGAGCTTTCGGCTCACAAATGGGATCTTCGGTCCAATCTTCAAAACCGAACCATCATGCAACAAGTAACTAGGTAACCATGGTGTTCATCATCCTAACTATTAGTAATGGATGGATGATTTTTTTTAGCTAACAAAGGCTCCATATATATAGGAGTGGAATTACTTGGTCACCAAGAATAAGATCCATGGGTCAAATCCATGGGTAGGATCCATCGGTAAAAGTCCATGGGCCAAACTCTTAAGCCCAACAAAAATTGAAGTATTCTTAAATCCAAGTGTTTGAAATCGGCCCATGTACAAAATTCGGCCCAATTGCTTTCGGCCGACCCAAGGATGCGATCCACAAAAATTACAAGCTCGGTCTTCAAAAATCGGAGTCTTCGTTTTCGTCCAAAAATTAGCTATCCGCAATCTTCTTCCATGTATAGCTCCAAATGACCGTCTTTTTGCAACCTAAAATACGCAAAGTGTATAATTAGATTTTTGGTGCGATTTTTATATGATTTTAGCCAAATTAATACCCGAAAATATTAATCGTTTATTTTACGTAAATATTACTAAAATTATTTAAAAGTTGCTCAATGGGATGATAAAATGACTCAAAAATTGAAATTATACGCCTAAAATATGGTTAAATAAATAACGCTATCAGTGCCCCAGGCGGTCATGCCAAAGCTTGTATATGTCCATGTTCCAAATTCCATTATTAAGAACGTAATACGATTCAATAACCCGAATTGTGGTAAGATACAACCCACTATTTTGACACATTAATTTCTCTAATATACGTTTCCTTCCATATTTATTAGAGGTGATGTACATATATTCATTTCCATTTTCACAGTGTGTTTCAATATGATAGCCGTTAGAGCGTATATCTTTGAAACTTAACAAGATTCGGTTAGCTTTTGGAGCGTAGAGTGCTTCTGTGATTGTCATTTTAGTGTCATTAGCTTAGGCAACAAGAAAGTGGCAGTTCCTCTACCAAGTATTAAGTTTGATGATCCAATCATTGTAGTCATTGATGATTTATAATCAATTATTTCAGTAAATAATAGTTTGTTTCTTAGTATTGTGTGGGTGGTTACACAGTCAACTAAGCATTCAAGATCTCCTTGATACATTACTACAAGGAACGGAGAATATATAATAATTTAGTTGTTTTGACGTATTTTTTTACATCAATGGTTTAGATATTGTATAGACACAAAAAGTTTATTTAATCAATAATGCGTCAATCCAATCAATAAATTATGTTCACTAAAAAAACTAATAAATATTGTGTCATTAACTATTGTCTTTAAAAATAAAATGAAATAATCAATGCAAGGCAGATTAGTCAAAATCTGAGAGCTCTAGTGATTGATCATTGCTTTTGATATTTGTGAAATCTGTAACTGTTAGGTTTACTTCTGGGTCATTACTTGTTTCTTCGAGGTAGAATGAACAATATAGAGAGAATCAATATAGGGAGAATCAAAAATGTGTATTCTCATTAAATCTTACAAAGAGATAATCATAAGATACAAAGTTCTAATCTAACTCTAATGTGTATATCTCTATCTCTATCTCTAACTTTATCATTATCGTCTTATACTTTGACGATGACACATTTATCTTCAACATAAACTAATTTGTTTTGATTTCTTTCATCCTTAGATTGTTTGAAATTTGTTGTTGTTGCTCATTGAATTAATTATCAAGTTTCACTACTAAACGAAAAGCTTTTACCTATGAACTTTTTCTTCAGAAATCTATCGCTGAAGGGTGATACAAAAGTTGGTGGGTAATTTTTTTTTTGGGTAATACAGATCAATGACAGATTACCCACGGATTCTCTGGGTGATCCGTGCGTATTTTCTCGAAAAACATCGAATTTGAACCATTGATATTTTCTATGTGATCCCTAGGTAAAAATTCCCTGTATGAACTTTGTAGGTAAAAATCATTTGTTTTGTAGTGTTTGAGAATAGTTTTCATTGTTTTTTTCGATGGACTCACATCCAAATAAGATTTATCTGGTTAAAAAAAATACAGAAAACAGCCTTGTCATTTGCCCCGTAGTCGATTTGAAGGTTCCGCACTAGTTGGCAAAAGAAAAGACTGTACGTTAAGATGGGTTAGATTTACGGTCTGTCAGACAGTCACACCCTCTACAACATGATCATCCACAATGTAATGTACGTAACGACAGACCCAATGTAGATCATACAGTGACACGTGCCACCGTTTCGTTCCTCTACCATAGTGTAAAATATTACAGGGTCGTGAAAAGTGTGACCATATCAATTTGTTGTGTGCCACCATATATATATTGAAAATACAAAGAGGATAGTAGAGTTGGTTTGCAAGTTTTTTCTTCCACCTTAAACTTGGGTTCGAGTCTTGTTAGCGTTATTTTCCTAGTTATTAGTTTTTAGTTTCAGATTTAATATGTTTTTAAAAACATTTGTAATAAAAGACTTGAATATGGGACATGACATTTGAAAAACAATGAATTAATCATCAAAATAATAATGATTTTGTAGAAAATTAATATTTTATTTCTTATAATCAAATGATATCATCGGTTAGAAAATTTTCTAGATTCGTATCTACATGTATATGTGTAGTTCAACATTCACAAAACATTAACCGATGACCATTGTTGAAAATGGAATTAAATGTAACCTCAATGCTAAATCTCTAAAAATAATATGAAATTGAATAGATAAAAATGCCACTAGACAACATGAATTTGACAAAAAAAAACAAAAACAAAAAACAAAGGCCATATAAGGGTATTTTGGTCTTTATGAAACAACCGATAGACCATGAATGTAAGTAATAATAGAGGGCACGTATATAGAGGGGATGAACCTACATATGTATCTTGGTCATCTTTTGGTTCAAGAGATGTATACTAGGTTGATTTTTCTTTTCTAATGAACTTTTAGTTCATATTTTCGGTATTATGAGAACTTGTGATGCTCATTTTGTGAGGTTTTTATATTATCTATTCTTATTTTTATATGGGTTTAAATGATTGAATATTATATTTTTCATATTTTTTATTTTTCTGTATGAGTATGAGTATGAGTATGAGTATGTGTTCCTAATATAAATGTATTTTTATGTTTTTTTTTTCACATGTACAATATTCATTGATATTTTATCTTAGGAAACAGCATTGTATGAATATTACATATTCACAAGTGTTATTTCATCTATGAAACAACATATACAAATTGTTTTTACGTTTCCAACATTTAAAAGGTTTCTATATGATTTCTTCCTATATAAATGATAATCGAATGAGAATCACAAAAAAGTTTCACACCCCTGAGACCCGGCATAAAATAAAATTTTACATGATTTCTTTTTATCAAAGGTTACGATTTAAAATTTTGTTTCACATATGTTTATGTTCACATTATGAAAAACAAATACATGTGATTGTTTTTTCTGGTTCACATAGTAAAACGAAAAATACATATTAAAACGTTTCAGATTGATAAATAAATAAATGTGAAATTATCATAATATAATACAAATATACGTGAAATAATGCTTTAAACCCTAGCCTTTGATGGATAAAACTTCATGTAAATGGTTTTTTAATTGGTTCTCACAAGCTTGTAACATTTTTATGGTTCTCATTTAATTTGTCCATATATATATATATATATATAGAGAGAGAGAGAGAAAGAGTCCCCTTCATTTGTTAACCATAGTATTATTGTTAACTATATGATCCGATCTCGACCATTAACCTCTTGAATCAACGGATGAAATAGAATGATGGCAATTTTGTAGGTAAAGTGAAATGAAGCTCATAAAAGGGTTTGTTTTGAGAGTGAACATTAGTGGACAAGATTATTCAGATAAAGAAAACACTCATTCACCAAAAGGAAACTATCGAGTTCCCTGAAATATTGTCGGTTCCATTGAGTAACCACATCAAATCTGATTTTGGTGGCATGATTCTTAGGTGAACACACATTCTTGATACTGATCATCTCTTGGAATCGAAAAAACTGAAGATTTAGGTGGCAATGTTCACGGGAACAATAGATTGAGATGTAAAAGTTTAAATTTTTTTAGAGTTTCGATTTTGATAATTATCGCATCCATGCAAGACCACGTTCTTTTCTAAAGTGTCACATCACATTTCCAATATCATTTCTCACATCAATGAAAAACCAAACTACTTTATAAAGTGCTCCTATTGCCACATCATCAAGTACTTTATGTTTAATTTACTTATTTTAATAATTTAATATTACATAAATACTAAATATAATTTGTTTATAATATAAATAATTGATCAATTATAATATAAATGATAATTTTAATATAAATAATAAATTAATTATAACATATAGAATATAACTTAAATTTTACTTTTTGTTTTATTTACTTATGTAATATTTATGTTTTATTTACTTATGCAAGTTTTTTTGATGTTTGTGTAAGTTTATAATATAAATAATTTATGTTTTATCTTACCTATTAGTATTTGTATTTGTATTTTTGTAATTTTTTTATATTAATGTATTTTTATTTTAGTAGGTTAAATAAAAAGCATTCCATAAAGAATATCAGTTATTTAAAATAAATTATGGATAGATATTTTAATAAAAACAGTAATAAAATAATGTTCAAATAAACTAATAAGTGAACTGAATTTAATAAAAATATTAACAACTAATGTTTAAAAAACTAATAAAGAAATCAAATTTAAACAAATATGTATTTACTTTATCCATGTGGCATCTTGAAAGACCTTTCAAAATTAGCAAGACGTTATTATCTACATGACATTTGTTAGCTCCAATCTTTCTATTAATAGAAGTATTGAAAAATAGGATAAGTATAGAAGTCGTCGACAGAGGCTCTGCCGAGTAGCCGAGTAACCAAGAAGACAGAAGTCTCCGACAGAGGCTCTGCCGGGTTAGCCAAGAAGACCGATGTGAAGAAGCAACAGAAGACTCTTCTAAGCGGACAAGGCCACAGAGCTTCTGTCATACTTGACAGAGCCTCTGTGGTAAAAAAAAGATCTACGTAAAAGATCTATACAAGGACAATCGTACTTCACACGATTTCAGCCATTCGAAGGTTCTGAAGATCACTCGTACAAAGGCGTGACCTGACAACTCCACCTGTCAAACTCTGATAGGTTTCAGCCTAAAGCAGAATACGGAGCATTTAATGAACGTTGTATCTACAACAGTTCCATAATAGTGTTTTGTACCTTCCAGCAATTGTTCCAAGCAGTGTCTTTTTACCTACCATCCTTAGTATCTAGATCTTGTCCCCTTTAAAAGTAGTATAAATAGAAGGTTCATGTGAGCTCTTCTATTAAGCTTTACACAACACACACACCTTTAGAGCAGTTTCTTGTCAAACCTTTCGGTGTTCTTGGTGTTCTTATTATATCAAATACAGTGAATCATTGAGCTATTTATCTGTGTTATTTACACTTCATATATTTGATATTGTGTGTTATTCTACCTCATAATATCTGTTAGTTCGTTAAAACGCTTCCGCATTATATATTGTTTGAAGTAATTAGATAGAATCATCATTGTTAAGCAAAACACGAACCAACAATTGGTATCAGAGCCTGCCTTGATTTTCTATATCAAGTGATCCACTCTTGCAATGATTTTTGGTAGAAACTTGGACTGATATTAACCTGTTCTTCATTCCTAATGTTTTTCTGCCACTCTTGACCTGTTCGACTTTGGTATACTTACAGAACCTGTTACTACTGTTAAATCTTCATTTTAGTCCACTGCTCAAAGCTTTTAAGCTTAAAAACACTATTCTTACCAACTTCATCTTCTGAAAGCTTACCCTATTTTCTGGAATTATCACTCTCTCAAAATGACAAATTCAAACAACTTCTTCACCGCTGGTTCCTTAACCAAGCCACCCACACTACTCAGAGATGTGTACCCTCAGTGGAAGATACGAATGATTCACTTCTTCGAGGGTACTGACAAAGAACTCATGCACTTTATCAACAATCATCCTTTCGTTCCCACGGTCACAGTACCACGTATTCATGCCACAGGTGACACTCCCGAGGTTCATGCGTACGAGAAACCAAAGACCAAGGATAAGTGGTCCGAACCTGATTGGGCAAGATATGAGGTTGCTCAGAAAACAAAGAGACTTCTGATAATGGCCATACCCAATGACCTTTTCCAATTCATAGATGCGTGTGAGTCTGCATACGATCTGTGGAAGGAACTGGAAAAACAACTGGAGGGTGGGGCCAAAACTCAGAAGAACCGCAGAACCGCAAAGCTATGTCAACCGAATCTCTGCAGACGACATATGATCGGTTTAACTCTCTAATCAACAAGTGCAAGAAGTTTGGGATTCACATAACTTCTGAAGAGAACAACGTCATGTTCCTAAAGAGCCTAAATGAAGAATGTCTCCAGTTGTCCATGTCTCTGCAAACAAATCAGGACTCTAGCAGATCTCTATGGAACATTGGCAGCCCAAGAGCCTCAAATCGCACAAGCAAAAGCACAAATCAGTGCACCTCTTGCACTGGTCGGTAAGACCACAGAAGCTAGAGAGAAGCCAAAGGAGAAAACTGCAGAGCTAAAGAAGGAGAAGAAAAAGAAAATCTTGATCGTTGATAGTGAAGATGAGGAGGTGGTGGAAGAAGAAGAGACATCAATGGCCTCTATTGCTAAATCGTTAGCCCTTTTGACAAGGGAATTCAGCAGAGGTTACCCGAAGAAGTCTGGTAATGAACGCTATGGAAGAGATGATCGAGGAAGAGAAGGGTCAAATGAAAGGAACGACAGAGGTAGCGACCAACAGAGGTCGACTGACAGAGGTGGTGACCGACAGAGGTCAGATGATAAAGTTGGCAACACTCCACAGAACCAAGTATGTTACAACTGTGGTAAGCCAGGCCACTACGCCAATGAATGTAGAACTGAAAGAGGTGGTGACCGACAGAGGTCGGACGACAGAGATGGCAACGGTTCCCAAAACCAAGGATGTTTTAACTGTGGCAAGTCAGGTCACTATGCCGCTAACTGCAGTAGCAAATCAAACAGTCCACAGAGGTTTCAATGTATTTCAAATGGATGTAAAACCGGCCTTTCTAAATGGCGAAATCCAAGAAGAAGTTTATGTCCAGCAGCCACCAGGGTTTCAAATGGATGTAAAACCGGCCTTTCTGTATGGACTAAAACAGGCTCCAAGAGCATGGTACGAAAGACTTTCAACCTTTCTTCTCGATAACAATTACGAAAGAGGTACAACCGATACTACTTTCTTTTATAAAAGAAATGGTGAGGAGATTATGCTTGTACAGATCTATGTGGATGACATCATTTTCGGGTCTACAAATGCACAACAGTGCAAAGATTTCGAAAAACTCATGCAGAGTGAGTTTGAAATGAGTATGATGGGAGAATTAACTTTCTTCCTCGGACTCCAAGTAAAACAATCATCAGAGGGAATTTTTATAAATCAAGCAAAATATGTCTCCGACATACTTTCAAACTACAGTCTCTCTGATGCCTCTGTAATGAAGACCCCAATGGCCACTACAAATAAATTATTCTCAGATCCAAATGGCACATCTGTAGAGTGCAAACTCTACAGAGGTATGATTGGGTCCCTTTTATACTTAACCGCAAGTAGACCTGACATAATGTATGCCACATACCTCTGGGCAAGATATCAAGCTAACCCAAAGGAATCCCACTATATTGCTGTAAAGAGGATCTTCAGATACCTTAAAGGGACCAAAAATCTTGGACTCTGGTATCCGAAGAACTCTGGTTTTGGTCTTAAGGCATACACAGATTCAGATTATGGAGGATGCAAGCTTGATCGAAAGAGCACCTCTGGGAGTTGTCAATTCCTGGGAGGTAATCTAGTCAGCTGGAATTCGAAGAAGCAGAACTGTGTATCTACATCTACAGCAGAAACAGAATATGTTGCTGCTGCTAGCTTTTGCTCTCAAGTTCTGTGGATGAAAACTCAGCTCAAGGACTATGGGTACAACATATACAAGATTCCCATCCTCTGTGATTCCAAAAGTGCCATAGCAATCTCTGCCAATCCAGTACAACACTCAAAAACAAAGCATATCGATATTCGTTATCACTTTCTGAAGCATCATGTTGAACATGGCACAATCGAAATGCACTTTGTGTCCACTGAATACCAGCTTGCAGACGTATTCACCAAGGCACTAGATGAGAAAAGATTCCTTTTCTTGGTGGGTAAGTTGGGAATGATAAACATGAGTTGAACCCTCTGTAAGTAAGATTTGATCTTCTTGTACATATGTATATATTTAAACTCTTATGTATGTAAATTCTTAATCATCAAAAGTTCTGTAACCAACAGAGCTTCTGTGGGATTGCTCAGAGTATGACAATCTCCACAGAACCTCTGATAACTTTGACCTATGTTATGTGCACAACTTATCTCATTTGATCCAAGCATAGGTCAAGGGGGAGCAGAAGGAGACCTTGAACTGATCTACAGAGGTTGATCATTCAAGAGGGAGCCAAAGAAGAGATATGATCAACCATATCCACAGAAGTCAGGTGTTTTTACCGAACAAATAAGAACCAAAAGTGAGTAACTCGTACAAATACTTTTTGAAAACAATTTTCTAGGACACAAATTTCAAAATACGTCCTATAAACACTGTTTAAGACATTCCAAACAAGAAATGATCAAAAAGATTTTCGAGCCTTCCGTTATGGGAAATTTAAGTTCATAGAGCTTCTGCTGAGCTCAACAGAGCCTCTGTAAGCCGGATCCTCTAGAACTGCAAATTTCATAAGGAAACTCTGTCGATCAACCTTAAATGTATTCTTTAAGGATTTGTACGTACAAATGCACACACAAGGGTACTGGAAGAAAGTCTTATGGGCAAAAAGCTCACTCAACCAAAGAGTCTCTGTCGCGCAAACTAGACACTCTAAGAGTATGTCTCGAACAAAATCCGTTTTCAAAATAGTTTTGCAGGACACAAATTTCCAAATATGTCCTAAAAACAGTGTTTAAAACAATGAAAACCTTGGATGATCAAAAAGTTCTCTAAATTTTTAGTTATGAGAAATTTTCACTCTCAGAGCCTCTGTTGGCCTCGACAGAGCCTCAAAGCCTCTGTGAATGAAAATTTTGTACTAAAGATCTATCGATCCTCTGCAATGATCTTTCAAACATTTTTAAAGGTACAAGCATAAGAGGAGACAAAAAGACAAGTTTCAGATCACATAGCTCACTCCACCACAGAGCCTCTGTTGACTCTGACACTTGGCCTTTTATGGATATTCTGTAAAAGAAAGGGTTATCTACTGCGAGTGACAGTCTTCTGAAAGTAGAAAAGCTCACACGCCAAGCATTAATGGGCCGCACACGCCATCTAATCGTGCTCTGACATTAATGATGTGGCATCTTTTGATTGGACATATGTGGCACACGTTCTCCTTGAAAGTTGAACCAGTCGTATGTACTCAATTACGGATCCCAAATTTTATTCACTTTCACATATTTACCCTTTCAGATTCTACCATCTCTTCAGTATAAAACCAAACTTACCACTACCTCTAAACGTTTACGAACTTACTCTCTTCATCTTCTCCGGCGAACCTTGCAAAAACCTGCAACTTCCATTTTCTATTCTCTTTCTTCAAGATTAATCCAATGGCTTCCACCTCCAACGCTCCAGTGAACTCTCCATCTCATTTTGAGAACTCCCAAAACCAAGAAATTGCCAGAAACCTAGAACAAGACCACTCCGGCGATGAAGCAGATTTTGCTCCGACTACCCATCTTCAAAACTTCATTGCCCATAAACACTTTGAACGTGTTCTTCCTTTGAAACCAAACAACTACTACTTGGTTCCCTCAAAAACTGCTTTTGGGGAAGCACACACCATCCTTCTTCACATTTTAGAAAACCATTACCTAAACCCTCTATTAACCAAAACTGTCAGTAAAATCCCTGCCAGGTATCTCAACCAATTTTGGCAAAGCAGCAGATTTGAACCCGCAGACAGACAAATCAAGGGCTACATTTCGAAACCAGAAAAATTCGAGCACCTTGAACTCAAGTTCAATAGAACCATGTTCTCACTTGAGTTCAACCTACCTACCAGAGGTCTTCTTGGAATAAAGAAGTATGCAGAGGAACCCACAGACGAAGAGCTCTGCCGTTTTGTTGAAATGTTGGGGTACAACACAACCCTAAGGAAAAGAAATGACTTCAGAAGAAATCGATTACCCCCTCTGTGGAATACTCTCTTCTCTATTCTTAACAGGTGCCTAACAGGGAAAGTGGGTAGTCCAGATCAGACCTCTCACCAAATTTTGGCTATCATGTATGGGGTATACTACGACCTACCTCTGGACTATTCCACCTTCATGATGCTGGAAATGGTTAACACCATTGGTCGAAGAATCTCCTCCCAGAAGGCCAAGGGACGATCGAAAGATGCTCTACCTCCTCTGCAATATCAGCGTATTATGGATGTCCTGCTAGAGCCTCTGCTTCGTCTACAGAAATGGCCAATGGAGGGACCAACGGCCAGAATGTATCCCCTGAACAAAAACACCCCAACAGAGCATGTAGAGGGATACCCATTCTGCAAACCTCTGCCTAAGAAACTTCTGGCCTATGCTACCGACGAAACCCTTAAGTTAGACTACATACGCGATCATAGGACTCCAGAACCGAGTCCTGTGACACCCCCGCGTCTAGGTGCCCCATTAGGAACTAGGGTTGTAGATAGGATGTCAGATGACCAATGGGCTGCAGCTTTGGCCAAACATCAGCTTGTACAGGCCAACTTTCAAGCTCAGAGGGAAGCAATTCTCTCCCCTGCTAAAAAGAAAAAATCCTCTGCCAAGAAGAAGAAGAAGAAAACCCACAAGAAAACTACAGAGGGTACCTCTACCTCTGCTGCTCAACTATCCCCTCCTCATACAACAGAAGCAGGATCCTCTGCACCTCCCCCTCCTCCAAAAGAAAAGAAGAAACGAAAACATAAGTCTTCTGAGGAGGATGCCCCCAAACCAAAGAAAAGGAAGAGCAAGAAGAAATCCAAAAAGCCCCACACTCCTCTGCGAACCATTACAGAGGATGCGGAAATGGTCGAAGAAACCAACGAACAACCTCTGCTCTCTCCTTCACCTATCCACTATTCAGAAGATCAGGATGACTTTTCTTTCTTCCTCCAACAACCTGGGATTGCACACTCTTTAGACCCTTCTGGATGGACTGCAGAAGCCCTCTCCAATCAATCAACAGAAGCTCCAAACTTCAGAATCTCTTCTGACTTGGAAGAGGATGACCAAACTCCTCAAAATATTCAGATTGAAACGTCAGAAGTACTACATAACCCCTTTCTCCAAAGAGGATTTGATGTTCTAAGAGCAAGTCCAGAGGATCAGGTTAAAACCCCACAAGTCATAGTCTAAGATGTGGACTCTGATGAAGAAGATGATCAAGCAGAAGAAGGACCTCTGCATCCCCACGTACGACAATTAATTGGCACACATCCAATGTACGACTCTTTACGCACTGGAGCAGAAGCCGCTACAGAAGTTAGGGTAGAAACACCAAACCATAGGGTAGCTACAGAGGTTGAGAATATAGATGGAGAAGAAGTGGTTGGATGCTCCACAGAAGCAGAAGCAAGAAAAGATGCCTGGAATAGTAGAGGCACACAACCCCAACCAAATCCCAGTGCAACCCACATTTATATTACCACCAGTCTAGTGACAGAAGGTAATATTGAACAAGAGCAGCACGACTTGACCCCAACCCAAACCGACCGGGCAGAGGAAATTCCTTCCACCTCTGTGCCACTTATATCCGGGGAAACCATTCCAGGGGAGTCCTCTCAAAAGGACTTACCCTTAGTTCGTGGTCCATCGCCCCAGACCACAATCGCTAACCTTACAGAGGAATTTGTTTCCTCTGCCACGCACACTACTATAGGTCCAAACAGCTCTTCAGAGGAGCTTAGAGTGCACAAAGACGGAGAGACTCTAGACAAGTCTCCGAGGCAACCTAAGGATAATCTTGTACCCACCTCTGGAGTGGATCAAGACAATGTCTTTACCAGAACTTCTGTAGAGTCTGAGGCACAAGATGCCTCTGCTCGAGGATCAGAGGGAAGTCCTTCCGCTCTCAACATAAAAATAGGAGCGAAAGAAGGCGTCTCAGGAACAGAGACACACTCTGGGGATGAATGTGTTCCCCATAGGTTACACCAAGTCCACATGTATCAAGGGATGAGTTCCAAACCCTTGTCACCTCTGTGGACACCACATTGAAAGAGTTAAAAAGCTCTTTTGATTCTTTTACAGAAGTTACTTCGCGGGCATTTACTGATATGAATGCCAAAATGGACAACCTGTCCACAGAGGTGCAAAATGCCTTAGCCCAGATGAGAACAACTGTTGATACCTCTGTTGCATCTGTTGCCACTGAATTCGAGAAAGCCGCCACCTCTGCATTCAAAACCTCTATCAAACTCTTCCTTGAAACGATGAATGCCAAAGCCTCCACCTCTAAGGGCCTTAGCCCTGAAGACCTAAAGAAGGCATTAGAGGAAGTTCAAGAGAAAACTATGCAACAAACTCTGGCCATGAAGCCTTCTGACTATATGACCAGAGCTCAGCTGACAGAGCTTGGGCAAGGAATACTTGATCAAATGACAGAATTCATCCGAGCCTTCACTGCTGCCAACGCAAACTATGTCAAAGAATTCAAGACAAGTGTGGGCAAAATACGCTTCAAGACAGAAGCAGAGGTCCATACCCTTCTTGGCCTCTATGACGATCTACGCGCCAAAATGATAGCCGCAGGGGCAGTACCGCCTAAGAAACCCGAGGCTTCATGCAGAGCAGGGGTACTAAAGAAAAGGGTCAGGATGACTCTGATGATGACTCTGACGATTCATCAGATCATCCTGAGGGGGAGAATCAAAGGGAAAACCATGGGAGAAAGCTGCAAGTAGAGGTCTACCAGAACCACCTGTATCCACAGAACCCCTGAACCAAGTCCCCCAACAACTCAAACCCAAGGAGGAAACCAACGACAAACCACAGAGGCTACAACCACCTCTATGGAAACCCCTCAAGAAACCCCAATCCAAACCCAAGTACCAGAAATCCCTGCAAATCAACAGAAGACCACAGAGGCAATACCCACCTCTGTGGAATCAACTTCTGTATTCGGAGCAGATGTCCCAACCCGTGAAGAATTCCAAATTCTAACATCCTCCGAAGAAGATCAACCATCCCAATCACCAAAACCAAAATCACCAGAAGAACTCCCCTCTCCAACACCAAAAACACCAGAAGCTGCAACAACAAAACCCCCATTTCCCACACCCAAAACCAGAACCAAAACCATCGCTCACAAAAGAAAACATCTGAGCAAAACCACATAAGCCTCACCAACAAAACCCACGTCACCAACAAAGTCCTCAAAAACACAAGTGCCAAAACCTACAGAGGCAACCCCCAAAACTATAGAGACACCCTCAGAAATCCAAAAGACAAATCCAACAGAGGCAACCCCATCTCTACAAGAAGATCTTCAGCCGAAGGCAAAAGACAAAGGCAAGGGGATAATGACAGAGGAACCCAAAAAGAAGAAGCCCAAGCATCAACCAGCAGAAAAATTGATGAAAAGCTCTTTCGATGCATATGTAACACCAAAGCCAGAACAAGAAGACTGGGCTTTCGGTGTTACCCCTCTATCAAATATACCTGTTCTAGATCCGAAGGCAAAAGTCACAGAGGATCGAGTGGCCCAAATAAAGAAACAAATGGATGCTCTGCGCAGACCCATGCCTCCACCCGGTGCACCTCCACAACAAATGGAAGAAGTGGTGTACAGATATCTGTACAACAGAAGTGCCATAAATATTCTGCCAACAACCATTCAAGATCCCCACTTCCATGCTGACCTCGAGAACACCTTCACAAGAACAACACCCAAGCCAAAACATCAAGTCTTCTCAGAGTCCAAAATCGACAAAGTCATATACTATAAGTTTTCTCAAACCAGAACCACACCTAAGGTTTCCTATAACATCTATAAGGTCAAAAGGGAGGACAAAAGCGTTACCCAATTCTCAAATGCTGATCTGAGAATTCTAATTCCCTACGACCTACCCGACCTTCTGCACTGGACCAAAGAAAACTACACAACAGATGGAAATCGAAGGGCATACAGGGTGCTAAGGAAAGCCATGAGAGAAAAACTTCTGCTATACAACCTAGTCGACTTTCAATTAGGACGAGATCTCGGAGTAAGAAACTTGAATCTTCGACCACCAGAAGAAGACGACTGCCCATCCTCTGCCATACCAAACTCGATTATTACATCTCCAAGAGTTGGGCTAGTTTATCAAGATCCTGCTGGGAAGTCAAGGTTGTTCGTAGAAATGGACTGTCAGACGTATGCAACAACTACTTTGACAAAGTTCAGAGCAAGCCTTGTGGAGCATAAAGGAACAGAGCTCATGAATCAAGCTCTCGCAGATAGACTGATAGAGGTCATCGACCAAGTAATCAACTTCAGAAACTTCTGCATCAGTTTCTATAACGAGCTCAGAGAATTAGGATTCGACAACAGAAGTTTCAACGACTTCAAAGATGCCAATGTCTGATATCCTCAAACAACCTCTGCAAATCTTTTCTTTCATAATGTACTCAAATGTAAGTACCTCTGGCATATCTTATGTATGAAACAAATGTAAAATCTTTTGAGGTATATTGTTTCACCTCTTGTTATGTACTTAGCCTAAAACTCTGGACTTTTCAATTTTTGATTTTTCAATACTTAGGGGGAGATTGTTAGCTCCAATCTTTCTGTTAATAGAAGTATTGAAAAATAGGCTAAGTATAGAAGTCGTCGACAGAGGCTCTGCCGAGTAGCCGAGTAACCAAGAAGACAGAAGTCTCCGACAGAGGCTCTGTCGGGTTAGCCAAGAAGACCGAAGTGAAGAAGAAACAGAAGACTCTTCTAAGCGGACAAGGCCACAGAGCTTCTGTCATACTTGATAGAGCCTCTATGGTAAAAAGAAGATCTACGCAAAAGATCTATACAAGGACAATTGTACTTCACACGATTTCTGCCATTCGAAGGTTCTGAAGATCACTCCTACAAAGGCGTGGCCTGACAACTCCACGTGTCAAACTCTGATAGGTTTCAGCCTAAAGTAAAATACGGAGCATTTAATGAACGTTGTATCTGCAACAGTTCCAGAATAGTGTTTTGTACCTTCCAGCAACTGTTCCAAGCAGTGTCTTTTTACCTACCATCCTTAGTATCTAGATCTTATCTCCTTTAGAAGTAGTATAAATAGAAGGTTCATGTGAGCTCTTCTATTAAGCTTTACACAACACACACACCTTTAGAGCAGTTTCTTGTCAAACCTTTTGGTGTTCTTGGTGTTCTTATTATATCAAATACAATGAATCATTGAGCTATTTATCTGTGTTATTTACACTTCATATATTTGATATTGTGTGTTATTCTACCTCATAATATCTGTTAGTTCGTTAAAACGCTTCCGTATTATATATTGTTTGAACTAATTAGATAGAATCATCATTGTTAAGCAAAACACGAACCAACAACATTGCCATGTCATCTTGCAAGACCTTGTGCAAGATAGATGTGGATGCTCTAGGCTCGAATTGATGAAATTCTTCATTTTTTGGTGTACAGTGGCAAAAAGAACTGAACAAATAATATTGAAGACATCGTTCTCAAACTTTAAAAATACAATGGATACACATGTGAAATTGGATGTAGACGATGACCAAACCAGTCCGATAAAGAAGGGGCATGGGGAATAGGTTGAAACATTGAAGTGTTCATCATTAAACACATGAGTACCATATGAGGAAGACAAAAGTAAACATTTTATTATTAAAGAATAAATGAAATCTCGTGATTTGGTAGTATACATTTTGCCATTGTAAAAGTATTTATGTTCTTCCCTTTTAGAGTAACATGTAGTCATTTTTAAGTACATGGTAATGAAAAGATGGTCACGCATGAACATCTAGATTTAAGAGGTTGCTATGATAAGCACTTGGGGTCTGAATTGTAATTGGTGTTGCGTTCATCTTTGCATCAAAAGTAAACAACTTTTTAAAGCGAAAAAACATATCTTCGATTGTGAACATGTTGTTTTGACATGATGATCATAATACCAACTTGTGATTCATGTTCTAAAAATATTTGTGTCACAGTAATTTGTATAACAATAACTACGGTTGAAATAGGGGTTTTAGAAAACAAGTTAACTCTTGTAAATGAAAATGAAAAAAAAATGATAACAGGTTCACTTATGAACAAGGAAAGTTGTTCACTTTGATTGAAACATGTTCACTTATAGAAGGATTTGGATGATTGGTTCACTTAAAACAATTCACTAATGAACATGATGTTGAATTGTCAGAATACATGTTCACTTATGAAATAATCTAGTTAGAAATCTTGCAAATGTTCCTGTTAGAATAGAACAATTCTTCCATGCGTGCTTGGTTATGATTAGAATAGTCAAAGTAAAGGTTCCATTATGCAAATGAAAATGGTTCACTTTATAGAATCATGTTCACTTAAAAGGTGTTTGAATGTTTGGTTCACGTAAAACAAATTAGTTATGAACACTAGAATGAATTGTTAGAATTTTTGTGTTCACTTGTAAACATGTATGGTTAGAATAACTACAAATGCTCTGGTTGGAATGTTTGCATCCTATTTGTAGCCAGAGAACCATCTTGGCGTACAATTAAATTGGATTTTAGTGGTGGCGACCCATATTATATCTTTAGGTTTCCAACTTTTTGTGGCCTAGATGTTT
The DNA here is from genome assembly GCA_033807775.1 of Saussurea involucrata. Taxonomy (NCBI): domain Eukaryota; kingdom Viridiplantae; phylum Streptophyta; class Magnoliopsida; order Asterales; family Asteraceae; genus Saussurea; species Saussurea involucrata. The sequence goes on along the minus strand of CM066314.1, from coordinate 104,902,295 downwards.
ATGTCTTGTTTAACAAGGGAGGACTTGAAGTTTTCAAAGCAATCGACGACAACGATAAGACTAGGGATGAGATCGGACCGGACTGGTACCGAACCGGTTGGTACCGAAATTTTTTGGGACTAAAAAGTGGTACCGAAAACCGAACAGTATGTACCGGTTCAGTTTCGGTTTCAGGACGGGAAAATCGGTACTAGGACCACCTAGGACCGAAAATTTAAAATGTATCAAATGTGTATCAAAACCAATCGCAAACCAAAATACCTTCATAAGGTTTCAAATGTGTTTCAAAACCAATCACAAACAATTAAAAAGTTCAAAACCAATCAAAAGTTCAACAATCTTCGGTATTCTTTTACGATTTTTGTTTTTCCATTTTGTTCGTTTATCAACTCTTCAATCTCTATATATAAAAATAAACAATAATAATTAATGTAACAACAATCAAGATAAACTTTATTTAGGAGATGATATGCATAATTAAAATAAAATAAAAACTTTGTTTTTAAAAATTCCGGTTCGGTTTCGGGTTTTTTCGGGAAAATCCCGGTACCAAATACCGAAATACCGAATACCGATTTTGAGGAATGTTTGGAACCGAATACCGGACCGAAAATATGGTACCGGTTCTGGTTCGGTACGGTACCGGTTCGGTTCGAGAACAAGGTCCTCGATGCTTATCCCTAGATAAGACTGTTGTAGATGAAGATGTCGCCCCAAGAAGTTGTTTGGTAGAGGATTTCGAAGTGAAATGCGATCAACATCATTTGTTAGGGATTGTAGGAGAGTTTGGAGGACCGCTAGAGGTATTCAAGCTGAACGAATGTACAGAAGAATGGGAGGAAGTAGATCCTTTTGGAAGCCACGTGATTTACATTTGTGATACATCATGTGTGTGCATGGACGCCAAAACACTAGAAATGGAGAACAAGGTTTACTTCCCAAGATTGAATTGCAAGAACAGAAAGATAGTGTTTTACTTAATGGAAACATGCATGTATCCAGGGAGGAGCCAGAAAAATCACCCTGGGTGATCCTATTTAATGTATCAAAATGAATCACATTTTGGTTTAATTACCTATTTAATGCAACAAAAGATTTATTTTTGCGGTCGATGTAAAAAAGTTTCAATAATTTCTATTTTGTGGCTATTTTGATTGGTAACATGATAATCTTGAAACATGTGATGTTGACGTGAATACTCATTTACGAAAAATTTATAAATGAGTTTTGAAACTGGACAAAAAATTTGACATTTATGTCATCAAATGTTACATTAAATAGAAAATTTTGTATATTCATTGAGAGATTTTGAAACTTTTTTACTTTAAATAATAAAATTTGAAACTTTATTTTATGAATTAGGAAAACAATTATTCACTTACTTGTTATACGAAATAAAAACTAAGATAAAATTTGTTTAATTTTAATTAAATCTCACCTTTTAACTAAATAAAATAAATACATCAAAGTTCTATATTAATAGCATAAACAATTTCAATAACCATTGATTGTATTAGTCTATAACTTGTAGTAAGAAAACCCGGAGAGAAGGAAGGGAGCACGTCCACAAGCCAGACATCTTTATCAGATGAATTAAGGGGTAAAGAAAGCTTGGAAGGACTGGAAGATTTTGGAGAGAGGATTGGTATTACATGGAAATAAAACGAAGAGACAAGGCGCGAGGGGGAAAACCGGAAAAACCAATAGCGGGTTGGTTGAAAGGTTCGGCTCGATATCTTACGGTTTAATTGATGAAAGTGATCTCATTGAATATTAGGGGGTTTGGGGCGGTAAAAAAAAGATGGGTGAGAAATATTTGTTTTAAAGAAAAACCAAGCGTCGTCGGAATACAAGAAACAAAAAATAGGTGTTGGTCCGATGCTCAGATTGGATCCTTGTGGGGAAATGATGGAGGGGATTATGCACAGGTTGAGGCAGTGGGAAACTCTGGAGGATTGCTAACCATGTGGGATAAGAAAGTGTTTGCATGTGAAATTGTGATAAAGGAGGACGCATTCCTAGCGGTGATAGGCAAGTGGGCCAATATACAGGGTACGATAGGATTTGTAAATGTCTATGGTCCAAGAGAAGTGAAAGGGAGAAAAAAGGTGTGGGAAAAATTGGGATACTTGATGTCAAAGGTTGAGGCAAAATGGTGCATCTTTGGTGATTTTAATGAAGTTAGAGGGGAGCATGAAAGGCTCAATTCGGTTACAAACATGCGCGGGGTGGAGGATTTTAACGATTTTATTAGAAGCTCTAATTTATTGAAAGTGCCAATGGGAGGGAAGAAATTCACAAGGATAAGCGATGATGGGATAAATTTTAGTAAGTTAGATCGTTCTCTTACGAAGAATGATTTTTGTACGTCTTGGAGAAACGTGGGGGTCAAGGCTTTGGAGAGAAAATATTCGGATCACGTTCAAATTATGTTATTTGAATATCGGACCGATTTTGGACCGAAACCGTTCAAATACTTTGACGCTTGGATCATGGAGGAAGGGTTGGAAGAAAGGGTTGCGGGAGCATGGAATGAGGTCGTGACGTCAACAAGACCAGATTGCATTTTTAGAGATAAATTGAAGAAGGTAAAAGAGGCGTTGAAAGTATGGAGCAAAGAGAGGTTCAGAAATTTGGAGGAAGAATTAATGAGGATAAAAGATGAAGTGTCTAGAAAAGAAAAAGAAGCGGAAACAACTCGGTGGGAGGAAGGGGAAAGAATTTGGTGCGTATAAGATAGACAAAGATGGCTAGAATTGGAGGAAAAGAAAAATAATATGGCGAGGCAAAAAGCTAAGGTGAAATGAATCGTAAGGGGGATGAGAACTCAAAATTGTTTCACACGGCAATAAGGTATAGGGAGATAAAAAACAACATAAGGGGTATGAACATCAACTCGGTATGGACGGAAGAACCATCTAAAATCAAGAAGTTCACGTGTGACTTTTTCAAAGAAAAGTTCTCCTAAAAAAAGAAAGCTTGGTGGCCCTAGAATAAGTAGTGACAAGTATGAAATGCTCTCAAGAGAGGAAGCTGAGTCATTTGAGAGACCGTTTTCGGAGGAGGAAATATGGAAGGCGGTGAAAGATTCTGGGGGTAATAAAGCTCCCGGGCCGGACAGTTTTACCTTCGTATTAACAAAAAGATTTTGGGGAATTATAAAAGAGGACATTTCAAAGGCCGTTCATTGGTTTTGGGAGAAAGAAGAAATTAGTTGGGGGTGCAATGCGTCATTTCTAACTTTGATTCCAAGGGGACCCTCTAGCCCCATTTCTATTCTTAGTAGTGGCTGAAAACCTTCATGTGCTAATGGAGGAGGCAGTGGAAAAGGGTCTTTTTGAAGGAACAAAGTGGGGAATAATGATTTAACGGTTTCACACCTCCAATACGCGGATGACGTAGTATTCTTTGGTAAATGGAGCTTGCTAAATTTAAAAAACCTTATGAAGACCCTTAGGTGCTTCCAAGAACTTTCGGGTTTGAAGATAAATGTGAGCAAAAGCAAAATCTTTGGGATCGGAGTAAAAGAAGAAGCGGTCCGATTGTGGGCAAGGAGCTTGGGTTGCGGTTGGGGCGAACTATCATTTACTTACCTTGGTCTTTCGGTTGGCGCCACGATGAGACGGAAGGAACATTGGAAACCGGTTATTCAAAAGGTAAAATAAACTTGCATCTTGGAAAACAATAATTTTATCGATTGGGGGGAGATTAACTTTGGTTAAATCGGTACTTGGTAGTTTGTCATTATACTACTTCTCGTTGTTTCGAGCACCGAGAGGTGTGATCAAGGAGTTGGAGAGAATTAGAAGTAGATTTTTTTAGGGAGGAGGTGGGGGAGCGAGAAGAAAAGTATGGTTTGGGTCAAATGGGATAGGACGTTGGATAATTTTAAGAAGGGGGGCTTGAATGTGGGATCCATACAATCGGCAAATTGGGGCCTTTTGGGCAAATGGTGGTGGCGCTTTTTTTGGATAAAGAGTCATTGTGGGTAAGAGTTATTAAAAGTCTTCATGGGGACGATGGAGGTCTTGGGGTACAACAAATCGGGATGACGGGAAGCGGGACAACTTGGAGGAATATAATCAAAGTGGGAACGGAATTGGATAGCGTGGGGGTGGAATTTATGAGCTCGTTTGGAAAAGAAATAGGGAAGGGGTTAACTACGAAGTTTTGGGTGGATAGGTGGGCCGGAAATGGCATGTTGCAAACCGAATTCCGATGGTTGTATAGGTTGGAAACCAATAAAAACGCCTTAGTCGTGGAAAGGGGTGAATGGGTCGGAGACACGTGGTGTTGGAAAAGGGCGTGGAGACGTGATCCAAGAAAAGTTGGAAGGCGGGGAAATGGATCTATTACGAACGAGGTTGCAAGAGTGGATACTGGTAAAAGATCGGGAAGATAGGATAGTTTGGAAACTCGATGGATCAAAGTCATACAATGTCAAGAAACTTAGAGACTTAGTGGAGGAGGGTAGGGGGAAGGAATCGTAAACGTAGAGGAGACGAGATGGTATAAGGCAATCCCGAAGAATTTTTGTATATTCTTTTGGAGAGCACGGTTGGGTCGACTACCTACACGAGTGGTTTTAGAGAGGAAAGGAGTCGACATTGACTCAATTATTTGCCCAAGGTGTGGGGATATACCCGAAACGGTGGATCACGCGCTAGTGGGATGTAGGGAGGTGAAGAAGTTATGGAATCTTACTAGGAAATGGTGGGGAAAAACTTTGATGGCGCGAAATCGTTAATAGAGTTATTGCAAGAGGATCAAGCGTCGGGAGAAGACAAACGAAAGAGAACGAAATGGGAAGCGACGATAGGAGCCTTCCTTTATCTCATTTGGTCACAAAGGAACAAATTGGTATTCCAAAATGAAAAGACTAAACTAGAAAAATTACTTTTCTAGTTTCAAAGGACAGTGTTCGAATGGATAAAGGAAGGGTTAAAAAAGCATCGTTGGAATGGGCGAATTGGCTTGTCAATCCGGCGGAGTAGGGGTCGGAAACTTCGCGTTGGTGCTGAATCAGCAGCGGGAAAGGAAGATCTTTGCTACTGTTTGAATAGCCACAGTGAGGTGCGATGGATGCGATTTTCGCTCACGGCGGTTTACAGTGGGTGGGGGCGGTTGTGTAATCACAGGCCCACATAAGAGCCGATATCCTCTTCTGCAGGGACTGTTTGTCACTCACAAACAGGCAACTGGGTTAGTAGATTTTCTGTGTTTAAGAAGTCGGCATTGCATGGCATTGTTTCATTTTGTTTTGGTTACCACTGTGTTGTATTGTTGTTACTGTTGTTCATGTATGGCCTACATTTTGGTTGGTCTTTGGGATTGTTAATAAATATTATTGAATTTGCTTTAAAAAAAACATTGGTGGATTTTATAAAAAAAAGAGGGTGAACATGTATGGGGAATGGTGAGTGTGACTTTATAAATTAAGTCTTTTGAGCTTTATACGGTGTTTGTGTTTGGACTTTAAGGGTGCGCCCAGGATGATAACTCTGGACATGTGTTGGCTCCGCCAGCGTGTATCACACATTCAATGGAAGAAACGTGGAACAAAATAATGTGAGGGGTTTGTTTGGATCTAAACAATGGATGTCTACACTCAGGCGTGGATTGAACCAACTTGGTCGTATCTACCAATTTTATTTTATTTTTTAAATTAGGGTTGATAACATTATTATTTATTTATTGCTCCAGAATGGCGATACAACTAATGAGGAATAGATTGGAATACAACGAATGTTGATGTTTTGACCAATTTAATGGTTAGAGTGCAGATTGGCTTGCTATTTGAAACATATGCTTTTTGTATTTGAATCTTGGTTTTTATTTTTATCTCGTACAAATATGGCCATCTACCTACATATAGTAGGACACCAATTAGTTGAACACCCATAGAAGCAATAAATTAACCAAAAGGTGATTGGCAAAACGTATAGGGTTTACCCAAGGGGTTAATGATTCAAACTTTATTTTCAAAGTATTTACAGTAAATAAGAAAACAAAAATTTGTAATCCATAAATGTGATTGGCTCAACGTATATGTGCCATCCTCTGGAGGCAACTATCATGGAGAAGTAAATCGTGCATAAAACCCATTATAAGATGGGTGCTGCGTCGGATCAAACTCACCTTTACTTAAACCCACCTACTACCTATGGAAAGATTACTGGTGATCATCCTTAAACATCATAACAGTTTGCAGAAGACTCTCCATCTCACCGGAATATATGCAAGTATTTGGTTGAATCTAATGAAGCATGTGAGGTTCGAAGCAAATGTCTAAAAACTTGTATAAAGGTTGATTGAATCAGTTCTCTTAGGTTTAGTTCGTCTTCAAATTTCACATAACTTGTGTTAGGAGTGTGCAACGGTCGGGTCGGGTCGGTTCGGGCCCAAAATAACCGAACCCGATCGGGTATCGGGTGGAAGCTTCAATCCCCGAAACCCGTCCAAACATATATCGGGTTTCGGGTGGCAGCTCGGATCGGGTCTGTCGGATCGGGTCTGTCGGGTTGGGTCTGCAGATTGGGCCTGATCTGAGCCCAACTGTTAAAACTCAAAAACTAATTTTTACAGATTGGGCCTAGTTTTTTTGGGTTATTTTGTTGTAAATTTGTAATACAAATATAACAAGTTGTATTTTGTCTACAACTAACTAGTAACTACAACTTAGAATTAAATCATTAATAATAATATAACTACAAGTCTACAACTCTACAAGTTTAATTTATAAATTATAACTACAACTCTACAAGTCTACAATACAAGACTACAACCATTCATGATTCAACCAAAATACCAAATCACCAAATGTCAACTTCTAACTTCTAAGTTCCAACCAAAATACCAAATCACTAAAACTTCCAAATACCAACCTACACTTACCGACCTCCGACTAACCGACTTCCAAGCTCGTTTTCTTCAACCAAAAAGACCATTGACCAACGTGCAACCAATCCTATAACAAACTAACAACAAAAATGAATAAACAATTATACAACAATCATGAATTCAGGAATGAATATTAAAAAATGAGAATTATTAATAAAAGTCGTACCTTTCTCAATGATCAAGAATCGAATCATCTTCAGAAAACCCCCCCATTCCCGAAGCTTGAGTGCTCGGACTATCTTCACGAACCGAACTCGAAGGAGTTCCAATCCTCAAATTTTCCATTTCTACAAGTTTAAGTTAAAAAGTAACAAACTTTAAAGTCGTAATTGTAATTTATAAGTTATTAAAATCATAAATTAATGTTATACTCGTACCTTTCTCAAACCTCTCGAGCTCCTCCAAGTTTTCTTCCACCGATACTGGTTCAGTAGGTCCTCGTAACCAATCTTGTGTACATATGAGTGCTTCAACTATTTTAGGGGTTAGAGAACTCCTAAAGTTATCCAACACCCTCCCACTCGTACTGAAGGTAGACTCGGATGCAACCTTAGAAATGGGTACGGCAAGGACATCTCTCGCAAGTTTCGAAAGGATCGGAAACCGCAAACTATTTACGCTCCACCACATAAGCAAATCAAACCGATTGCCACTATCCTCAACAATGGGCTCACCTAAAGCATGAATGATTATTTATTTATTTATAAAAGAGAATTATAAATATTTATAAATGAGAATTATAAATATTATTTACAATGGACTTAACTTACCTAAGTATATGTCGAGCTCACTCTGTTTGCCATCGGATGTCCCACTTTCAAGCTTTTGCTTCTTCAACAAGCTTTTGAACTTAGGTTCTTTACCCGAGGGGGGGAGACCTTTTTCCGACTGAGATTGGGATTGGGATTCGGATTGAGGTTGGGAAGGATCACAGTAATCTTCAAACAAGGCCTGCAGTCGAGACTTTATTTTCCTAAAACATGTTTCGCCTTTTTCTTCCCCAAACAACTGAACCAACTGGGATGGCATGTACTCCACTTTATCTCTTGGATCGAGAATATTTGCAAAGAAAATAATCAAGTTCATCTTCTCTGGATCACCCCAATACTTATCAAACTTGTCCTTCATTTTTAGACCCATATTCTGTTAAACAATATATAAATAACAAATTAACAATTAATGAATGAACAATACATTAATACAATACATAAATAAGTAAATAACAATGTACCTTTTCAGTTAAATTCGGAGAATCAATCATCTCGGTAAGCGCGTACCCCAACTCAACTATCTCTGTGCAGTAAGTATTAGCCGTGATATATAGATAACCTGATATTCGTAGTGTCAACTCATAGTAGGTCTTCAAAAGGCCAACAAAGCTCTCTAAATACACCCAATCATAATCTGCAAGCATCGACTCACCCAAATCTAACTTTAATGTGGCATCATGTCCATCATAGGCCTCAAACACGCTTCTAAAAGGAATGGCATTCCTGATCATCATGTAAGTGGAGTTCCATCTGGTTGGAACATCAAGACAAAGTGAACTTTTTTCTTCTACCCCAAGTAACGTAGCAAGGTCTTTAAACTTCAACAACCTAGCCGGAGATCCCCTCACCCACCTAACAGTATCTCTCAACTTCTTAACCGAAGAATCTGCCATCTTTAACCCATCTTGCACAACCAAATTCAGAATATGTGCCACACATCTCATATGCAAATATTGTGCCCTAACGGATGAACAACCCCAAGAAACTAGCTTGCTTTTCAAAAACCCGAGTGCAACATTATTTGAAGATGCATTATCTACAGTGATGGTCGTAATGTTCTTTACGCCCCACTCAACCAAACAACACTCCAAAGCTCTAGCTATTGCCTCACCCTTATGAGATTGGATTGGCACAAAAGAGATAATCTTTTTGTTCAATCTCCAACTATCATCAATATAATGTGCAGTTAGGCACATGTAATTGATCTGTTGCACGGATGTCCAAGTGTCTGTGGTCAAGCTAACCCGCTGTGAGTGTTCTTTAAAGAACTTTTTTAGGCTACTCCGCTCTTCATAATAAATAGCAAAGATGTCCCTATTAACCGTCCACCTCGACGGTATTTTAAACAACGGACATGCTTCTTGCACCCACTGTTTCCACCCCCTACCCTCTACAAACTTAAAGGGGAGTTCGTCCATGATGATCATTCTAGCTGTGGCTTTCCTAACTCTTTCTTGATTAAACACCCAGCTAGTCAAGACACTTTCACTCTCAGAGTTTGAACCGAATGCTAACATTGTTTGTCTTGTCTCTCTAGAGTGAGGGTTTTTTAAGCATGCAAGGGAATGGTTTCTTAAAGAGGATGTGCCATGCTTTTTGGGGTCGACCGCATATGTTTTAGGGCAATAATTACATTTTGCAAGGATGTTACCGTTCTCATCTACAATTCTCTCAAAATGATCCCATACAGCCGACCGTTTTTCAACTGCTTTTCTCTTCTTTGTTTCAGGGGGTGGTGGTTCAGGTGGACTACTATCCGCCATAGAATTAGACATGCAAATCTAACAACTAAATAAACAACGAACATCATTATTACTACATTATTAGTTTGCTAATAATATGTAGACATTATTAGTTTAATAGTTTGATAACCAACCAACAGTAACACAGATTAGTTTGAATGATAATAATGTGATAACCAACCAACAGTAACACAAAATCAGAGACCACAAAATCACAAATCATTGAATCATACCACAGACAAATCATAGCTTAATGGGATATATAATTAAAGGTTAATTTCATATTACTAATCAAATGCTTTCAAGTAATCATGGAAAAGTAGAAATGGTTGATGATCAATTGATCATCTTATTACTTTTGACCTAATTATAAGAATCGATCAATCTGAATTCCATGCGTCAAATTCAAACATGTATAATAATGATTAATGAAATCAATAACATGATGAATATAGTAAATTTGTAATTAATATATAACTGTTATTCAAAAATCCATAGATCAAAACATCAAAATCACGAACTGAATTTTATTAATCTACAAACTCGAAAGGAAGTATTAAGTATAGATAGAAGATTTTCCTTCATCTCTCTCTGTATTCCTTCTATCTCCATGAAATAGAAGGAGAAAAGAGAGAGTCGAACAGGTGTATCAATAGTAACAACTAACAACAACAACACTTACATTAAGACATTAAGAGTTCAGACCACACAAATCAGACATTCAGAGTTGAGAGTTCAGACCACTTACAAGTTACAACTTGATTCAGAGTTCAGACCACACACGAGAGGTCGACTGGTCGTCGTCTGGTCGAGTGTGACTGTGTGAGACGAGAGAGACGAGTGAGACGTAAAAAAAACCCCTGAAATGAGTGTAATGTAATCTAATAAAGTCTAAACCCTAAAATCTAAATACCTAATTTTTTTTATCAGAGTAAATCGGACGGGTTCGGGTGGGGTCGGGTTTGGGAAACCGTGACCCAAACCGAACCGATAAAACCGCCTAAAGTCTTCGGGTTCGGGGGGATCGGGTTATCGGGTAGCCGGGTAGCTCTTTTTCGGGTTCGGGCGGGTCGGGGGCGGTCGAGTTTTTCGGGTTGGACGGGTTCTGCACACCCCTAACTTGTGTACGTGCATCATCTCTATTGATTAGGCATTATAGGTCGTTGATGACCCAACTGTAAATGTATTATTACCTCATGAGGTTTGTTGAATGAACACGTGATGAACACCAATGTTCGACTCGACTAATTCGGAGGAAGCTCGATTAAACTTTACGAGTCGAATCGAGCACACACTTTTTCGAGCCAAACATATTTATTTGTTTACAAATTCTATAATCAAAATATAAAAATCATCGAGCTTAGGTAAATAAACGAGTTAACCGATCTCACATCGAGTTCATAAAGGAACATCAAGCTCGAACTCATACATTGAAAAAATATTCGAGCTCGATCCCAACTTTGAAAAAGTTATTCGAGTTCGAGTCCAACTTTGAATAAGTTAATCGAGCTCAAGTCGTGATCGAGCATGATATTAATTTTTTTCAAGCCGAGCTCGAATAAGCTACTACTTGACTCAATTCGACTTGTTTACACCCCTAAATCGTACATAGCATAGTCCAAGTGAACCCACCTAAAATCTTGTATGAATATTTATTTAACCTTCTTTTATTAGCTTCTAACAATGTTTAGCATTTTTATTTATATAAATATAATTAAAATATAAGAAAAGATGTAAAATGATCAAAATACTTCTTATTTAATTCAATTTAATAGAAAATCTTAACATTAGTAAGAAGGACGATATTGATGGATTTGCTAAACATGCAGGACAAATTTGAAATAAATTAAAATTAAAAAATCATTCCCATTAAAAGTCAGAAACCTCTAGGAGCAATCCAAAATTTATTCTAGACAAAAGTAGGAAACGGGTCCTGCATATTGAGGCCTTTGTATTTCCATGGCACAAGCCACAAGGCCCACGCCATATTGCCATCTGCTTGTTTATTATCCATATAAACCTAGTGATTTTCAATTAAAACTGTCATTTTTGTAAAATAATATATATATATATATGAAGGTTCAAACGAGAACGTTAACTATTTAAGAAAACACGAGAACGGTCGTTCATGTACAAAATCATATTTGATGTTACACTAACAGCAAAAAGCTGGACGCGGGCGACTTTGGCAGCGACTTAAAAGTCGTTGGGCAAGTCGCGTGAATCACGTATGATTTTGTACATGGATGACCGTTCTCGTCTTTTCTTAAATAGTTAGTGTTCTCGTTTGAACCCCCCCCCCACACACACACACACACATATATATATATATATATATATATATATATATATATATATATATATATATATATATATATAACTGAATTGTGGATTTGGTCCATGTAGTTTTATGTTTTCTTTGACTATGATCTGCATTTTATGTTTATTACGGATATAGTCCTTGTGCTATGCAATATATTGTGGCTAGGATCCTTCAACACTAACACCGTTAAGTTTGCAAGGTTAAAGGCATATAATTGTCAATTTACTTTACCTTTCAATTAACCTATGCATCACTTATCATATTTAAAACTCATCTAGCATCTCTCTTAATTATCCTAACAAAATTTGCCATAACTGTAATATAAAATGCTAATACATTAAATTACATTAAAACCTTATATAATATTATAATACATTCAAATTTATTATTATTTTAATATAAAATAATAATACATTTAATTTTGTTAGAAGAATTTCTATTTCTTCGATAATTATACATTTAATTTTGTTATGATGATGTTAATGTAACAACCCAAAACATTCAACAAACATAACATAGATAATAAACCCCAAATCGGGTCCCAATTACATTAAATTTTCCTTAAACACACATTTAAAGTCTGAGCTATTCAAAATCTGCAGCGAAAAGGCATTCTATCCACAACCGAGAATTCTATCTAAGAGATCCATTAATAGAACTATAGGGTCCTGTGCTAAAGATTCTATCTCCTAGCTCAAGCCGTCTCCTTACCCTGCTCGAAGCACCACTGGTGCCCTTCCCTGAAAATGGTTTAGTTTTGAAAAACGAGGGTTAGACCAAACGGCCTAGTGAATTCCCTTTAAAAGCAGATATAGCAACAAACAGATACCATTTCTTTGATAAATCATACATCTCAATATAAACTCCAAACAAGGGTATTTGCACAGTGTTCAAGGATCGTACCAACCAGAACCACGATCGGGGCCCAAGCAGACTCCCCTCTCGTCTCATGTCGGGGCCTAAGCAGACCCCCCATTACCCGAATAGGAAGGAAACGAATTCCATCCTACCGGTTCATAACAAACTCCCAAGGGATCATCGGATCCCGAGGTACACTGGTCCCACTGTGCAACCCGACTCCACATAGTAGATACACATAACTAACAAAAAATCACAGAGTGTGTAATCTTTGTAAACCGTTCAATCATGCTAAATATGTCTTTCCAAAACATGTTTTCATGCGAGAATTCATAAGAGTTCGTAAACAAATCATACTTGTAAACATACCATGATCAGTAAAACATTTGACATTTCATTTAATGTAAAAAGGGTTAAGGGAACTCACCTGGTTGAAGTAATTTCCTACGCATATGTCACTCTCTTGAACAAGTCGGTACAACCCGAACACCTAAAGGACACCGACAAACCTTAGTAACCTAGCTATCCGGACACAACCTGCTGCACACACACACTGTCCAGGACTGACACTTCCCGGATCCCCCAAGGAATACCCGGACACTTATGGTATCCGGATCAACTATCCAGGGAAAATATCCGGACGCAGACCAACCCGGAAACCCCTATCCGGACATTTACTATGCGGACACCTTTATCCGGTCACCTCTATCCAGACATTTACTAACCGGGAAGCTATCTGGTCACCTCTATCCGGACATTTACTATCCGGGAAGCTATCCGGTAAACAATTCGGATGCATCTGGTCTCTGGCTACCCATACACGAGTGTCCAGACACTCACACCAATTGGATACCAGACTTTCCCGAACACCCCCACACTGTCCGGGGGGGGGGGGATTCCCAGACAGTTCGCACTGCCAAAACCCCAGGTCCCCAAAATCGGTCTGTGGGTGCCATTGAGTCTCAACCCTTGTTAGATTCCTGACCAGGAGAGAAAACACATAGTTCAACCACTAAAACACCCAAATCCCTTGATTAAGAAGATAAACACTAGACAAAACAAAGGAAAGGAATTGAGGCTTACCAATTTAGAGCTCTCCTGATCGAAGTTGTTCCCAATTTGATTCTTTCTCCATTTCGCTTCTCTTCTCAGCCGCCAACAAGACCAAATGGATTAAATGGGGAGGTGACCTAGGGATTTGCTCCCTTATATACCCCCCATAAATTGTAAATTGGTCCCTCCCTAACTTACTCCCGCTTTTCTGTTTAGCCACCAACTTCCCACTTATTAACGTAAATAACCGGTTGTTACAACACTTCCCCCTTAAAAGAATTCCGTCCCCGGAATTCCTTGGTCAAAAAGGAGCGGGTACTTAGCCCTCATCTCCCACTCTAACTCTCAGGTTGCTTCTTGACCTTTGTGATAACGCCACTGAACCTTTACCAGGTTGATTTCCTTGTTCCTCAATCTCTTCACTTTAGAGTCCGAAATGGCTTCGGGATCTTCCACGAAATTTAGTTTTTCGTCTACCCTTACGTCGTTTAGCGGCACGACTTTATCCACGTTCGCCAGATACTTCCTCAGATTTGAGACGTGAAACGCATTGTGTATGCCTCGTAGCTCATCAAGCATGTCCAACCTATACACCACTTCTCCAATCCGCTCTGTGATTTCAAATGGTCCGATATAGCGTGGGCTTAGCTTTCCCTTCTTCCCAAAACGCACCACTCCCTTCCAAGGAGATACCCGTAACAGTAAGTTATCCCCGACCTGAAACTCTATGTCCTTCCGCCTTTTATCCGCGTAACTCATTTATCGATCACGAGCTACCTTCAACCTTTCCCGCACTTGGACTATCTTGTCCGAGGTCATTTGTACGATCTCTGGTCCAGCCAACTACCTTTCTCCAACATCATTCGAACACAAGGGTGTTCGGCATTTCCTACCGTAGAGTACCTCATACGGCGATGCCTTGATGCTCGAGTGATAACTGTTGTTGTAGGAGAACTCGATTAGCAACAAGTGTTTCTCCCAGGAGCCTTGAAAGTCCAGGGTGCATGCCCTTAACATGTCTTCCAACGTTTGGATCGTCCGCTCACTCTGACCGTCGATCTGAGGATGATACGCGGTAGTTCGGTACTCATCTTGATTTGCGACCCCATTTCCATCTGGAAGCTTCTCCAAAAAGCCGAAGTAAATCTGCTATCCCAATCTAACACTATTGACGACGATACACCATGACAGGTTACAACCTCATCTATGTACAACTTCGCTAGCCGCTCTAATGAGTAAGATTCCTTTATAGGCAAGAAATGCGCTGCCTTCGTAAGTCGATCCACGATCACCCATATCGCATCATAACCCTTTGGGGTCTTAGGCAGGTGGGTTACAAAGTCCATCGTAATCTGATCCCACTCCCACAACAGTATTTCTAAGGAATAAAGTTTCCCGTATGGTCGCTGATACTCGATCTTCACCCGAGAGCACGCCATACATCTTTCCCCAAAATGAGCTATGTCTTTCTTCATGCCAGGCCACCAGTAGTCCTGACGTAGATCCCCGTACATCTTATTAGTTCCTGGGTGTATAGAATACTTCGACTTGTGCTCCTCTTCCAAATTCACATTTCTAAGCTCTCCGAGCCTCGGAATCCAGATCCTCCCGTTGAAACACTTCATCCCTCGACTGTCCTCCACTAAAGAGGTTGCTTGCCCTACCATCTTTTCTTTCTTAAGGTTCTCCGTTACTAGAGCGTCAACCTGACATCTCTTTATCTCGGCCAACAGATTAATTGTCACATCGGCCCTCATGGCCACAATCCTCGGAGCCTCATTCCTTTCTTTCTGACTCAGGGCGTTGGCCACCATATTGGCTTTTCCCGGGTGGTACTCGATCTTGCAATCATAATCTGTCAACAACTCGATCCACCTTCTTTGGCGCATATTTAACTCCTTTTGATGAAAGAGGTGGCAAAGAATTTTGTGATCCGTGAAGATCTGGCACTTTGTTCCATAAAGATAGTGCCACCAAATTTTCAAAGCGAAGACTACGACCGCCAATTCCAAATCGTGAGTGGGGTACCGAGCATCGTGATCCTTTAACTATCGAGAGGCATATCCGAATACCTTTCCACATTGCATTAAAACGCAACCTAATTCTAGCTTCTACGCGTCATTGTACACTATAAAATCATCCGAACCTTCTGGTAATGACAACACCGGTGTGCTACTCAGCATATCCTTCAGTTTCTGAAAAGCTTCATCTTGAGCTTCTGACCCGGCGAACTTAACGCTTTTCTTAGTCAAAGAAGTCAGTGGCCTAGCGATATGCGAAACGTCCTTAATGAACTTTCGATAGTATCCCGCTAATCCGAGGAAACTTCGTACTTCGGACGGATTCTTAGGTTGTTCCCAACCTCGGATCCACCATTATCCCCTTCTTAGACACCACGTGCCCGAGGAACTGCACATCCCTCAGCCAGAATTCGCACTTGGAGAACTTTGCATACAACTTCTCTTGCTTCAATAACTCTAAAATCGTTCGCAGATGGCCCTCGTACTCCTCTTCCGATCTTGAAAATACCAGTGTGTCGTCTATAAACACGATCACGAACTTGTCCAAATACGGTTGGCACACCCTGTTCATCAGATCCATAAAAGTTGCCGGTGAATTGGTTAGCCCAAATGGCATCACTAGGTACTCGTAGTGCCCATACCTCGTCCTGAAAGAGGTTTTCGGTATATCCTCCTCTCTTACTTTGAGTTGGTGATAGCCCGACCTCAAATCTATCTTGGAGAAATAACTGGCTCCTTGCAGCTGGTATAATAGGTCGTCGATCCTCGATATAGGATACTTCTTCTTAATCGTGACTTTGTTGAGTTCACGGTAATCTATGCACATTCGTATGGTCCTGTCTTTCTTCTACACGAAGAGTACCGGCGCTCCCCACGGAGACGTACTCGGTCTAACGAATCCCTTGTCTAGTAGCTCTTGCAACTGAGTCGTCATTTCTTTCATCTCGGAAGGCGCTAACCTATAAGGTGCGCGGGCTATTGGTGCGATCCAGGCACCAACTCAATTCTAAACTCGATCTGACGATCCGGGGGTAGACTTGTCAAGTCATCCGAAAATACCCCCGGGTATTCACTTACCACTCGCACCTCCTCCACCCCACGCTTCTCTTTCTTAGCATCCACTACATACGCTAAAAAATCCTCGACAACCCTTTCTCAAGCATCTCGTTGCCTTAATCATTGAAATAAGGCTAGTCTTCCTGTCTCAACGATTTCCATAGATCACTATCGAACCCTTATCGGGTAACTGAACCCGAACTAGTTTCATATTGCAAACAATGCTAGCATTATTCTTAGCTAGCCAATCCATATCCAACACCACATAAAACTCTCCCATTGCCATGGGATACAACTGCATAGGCACCAGACTTCCCTCTATGTGTATGACACAATCATCTACCACATCCCTAATGCACACTCGGTTATCATCATCAGTTTCTACCTTTAATACCATCTTCAAGCGCCTAGGCCTTACCCCAAATAATTTCATAAAAGCATGCGATACAAAAGAGCGATTTGCTCCCGAGTAAAACAACATTTTGGCACACAAAGAGTTCACCAGAAACGTACCTGTCGCAACATCCGGAATCTCCTCCGCCTCCTTTGTAGACCTGTAGAACGCACGCCCCTTCGGACGCGCCAACTCCGCTCCCTTGTCATTCCCATTTCCCCCATGACGTTCACCATACTGAGTTGGTCCTCCCTTCTTCAACTACGGACAATCATACCGCATGTGACCCGCAGACCCACACTGAAAACACGATTTCCACTAGGACAATCCTTCGACATGTGACCGGGCAACCCACACCGGTAACAAGATTTGGAGCCCGCCATACATTCTCCCCGATGCACACAGTTACACTTCCTACACGGTTTGTTGAACACTTCTCGGTTATCGCGGTTTTTTGGTCAAAACGTCTTGTCTTTCTTCGCATCATGACTTGGTCCGTCCCATTTCCTTTTCTCTCCACCCTTCTCCGTTACCTGACGGTTCTTCTCTTTCTCGGTCAACTCGGCCGCATTAATGGCCGCCTGAAAAGTAGTGGGGTTCCATGTTGAGGCCAATTCCCTAATACTGCTCTTCAGCCCATACAGGTATCTTTCCACCCACCGTTCCTCCGTCGGCACATAAAGTTAAGCAAACCGAGATTTCTCAATGAACTTCGAGGTATACTCCCGCACTGTCACCTCCCTGTCACCTCCCTGTTCCAAGCTCAAGAACTCTTCCTCCAACCTCTTCACCACTGCTAGCGGGCAGAACTGTGCCCTGAACCTCCCCACAAAAGCTTCCCAAGTCATCTCCTTTGCCGCTGACGACCCCTTACCTCCAGTCTCAACATCCCACCAGTACACTGCATCGGACTTTAGCAAGGATAGAGCAAACATCACCCTATCCCCATCCGCACACTTACAAGTATCAAAGACTAGCTCCATTTCTCTGACCCATTTCATCGCCAACACAGGGTCACACTCCCCCTTGAACGTAGGAGGTTTACACGAGGCAAACGCCTTGTAGTTGCATCCTTTAGCTGCAGACTCATTCACCACCAGTTGGGTCGACTGCGAGTAACCCCCAGTACCAGATATCAGCGGGCTTGACAATTCCACGCTCTCCTTGTTCTCTCTTGCCTCTTTGCTCCCTGACGCCAACTGATCTTGCTTGGAAAGGAGGGCTTGCAGGGTTTCCTGAATCTTACCCAACTTAGTAGCCAGATTCTCTCGCATCACAAACGCAGATGCGTGACCCCGACCGCGATCCCTTGGCTGATTATGCACCCTTACCATAGCCGAACTCTCCTGCTGAGATACTTCCTGATCAACCAGGATCTCCACACTCCTCGCCCTATGACTTACTCACGTTGTCCGTCGGATTGTGTTTCTCCCATTGGTTTCGTCCACTTGAGTGGCGGCTCGATGGGGCGTTCTCCCCCGTCCGCTACCGCGACCCCTACCTTTTCCTCGAGTAGCAGCCTATCTCGGGTGCTCTAGCGGCCCGTTAGCGAGGAACTCCTCATTTTGAACTCTACTATCAGCAGGTACATATCAGCTCCTTAGCGTTCTTCCAGTCATAACGAGAACTGAAAGAAACCGGCGATTAACTCTTGCTCGACAAAAAAAAAAGGAAAGTTCGCTATACAAGGCAATTTAAGTATGCACATGTACCTGTAAATTCACAGTTACACTGGCCAGGTGTAACCCCAAATTTACCTTACATGGCAGTCCTTGCTACCTTATTCCTAAACGCATTTAGAGTGATCTTTCCTAGAGGCAGTCCTATATCTCGGTTGTGTTCCTCATCCTACAGTTTAAGTTTAGGTCCAACCGGTCACCTAAAATCCCTTAATCTATGGGTCTGATACCAAATGTAACAACCCAAAACATTCAACAGACATAACATAGATAATAAATCCCAAATCGGGTCCCAATTACATAAAATTTTCATTAAACAAACATTTAAAATCTGAGCTATTCAAAATTTGCAGCGGAAGAGCATTTTATCCACAACCGATAATTCTATCTAAGCGATCCATTAATAGAACTATAGGGTCTCGTGCTAAAGCTTCCATCTCCTAGCTCAAGTCGTCTTCTTACCCTTGCTCGAAGCACCACTAGTGTGCTTCCCTGAAAATGGTTTAGTTTTGAAAAGCGAGGGTTAGACCTAACGGTCTACTAAAATCCCTTTAAAAGCAGTTATAGCAACAAACAGATACAATTTATTTGATAAATCATACATCTCAATATAAACTCCAAACATGGGTATTTGCACAGTGTTCAAGGATCGTACCAACCAAAACCAAGATCGGGGCCCAAGCAGACTCCCCTCTCGTCTAATGTCGGGGCCCAAGCAGACTCCCCATTACCCGAATAGGAAGGAAACGAATTCCATCCTACCGGTTCATAACAAACTACCAAGGGATCATCGGATCCCGAGGTACACTGGTCCTACTGTGCAACCCGACTCCACATAGTAGATACACATAACTAACAATAAATCACAGAGTGTGAAATCTTTGTAAACCGTTCAATCATGCTAAATAAGTATTTCCAAAACATGTTTTCATGCGAGAAATTATAAGAGTTCGTAAACAAATCATACTTGTAAACATACCATGATCAGTAAAGCATTTGACATTTCATTTCATGTAAAAAGGGTTAAGGGAACTCACCTGGTTGAAGTGATTTCCTACGCGTACGTCACTCTCTTGAACAAGTTGGTACGACCCGAACACCTAAAGCACACCGACAAACCTTAGTAACCTAGCTATCCGGACACAACCTGCTGTACACACACACTGTCCGGGACTGACACTTCCCGGATCCCCCAAGGATTACCCGGACACTTATGCTCTCCGGGGAAACTATCCAGACGCAGACCAACCTGGAAACCCCTATCCAGACATTTACTATTTAGACACCTTTATTCGGTCACCTCTATCCGGACAATTACTAACCGGGAAGCTATCCGATCACCTCTATCCGAACAATTACTATCCGGGAAGCTATCCGGTAAACAATCCGGATGTATCCCGTCTCTGGCTACCCGGACACGAGTGTCCGGACACTCACACCAATCAGATATCAGACTTTCCCAAACACTCCCACCCTGTCTGGGCGGGCGATTCCTGGACAGTTCGCACTGCCAAAACCTCAAGTCCCCAAAATCGGTCTGTGGGTGCGATTGAGTCTCAACCCTTGTTAGATACTAGATTATGGTTACATTCCTGACTTAAAACAACTAATTAACAACTCATTTACCTCTTTTAAGGGTCCAATTTCACCCAACACCCATAAAGCTTAACCAGGAGAGGAAACTCATTGTTCAACCACTAAAACACCCAAATCCCTTGATTAAAAAGATAAACACTAGACAAAACAAAGGAAAGGAATTGAGGCTTACCAATTTAGAGCTCTCCTGATCGAAGTTGTTGCCAATTTGTTTTCTTCTCCCTTTCGTTTCTCTTTTCAGCCGCCAACAAGACCAAATGGATTAAATGGGGAGGTGACCTAGGGACTTGCTCCCTTATATACCCCCCGTAAATTGCAAATTGGTCCCTCCCTAACTTACTCCCCTTTTTCACTTTGGCCACCAACTTCCCACTTGTTAACGTAAATAACCGGTTGTTACAACACTCCCCCCTTAAAAGAATTTCGTCCCCGGAATTCCTTGGTCAAAAGGGTGCGGGTACTTAGCCCTCATCTCCGACTCTAACTCCCAGGTCGCTTCTTGACCTTTGTGATAACGTCGCTGAACCTTTACTAGGTTGATTTCCTTGTTCCTCAATTTCTTCACCTTAGAGTCCGAAATGGCTTCGGGCTCTTCCATGAAATTTAGTTTTTCGTCTACCCTTACGTTCTTTAGTGGCACGACTTTATCCACGTCCGCCAGACACTTCCTCATATTTGAGACGTGCAACACATTGTGTATGCCTTGTAGCTCATCAGGCAGGTCCAACCTATATGCTACTTCCCCAATCCGCTATGTGATTTCAAATGGTCCGATATAGCGTGGGCTTAGCTTTCCCTTCTTCCCAAAATGCACCACTCCCTTCCAAGGAGATACCCGTAACAGTACGTTATCCCCGACCTGAAACTCTATGTCCTTCCGCATTTTATCCGCGTAACTCTTTTGTCAACCACGAGATACCTTCAACCTTTCCCACACCTGGAATATGTTGTCCGAGGTCATTTGTACGATCTCTGGTCCAGCCAACTGCCTTTCTCCAACCTCATTCCAACACAAGGGTGTTCGACATTTCCTACCGTAGAGTACCTCATACGGAGCTGCCTTGATGCTCGAGTGATAACTGTTGTTGTAGGCAAACTCGATTAGCGATAAGTGTTTCTCCCAAAAGCCTTGAAAGTCCAGGGCACATGCCCTTAACATGTCTTCCAACGTTTGGATCGTCCGCTCGCTCTGACCGTCGGTCTGAGGATGATACGCGGTACTCATTTTGATTTGCGACCCCATTTCCCTCTGGAAGCTTCTCCAAAACGCCGAAGTAAATATGCTATCCCGATCTGACACTATTGACGATGGTACACCATGATGGGTTACAACACATCTATGCACAACTTCTCTAGCCCCTCTAATGAGTAACATTCCTTTATAGGCAAGAAATGCGCCGACTTCGTAAGTCGATCCACGATCACCTATATCGCATCATAACCCTTTGGGGTCCTAGGCTGGTGGGTTACTGTTAGGGTCAATTTATGTTGAATTAAAGTTCAAGGGTCTGTTTGTAATTGTTTGTTTTGAGCCTAGTTAGTGAACGGGCCATGGGCTTGTTAACCACGGGCCCGCCATATATAATGTTTTGCTTTAGCCATTGTTTAGGCTAGTTGTTCATTTTAACTTTCCAAAGCTTATTGTAATTCTCTCTCAATATTGAAAGTAAAGTGGATGACCAGTTGAAATCATATCTTGTGTTATTATCTATTGATTTTTTATTGTTCGTTGCACGAATCTGAGACTCACAATTGGTATCAGAGCATACGGACAAATCGATTCAAAGTGCTCTATTCGAATTCTGGTAAGTTTTTCTTTCATACGGCTGTGTTCTTCTTTGACAATCCATATTTTGATTCTGTAGAAATTTATCGTTTTTGTTTATTGGATATTGTTAGTATCATTCTTATTAGTAATTCTGCAAGTTTTCGTATTCTAATTCGATCGTTTGAGTGAGTTTTTAAGCAAATTAAGTTCAAAGTTTTGGTTGTGTTCTTGGTAAAAAAATCAAAATTTTAACCATCAAAACTTGTTGTTTTTGGTTCAGAATTGATTTGGGTAGTGTTATTTTTGTGTTTGGTCGAGTTTCTAATCTTTCAGGAACGTTTTTGAGCAACCCTAGTCGATTCCTAATCGATTTGAAAAGAACAGCCGCTGTTTCCGGATACTACAGCAGCACTTTCCGGAAGTTCTTATATTATTTCCGGACGAGACTCAACTTTCCGGGTAAGTCCATTAAACTCCAATCTTTCCGGGTACCTTGTTCCGGAAACCCAAAGTTTCCGGTAAAGCATTTTATCCGGACAACTCAAGGTATCCGGTAAAATTGATTTCATCCGGAAACCCATTCCATCCGGAAAGCATTTTATCCGGAAACTCCATTCACCCGGTAAGGTTTGTGCTCTTTATTCTCATCCGGAAACTATTGTCTTCCGATAACCCTAGTGTTATCCAGAAACTTAGTCTATCCGGACTCTTTCAATCTTATCTGGATACTTCTGTATTTTTGAACTGTTTTCACTCAATCTGATCCGGACACTTCCAGATTAGATATCTCATCCGGATTCCTATCCGGTAAGTTCATTTTTGTTGAATTCTTACCTGTTCCTAGTACAACTCAGTCGTAGAACCTGCGTTAGGATACCACTCCTAGTGCCTCGAGTTAGGTTACCACTTTGAATCGCACACAACGTCTGACGATCATTCCAGTGCAACCAAAGATGTCTTTGCGTGACGCTCTTGCAATCGGTACCGACACTAAACCACCTTGCCTATATCAAGGTGAGTACAGCCAGTGGCGCGACAGGTTTAAAATCTTCATCAAGTCGAAGGACAACTTCGAGTACATTTGGCGAGTGTTAGAAAATGGGCCAATTCCACCACCCATGAAGGAGATACCGGCAACTGCAAATGCTGAAGCTCGACGTGAGAAAAAGGCGTTATCTGAGATGACTGACGACGAAAGAGGCATGATTGAGGGAAAAAGGCATGCGAAGAGGTATCTTGTTAAAGCTCTCCCCAACACGATCTATACTGCCATCCATAGCTACGAAGATACAGCTAAGGGCATGTCGGATCAAGTGGAGAAGATGATGCGTGGAAGCGAAGTCGGGAATCAGCTGAAGATCAATAGCTCAATAACCAAGTTTGATAGTTTTAAACAGCGCATCGACGAATCCCTCTCGCAAACCTATGAATGGTTCTGTCTACTTCTCAACGAGCTCCACAAGAACAAGATTACTCATTCCAACACTGAGAATGCTCTAAAGTTCGTCAACAATCTTATGCCTGAGTGGAAAGTGTTTGCATCTCATGTCAAGCATAACCATTTGATGGAGAAGGTCGGCATTCATGAGCTGTATGAAATGCTTCTTCAAGATGAGGATGAGGTAATGGAAATCCTGAATGAGAAGAAGACTTCATCCAAACAAAGAAAAATATTCGGGCCGTCCCTCCAAACGTGTTCAAAAGCAAAGCTCATCTGAGTCAGAACCTGAAGAAAAGGAAGACAGTGATTTTGATGATGAAGTATCTGATTTCAAGAAAGCGATAGCCCTACTTTCCAAATCGTTCCAACACCAGAAGTTCTATAAGAAGCCATCGTCCAATAATCAACGCTACTCCACCTCCTCCAACAAGCGCCATGATTATCAGGACAAGTATGAAGGAAAGAAGAAAGCTGATGAGCAAGATAAGTCTGAGAAGAAGGAGAAGACGGAGAAAGAATACCATAAGAAGAAAGATGAACTCGTGACCTGTTACAACTGTGGAAAGCTCGGTCACTTTGCAAAAGATTGTCGGAAGCCAGTGGTAAAGAATGCTCACTACTACAAGGCGAAGCTCGCATTGGCTGAGCAGAAGGAAGCTGGAGCAGCACTGTTTGTGGAAGACGACTACTTGTTTGGTCGTTCTGATGATGAAAGCGATTATGATGGTGCTAATGCTTTCATGGGATATCACTCTCCAGGCGATGAAGAAAGATCAAGTCAGGTATGTGAATCTAACCAACACGATTTCTTGAATCAAATGCAATCACTTACTGAACGGGCAGATTCCTTTAAGGCCACCTCAAATAAACAACTGATTGAAATCAGATCTCTATCTGAAAAGCTAGATGTTCAAAAGAGAATAACTGAAAACTATAAGTCTGAAATTGCTAATTTAAAAGACAAATGCAAAAATCTTTCAATAGCACCTAAGGACTTAAGGGCCAAATTATCTGAACTTCAGTCACAGTTTGATCTGTGTTTGAATGAGAAAGCAGAAGTTCTTTATCAATGTTTCGCTCTCCAAATTCAGCACAAGGAGTTTGTTAATATAATCACCGATCTTGAAACAAAACTCCACAAAAGGGGTCAAACTGATCAAACCATCTTTATGAATACACCCAAAGAGTTCACGTACTTTAACAAAGAATGGGGAATCGGATACGATAACCCACACTATTTGAAAAAGGGTATCTACAAAACACCTAATCTGTATGACTTTGGGTGTCTTGGTATAGATAAGAAATACCCGGGATATGCGATACAATGGACTGGTCCTCTTGAGCCTGAAAAGGAAGAGGAAACCGAGGAATACAAGCGCGCACACACGTCCAAAATACAACTTCCGTTTTGTTATGAACCTTTAAATTATTCCTATCAAAGGAACAAGAAGTACCTCTCGAATGACTACTTCGATTGCTATAAGATTGCAACGCCCAAGGATTCCTCCAAGAAGGATGTGGTCCAAGCAACCGAAACCAAGACTGAGACGGATGAGTTCAAACTCTATGTTCCCCTTCTCATCTTGGAAGAAAAGATAGTCGAGTTGGAGGAGTCCCTCGAGAAAGAAAGGTTGAACTTTCAAAAGGAAAAGCAAGTGCTAATCACGGAACTTGAGAATCTAAAATCGGTCAAAACCGAAACTGTGTCTGATGAAGGACAGGAAATCCTTCGGTGTGAAATCAATATGCTCACATCAAAACTGGCTGCCTTGGCAACAAATGCGATGAAGGAGCATACGAGAAATGGTCAGATCCAAGAGCAGATTGACTAACTCCAATCTGAAAAGCAGATTTCACCCGATTCTTCCTCTAACTCATCGGACACGTCTTCGTGTAAAGCTTTCATAAGCAAAACCTCTTCAACACAAGACGATAAAGATTCTCAAGACGAGAGTGTTTTAAGGAATTTGAACTCTGATTTTTTCTTAGCTTCCGCACCAAATTCCCCAAAGCACACAAGCACTAAGTGTTCCTCGCCTTCCTCGACCGATCCAAGTCCTGTAATTCCGGATGTCGATTTCTCTGAATATATGAACTCCGAAGGAAATTCTGATGGAGAGTTTGAGTCGTTCCCCTTCGACAAACCTCTTCTGAGTCATACTGATTTTCTGTCTCCGGTAGTCAATCGACCGGTCAATTTTCTAAAGGGTGACTGTTCTAAAACAAAGGCCCCAGATGTGATTAAGATTTCAAAAACAAAGCCGGTTTCTCAAAAAGAATCACAGCCGAGGCAAAAGACCGAGCGATTGCCTATCAAAATTCCTGTTTCTTCAAAAGTCACTGACCATGCTGTCCATGTTGTTACAGATAAAAACGGTCACGCTAAACTAGAAAAACCAAAGTGGCTAGCTAAGGAACCTGTCGAGGATGCAACATCAAAGTCTTTCCATACTGTTTTTTACCCTAGGATGAACAAAAACGATTGTGCTTTGAATCATAGGAATGATTTTGTTAAACGTGATGTTTCTTTTCCAATTAAACTTTATTTCGTTCATCAATTGATTCAGTTATCGCGTGATTGTTTATGTTGTTCTAGTTGTGGTTGAAATGACTTTGATGACATTAATAATAATGATTGGTTTGGGTCATATCATATATATAATCATACATCCAAAAGCAAACCCCGTAAAAACACACAGAAACAACATAAGCAACGGGGTTCCCAATCTGAGGTTAAACCACAATAGGAGATCAAACCCATTCCTAAACGGGTTGCTCCTACTGAGGTTAAACCGGCACCCAAGAGGCAACTTGCTACAAAATCGGTTCCTCCAAAAGCTGTAAAACCTACACCTAAGAGGCAACCTGTGTCAAAACCAGTTCCTCCAAACGGTGTTAAACCTACACCTAAGGGGAAATCTCTGTCAAAGCAAGTTCCTTCCAGAGGTGTCAAATCTAACCCTCCATGACCCATGCATATATGGGTACATAAATTCCGCTAAACTTGTTTTTGCAGAACGGTCATGTGTGGTACTTAGACTCTGGATGCTCCAAGCACATGACCGGAAGGAGGGAGCTTCTCACGAACTACAAAGCAGAATATGGAGGAGACGTGAGATTTGGGAACGACCACAAGGCGCCGATTATGGGCTACGACGACATTGTTCAAGACAAGATCACTATCAAGAAGGTATCACACGTCGCGGGATTGGGACACAATCTGTTCAGTATCGGCCAATTCTACGACAAAGATCTCGAGGTCCGATTTAAAGCTAAAAGGTGTAGAATACTCAATGACGATGGAGAAGAGCTACTGGTTGGAAAGCGCAAGACCAACCTCTACACCATCGACCTCGCAGCCCTGAAGACCGATAACCTTGTCTGCCTCATGTCAAAGGCTAATTCCGAACAAGGTTGGATTTGGCATCGAAGACTTTCGCACCTTAACTTCAAAAGTATCAACAAACTGGTGCTGGGCGGACACGTGAAAGGCATGCCCGATCTTCAATTCGTGAAGGATCATCTCTGCGGGGCATGTGAAATGGGAAAGATGAAGCGGGCGTCGCATCAGCCGAAGGCAGCTCCGAGCACGTCCCGGTCCCTCGAACTTATCCATATGTATTTGTATGGACCGATGCGTGTTCAAAGCATCAACAAGCGCAAATACGTCCTGGTGATGGTGGATGACTTCTCGCGCTACACATGGGTCAAGTTCCTACGCTCGAAAGACGAAACTCCAGAGCTGATCATTAACCATTTGTAGTCAATCCAACTAAATCTTCAAAGTCCAGTTCAGACTATTAGGACCGACAACGGGACGGAATTCAAGAACCAAACGGTGAACAATTATCTGACTTCTATCGACAACTCGCAAACCTTCTTGGCGGCACGTACTCCTCAACAAAACAGAGTGGTGGAGAGACGCAACCGTACCCTTGTCGAAGGGGCTCGTACCATGCTTTCCCAATCCAAACTGCCGCTATTTCTCTGGGCCGAAGCGGTGTCTACTGCCTGTTATACGCAAAACCGCTCCATTATCAACAAGCGGTTCAACAAGACGCCGTACAAGATCACCAACAAACGCATTCCGAATATCAAGTACTTCCATTCATTCGGATGCACGTGTTGTTGGTTCCATATGCTCAAGAATGATTATAAAATAATATTACCGGTAATATATGATCCTATAGGGTCACACCATATAGCAAGTAGACACCGAATTGATATTTATAAGAGTTTGATTCCTAATAAATATTAATTATTTCTTGAAAATATTAATGAATATGATTCATAATATTAGATGCAAATAATAAACTTTGGTCACATAAAATAATACATATGATGGACTTATTTTGTAACTAAAATTGCAAGGAGGGACTTGGGGAGAAAGGTTAAGATAGTTAAAATATGATTTCAACCATCTTAAATTAGGAGGGTTTATTTTGTAACATTGCATGACCTTCTCTTTTTCTAGTGGCCATTTTGGGAGTCAATGTGCTCCTCATTGGACCTTTTGTGGTCCAATAGAAAATGCCCTTGTTTTTATTATACTTGGCCCTTTCAAGTGAGAGAACCCTAGACAACACAACTACCAAGCAACTCTCTCTCCCTCCTCTCTCCATTTTCAGTCGAAATATTGGCACACACCAAGTGTGTGTTTTTTGGTTCTTGCTTCTTCTTAATTCAAGTAGGTACTAGCATACTACAAAGTGTTGGGAGCTCGCTTGGTGGACTTCTTTAGAGGAACTCTAACTTGAGTTCTTGCCATCTTCTCCAACAAGAAGACATAAACAAAGGACTACAAAGGTTGTAATTTCTTAAAACCCCTTATGGTTGTTTTTAATCTTTCATGTTCATGCAAATGGATCCTTGGTGGGTAATGAAATGCTTTTTATGTTGTTCAAATTTTATGCTTCCGTTGCAAATTTTATGATCTTTGAAATCATGTTTTGAACAAAACCCAACAAGTGGTATCAGAGCCACTTTTGCATGCATGTTAAGATTTTTTGTGTATATGAAAAACACATGGTTTTTGGAAGCCATGGGTGATTTTTCATCTTGCATGAAGAAGTTCATGAATGGCATCTTTGGCAAAAAAAAATTAGTCTATAATTGTTATTTTATATGACCAAAACTTACATGCATTTTTGGTCATAGAAGTTGCCTTAGAAAAACAAAGTGTATGTTTAATTTTTATTGTATGTATAATGTGTATAAACAAGCCAAAGACCCCTTGTGATGATGGTTGTGTTGTTTTGTTGAAATGATTGTAATATTTATTTATTCATAAAGTATGTAATAGTAAATAGGCATTCTTTCATTTTGTTAATTTTTGTATATAACTAGATTTATGTTAGATTAGATTTATTTATATAAAATGTAACAAGTTTGAAGAATGAAGACCATTTGAAGACTTTCGAGAAGCAAGCACATACCATGGAGTTCCTAGAAGATTTGCATGCATTTGGATGTTCTTGCAAGTGGGAGCTTGAAGACTTCAATTTGGAATTTTTGGTCATCTTGTCCCTTAGGATTGGACTTGACATTCTTGTTTGGTTCACAAGAATTGTCACTAGATTTTTGGTTTGGTTTATACATTTTTACTTTTTCTTGATATTTTATGTTGATATTATCATGTGTGGTTGAAATAGGTTTTTGCATGCTAGATAATATTTTGAACATAAAAATAGATCATCTTTTGGAGTTTGGTTTTTCAAAATAACATTTTAAACTAAAATGATAAAAATGGGTTTTTAAATAAAAGGAGTTTTATTATAAAAACTCTTAAAATTTTTGAAGTAGTAAAATGAGTTAAAATTGTGATTTTAAAACTCATCCAAATTCCAAGTCTAATAATAAAAGGGTTGTTTTATTAAAAGGACTAAAATTGGTTCAAATGCGCTCAAACTCAAACTTTAATATAAGATATTAGTTTAAAATTGACCGCGACGAAATAGTTAATAAAATAGAGATTTTATTTTAAAACTAAAAGAACCAATAAAAGAATTTTTTTAAAAAAAGGTACCATGTGATATTGGATGCATGCAATATACATGATACAAAATGTTATTTATAAAACTAGAATTATAAAACATCGAAAATCCCTTTTATAAACACAAGTCTATGCCGTCCTTTTTTGAAAACACCCGCACGTCACTTGTATGATCCTTGTGGGATAAAGGTCACCTAACTACTTGGATCGTCTTTTGATGGCCGAGGTGGTTTCACGTTTTCTAGTGGGATAAAGGTCACCTAACCACTAGTTATGCGCCGATTCCACAAGTTGTTCAAGTTGGATGACTTGATCGGGGATCTTTTGTGATAAAGGTCACCTAAGCACTAGAAACCCGAGGCATAAATGGGATCAAACATGCCAAAACAAACGTTGTTAAGGATCCCATATTACTAGGAATTACATTTGGATGTAATTGGCGAACGTCACCTACCATGTTTAATTAAATAGATGGGATAAAGGTCACCTAACCATTTATTTGTTTTGCAACGTTGGATCCTAGACTTTATTTTATTAATGTTTTAAACACATGAAGGGTATTAATAAATAAAGTTTTGAAAATCGAAAATACTAAATAGAACTTTGTTAAATTTTGTAGATGACAACAAATGCGAACCACCACACCAATTACCTTCGATCCCTCCTAGAAAAGGAAAAAACTTAACCACACCAACTTCCTGAACTGGCGCCGAAATCTGAGAATTGTTCTCAGGCCGGAAAAGAAGTTGTATGTGTTGGATACCCCTATTCCCGATGAACCTCCCGTTACTCCTAGGGCTCCTCACGTTAAATGGTCGAAACATGTGGATGATTCGGTCGAAGTGTCAAGCCTCATGCTAGCCACAATGATTCCCGAACTTCAAGAAATTTTCGAGAATCACACGGCATATGATATGATCAATCAGCTGAAGGAAATGTTCCAACAGCAAGCCAAACTGAACGCTTCGAAACCGTTCGATCGTTGCACACATGTAAGATGGAGGAGGGAGGAAATGTGAGCAATCACGTACTCATGATGAAAGGTCATTTGGATCATTTGGAGCGTCTTGGCTATAAATATCCAACGGATTTGGCTACGGATATAATTTTGAACTCTTTGCCCAAATCCTATGACCCCTTCATCATGAACTACAACATGAATGGTTGGGAGAAACCTATCTCAGAACTGCATCAGATGCTCAAAACTGCTGATAAGAATCTCCCAAAGAAAACCCCTCATGTGCTCATGATTCGGGAAGGTGGAACCAAGAAACCCAAAACCACTAACTCCAAGGCTAAGTTTGTTAAGGGCAAAGGCAAGCAGGTTGCCCGAACCCCACAAACTAAAAAGAAGGAGAAAGTGGCCAAAGAGGACACATGTTTTGAATGTGGCGTGATTGGTCACTGGAAAAGGAACTGTCCTACTTACCTGGCAGAGTTGAAGAAGAAAAAGGCCGATGCAGGGCCTTCAGGTATCTATGTGATAGAATTAGATCTATTTACTTTTTCACCTAACGCTTGGGTATTTGATATCGGGTGTGGAACTCACATATGTAACATGTTATAGGGGTTAAGAAAAAGTAAGCAGCTGAAGACAGGCGAAATCGTACTCCACGTGGGAAATGGAGCAAGAGTTGAAGCTCAAGCTTTAGGAGATTACGATTTACATTTACCAAATGGCCTGTATTTGACATTAAACAATGTGTGTTATGTCCCTGGCTTGACCAGGAATATTATTTCAGTTGCACGTTTAAAAAAATCTGGTTTTACTTATCGTTTTTATGACGATTTTATTCATGCTTACAAAAATGATATGTTATATTTCGAGGCTAGACCTCTAAATGGTATATATGAAGTAAAACTAGATAGTTCCATAAACGATAGTTCTATATACCATGCTAACACCAAAAGACTCAAGGATGATTTGAGCGATTCTTATTTATGTCATTGTCATCTTGGCCATATAAACAAGAAACGCATATCCCAACTTCAAAAGAGTGGTATTTTGAAGGCAAATGAGAAAGAATCATTTGATATATGCGAATCTTGTCTATGTGGGAAGATGACCAAAGCTCCTTTCTCTAGTTCTAGTGAAAGGGCTAAAGATCTGTTAGTAATCATACATACTGATGTATGCGGTCCTTTCAGAACCATAGCAAGAGATGGTGCTAGATTCTTCATCACCTTCACTGACGACTTCAGTCGTTATGGTTATGTTTATTTGATGAAACATAAACATGAAGCATTTGAAATGTTCAAATTGTTTAAAAGTGAAGTTGAGAATCAACTCAATAAAACCATTAAAGTCCTTCATTCTAATAGAGGAGGTGAATATCTAAGTGATGAATTCCTAAATCATCTAGAGGATCGTGGGATTGTCTCACAACTTACTCCACCTAGAACACAACAACATAATGGTGTGTCTGAGAGGAGGAACCCAACCTTACTTGATATGGTTCGCTCTATGATGAATAGGAGTACTCTTCCTTTATCATTTTGGAGTTACGCCTTAATTACTGCTACCCGTATTTTAAATATGGCTCCAACCAAGAAAGTAGATAAAACACCTTATGAGATTTGGCATGGAAAGATTCCATCCTTATCCTATTTAAGGGTGTGGGGATGTGAGGCTTATGTGAGACAAGAAGCTTCAAACAAATTACATCCCATATCCACTAAATGCATCTTTGTAGGATATCCTAAATATTGTATAGGATACTATTTCTACAATCCCGCCGAGAATAAATAATTTATTGCTCGAAAGGCTGAATTCCTGGAAACTAGGTTCCTAATGGAAGAAGCTGGAGGGAGACAAATGGTACTTGAGGAAGAACCATTAGCTGATGCACCTGAGGTTGGCACCAGTACTCAACAACAAGATATTGAACCTGAACAAATGGTTGGTTAGGAGACAAATGAGACACAAAGTGTTCGCAAATCTGGTAGAGTACGACAGGAACCAGAAAGATATGGCTTTTCCATATCTTATGATGAATGTTGTTTCTTGGTGGATTCTGATGAACCCACCAACTACCAGAGTGCCATGACAGGTTCTGAATCTGATCATTGGCTCGAAGCGATGAACACTGTGATGCAATCCATGTATGATAATCAAGTGTGGGACTTGGCTGATCTTCCTCCCAACAGCAAGTCTGTAGGAAGTAAATGGGTTTTCAAAAAGAAAACCGACATGGATGGAAATTTGCACACATATAAAGCAAGACTTGTGGCGAAAGGTTTCACTCAAACTCATGGCATTGACTATGATGAAACCTTCTCTCCTGTGGCTATGATCAAGTCTATTAGAATATTGTTTGCCATTGCTGCATACTATGACTATAAGATATGGCAAATGGACGTCAAAACGGCTTTTCTGAATGGACACTTATCTGAAGATGTCCATATGGTTCAGCCTGAAGGTTTTGTCGATCCAGAGTATCCTAATAAAGTGTGTAAACTTAAGAGATCCATTAATGGACTAAAACAAGAATCTCGAAGTTGGAATCTTCGTTTTAATGAGAAAATCAAATAGTTTGGTTTCAATAAAAATGAAGATGAACCATGTGTTTTCAAGAAAGCTAGTGGGAGCATTGTAACATTCCTTGTGTTGTATGTGGATGACATACTGATCTTTGGAAATGATATTCCCTCTATGAAAGGGGTTAAGGCTTGGCTTGAGAAATGTTTCTCAATGAAAGATTTAGGTGAAACAACCTATGTTCTTGGTATAAAGTTCTATAGAGATAGATCAAGAAGACTTATAGGATTAAGCCAAAATGCATACATTGACAAAATCTTGAAAAGGTTCAAGATGCAGGACTCTAAGAGAGGATCATTGCCGATGCCATCTGGTACCATATTGAGTAAATCTCAATGTCCTAGCACAAAGGTTGAGCAAGACAGGATGGATGTCATTCCATATGCTTCTGCAATTAGATCCATCATGTATGCTATGATATGTACAAGACCGGATGTATCGTATGCTTTGAGCATGACCAGTAGGTACCAACAAGATCCGGGAGAAGGTCATTGGATTGTTGTGAAGAACATTCTAAGGTACTTACGAAGAACCAAAGAAATGTTCCTTATCTATGGAGGTCAGGAAGAAAGCCTTAGTATAAAATGTTATACTGATGCTAGCTTCCAGACGGATAGAGATGATTGTAAGTCACAGCCTGGTTTTGTCTTTATTATGAATGGAGGCGCCATTACTTGGATGAGTTCCAAGCAAAGTGTGGTTACACAATCCACTACAGAGTCAGAGTACATCGCAGCACCACAGGCTGCACAAGAAGCTGCTTGGATGAAGAAGTTCATTTAAGATCTAAGGGTGGTCTCTACCATTCAGGAGCCCCTATAAATCCTTTGTGATAATGAGGGTGCCATAGCCATAGCTAATGATGCCATGTCACAGAAAAGGACCAGGCACATTCGCCGGAAATTCAACTACATACGTGATGAAGTTGAAAGCGGTGAAATAAGTATTCGCAAAGTTCATACAGATCAGAATTTGGCAGACCCATTCACGAAGTCTCTTCCACCAACTAAGCATGAGGATCACGCTAGAGCTATAGGACTTAGTTATTCTAGTGAATGGATTTTATTTGCTTTAGTATTTGGATTTTGGAACAATGTAAAACAACAACTATTGAAATGAATCATTTTGTCTTTTTCATTAAATATTTGTTGAGTTCCAAATTAGCATGTATAAATCCTTGAATAATTTAGTTATTCTAAATGTCCATAGTCGATCATGGTTGTGGGAGCAACTATGAAGTAAGACTAATATGAATTAGATTGGTTGACCTTTTTAAGAGTAAAAGTGGCAAAGTGTTGCAACCAAGTTCATAGGTACTTGTTAGGGAACAAGTATTGGACATGACCCGCTTCAAGATCACCTCATGGATCGTCGTCATAAGTAAGTCTTGAATAAAGGTAGTATCTTTGTATCCTTTGACCTGAGATGCATATTTGGGACTCAAGTTTAAGGAGTGTTATGCTTTGATATGGTTAACCATTGTTCTTGAAAAGGGGCAGCTATGAAGGCCATCATTGGGCATGGCATGAACTGCATGAGAGGCGTATGTAGTCAAGATCGGATTTGTTTCTCTAAATATGTTAAATGTGAGACATCTAAGGCGCCTTACCAAAAATTGAACAATAGATGAGAATGATAATGATCCATGTCTCATGTTCAACATGATGTCTAAACAAATGGAAAACTGATACCACACCTTATACATCAATTGAAGCTATGAGCTTGTGGAAATTGGATGTTGTTGGATGGCATTTACAGTCATACATTGCTGGTGGCAGTGAGATGTTGCTAGATGTCCACCACTATCTATATCATTCTATAATACAATCTTGAGAAAGCGGGAGATTGTTGGTTCCATATGCTCAAGAATGATTATAAAATAATATTACCGGTAATATATGATCTATAGGGTCACACCATATAGCAAGTAGACACCGAATTGATATTTATAAGAATTTGATTCCTAATAAATATTAATTATTTCTTGAAAATATTAATGAATATGATTCATAATATTACATGCAAATAATAAATTTTGGTCACATAAAATAATACATATGATGGACTTGTTTTGTAACTAAAATTGCAAGGAGGGACTTGGGGAGAAAGGTTAAGATAGTTAAAATATGATTTTAACCATCTTAAATTAGGAGGGTTTATTTTGTAACATTGCATGGCCTTTTCTTTTTCTAGTGGCCATTTTGGGAGTCAATGTGCTCCTCATTGGACCCTTTTGTGGTCCAATAGAAAATGCCCTTGTTTTTATTATACTTGGCCCTTTCAAGAGAGAGAACCCTAGACAACACAACTACCAAGCAACTCTCTCTCCCTTCTCTCTCCATTTTCGTCCGAAATATTGGCACACACCAAGTGTGTGTTTTTTGGTTCTTGCTTCTTCTTAATTCAAGTACATTATACACTTGAATTAGAAGTTGCCCTTTGCATCTAACATTCAAGAAGGTACTAGCATACTACAAAGTGTTGGGAGCTCGCTTGGTGGACTTCTTTAGAGGAACTCTAACTTGAGTTCTTGCCATCTTCTCCAACAAGAAGACATAAACAAAGGACTACAAAGGTTGTAATTTCTTAAAACCCCCTATGGTTGTTTTTAATCTTTCATGTTCATGAAAATGGATCCTTGGTGGGTAATGAAATGCTTTTTATGTTGTTCAAATTTTAAGCTTCCGTTGCAAATTTTATGATCATTGAAATCATGTTTTGAACAAAACCCAACACGTGATATGTCTTAAACGACAAGGACGATCTCGGCAAATTCAGCCCAAAGGCAGACGAAGGAGTTTTCATCGGATACTCCATGCAGGCTAAGACGTATCGCGTTTACAACAAACGGACTAAAACCGTTATCGAAAGTGTAAACGTGACATTCGACGAAGCCGCGGATTTGGCTTCTGAACACATCAGTTCAGAACCCGGTTTAACTGGCGTGCTTGCTTCCGAACCTCCACGTTCGGGATCTGCACAAGCGACAGTAAATCCGAATCATGCATCTTCTTCGAATGCTGAAATTTCCGATTTAGATTTACTGTTTAAATACTTTTATGATGACATATTAAATGCTTCTACTCCTCCTCTCTCAGCACAACCTCGACTTGAAGCTGCTCGTATTGAGGATTCGGCGAATCTATCCGGTCCACCGCCTTCTACAAGCACGCCGTCCATCACTATGGAGACAGCTCAATCGTCATCCTCAACCTCTATTGATACTACTGTCCCCCCGGAGGAACCAGTTACTAACCCGGAGATCGCTCATAGTGATTCGTCATCTACCACAATCGACGATCAACCTCTGAACTCCTCGGAACTAGAAGTTCTTCCACCGTCGACGAATCCTCCCCCATCTCCTCCGAGAAACCAGCCTCCTACACTTGAAGCAGTTCAAGACCTTCCATCTGGTACGTACGTGGATCCGGACGCTTCTCACTCTACTCAACAGCCGCTTCCGTATACCACCAAATGGACGAAAGCTCATCCCCTACATCTAATCATCGGTGATCCTTCCACTCCAGTACGCACGCGAGGCGCATCAGCCAACTTTTGTCTCTTTTCCGGCTTCTTAAGTAAGATCGAGCCGACTAATGTACGAGAAGCACTTGAACATCCTGACTGGGTCATAGCTATGCAAGAAGAGCTCAATCAATTCGGGGCTCTAAAGGTATGGCGACTGGTCCCACGTCCAACCCACAAGACGGTGATCGGCACTAAGTGGATATTCAAGAACAAGAAGGACGAGGATGGCATCGTTGTCCGCAACAAGAAGCGTCTCGTGGCTAAGGGATACCGACAGCAAGAAGGGACCGACTATGACGAGACATACGCTTCGATGGCAAGGATAGAAGCCATACGTATGTTCCTTGCATACGCCGTGCACAAGAACATCACGGTCTTCCAAATGGATGTGAAGACCGCATTCCTCAACGGTGATCTCAAGGAAGAGGTAAACGTGTCGCAACTGGACGGGTTCGTGGGCGAAAAGAAGCCTGATCATGTCTACATCCTAGACAAGGCTCTCTATGGATTGAAGCAAGCTCCACGGACCTGGTATGATACTCTGACCAAGTTTTTGATAAAGTCAAAATTTTCATGAGGTAAAATCGATTCTACTCTGTTTATTAAAAATGAAAAGGGTCACATAGTTCTAGTTCAAGTGTATGTAGATGACATAATATTCGGTTCTACTAATCCCCAATATGCTAAGAACTTTGCCAAACTAATGAGATAATTTTTTAAAATGAGTATGCTTTGTGAGATGAATTTCCTTCTTGGTCTTCAAGTTAAACAACTGTCGACCGGAATATTCATAAACCAGGCTAAGTACATCCGGGATATTCTTAAGAAATTCCAGATGGAACAGTCCTCACCCATGACAACTCCCATGGCACCCGGTACTAAGTTACACGCCGATCCTAACGGAAAGGATGTGGACACTAAGACATACCGGGGAATGATCGGTTCTTTAATGTATTTAACTGCGAGTAGACCAGATATCATGTTCTCAACTTTTTTGTGCGCCCGATTTCAATCAAAACCAAAAGAGTCTCATTTAATTGCCGTCAAACGAATTTTTCGTTATTTACATGGTACTACTGATCTTGGCTTGTGGTACCCGAAAGAGACAGGTTTTGAGTTATCCGCTTACTCTGATGCGGACCACGTGGGCAGCATGATGGACCGGAAGAGCACATCGGGGCATGTGCAGTTCTTGGGAGATAGTCTGGTGGGTTGGGCGTCCAAGAAGCAGCAGCGCGTTTCTACGTCGACTGCCGAGGTGGAGTACGTGGCCGCCGCAAGCTGCTGTTCTCAAGTAATCTGGATGCGGACGCAACTCAAGGACTACGGCTTTACGTTTGTCAATGTGCCCATTTACTGCGACTCGAAGAGCGCCATTGCAATATCCAGCAACCCGGTCTAACACACTAAGACAAAGCACATCGACGTTCGGTATCACTTCATTACGGATCACGTAGAAAGAGGTACAATCAAACTCTACTTTGTAAATACTGAGCATCAGTTAGCAGACCTGTTTACAAAACCCTTGGACGAAAAACGTTTTAATACTCTTGTGTCCAAGTTAGGTATGCTAAATCTGAAGAATTAATCCGATTGTGTGCCCGTTACAAGTTCCATACATATACGAGTAACTGTCTACTCATCATCTGGTGTTTACACTCCTGATGTTTGAGCATACACTTTCTCGCACTTGTATTCTACTTGTTTCAGTTACACAGTTAGATTGAGTCTCTGTATTTATTAGGTAGATTTCGTTTGTTTACTTTCTTTTTCCGTGTGTTTCCTTTTCTCTCATACTGTTGTCTTACTTTATTTGCTTATATCTGTGCTTTCACGAGTGTTCATGTGTTCAGGGGGAGCACACACCGGTATCAGGTAAGTCTAATCTTATATTGAGGGGGAGCGTCACACACAATTTGTTTTAATGAAAAGTTTTTTGTGCGTGTGGATACTCCCGTGTGCATTTCACACTACGAGCACATTCTGAGGGGGAGCGTATCATTTCATGTTAATCATTTGAGGGGGAGCGACACATTTATTTCTCTTTAAATGTCCAAAAGTTTTTTTGTGTCAGACTCTCCATTGCATATTATGCACTATTCGAGGGGGAGCAAGTTTCTCCCCATGCTCAGTTTGAGGGGGAGCGAGAGAAAAAATCCTAAGGAATTTTTTTTAAAGGTGAGGGTTCAGACATGTTTGTTTTAATTTTTCAAAGTGTCCGGACAAGTCACCGGATACCCATTAATCCGGATAGCTTTCCGGACCGGATGGGTATCCGGGAAGACCCATCCGGATTACTTAGTCAGTATATATAGAATTCGTAAACCACTCATCTCAGTTATCCGAAATCCTTTGTCAAAAAACCACCATAAACCTCTCGCACTCTCTCTCTCGTTCGTCTTCTCTCACAAACCTCAATTTTCACTCAGTTTCCGTCTTCAAATAAGGTACAATCTTCGCATCATCTCTTAGATCGTTTATGATTGAGTTTCTTGCACTTCACACCACAAATCGACCGCCGATTTGGTCGATTGAATATTTGCGAAAACCCCTTTTGGGTTTCTACGACCTCGTGTCTTTTCGGTGTATTCTAGGTCGATATAGTTGCGTTAGTATGTTTATAATGTTCATTCGACACTACTTGGTTAGTTTATCACTTGTTTGGGACTCCATTTTGCTCGATTGACGATTTTGAATCTCGTCTGGAAACATTCATTTTTTCCGGTAACATTCAAGTTGATGATGTTTTGTCCGGTCACATTCATGAAATAGATATTTTATCTGGGCTCAATCAACATCTGAAAACCCTAGTTGTCCGGAAACCTCAGGGTTTCCGGTAAGTTCAACTACCAGATAGTTGAGGTGTCCGGAATCCAATTTGTCTGATAACCTCTGTCAACCGGAAACCATTTTGTCCGGAATGTCCTATTTATCCGGAAACTCTAATATCATCCGGAAACCTATGGTGTCCGGATACCTTATGTCCGGAAACTATGGTTTGTCCGGAAAGTTTGGTTTTTCATTCATTTGTCCGGACTTCCCTAGGTTTGTCTGTTCTGTACCTAGTTTTCATTGTTGTCCTCAATCTATATCAGATTGAGCCATTTAATGCAAAGGTACGCGCCGATACATGTTCATCCGCCTGGATTACTAACTGTGGTTCTTTTACAGATATTACATGGCGGATCAGGAACAACATTAACAAAACCCCGAAGAGCAAATTCCTCCCCAAGAGGAATTTATCGATGAGGCAGCTGATAATGCTTTGGTCGACCCTGGCCATGGCACTGAGATAGAGCCCAACAACCATCATTTGGACGCCGCTGAGTTCCGACCACAACCACAACACCGTGTGATTGTGGATATCCTAATGCGTCACCCTCTCCATGAGGCCCTCACCGCCACAGCCGACGTCCCCATGCTCTGCGTGTATCAAGTGTGGTTGTCTGCCCAAGTCGTTACGGCTGGTAATTCCAAGACAACCAAGGCACAGATCGACAAGCAACCTTTCACGCTAACACCTGAGTCCTTCCAGCATCTACTTTCTCTGACAGAAGCCACCGCCGGTGGACATCAACGCTACGACCCCGCGGTCAATGACGAGACTCTGTGCGCTCAAGTCCGTGCTCTCGGATACAACCACGATCTCATCCGTCCTTTCGGGTTCAACCGAAAGTATCTAGCCCCCCATTTGGTACACACTGTTTACGATTCTGAACGGGCGATTTCCGACTTCCTACGCCTATTTCATGTCGTGTGCTACAACCGCCACGTCGACTTCGCGATGATCATCTGGCGTGAACTAGTGCAAGCTATTCGTCAAATTGGAGGTTCTAAGCAGAAGAAGTTCCTCCCATACCCTCGATTTATCTCTCTGGCTGTGCGACATCATATGGACACGAATCCACCAATACTGCGACGTCTTAACCATCCGGTATGTCCTCCTCACCACTTACAATATATGGTGATTCGTAACCCGTCCACCGCCATAGCCATGTCCATACCTGAAGCCCTTCTGGCTCACGCGGATCCCACTGCACCGAGTGTAGTAGCATATAGGGAAGCGTTAGGGAATCCTATGATCCAGCCAGCACCGAAGGGACCTCCCCAGGGACATTGAACCGAGGGACGTGAGGGTCCTAGGACAAGAGGAGGAAGGGCCCGGGCAACAGGGGCTCCCGGGCGGGGTGTGTTGAGAATTCATGGAAGGGGAACTGGGGTGAGCGGTGAAGTGGAAACGCGTCCCACTACTAGCCAATCCCAAGCCGGAACATCATCCCGACCGATGC
Organism: Saussurea involucrata; assembly: GCA_033807775.1. Classification (NCBI taxonomy): domain Eukaryota; kingdom Viridiplantae; phylum Streptophyta; class Magnoliopsida; order Asterales; family Asteraceae; genus Saussurea; species Saussurea involucrata. Next base: position 104,861,347 of record CM066314.1, on the reverse strand, counting down.
TCCATCATGACATCGAACCTTGTCTTTCCGACCCTCCTTCACCACGCCGACAAGTTGAAAACGTGGAACCTGAGTCCACGGAATCCGATACGGACCGTAACATACGCCTGAAATTAATCCCTCATCGTATCAGACCAAACCCGGACTTAACCGAAGGTATCCCTTCCGACTCACCGACACCACCCCTCATCCCTACTACCCAACCTACTACGGGAGATACAAGGAGACCTGAGGGAGAATTAGTTGAAGAGTTAGAACATGTGAGAAGGAGGGAATTACGGTCGAAAGAGAACCAGGAAAGATTAAGCCATAAAGATAAAGAGGCTTCTGATGGAATCCAGCCAAGAGTCGCCCGGGTAGCCACATCTGCTATCCCGTCTCATCCGTTGGGACAGGGTATTGAAGAAGCCGCCGTGGACCCAGCAGCGCAATTACACAACCTCCTCAGCCACTCACCCGTCTCTTAAAAGACGGGTGTTTCAACTTCTCACAGGGATGAAGCACAACTTCTACCGGTCACTCACTCGGAGGGTACTAGGATTGAAACAAGAGACCAGCAGCCCCTGGTCTCGACTTCTTTCAGTGCACCATTGAGTCTAGAGCCACTTGTAATTGAACATTCTTCGGCTAGGACACATGATGAGGAAACGAACATTGGTGCTCTTGGTGACCCGATTGGAACCTCCGTAGTGTCTCCGTATTTAAGCGGAATGCGAGGATCGGAGGGAAATGCTACCACGGCTACCCCTATGCCAACCGTGAACGTAGGTGGCTCTGCCTCTAAGGTAGATGCCTCAACGGGTAATGTAAGTGATCCCGGAGTTATTTTGCCCGACTTTGTGTCAAAGGGATATCTGGACAACACCCTAAACATTGTCCGCGAGGCTATGGAACATCGCTTTACCAATGAGGTCGACAAACTGAAGAATATGATCAAAGGTAAAGAGAAGATGGTCAAACTTGAAACTGCACCGACACCACCACCTGCTCCCGTACAGCCCAATCTTTGGGTGGACACCCTGAAAACCATGCTTCTAGCTCAGCTGCTCCAATAATCCGTAACCGACGCCTCTACTGAAACAGACCTGCTATCCGTTCTGAAATCCCAGGTCAATGCTCCTTCGTCATCCATAACCACTCGCATGGATCATCTTGACTCGACTCTCCAGGACGTTCAACGAGCGATCAATACGCTGTCCGACATAGTCCGCTCACTCGAAGACACCTGCAAGAGTCAAGCTGGCGGTCTAAAGCGAAGACACGATGATCAGGATGATCCTGATCATCGTGAGGGGGATAATAAAAGACTAAGATTAACCGAGACCGTTGCCCCGATCCTCACTGAAACGACTAATGTGGTTCAACCGGATCCCTCCACTGCGGCAACTACAACCGAAGCTGAACCCGAAGCCGAGTTGCCTTTAGCCGAGATGGTAATTGATATGGACATCTCCGATGACGAAGACCCGACGGTTGAAAAGCCTGAGGGAACAACACAGGAATTGGTCAACTTTGATTCATCAGATGGATCTACACTCAACCTTATTGATCCAAACACACAGACCGACCCGGAGACCGAAAATGCATGGTATGAAAAAGCCGCCAGTGCCGTAAATCTCCAGGTAAATCTGGTTTTTCCACCTGATGAAGACGATAATGTTGACTACGACCAATTTCTGCTGCAAAATTGGTATGGTACACCTGTTCGCTCTGCTCAAGCCGCCGAAACTTCTACATGACCCGAGACTACATCTGCTGAAATTCCGATATCTCCTCAACAACAACCGACAGTTTCTGATCATCCTCCTCCCCAACAGCGACAAATCCGATGGGAGAAGATCATGATCCTCGTTCCTCACCTGGAGGAATCTCTGAAGAAGGTGTTCATCCATAGGTTACGCCCAATCGAGCCTACTTTCTGCATTGGTATTTACAGTTCCGATCCAGAATACCAACGTCGGTACATAAGTGCATTAAAGCGGTATCTGCCAGTTGGCCAAGTCCGAACCAAGCATAAGATCACCGAAGTGCTTAACATCCAGTCAGGCCGTATTATGAAAGTCACTTATCCAGTATTCACCGTCCGACGCGAAGATGGTAATGAATGGAGATTTTCCGAAGCCAACTTCAAGCATCTCCGACCGTTCGATTTCTATGCTATTCTGAAAGAACTCCGTACAAGAACTATCCGACCGCTTTCTGTAACTAAAGCGCTCGAAGCTGCTCGTCGATTCCTAGTCCGTACCATCATGATGTCTTATCTCACGGACTTCCAAATGGCAATCGAGAACAGGGCAAAGAAGGTAAACCTGATAAAGCCATATCTGAAAGCACCTGAGTTGAAGATGTATCCCGAGAACGCACTACTTCTGGAACCAGAATTTGGGATAGTCTACATCAACGATCAGAATGAAAAGAGATTTCTGCGCTTCAGTCAGGTAGACAGATTCTGCGACGGCACGCTCTTCAAAGTTCAAGATGCTCTTCGAAAAATCATCTCCTTCGAATATGAAAATCAAAGGCTCTCGTGTGTTCCCAATCCGAATGAAACTACTGCTCGAAAAGCCTTAGAAGTGGTTGAAGAACGCATCGACTATCGCCGTGCCATCCGAATGTTCGAGGTACACTTTGCGCTCCGAAAAAGATATGTTGCGAACTGGCGCCAACTCGAACTTCAATTCAAAGGGGGAGATTGTTAGGGTCAATTTATGTTGAATTAAAGTTCAAGGGTCTGTTTGTAATTGTTTGTTTCGAGCCTAGTTAGTGAACGGGCCGTGGGCTTGTTAACCACGGGCCCGCCATATATAATGTTTTGCTTTAGCGATTGTGTATGCTAGTTGTTCATTTTAACTTTCCAAAGCTAATTGTAATTCTCTCTCAATATTGAAAGTAAAGAGGATGACCAGTTGAAATCATATCGTGTGTTATTATCTATTGATTTCTTATTGTTCGTTGCACGGATCTAAGACTCACAGTTACGAAGTCCATCGTTATCTGGTCCCACTTCCACAACGGTATTTCTAAGGACTAAAGCTGCCCATATGGTCGCTGATGCTCGATCTCCACCCGAGAGCACGTCATACATATTTCCCCAAAATGAGCTATGTCTTTCTTCATGCCAGGCCACCAGTAGTCCTGACGTAGATCCCCGTACATCTTATTAGTTCTTGGGTGTATAGAATACTTCGACTTGTGCGCCTCTTCCAAAATCACATTTCTAAGCTCTCCGAGCCTCGGAATCCTGTTCCTCCTGTTAAAACACTTCATCCCTCGACCGTCCTCCACTAAAGAGGTTGCTTGCCCTACCATCATTTCCTTCCTAAGGTTCTCCGTTACTAGAGAGTCAACCTGGCATCTCTTTATCTCGATCAACTGATTAAATGTCACATCGTCCCTCATGGACACAATCCTTGGAGCCTCATTTCTTTCTTTCTGACTCAGGGCGTCGGCCACCACATTGGCTTTTCCCCGGTGGTACACGATCTTGCAATCTTAGTCTGTCAACAACTCAATCCACCTTCTTTGGTGCATATTCAACTCCTTTTGATCAAAGAGGTGGCAAAGACTTTTGTGATCCGTGAAGATCTGGCACTTCGTTCCATAAAGATAGTGCCACCAAATTTTCAAAGCTACGACCGCCAATTCCAAATCGTGAGTGGGGTACCGAGCTTCGTGATCCTTCAACTGCCGAGAGGCATATGCGATTACCTTTCCACGTTGCATTAAAACACAACCTAATCCTAGCTTCGACGCGTCACTGTACACTACAAAATCGTTCGAACCTTCTGGTAATGACAACACCGGCGCGCTACTCAGCATATCCTTCAGTTTCTGAAAAGCTTCATCTTGAGCTTCTAACAAGGTGAACTTAACGCTTTTCGAAAAATAGAAATCCTCTAACAAAATTAAATGTAATATTATTTTATATTAAAATAATAATAAATTGAACATATTATTATTTCATATAAGGTTTTAATGAAAATAAATGTATTATCATTTAAGTTTATAAGTTTTCTTATTATAATATTGTATTTTTTTATTACATCAACGTACTTTTCAATTACTTGCTGTTAAGGAATAAAAGATAGGGTTAAATGCGTTAAATAACAATCTAACTTTATAAGTTTTCTTATTATAATATTGTATTTTTTTATTACATCAACGTACTTTTCAATTACTTGCTGTTAAGGAATATACTTTAAAAAATTTACCTACTATGCGGTTAACTTCTTCTTCTTCTTCTTATTATTAATTTTTTCTTACACGACTTAACAGAAGAACTTTGTGCTTAAAATAGTAAACATCACATATCACAACACATTGAATACTATGTGGATCAAACATCAATTTGGATATAGGATTACCAAGTACATGGACACCATCTATATACATGTACCAATTTGTGTCAATCAACTCAACATAGAGGTATTTATCAACATATAATTGCAGTTTTCTGCCATAAATACTGGCATCTCGACATATTATTAAACGTAAAAATATTCTTTACATAGTGGAGGTTGTCTGGCAACTCTATTTTGACTATCTAGAACAACAAGGGCACTATTACCAACAATACTTTTGTCTAAAGATCTATCCCTAACCTCATCATTAGGCAATGGATCATCATAATCACTAGTTTGAACAAAGATAGTATCAAATAAATTTAAAGAATTTAAATTTTTAGGACAACGCACATTAAGATATTCACCTTTCATTTTGAAGGGGAAAATGCTTTCATAAAGTTTGACATCTCTTGAAAAAACACTTTGCTTTGAATCAAAACTTGTTGGTCCCGAAGGATTATACAAGTTTGTAGAAGGGGGTTGAATACAAACACAAGATTTTAATCTTTAAATTTTTTTATTGATATAATCAAACAATTTACAGTTTGTTGCGGAATAAGATTAAGTATAAAACCTAACCTAAACAAACTAAGAGAATCACATAGATTTCTTGCACTAGAAACGATATAAGGAAGTTAAGAAAATTAAGAGTAATTTTCGAAAGCACTAAGAGTTCAGATATGAGGGAACGAGCACTTCAAAGATGAAGTAGGGTTTCCATATTTATATTGCATGCATTAAATGCAAGACAATACAACTTTACACGTGGCAGCACTTGGTTGGTTGCATGAATTTGCCTTTTGCAAACATGCTCTTGGCCGCATGATGAATAGTGTAGTTGGCAGAGTGATTTGTACGATCCTGGACAAAGGGATGTCCTTCTGACAAATCGTACAAAGGCGTGCAAGGAGATAAGACAAAAGTAACTTGTAGAACAAGCTTCATGATCAGCGATCGCTAAGTTGAACATGCTCAGGTCTCGTTGATGTACAATTATCGTTAAGTATAATTTAAAGAACACATGTTTCCATCAGCGATACTAAACAAACTTAGCATATTTTCTTAGATGGTGAAACACTTATACATATTGTTTACTTACAATTTTCACTAAGTGATTCTAAGGGTCATCATCAAATCACTGAAGGGTTTGGATCAACAATCTCCCCCTATTTGGTGATGACAAAGCAATAAAGGAAAATTGCTAAGTTAAAAACACAAGGATAAAAAGAACTTATAAATACGTAGCCCATTTACTATTTTCAGGGATCTTTTTGAGTACTGATTGTTGATCCAAACCCTCAGTGATTTGATAATGACCCTCTCTTATATACATAGTGAAAATTGTAAGTAAACAATATGTATCAGAGTTTCACTATCACTGATAAGTACTAAGATCTTACAGTACCGCTGATAGGAACTCTCGCTCTTTAGATTAAACATTCAGCGAACACTGTTTACCATAATGTTCTGAGTCTGTTCAGTCGTTATGGTGATCGCTGATAAGTTAGTTGTTTACTTATGATCTCTGAAGACAAGTTTCACGTCAACATAGGTTCTACGCTGAAGTCGAAGATCAAGCTCAAGAACCAGCGACAAGTCTCCTAATGAACTGATGCGGATCAGCGAAGACTCAGATTTGTCCACTCAACGTGAAGTATCAAGTACAAGACTTCAGCTATCGCTGAACTTTATCATTCGCTGATAAACAATGATGAAGCGCTGAATCAACGAAAAGTTGATCATGAAGTCCTCCGTACAAAGTACTTTTGTCTTAACCACCCTTGCACGACTCCGTACGATACGTCAGAAAAAGAACCTCCTTATTTTCTGAAATCGTACAACCACTCTGATGCTACACTGTTCAAACATGCGGCTACTAAGGTTGTCAACAAAGGTTAATGACATACAACCAATGAGCTGCTGCCACGTGTAAAGTGTAAACTGTCATGCATTAAATGCATGCAGTATATAAGAAGAAGAACTCACTTCATTTTGAAGTAACTTGCTAACTCTGGACAAGTTCATCCTTCTTATCTTGAAATAGGTTATTATTAGTAATTTCCTTCTCTTTCTTAGTGCAAGAAACTTAGTGTTCCAACTTGTTTAGATTTAGGTTTATCCTTAATCTTGTTTCCGCAACAAGCTGTAAATTGTTAATGATTTATCAATAAACAATTTAGAAAAGTAAAATCTTAGTGTTTGTATTCACCCCACCCCCCCTTCTAATAAACAAGATGTAATCTATACTAAGATTTTTCTTCCTTGCTATTTCTGAAAATGGCCACCAACACAAACACAAACTATATCGACAATGGTTCTCTTGCTAAACCGCCTAGATTCTCCAGAGATAATTTTAATCTATGGAAAACTAGGATGATTCTCTTCTTAGAAGGTGTAGACCCTACTATGCCTTACTATCTTGAAAATGGACCATATATTTCTGTAAGAATTGATGCTGCAGTACCAGCCGCTGAGAATAGACCTGCTATTCCAGAAAGGCTGATACCCAAGGAAGTTCATATGTGGACTAACGAAGATAAGAAGAAAGTGGCTATCGACACAAAAGCCTGATCCATACTATCCATGGCTCTTCCTGACGAAGTCTACCATTCCGTCATGAACCTGAAAACCTCAAAAGCTATGTGGGACACAATATGTGTTCAGTATGAAGGTACGTCTGAAGTCCAGGACTCTCGAAAGATCAACCTGGTAAGACAATACGAAAGTTTCATCTGTGGTAAGAATGAAACTCTGTCTGAAGTTCACCAACGTTTTAACTGTTTAATAATAGATCTAAAAACTGTTGGTAAGGAATATTCTAACTTTGAAGTGCTGACAAAGTTTCTAGAATGTTTACCTGAAAGCTGGGACAGTTATTCTATGTGTCTGAAGCTGTCAAAGGATCTAAGATCAATGACCCTTGCTACCTTATATGGCACGATGCTGAATCATGAGCAATCGAGTCGTCTTAAGAAGAATCTTGTAAAAGATTCCAAAAGCACCCCTGTTGCTTTAATCTCAGAGGAACCTCTTCTCAGCGACCCTTGGTCACTATCACTGAGTTAGAAAGTAACTCTGAAAGGTCATCAGAATCTGACCTTTCAGATGATGATGAATCTTTGGCTCTTCTCACTAAAAAGTTCAGGAGATTCGCCAAATGGATCATTCTTATTTTCCACTGAGGATACTCATTTCTTAGAAGAGATGGTGGTTTGGTTAATGAACCAGCTGTGAATAAATTTTGTGCGCTTGTCATTTTAAGAGTGGAAAGATTCAGAATAAAGATATGACACGAAAAAAGTACGAGAGAATAATCTGGAAGGATTTTCTGGGTTTGGAAGTTCTTAACAATGCACTTTTATGGAGTTTTAACTAAAGAAACAGATTCTCTAGATTTACCAGATATCGAATACATCGAAAATGGCTTAAAAGTAGAATCTGTTTGAAGGAATGAATAACAGGTTAAAATCAGACCATGTTTCTACCAATAATCTTGTTTAAACGAGGATCGCTTGATATTGAAAACCAAGCTTCGCTCTGATACCAATTGTTGGTTCCCGTATTTGATTAACAAAGATTATCTTATCTATTAGTTCAAATATGATGTGTTGCGGAAGCGTATTTGAAGAACTAACAGATATGTTTATATAGAAACAACACAAAATACCAAATAAACAGTATATGAAGAACAGATGAATATCTCAAAGTTTACCGTATTTGATGAAGAACACTAACAATAGATTTGACGTTAATTGTGTGTGTGTGTTTTTCTGGTATCTGAACTGGTAAGGAAGAACTCAACATGAGTCTTCCTTTTATACTACTACAAAAGAACTATTCTAGACAAAAGGAATATTGCTACAGGAAAGAAGGGATGGCATGAACAGTTGGAAACCTGCATGCATTAAATGCGCTAATATCAACTTGCAAGGATTCCTATCAGAGTTTGACACGTGTTTGTTGTCGGACCATGCCTTGTACAAGTTGATGAACGGACCCTGGAACAGTAGCAAGATATTTCTGTAACAGTGGTAAGATATTTCTGCAACAGTGGCAAGATATTATAAATATCTTCCAAGTCTTCAATCTGAACCGCAGAGGCTCTGTCAAGGGTGACAGAGGTTCTGCGGCTCGGTCCTTGGTGAGCTTTCTTCTGTAGATCCTTCTTTGGTCCTTTGTGAGTAGTCTTTTGTAGATTCTTCTTGGGACTTGGTGTTCCTTGAATGATCTTGTTTGCTTCGGCAGATCTTCTGTGGAACACCGCAGAGCTTCTGTGGAACACCGCAAAGCTTCTGTGGAACTCTTTCATACTTGGCCTATTTTTCAATAATTCTAATATTATTAATATTTGGAGCTAACAATCTCCCCCTAAGTATTGAAAAATGAAAATTTGACTTTATGCATAATTTAGGCTAAGTAAAGTAGACAGAGGTTAAACAATACCTCAAAAGTTTCATTTCATTTCCTTTTAAAGATTACAGAGATAAATAAATGAGATTTAGACATTTGCATCTTTGAAGTCGTTGAAACTTCTGTTGTCGAATCCCACTTCTCTAAGCTCGTGATAGAATTTGATGCAGAGTTCTCTCAAGCCGATTGTAGCATCTATTTCTCTAATCATTCTTTCTGCTGATTCTTGATCCATAAGCTCAATACCTCTGTTCTCTTCTAAGATTGATCTGAACTTGTTCAGAGTACTGGTTGCATACTTCTGACAGTCCATTTCCACAAAAAGTCTTACTTGACCAGCAGGATCCATTTCCATAAAAAGTCTTTCTGGTGTTGTTATGATTGAGTTGGGTATTGCAGAAGGTGGGCAGTGATCTTCTGGTGGTCTCAGACTCAGGTTTCTGACTCCAAGATCTCTTCCCAGTTGAAAGTCTATCATGCTATACAGCAGAAGCTTTTCCCTCATCGCTTTCCTGAATACTTGATAGGCCCTTCTGTTAGCATCGTTGTCGAAGTTTTCTTTAGTCCAAAGTAGAAGATCTGGCAGATCGTAGGGGTTCAAGTTCCTTATGTCGGCATGTGAAAATTGATTTTCGGACTTGTTCTCCCTTTTGACTTTGTAGATGTTGTACCCGATCTTTGGAAAGGTTCTTGTTTGAGAGAATTTGCAGTATATTATCTTTTCAATTTTAGATTCTGAGAAAACTTTTGCCCTTGATTTTGGCTTTGTTCTGCTGAAGGTATTGTCAAGGTCAGCTCTGAGTTGAGGATCTTCGATGTGTGGCAGAGGATTGTTCTGATATTGCTGTCTGTAAAGATACCTATACACCACCTCTTCCATTTCTACATGTCGTGTAGTCGGTGGTGGTATTGGTCTTCGCAGAGCATCCATTTGTTGTTTTATCTCTGCAACCCTACCCTTTGTTGCTTTTGCTTTTGGATCAAGGATTGGAATATCTGACAGAGGATCTGAATTGAATGCCCAGTCTTCTTCAGGTTTAGGAGTGACAAAGGCATCGAATGAGCTCTTCATCAACTTCTCTGTTGTCTGAGGCATTGGCTTTTTCTTCTTTGGTTCTTCTGTCATGATACTCTTTCCTTTATCTTTGGCTTTGGGAGGCTCAGAACCTGTTGCCTGTCTTGGACTCTGTGGGTTTGCTTCTGTTGGTTTGGGTGTTGAAGTCTCTGTTGGTATGGGTGTAGAGGTTTCTGTTGGTATGATGGGGATTGCCTCTGTAGTTTTTGACTTTTCAGTTTCTAAGGACTCTGGTGGTGATGGTTCTGTTGGTTTGATTGGGGATTTAGGTTCTGTAGATGTTTCTTCTGTGAGCTCGGTTGTGGTTTGTGGAGGGATATCGAAACGTTTTGTAGCTCTGAAAGCGGATACGAACTCCATTCTCTTTAGGACATAAGTAGCAGAACGTTTAGATGTTTTTGGTTTGTGGGCAATGGATTTTCTTCTTGGGTGAGTTTTGGGTTGGGATTTTGGTGGAGAATGGGGAAGTTCTTCTGAGGATGAAGAAGTCAGGATTTGAACTTCAGGGACATCTTTTTCAAGGACAGAGGTGGTTTCCACAAAGGCTGGTGTTTCCCTTGTAGGTCTCTGTTGTGTTTCCTGAGTGTGGGTTTGGGTTGGTGGTGTAGAGGAAATTGGTACTGCTGATATTGGATGATTGCTTGCAACTGTTTCCCTTTGTTTCTCCCCTTGTTTCTCCCCTTGTGTCTCCCCCTCAGGATGTTCTGATGAATCATCATCATCAGAGTCATCCTGACCCTTATCTTCTTTACCCTCTGCTCTGCAAGTAGTGTCAGGTTTCTTCGCCCCGGCTGCCATCATTTTGGCACAAGGATCATCACAGAGACCAAGAAGAATTTGGACTTCGGCCTCTGTGTTGAACCACATCTTTCCCACACTAGCTTTGAAGTCTTTTACGTAAGATGCGTTGGCTATTGTGAAGGCTCTGATAAATTCTGTCATTTGATTCAAGATGCTTTGCCTAAGTTCTGTCAACTGGGCTCTGGTCATGTAGTCGGTAGGCTTCATGGCTAGAGTGGTGTCACACCCCGCTAAAGTGGAAACACGAGGTATAACAGCGTAGGGTTTCATTCAAAAGGTAACAGACAACACCAACCACAACACTCAATACAATAGTTCAAAATATTACATTACAACGTCTTAAGCAAATTGTTTCAAAAAGAAGACGTCGGATACAAAAATTAACAGTAGAAATTTTAATGTTCTTGATGTTGATGTCATCATGCAAAATGCACCCTACATGCCTTCGCTTACCTATTAGCACCTGAAAAGCATGATGAAAAGAAAGGGTCAACTACAAAGAGTTGGTGAGTTCACAGGTTTTCGTATGCACTAACAGTAAATTTGTATGCAAAAAATGTTATTGTGAAACGTTTGTTCACACGAAGTTTACGTAACCAGTTGTTCGAGTATTTGCACGAGGTATAAAGTATACAATGATGTCATCTCATTGAGCCACTACCAAACCTTCCGACAAACCAACGCCCCTTAAATTATTCACGTCCTACCTCAGCGGTGGATTAATTCCACATGGGTAAGACCATTATTGTTATTGGTAAAGTGCACTTCTAGCTCGTCAGCTTAAAGTGGGGTTGTCAATCTAAATAGCGCTACCCACAGATACCATCGTCTCGTAATGAGTTAATAAGTAGTGTCTAACAAGTGGGGACTTTTTCATTTAAAACTCAAGCACATCAGAAAGTATACATACCTTAGTGCACAAACAATTAAATTTAAGGTTAAACATTTCATAGCATAATTCAATCAATTTGAAATTCAATATCATGCTTTTCACCCCAAATTGTAACAAAAGAGTAAAAAGGGGCTGTGAAAACTCACTATGCTCAGCAAGGATTTCCAAGGGTTGCCGCACGGTTGCACAGTTTCTCGATTCTAGGTCCTTCCTAAGGAAGTGAAACACATCATCAGTTTCGGTCTATATCTTATGGCTAAAGCATTGCTTAGCCCATCATGTCTTATAAAATGCCTTAGTATCAGTTACTAGGTTTAAGTATTATTTCGCATTGTTGTTTATATGTTATTTATTGGTTTTAAAAAGGGTTGTAGGATTTTATTGTTACATAATTAAATTTATATGTTATATATAGTATTTAATCCTTTGTACCATGTTTTATAATTCCTTATTTACCTTGTGTTTTAATCCAAGTTCAAATTCTTATAAACTTCTTACTTATTAAGGCATCATTTATACATTCATATACATGTATATGTTATTTTCATTTGGTGTTTTAACAAATTCTACAATTAATATGCTTTTTAACTTTTAATATTCCTAAAAATCTCTTTTTCTTGAATTAGGGTTTTTACCTTTTTCTGATGGCAGAAATTTTAGGTCCACAAATGGTCATAATTAAGTATTTTCTGGAATAGTTTACTTAACCAAATTTTTATATATATTATTTTAATGTCTTAGGGAACTTTTGACATAGATATCACCATTTTTAGAAGTGGTTAGCTATTTTAATCATTATACCTAAGTTTAAGTGTCACAATTACCAAAACAGCCTGCACAATCCCTTTTGTCACGTCCATTTGGAGGGTCAAATCTCAACATTTTTCAGTGATTCAAATTGGGTTTTAAACTTAACTCATAGATGTATCTTCCAGAAAAATTTCATTGTCTTTGGTGACATATTTAGAGAGTTATGACCGTTTTAAGGTGGGTTTTATTTTAAGACAGATTCTGATTTCTTGCACACTTATCTTGTTTTGAATGGTTGAGACCTCAAATCTTAATATTTTTTTCTGAAACCACTTTTGTTTGAACCATAACTCAGTAAAAGAATTTCCAGAAGAAAAATGAAGAATTTTGTTTTAGTATCAAGTGAGTTATGAGTGATTTAAGTAGACATTTTCTCTGCTAGACTGTTTTTACACTTCTTCATTTGATGTGGGTAGATGAAGGGTCAAAACTTCGAGTTTTTACATGCAACTACTTGGGTTTGAAACATAACACAATAAACAAAGTTCCAGAAAAAGATTCATATCAATTAGTTAAGTATTTTTTAATATATGGTCGGATGAAATGCATGCAAGTAATCTGCCATCAACTAAAAATTGTTTATTCATGGAAAATGAGTGTTTTATCCCCATATTTTCACTCATATGGTTGGTTCTTTGATTGAACACTCATTTACCACTACTTTGACAATGTTCTTAGATAAGAAAATCTATTTTTGTCCTTAAAAAAAACTCATGCATGAACTCCCACATCTCAGATTGTAACAAAACCCACATGCATGTAGTTAAAACATCATCTCCTTGAGTTCTAGTTGTATGGATTTTGGATTGTCACCATTTGTTCGACATATAACATGTCATTGGTGATTAACCTTCCATTAAAAGGGTCCATTAGGGTCCTTTTTCCAGAAACTCAAGAGCAATGAAAATAAGTTGAGAAAAAGATGGAGAAATTACAAGAAAAGGAAGAAAATGAAGAAGAGTACAAGAGGGATGAGTTTTATTCACACTAGGGATGATTTTACCTTCAAGGATCTTCAAGGATGGAACTTTTGTGTTGTTCTTGGGGCTGAATTCGGCCAAGATAGGGAGGGAAGGGAGAGAGAAGAGAGAATTTGAATATAGAGAGAGAGTGAGATGTAGGAAATGAAGGGTTTTCTTGAAAATTAAGAAAATTAATACTTGGGTATTATGGGCCATAAAGAGGGCCGATTTTTTGGGCAATAATCTGGATTATTTTAGTTATTTTTTTTAAGTGTTAATTAACATTGTGTAAGTATTTATATTATGTAATTTTTATAAAAAGCTTGATTTAAGTAGCTAAAACCTCTTTTATCTACTTAATTTTTGGTTTGGTTATTTAAAGTTTTAAATTTTAGATTTGGGTATATATAAACTATATATTTACTCCTCTTATTATTAATATTGTTATAATTAAATGTTAACTGTTCCAATCGGCATTTTAAAGACAGCTTAAGCAGTTTCGTGCGGTAACAGGATTTTCTAAGCGTACTGTTGGAATTCTTAGGAAACTAAAACCTTAGCCATCATAATTAAGTCTTAATGAGTTATTTCTACATGTTAAGACATGTATTATGCTGTTCAATTGCTAACCTGAGTGTTTTGGTTTGACGGGTGTCACAAGTGGCTTCTGTTGTTTGTTCCTGAACTTGTCGTAGAGCTTTCTGCAGTTCTTCTGGAGTAATAACTTTTGATGATGACACTTGTTCTTTCATCTTTTCCAGATATATTTTGATCGAGTTGTTGAAGGCAGAAGTTGCAGCTTTTTCAAAATCAGCAGCAGCAGAGTAAGGTGTGGTGGCAGAAGTTGTGGCAGCAGACTTCATCTGGGCTAGAGTAGATTGCACCTCTGTGGACAAGTTGTCCATTTTGGTGTTTAGTTCTAAGATGGCCTTGGATGTAATTTCTTCAAAAGATTTGAAAGAGCTTTTCAACTCTTTCAATGTTTGGTTCACAGAGGTGACAAGGGTTTGGAACTCACCCCTTGATACGTGTGAACTCGTTGTAACCTCCGGAGGAACACATTCGTCTCCAGAGTTTGTCCTTGTTCCTTTGACACCTTCTTTCACCCCTGTTTGTACGTTGAGGGTGGAAGGATTTCCTTCTGATCCTTGAGGAGAAACTTGAGTTTCAACCTCTACAGAAGTTCTGTGAAGGTCAGAGTCCAAATCCACTCCAGAGGTGGGTATTGGAATGTCCTTCTGTTGACTTGGAGACTTGTCTAGAGTCTCTTCGTCATTGTGCTCTCTACTCCCCTCTAAAAGGAGGTTTGGCCCTATCGTTGTATGCGTGGCAGAGGAAACGAATTCCTCTGCTAGGATGGCAGGTGTGATTTGGGGCAATAAATCACGAACTATGGGTGAGTCCTTTCGAGAGGACTCCCCAGGAATGGTTTCCCCGGTTATATTAGGTACAGAGGTTGAAAGAGTAACCTCTGGCTGGCTGGGAGGGGTTGGGATCGAGCTGTGCTGCTCTTTTTCAATGATACCCTCTACCGCTAGACCGGCGGTGTCAGAAATGTGGGTTGCACTAGGAGGGGGTTGGGGATGTGTGCCTTCTACTTCTGCGGCATCTTTTTCTGCATAACCCTCTGCTATTTCTACCCTAACCTCTTCCTCTATTGAAAAGTCTATGTTTACCTATTCTTCTGAGGTTTCCTCTGTAGGCGCTACTGTTTTTGCTTCTACTCTTAAGGAATCATATATGAAATGAGATCCTATGAGTTTTCGTACGTGAGGGTGCATGGTTTGCGTACCTTGAGCTTCAGAAATGACTTCTGTTGTGCGCATAGCCTCTGTAGACTGATCCAATGGTTCTGCGACCCATCCTGATGGATCTAAGGTTTGAGCAATGTCGGGATTGTTGAGGAAGGCATTGAAATCTCCCTGTTGATCTGCATATATTATTATTGGGGAGGGAGGTTGCAAAGGCGTAGTCTGATCTTCCTCTTCTTGTTCTACTTCCTCTGTAATGACCTACAGAGGTGATCTTGGTTTCTTCTTCTTTGACTTTCTCTTCTTTGGCTTAGGAGCTCCCTCTTCTGTGGATTTGTATTTCCTTTTCTTTTGTTTTGGAGGGGAGGGAGATGCAGAAGATCTTGTCTCTGTAGTATGTGGTGGAGAAGAGGTTTGAGCTGCAGAGGTTGTAGTTTCCTCTGTGGGTTTCTTTTCTTGCTCTTCTTCTTGGGTGTTGCTGCAGAGGTTTTTCTTTTTGGAGAAGAGGGGTAAATGCTCTCTCTTTGGGCTTTGAAACGGTCTTGTACTGAATAATATTTCTCTAAAGCTCTAGCCCGTTCTTCTTCTGTCATCCTCTCTACTATATCTACACCTAAGGGGGCTCCTAGACGCGGGGGTGTCATAGGACTAGGTTCTGGAGTCTTGTGGACGCGTATATATTCTAATTTCCTATCCTCATCGGTTGCATATGACAGAAGGTTCTTCGACAGAGGTCTGCAGTGGGGGTAATTGTCTTCATGCTCTGTAGGAGTATTTTTATTCATTGGATAAAGCTTTACATATGGCCCTTCCATTGGCCATTTCTGCATTTGAAGTAGAGGCTCGAAGATTACTCCTAGAATTCTTTGATATTGCAGAGGAGGCAGATACCCTGGTGTATTCTTTTTGGCCCTTTGAGTTGCGAGCTTTCTGTCGATCGTATTCACTATCTCTTGCATCATGATGGTGGCATAATCAAGTGGAATATCGTAATAGATTCCATACATGATGGCCAGGATCTGGAATGAGCTTTGGTCAGGGCTACCGGTTTTCCCTGTTAGGCAACGATTTAAGATGGAGAAGAGGGTATTCCACAGAGGTGGTAGTCTGCCTCTGCGGAAATCATTGCGTTTCCTTAGGGTTGTGTTATACCCTAACATTTCTACGAATCGGCAGAGTTCCTCATCCGTCGGAACCTCAGCATATTTCTTGATTCCAAGTAGACCTCTGGTTGGCAGGTTGAACTCTAGTGAGAACATGGTTCTGTTGAACATGAGTTCGAGGTACTCAGACTTGTCTGGCTTTGAAATATATCCCTTTATCAGAGAATCATCTGAATCAAATTGGCAACTTTGCCAAAATTGATTTAGATATCGTGCAGGGATTTTGGTTGGGGTTTTGGAAAGGAGAGGGTATAGTATATAATTTTCCATGATATTTAGGAGAAGAGCATGGGCTTCGCCGAAGGCTGTTGGTGAGGGTACTAGGTAGTAGTTGTTGGATTTTAAAGGAAGAACATCCTCAAAATGTTCTTTGTTCAGAAAATGTTGAAGGTTGGTGGTTGGTGCAAAGTTTGCAGAGTCGCCTGAGTTTTCTGTTTCAGCATTTACTGCGATGTTAGGGTTTTGGGAGTGCTCTGAATGCACTGGGGAGTGTTGAGGGGAGTTCGCTGGAGAGTTTTGAGCAGCATGTGAACTGGAAGCCATTTTTTCAAAGTAAAATGAAGATTTGAATATTGTTGCAGGTTCGCCCGAGAAGAGGGTGAGTAGAGTTTTAGTGAGGTAAGGTAACTTGGGTTTTATACTGAGTTTGTGGCCGTAGAATCTGAAAGGGTTAATATTTTGAGGTAAATAATATTTGGGGTCCGCACTTGAGTGGTTACGGCGAGTTCAACTTTGCATAGGAACGTGTTGCATGTAGGTCCAATGAAAAGATGTCACGTCCTCTGTGTCAGTTATAACGAGACGTCGTGGGCGGCCTTATTAAATGCTAGGCGCGTGGGCCTCTTTACCTCCACATGATTCTCACTCGCAGAAAAGTTACCGTTACTGTTACAAAAATGCCTAAAGTAAAAACTGACAGAGGCTCTGTGATTTGAGAATCTTATTTTTCTTGCCTCTGTAGGTTGTACCTTCACAGAATGGTTGAAAAAATCCATGGAGAGGATCGATAAATTATTTGTATAGAAACTCCTTTACAGAGGTTTTTGGACCTCTGTCAGAGCCAGCAGAGGCTCTGAGACAAGAAATTTCTTATAACTAATAATTTATAAACATTTTTGATCATCCAGGTTTTTGATTGTTTTTAACAATGTTTTTAGGACCTGTTTGAAAGCTGGCGTCCTAGAAATTTGTTTTTGAAAAAGATTTTGTGCAACAAAAAGTCTTTTAAAACATGTGTTGGTCTACAGAGGTTCTTTCTTGTGGAAAGAACTCTGTAACTAGATACTTCTGTTGCAGTGTTTGTACGCGATGATTCTTTTTGAATTTTGATACCTAGAATGATTGACAAGAGTTTCCATGAATTATTGATTTAAGATCAGAGCTTTTGCCTGCAGAACCTCCGTTGGACTCAGTAGAGGCTCTGTGACCTTAAATTTCTAATAATGGAAAACTTGATATTCTTTTTGATCAAAATTTATTTGGAATGTGTTTAATAATGTTTCTAGAAAATATTTAGAAATTTGTGTTCTAGAAAATTATTTTCAAAAAGAATTTGTTCGAGATACTAACCTTTTTGTTCTTCTTTGTCCGACAATGTTCTTTTCTTCTGTTGTTGTCATCTCTTCCTCTGCTCCCCTTGACTTATAAATCTCTGTAAATTAAGCAAGGTCTCCTTTTTCTCCCCCTTGATCTAATCAACCTCTGTAGATCAAGTTTGTTCTCCTATGCTCCCCCTTGACCTATGCTTGGTTCAAATAATCAGAAGTAAATGTATATAACATAGGTCTTGTATCAGAGGTTCTGTTGTTTTTCAGAAAGGAGTTTTTAGAATCTACATACAAAATTGAATTATTTATTAAGTATATATACATATAAAAGAAAACATTATTTTACAAATGAAGATAAGATACTTACAGAGTTTAAGTCATATTTATCATTCCTAATTTACCCACCAAGTAAAGGAATCTTTTCTCATCAAGTGCCTTGGTGAATAAATCAGCAAGCTGAAATTCTGTTGGTACAAAATGCATCTCGATGGTTTGATTTTCCACATGATACTTCAGAAAGTGATACCTGATATCTATGTGCTTTGTCTTTGAATGTTGTACTGGATTTGCAGAGATGGCAATCGCACTTTTGGAATCACAGAAGATGGGGATTTTGCAAATGATGTGACCAAAGTCTTTCAGCTGAGTTTTCATCCACAGAACTTGAGAGCAACAGCTAGCAGCAGCAACGTATTCAGCTTCTGCCATAGATGTTGAGACACAATTCTGTTTCTTTGAAGTCCACCTTACTAATTTCCCACCTAGGAATTGACAACTCCCAGAGGTACTCTTTCTGTCGAGTTTACATCCTCCATAATCTGAATCTGTGTATGCCTTTAGTCCAAAACCAGAGTTTTGTGGATACCAGAGGCCAAGATTTTTGGTCCCTCTGAGGTATCTAAAGATTCTCTTTACGACAATATAATGTGACTTTTTAGGATTAGCTTGATATCTTGCACAGAGACATGTGGCATGCATTATGTCAGGTCTACTGGCCGTTAAGTATAATAAGGACCCAATCATTCCTCTGTATAGCGTGCACTCGACAGAGATACCATTTAGATCTGAAAAAAGTTTATTTCCAGTGGCCATTGGGGTTTTCATGACAGAGGCATCAGAGAGGCTATATTTTTCAAGTATGTCAGAGACATATTTTGATTGGTTTATGAAAATTCCTTCTGATGTTTGTTTGACTTGAAGTCCGAGGAAGTAGGTTAATTCTCCCATCATACTCATTTCAAACTCACTCTGCATGAGTTTTTCAAAGTCTTTACGTTTTTGTGCATTTGTAGATCCAAAAATAATATCATCTACATATATTTGTACAAGAATAAGCTCATTTCCTTTTCCATTAAAGAATAGAGTTGTATCGGTGGTACCTCTTTTGTAGTCGTTATTGAGAAGAAAAGTGGAAAGTCTTTCGTACCATGATCTTGGAGCCTGTTTCAGTCCATATAGAGCATTGTCGAGGTAATAGACATACCTTGGGTACTTTGAGCTTTCAAATCCTGGTGGTTGTTGGACGTATACTTCTTCTTGAATTTCACAGAAAGGCAGATTTTACATCCATTTAATATACTTTAAAACCTCTGTGGGCTGCGAACGCTAAGAAAATTCTTATTGCTTCAAGCCGTGCAACAGGGGAAAAAGTTTCATCGTAATCGATGCCCTCTTCTTGGCGATATCCCTTGGCCACCAGTCTTGCTTTATTTCGAATGATCACTCCATCTTCATCCTTTTTGTTTCTGAAGACCCATTTAGTCCCTATGGCCGGTTTCCCTCGTGGCAGAGGTACTAGAGTCCAGACTTTGTTTCGCTTAAACTGCAGAAGCTCTTCTTGCATAGCATCCACCCAGTTTGGGTCGTCTAGGGCCTCAGAAATCTTTTTCGGTTCGATCACACTAATAAAATTTGAAAAGAAACAAAAATTTGTAGAAGCTGATCTTGTTTTTACCTTATCAGTGGGATTACCGATGATTTGTGTTTGAGGATGGCTTTTTGTCCATTGAGTTGTTCGTGGAAGATGATCATTTGAGTCATTAAGTTGAACTTCTGTAGTTGAAGTGGTTGATGGTTCAGCTTCTGTAGGAATGGGTATTAAAGTTGGGATTTCCTTCTCTGTAGGTATTGTGGTTTCATCTTCACTTCCCTCTGGTGTTTCTTCTGGTGTTGCTTCCTCTGTTGGATTTGTTGGTATTTGGATAACCTCTGTTGTAGAATCTTTTGTCGTCGTCTCTTCTGTTAGATTTTCATTACATGTATTTGTAGAAGAGGATGAGGGTTTAAATGGATCAGACAGAGAGATACTTACTTCATTTACGGAAGGTGATTTTGCAGAGGTTCTGTTGGTTCTAGCAGAGGAATCGACATTGTCGTTGAATATCTCTTGAAATAGAAGATCTAAATCTTTATTTGTTTTTGAGATGCCAGAGGATTCCTTGTTTAGCCCGAGTTATGAACTGAGTTGTTCAGAAGTCTTTTGGAATGAGTCATCAAAGGACACATTGATGTTTTCTACTATTGTGCGCGACTTCAGAAGGTGAACTCTATAGGCTTTGGAAGCGGCAGAGTATCCGATGAATTTGCCTTGGTCAGCCTTTTCTTCAAACTTTCCTCTCGAGTCTCTGTCGTTTAAGACAAAGCATTTGCATCTAAACACATGGAGAAACTTGATGTTTGGTCGTCGTTTGTTGATCAATTCATAAGGAGTTTTGATGTGTGTTTTCACGATTGTTGAACGATTTTGGGTATAGCAAGCAGTTGAAATTGCTTCTGCCCAAAAGGTCATTGGTAAACCACATGCAGAAAGCATGGTTCTTGCAGCCTCCACGAGCGTGCGGTTCTTTCGTTCCACCACGCCATTCTGTTGTGGGGTGCGAGCGGCAGAGAAGTTCTGGGATATTCCTTCTTCTGTGAGATAGGCTTCAATGACAGAGTTTTTGAATTCTGTGTCATTGTCACTTCGTAACTTCAGAATTCTGCACTCATAAAGAACTTGGATTCTTTTCATTAGATTAATCAAGATGCATGGAACATCTGATTTCTTTTTGACAAATTCAACCCATGTAAATCGTGATAACTCATCAATTAAGACAAGTATATATTTCTTGCCACCTAGGCTCTGTATAGCGATTGGACCGCTGTAAAGCCCGTGTCCCGGTATGTAATTTCGTTTTATTAATTCTTTTTTTTAAGATTTATGTAACGTGGTTGCCGTTAGCGGGATTAGACGAATCGGACCTAATTGTAAAAATGTCGGAATTTTGGTTGTTTGCGAGGAGAAATTAAGTGAGGGACCAAAATTGTTCAAGGGCCAATACTTTGCATGGATCGGCCCATGCAAAGTCCAAAAAGAAAAAAAAGAATGAAATCCATAATTCATTTTTTTGGGAGTTGGTTTCGTGTTTTGGCAAACCCTACCCCCCTCTCTTTTTGACTCACGTCTGCAACCCCTTTCCCCCTCTCCCCTTTTGTGTCGTCGGCCGGAGATAGAAAGGAAACCGAGAAGAGAAAGAAAGAGAGAGAGAGAGAGAGAGAAAAACCGAGAGGGTTAGAGAGCGAGAGTGGAGAGGAGGAGAAAAGTGGTCGCCGGCGTGAGAGAACCACCGTCGGGGTCGGTCGGGAGGTGAAGAGGGAGAAGCGATCGCCGGCGAGTTCGGTCGGAAAGAGGGACGTAAGGCGTTGCGTCGAGGTAATACCTTCTTCTCGTTTTTCGTTGTTGTTTCGGAAAAATGTAAACCGCCACCACCACCGCCGCAGCCACGGCTGCCGGCGGTGGGGCCGCCGCTGCACGCCGCCGGGGTGATGGCAGGGGGTGCATGTGTGTGGGTGTGTGCGGTTGTGAGGTTGCGGGCGAGTCGGGATGGGTGGTGTTGAGAGGTTTCGCCGGTGGGTGTTACCGTAACCACCGTCGCCGCCACCAACCACCACTACCGCCGGAGGCGGCCGTGGGTAGTGCACGGTTGTTGTCCAGCGTAGTATAGCCCTTTCCAGTAAGCTCGTAGGCTGTTCGGGTCTGTTTGGGTTAAGCTTTGGCTTAATGGGTTTATAAACAATATTTGTCATTTTATGTGAAAACGTTTGTCTGCCACTGTTTTACGATGGCCATAACTTTTCCGTCGTTGCTCGGATTGAGGCGAATCCGGTGCCCACGGTTCACATTCTGTGTCGGGCATACTTTTCGTGTTTTAGCGGAAGTCCGGTTCGGCCTCTAGCTAGGCGTATTTTGGCTGTCTATATAGCAGGTCCGGATGTGGCAGATCGCGTTCCGTTTTAAAAGTCACAGTTTCTGCCACTGTTTTGGGAAAGCCATAACTTCTGCTAGGAATGTCGGATTGGGATGAAACCAGTGCCAAAGGTTCCCATTCTGAGTTTAGTAAGTTTCTTATGTTTTGCGGAAAAACCAGTTCGGACCGTAGCTAGTGTAAAACTGCTGTTTTATAACGAAAGGTGCTGTTTTTCGCTGTGCAGTTAACCAGTTTTGTAAAATCCATAATAAATTGTAGAAAAATCGTTAGAGCGCGTGCGATATGTCCCTGGAACTCTAAGACATAGGACTTTGTGTTTATGGAAAAATATTTCTAGTTTAATCAGTTCTTGAGGGGTTAAACAGGTCCCGAACAGACCTGCGTGTTGAGAGTAAAATCTGGAATTTATGCGTTTTAAAGCTAGTAGTCGTGGCCTTGGTTTGGGGGCGTCATTTTGATAAGTGTTAACGTTCGTTTAGGTGTCGGGAAGTGATCTTGGATTTGTGGAGCTTGAATTATTGTTTGAGAGCTAGGCGCGCTTACGAGGTGAGTTCTCTCACTATAACTAATGTCGGTTACTTTTTACATTACGACTTGTACGTGTGTGGTAGTTTTCATTGTTTGTGATGCGGGACTAAATAGTGGGGCGTCTAGTCGAACTTTTATTGTTATGACTACGCGGGTGGCGTAGGAGTTCGGTGGGGCCGAGGTTTATATACGCGGGTGGCGTAGTAACTCGGCGGGGCCGAGGTTTAAATACGCGGGTGGCGTAGTGACTCGGCGGGGCCGAGGTTTATATACGCGGGTGGCGTAGGAACCCGGGGGAGCCGGGTAATGCGTGCACGGTTATTGTGTGGTCGGGTGGACCAACTTATGCCTTTGGGTGGGATGGTGTAGGTATGCATGTTTATGATTTGTTCGTAGACTTGTATGCTGTTTATGTGCAATTATCTGTTTAGAGGTGGTGTGGAAATAACTGTGTTATTTATGGTGTCTGAATTCACTAAGCTTCGTGCTTACCCTTTCCCAATAAAATTGTGGTTTCAGGTACGAGTGGCTCCAAGGCGTGACGAGTACACACTGACGCGTGGGAAGAGTTGATTACTTTTATGATTTTAATTTTAGACATTTATTCCGCTGTTTATTGTTCGTGAGAATATTAATTATGAGTTTGCAAACGAAACGACTGAATTATTAAATGAGTTTTTATTAATGAAATGTTACTTTAAAAATTTTAAATTCCTTGTAATTTTTGGGACGTTACAACCGCAGAGGTCAATGTGAAACATGTACAGAGGTCTAGGACAAGATACATCAGTTTTGCCTCTGTGGGAAGCTCTTTTGAGTTTTCCCATTTCACATGTAGAACATAAATGATACTTATTGAATTTAACATTTGGTAAACCTTTGACCAGATCAAGTTTTACCAGTTTATCTAGAGTATGAAAGTTTAAGTGACAAAACCTGTTGTGCCATAGCCAGGCTTCTTCACTTTTGCTTGCAACAAGACAAATGTTGTCCTTGTTTTTGGCATTGAAGTTCATTAGATACATATCACCTTTTCTTTTGGCTCGCAGAAGTTCTATTCCGGTGTCTTCACTTAGTAGAGAGCAGAATGTTCTCTTGAATAGTACATCGAATCCCGTATCACAAAGTTGGCTTACACTGAGTAGGTTGTGTTTAAGGCCATCAACATATGCAACTTTGTGTACAGTGATATTCTCTTTCTTTATGACTCCATAGCCTTTGATATGCCCCTTTTTGTTATCTCCAAAAGTCACTGATCCACCATCTTCTTTTTCTTGGAATGTGGATAGAAGACTTCTGTTGCCAGTCATGTGCCTTGAGCATCCGGAGTCTAGATACCATATTGGCACAAACTGCTTCTGCAAAACAATCACAGAGATTTAGGTACCCATATCCACATGGGTCCAGTTTCGTCAGAATTTTTCAAATTTGCCTTAGCATTTTTGAAATACATTTTATCTTTTGTCGAAGAATCAGTTTGTTTCTCTTTTATATTTGATTTAACTGCAGAGAGAAAACAATTTGAACTACAGAAATGATTATTTAACTTGAACATTAGATAAAAACAATGACAGTATTGAACATTAGAAGTGATTTGCTTGAAATTTTCATTGAAAACTTTAAACTGGGCCACAGAGGTATTACATTCTATTCTAGCATATGGCTTCCTATTACAAGAAGATTTATGTAGATTAGATTGTCGGCAAAAATCTTTGTTTGTAGCAGCCTTCTGTGAGTCCCTTCTGTGGTGACCTTCTGTTGATTTCACTGTCACAGATGAAAACGATTTGTTAGGTTTTGTCCATTTACCCTTTTGTTGCCATGTTGGGTTTTCTTTTATTTTTAAGGGTTTTAAAAACTTTGAATCTCTTGGATTTTGAGAGGATATTAACTTCTTCTGTTTTAACTTTTCAAGCTCAATAGTGGTTTTGGCTTGTATGCACATATCCATAAAGCCTGGACAGATAGGAATTCCAGTGATTTTCTCTTTTAGAGAAATAGTTCTGTTAAGAACTTTAAATGTTTGTTTAACAACCTCTGTGTCACAAGGAATCTTTTCTATTTTGTCAGTCTCTGAGTCGTCAGATGATGAATCGTCCTCATATACGGAGGTTGAGTCATCAATATTTCTTTCGACAAAGGCTGAACTTTCCGAACATGTGTCATACTTGCTTTCTTCATCTGAAAAAATATTTTCTAAGTCAACAGAGGTGTCTGACAAGATCTCTTTAGAGAGTTTTTGATCTACAGAAGGTGTATTTGAATTTTTCAACATATCTATTTTCCCAATTTCCATACTTTCCTTTTCAATTATATTTCTTAGTTTTTCTTCTGAAAAAGATTGGTTTGAACTCAAGTGCTTCTGCAGATAATTTCTTTTCAGAATCTATTGTGCAGATAAAAGCAACTTGAGTTTGAGTCTCTGGTTTACCAAACTTGAAGATTCCTATCTGATTTTGAGTTTTCAGATATCTCTTTGGTTTGGATCCTCTTTTGACAGAGGTTGAAGGTGATAAGTCTGTGTTTTCAAACCACACATTTATCATCTTCATGGGTTTCCTTAAGTGAGGTTCCCAGAGACTTTTACTCTCTTACTCACAGAGATTAAGTTTGGAAAATTAGGTTTGTTGACTTTTCCTACTGTAAATAGAGATGACAGAGGTTTATTCTTTTTGTTTTCTGTACTGTGAAATCCCAAATCTAGCAAGAAATCAAGAATGATGTAGAGAGAGAATCTAGAGAGAACTTGTCATCCATATATTGATCTCTAAAGTGTAAATGACAAATGATACAAGAGGTTACAAGAGATCTAGATTCCTTTCTAACTAAGAACTAGACATGCCTATTTATACTCATAACATACAAGGTATAAAGGCAAAGCTAACTAATACAGTACATTGACTTTACAGTAAATCTTGAATACAACAATGCTCTAACAATCTCCCCCTTTGGATTCAAGATTTAAAAAATATGACAGCAGTCTTCAGCTCTTTGTAAAGTCAATCTTCTCAAACAGACACTCTATCAAACAATCTTCAAATAGCTTTATCTCCACTAGTTCACGGCGAACTATATGCTTTGACACTCTTTAAGAACTCAGCTTTGAAGAATCTTCAGACAAACATGAAAAGTCATTGTCTTTTTCTTTGAAAAGTCAACCTTCTTCAATACAATCTTCAACAGATTGTCTTCAAGTCTTGAACATGGATTTCATATCTTTATATAGAACCATCAATTCGGAACAAGATAAATCAGAAACGATTAGAGTTTGGATCAGAAAGATGTGAAACCATCCACATTGTTGAACTTTTAGGTGTAAGCGCATTCCGAGAACCACTCAGAACTAAGATAACCAAATTCGGTGTAAGCGCATTCCGAGAACCACTCAGAACTAAGATAACCAAATTCAGCAACATTTGGACTTCACATGATCCTTCTCCCCCTAATCTTCAGTCTTTGTTCACGAATCTTGGACTTGAAATATCTTTGATTTGAAAGCTCTTTGACATGAAATTGAAATTAAACTTTTCTCCCCCTTTTTCGATGATGGTGAGCATCATAATCATCGAAAACCATTTTCAATTTCAGTCGTGTCTTTGAGTATTGCTAACAATCTCCTCCTTACAGAATAACCTTGCTCCCCCTCAAAATAAGAATTCTGGAGCAATTTATTTTCTCCCCCTGAAAGTATGCATATATTTCAATAACGTACAGTATTTGAAATTGTAGCCCAAATTTTAAAACAAATTTACACAAGGAAAATAAAATTCATTGAATTTCATTTTATAACTACAAACATTTGATCATTTGAAAACTTTACAAAAGAAATTCAACTTAATGAAATTTAACAGATTTTTCAATCAAATGAAATCAAATGCATGTGTTTGGATTCAAGAACAAGTCATCATTGTATATCAAGTTAAAAATGTTCAGTTTCAACCCCTTTATTAAATCTATTTGGTGTGCTAGCATGGGAAATATGATTAGCTTCAAACATATGCAATTCTAAAACATGTAAGAATACTTTGCTCAAGTCACACTATTAGTCCAAAATCAGAATTTCACAAATTTACGGGTTTATCGCAACTTTGTATTTTCCCAAGTATCAAAAGATGTGTGGTCATTGGCATCTTTTCTTTTGTGCTCATTGGCATATTTTGATTTTGTGCCCATTGGCATCTTTTGATTTCGTGCACATTGGCATCTTTTGATCAAAAAGTTTAGTAAGAATAAGATACACCGTTAAACATGACTTTCTATCTGGTTCTATAGCAGGATTTGGGTTAGCAGATCCCAGACCAGTTGGCCTTAGGTGCTAGGTATCGAGCACCCCTTAGAACTTAATTTCCCAAACCAGAAAGGCCACATCGATATATCTTAAACCCATTTGTACCAGTAGAACATGGCTTTCTATCTGGTTCTATTGCAGGATTTGGGTCAGCCGATCCCAGACCAGTTGATCTTAGGGACTAGGTGTCGAGCACCCCTTAGGACTTACTCTCCCAAACCAGAAAGGCCACGTACAAACTTTCAAACTAAATGATATTCTATATAAGTTCGGATTTCCATCACAAAATATGAATGATATCTCAATCACTTGGTTCTTAAACATAGTGCTTCCCCCATATTTTCGTTTCCATTCATCATTCTGATAAATAGGCTTTCTGAGCATTATATTCTATATAAGTCCAGATTCACATAACTTTGAGCATTCAGCATAATTTCATTCATGTTTTGCTGACCTTTCGATTTATTTCAGAGGTGAAAGTTGAAACAAATCTAACTCAGATAATACAAAAATACTTGTAAAATCATCTTTTCTAACACATTTAATTCATTGAATGAAAATTGAAAATTTTATCTCATTGAATTAAATTTGTAAAGATTCAAGTTTTCAAAGTGGTAGAAACAAAATATAATCCAATGTTACCTTTTACCACGTTCCTTGAAACAGAAAGATGTAACAGTTAAAGATATCACCTGAGAAGTGTGAGTTCTAAACTGATTTGTTTAGAAGTCTTAGTCTTTGAAGTATGGGTTTTGAACTGATATGTTCAAAAGCCAAACTCGTTGAAGCACGGGTTTTGAACTGATATGTTCAAAAGCCAAAAACATTGAAGCACGGGTCCTGAATTGATGTATTCAGAAACCAAAGTCGCTTTTAAGTGCGGGTCCTAAACTGATATGTTTAGAAACCATAGACGTTGAAATCCGGGTTCTAAACTGATGTGTTTAGAAACCATTAACGTTGAAGCACGGGTTCTAAACTGAGATGTTTAGAAACCATTATTCTTTGTCTCCCCCTTAATGGTACAAATATTCTTCAAAAAACAAATCCACCGCTTCTCTTCTGTTTTCAGTCACGTGTGTGGTATGTATTTACAAATCAGTACAACACATGATAAACCTGCAAAACAGATTAAGCAGATTTTGGTACCCAATGGCACTTGGGTCCTAGTGGGTTAGGTGTAGATCTCTTTGAAGGAATACTATAAGTACCGTACCAAAAAGAAGTATAATTTTTATGCACAAAATCATTTGTTCCATAGTAAGAACAACAAATTTTCTTTTGAGCTAACCTGATTAATTGATTTACAGTGTAAACCAAATCAGGTTTGACAAAAGATTTACCTTGAAATGTATTGCTCTTCTTAGCATTTGGAGTGGAATCAGATGATTTTGGTACATCTTTCTTTGGAATTGTTGTGCCTTTGACTCTCCATTCCATCTTTACCCTCTTGAAGATTGAAACTTTTTCAGATTTGGAAGTATTAACTTTAGGCACATTTGGTTTGTTATCTGATTTATCAAGCAGAGGATTATAGAAGAGATTTGTTGAACGAATCTGATCTTTTGAGAAATCTGTTGATCTATTAAGTTGTTTAGAGGAAATGTTTTTAAAGCTTGAACTTGAAGCAGTTTTAAAAGAACATTCAGAATCATTTGAATCAACAAATGGAGTCTGAAAGATAGAATTATGACTGGTCTGCTTTGAAACATCAAATTTAAAAATGACGTCTTCAAGTTCTTTGACTTTGTATATTAAAACATTTTTCTCTTTAGAAATTAGATCAAATTTCTTTTGGAGATCAGATTTGATCAACTGATCCTTCATAATATCAGCTGATAAACCAGATAATCTTTTGGTAAGATTAAGAATCACATCTTCAAAATATATGCGTTCCGATTCAAAATCTTTTTCCAAAAACTTTCTTTTATCAGTAATCTCTTTGAAAATTTCCATATTTTTCTTTTTAAGGGTTTTACTTTCATTTTCAAAGAGATTTTTCTTTTCCGTGAAATCTTTTCTTTCCTTTTCCAAAAGATTTTCTAATTCAGTGATTTTCACGGAAAGTTCAGAACTTTTAATCTCAAAGGATTTTCGTTCAGTTTCAAATTTAGCTCTTCTTTTTCGAGCTTGTCTTTTTCTAAAAATAAAACTTTCTCAAAGTCAGAAACTTGTTTTGAAAGTTTTATACAATTAAGTTCAATTACTTCCTTTTCTTTAAGAATCTTCTCTCTCTTGTCTTCAATGCTCTTCAGATCAGCCTTTTCTTTTTGAAGAGTTGTTACTTTCTCTTGAAGTTTCGCGATTTGATCGTGCAGACTTGAGTTGTCTTTGTCTTTCTTTGTTTCAAGACCTGCAATATATACTTCAAGATCAGTAATTCTTTTAGTAAGTTTAGCATTTGAAGAAGAAAAGTCTAAAATCTGTCTCTTTAGATCAACATTTTCTTCCTCCAATGTCTTTATACTCCCTTGAAGCTCCTTCATGTTATCTTGATGAGTTGAAATCTCAAATGTCTTATTTTTCTCTTGAGTAACTTCAAGCACTACAATCTTGTCATTCAAATCTTTCAGTTCGGACTCAAGAGAAGAGACTTTGTCTTCTAATAAAGCTTTCTCAGACTTGAGCTTTGTATTTTTTTCTTGCATGTTCATCAGAATGTCTTATGTATCTAGAAAGAAAACCTTCAAGACGCTTTATCTCATCTTTAGCTTCAGAAAGAGTCCATTTTCTCTCTTTTCCTAACTGATTCCATATTCTCCCACTTAAATTCTCTATGTCAGACATCTTGAAGAATGCTAGAAGATGATCTTTCAGAAAATCAATCAGAAAGTGTATGAAATACACTATAGAAAAAAATATATAAAATTTTTCTTGAAAAGCTCTTGAAGTGTATGAAAAACACTATAGAAAAAATTTTGGAATAATTTTTTTTTTTAAATCAACACTGAATTCGGATGTATAAGAGTTCGAAATCAATGAATTCGAATGAAGAAGGATTCGAAATCACTCAATTCGGACTTAACTGAATCCGAATTCACCCAATTCGAACTTAACAGGATTCGAATTCACTCAATTCGGACTTAACAGAGTTCGAATTCACCCAATTCGAACTTAACACGGTTCGAATTCACTCAATTCGGACTTAACATGGTTCGAATTCACTCAATTCGGACTTAACTGGGTTCGAATTCACTCAATTCGAACTTAACTGGATTCGAATTCACCCAATTCGAACTTAACAGGGATCGAATTCTATCCTTGGTAAATCAAAACCAACTCAGATTTATCCACAACTTCTCAATTCGAATCTAATAGGGTTCGAATTCAACTCAATTCGAACTTAACAGAGTTCGAATTCAATGAATTCGAAAGCTTCTTGAGTCGAATTCTATACTTGTGATGCCAAGAACACTCCGAATTCCCTTTGAATGATCCGAATTGTGTATGAATGATCCGAATTCACCAAGAATGATCCGAATTCTGCACTTCGAACTTAAAAAACACTAAATCAGCCATAACTTTTTCAATTCTTGATCAATTGTTATGAAATTTGCACAGATTTGTTCGAAATTTGATTCCACACACTTTCTTAGTTAATCACAAATCCTAATTCGATCAATTTAATCGAATTATGATCCAAAATAGTAAGAAAATGTTTTCGAACAAAAACAGATATAAAATGATCAGATCTGCAAATTCTGTGTAGATTTTGGTATAGATCCTTGAATTAAAGATGTTCAGGGATGAAAATCGAGTGCAATGATGTCAAGAATCAATCCAAAAGATCAAAAAATGAAAAAGATGATGATTCTGGATGAACAGTAAATGAATAAGGATTCGAAATCTTCAATGAATATTGAATGATGTGTGATCCGAAATCTTCAAGAACAGTGTAAAAAATCTTCAATTTGCTCTTTGATCTGCTTGAATTTTCTGTTTAGCTCTGATACCAAATGTGAAATCCCAAATCTAGCAAGAAATCAAGAATGATGTAGAGAGAGAATCTAGAGAGAACTTGTCATCCATTTATTGATCTCTAAAGTGTAAATGACAAATGATACAAGAGGTTACAAGATATCTAGATTCCTTTCTAACTAAGAACTAGACATGCCTATTTTTACTCATAACATACAAGGTATAAAGGCAAAGCTAACTAATACAGTACATTGACTTTACAGTAAATCTTGAATACAACAATGCTCTAACATGTACTTTGATTAATATCACTGTACCCAATACCTCGTATTCCTATTTGAGTATTTATTTTCTCATACACCTTTTGAGCATCATGATATTTTTTAATTAACACATCTCTTCTAAGTAGATCTTACCAAAGGTCTTCTCTTTCCTTTTGAAAATATTCCTTAAGAGCTAAAATGTTAAGTCTGTCGCTCTCAGAATCTGAAAGTTCTTTTGTTTTGGATTTTAAAGATGTATTTAATTCAGAAATTTTCTCTTTTAAAGGAAATAGATTCTTGTTCCAGTGTGCTTCTAATTCTTCCTTTTCTTTGAAATTTTTTGCTTTTTCTTCAGTGAGAAGTCTAACTTCTCTTTCATAAAAAGTGAGCTTTTTCTGAATATCATCACAAGTCTTTTTCAGTTCAACATTTTCAGTTTTAATTATAAGCAAATCAACTTCTGTAGTACTAGAGGTGGAGTTTGAAGTAGATACCCCAGTGTCAGAGTCGGAGCTGATTTCTACCATGCCACAGAACAAGGCATTGTTGGTGTATTCTTCATCAGAGGTTGTATCTGACTCCCAATCTTCCTTGTTCACCACTTTGTTCGCCATAAGTGACTTTTGAGCATAATACTCAGCTTTCTTTTTGTAAAAAGTTGAGTCCTTCTATGGGCGATTTGACTTGCTTCTGCATTCATTGGCAAAGTGGCCTGGCTTCCCACAGTTGTAGCAACCTTGGTTCTGGGAAGTATTACCGGTACGATCGTCGGACTTCTGTCGGTCACCACCTTTTTCCGATCTGCATTCATTTGCATAATGACCAGGCTTACCACACTTGTAGCATTCTTGTGGCGTGTAGCTTGCCTTGTCGTCTGACCTCTGTCGGTCATTTCCTCTTTTGAATCTATCACTCGACCTCTGTTGGTCGTTACTTCTGTCGTCTGACCTCTGTCGGTCAACTGATTCTTCTCTTCTTCCTTGATCCCTTCTGTTCCAATCTTCTATTCTCTCTCAATTATCTCTGCCATATCTATCATTACCAGAATTCTTTTGGTTTCCTCTGAATTCTCTTGTCAATAGAGTTAAGGATGTAGCTATTGATGCCAGAGTAATTTCTCCTTCTTCCACAATCTCTTCATCTTCGTTGTCAACTACCACTATCTTTTTCTTTTTCTCCTTCTTCTTTTCCTCCGCAGTTCTTTCTTTCCTCGGCCTCTCTGTATCTTCTGTAGTTTTGCCAACCAAAGCAAGAGGTGCAGTGGTTAGTGTATTTGCTTGTGCGATTTGAGGCTCTTGACCAGCTAATGTTCCGTAGAGGTCTGAAAGAGTCCAGGAATCTAAATCTTGATTGGTTTGTAAAGACATAGATAACTGGAGCCATTCTTCGTTCAGACTTTTGAGAAACATGACATTATTCTCTTCAGAAGTTCTGTGGATGCCGAACTTTTTGCAGTTATTGATCAAAGAGTTGAACCTGTCATATGTTGTCTGCAGAGATTCATTTGTCAGGGCTTTAAACGCGTAATATTCGTTTATGTATTGAGCCCTTCGGTTTTTCTGAGTTTTAGCTCCCCCTTCAAGTTGTTTTTACAGTTCTTTCCAAAGATCATACGAAGATTCGCATGCATCTAAAGACTGGAAGAGATCGTTGGGGATTGCCATAATCAGAATTCTTTTTGTTTTCTGCGCGAGTTCATCTTTTACCTTGTCTTGATCTGACCAACCATCCCTGGTTTTAGGTTTTTGATGCTCAGGGATTTCAGGAGTGTCAGCTGTAGCTGGTACACGAGGTACTATTAACATAGGAATATGAGGAGGATTATAAAGGTATTGTACGAGCTCTTTATCAATACCCTCAAAGAAATGGATCATTCTTATTTTCCACTGAGGATACTCATTTCTTAGAAGAGATGGTGGTTTGGTTAATGAACCAGCTGTGAAGAAATTTTGTGCGCTTGTCATTTTAAGAGTGGAAAGATTCAGAATAAAGATATGACACGAAAAAGTACGAGAGAATAATCTGGAAGGATTTTCTGGGTTTGGAAGTTCTTAACAGTGCACTTTTATGGAGTTTTAACTAAAGAAACAGTTTCTCAAGATTTACCAGATATCGAATAAATCGAAAATGGCTTAAAAGTAGAATCTATTTGAAGGAATGAATAACATGTTAAAATCAGACCATGTTTCTGCCAATAATCTTGTTTAAACGAGGATCGCTTGATATTGAAAACCATGTTTCGCTCTGATACCAATTGTTGGTTCCTGTATTTGATTAACAAAGATTATCTTATCTATTAGTTCAAATAAGATGTGTTGTGGAAGCGTATTTGAATAACTAACAGATATGTTTATATAGAAACAACACAAAATACCAAATAAACAGTATATGAAGAACAGATGAATATCTTAAAGTTTACTGTATTTGATGAAGAACACTAACAATAGATTTGACGTTAATTATGTGTATGTGTGTTTTTCTGGTATCTGAACTGGTAAAGAAGAACTCAACATGAGTCTTCCTTTTATACTACTACAAAAGAACTATTCTAGACAAAAGGAGTATTGCTACAGGAAAGAAGGGATAGCATGAACAGTTGGAAACTGCATGCATTAAATGCGCTAATATCAACTTGCAAGGATTCCTATCAGAGTTTGACACGTGTTTGTTGTCGGACCATGCCTTGTACAAGTTGATGAACGGACCCTGGAACAGTAGCAAGATATTTCTGTAACAGTGGTAAGATATTTCTGCAACAGTGGCAAGATATTATAAATATCTTCCAGGACTTTAATCTGAACCGCAGAGGCTCTGTCAAGGGTGACAGAGGTTCTGCGGCTCGGTCCTTGGTGAGCTTTCTTCTGTAGATCCTTCTTTGGTCCTTTGTGAGTAGTCTTCTGTAGATTCTTCTTGGGACTTGGTGTTCCTTGAATGATCTTGTTTGCTTCGGCAGAGCTTCTGTGGAACTCTTTCATACTTGGCCTATTTTTCAATACTTCTAATATTATTAATATTTGGAGCTAACACTATCTTATGGCCAAGATTGAAGTTGAGGAAGAAAGCTCAGACATTCCCTCTACTTCAACGTCTGCTACTCAGGTATCACCTTCCATCTTTACAAATATTGCAAATATTGATGAAGCTGATAGTCTTCGTAAAATCGATCTCTTGACTAGAAGTTTATATGAAGCCATGAATGGCAAAACTGTAGTTGAAAATCAAAACCTTGATCTCGCTGAACAGCTCAAAAACTGTCACCTTCAAATAGAAAAGCTTTCTAAAATTGAAGAAGATTTTAAAGATCAAGTGCATTTAAATCAGCTAGTCAAAATCGAGCGAGAAGAAGCTATCTCTGCTTTAAGAGCTGAGAAAGCTACTGTTGAAGGATGGTGTAATTCTTCAACAAAGATCACTGAGATAATTAAGTCTCAAATTCCCCTAAGTGATAAACGTGGTCTTGGTTACAAAGCTGATAATCTAGAACCAACCACTGATCGTTCCGTGCTCTTATTTGGAACTTTCGTCTCCTCAGTCGCTGATACTTCATCCTCTCAGTGTTCCTCGTCAAGATCGCCTATCCCTGAGGAAACTTCTACCTCTTCAAAAGGTAAAGATAAAATGGTTTATCCAAAACCGACCACTGTCTTTAAAGATAAAGGTAAAGGAATTGCTTTTAACCAAAATCCTCATAAGGGTACCTTAGTACCTAAGCTGATTGCTTCTAGAGCTTTAGTAATTCATTCCTCTGGATCAAGGAATCAGATCTCTAGATCTACTCAGGGTGGATCTATTCAGCGATCTACTCCTAGAATCAGAGTGGATGTCTCTGGTAAAAAATCTGAAGAACTGAATGTTCCTCCCATTTCAAAAGCCATCAGCTTACTTAGTGCTGGTACTTCTAATTCAAAATCTAAAGCTCAGCATTCAAATGGTCCTAGAACTACTTTTAGTTATAGGAAATGTTATTACTGTGGACTCACTGATCATATTGCTAGTAAGTGCCCCACAGCCACCAAAGCTGAAAAGATAACTAAGGTGAAGATTGCCCCCAAGGCAAAGAAAACCACTGAGGTTAAGAAATTAACCAAAGTGAAGACTGACAAAGCTGAATCTTCAAATGCTGCGAAGATTGCTGAACCTTCCATTCCAACTACTTCCACTGACAAACGTGTACACATGGTTAAGTGGGTACCCAAGAAAAACCAATCTTCCTTTGTGATGCAGGTTAAGAAGGGTATCTGGTATCTCGATAGCGGATGCTCTAGACACATGACTGGAAAGAAAAGCATGCTCGCTGAATACAAGGAAGAGAAGGGTCCCTCTGTGACTTTTGGAGGAAATGGAAAAGCACATAACCGAGGGTTTGGTGTACTCTCTAATGGTACAACAACCTTCAGAAGAGTCGCATATGTTGAAGGGATGAAGCATAATCTTTTAAGCATCAGTCAGCTTTGCGACAAGGATAACAAGGTAATCTTTACCAAGGAATCCTGCTTTGTCACTGACAAAAAGGAGAAGATAGCTCTCAGATGTTATCGTTTGGAAAATGTTTTTGTAATAAACATGGACTCAACAACCACTGAGAACTCCTGTTTCTTCTCAAAAGCCTCATCTGATGTCAACTGGCTATGGCATAAGAGGCTCTCTCATCTGAATTTCAAGATACTGAGCACTCTTTCTTCAAAAGAGTTAGTCACTGATCTACCTCAGCACTCATACGCCAAAGAGTCTTTATGTTCAGCGTGTGAGAAAGGGAAGCAGACCAAAGCAAGCTTTAAGTCAAAACAAGTCTCCTCAGTGTCATCTCCTCTGCAAGTTCTCCATATGGATTTGTTTGGCCCTGTTAACAAGCAACCCATCGCTGGAAAGAAATATACACTGGTCATAGTCGATGAATTCTCTCGTTATACATGGGTTATGTTTCTCAGTTCCAAGAGTGACACCCCTGAAGAACTCATCACCTTTGTTCGGAAGATGGAAACCCTGAACAATTTGACAATTCGCTCAATAAGGAGTGATCATGGGACTGAATTCAAAAACAGTTCTCTTGATTCCTTCTTTGAGAGTAAGGGTATTTCTCACAACTCTTCATCAGTGAGAACACCGCAACAAAATGGAGTCGCTGAAAGAAGAAATAGAACAATTATTGAAGCTGCAAGTTCAATGCTCAGCGATTCTCACCCGCCTACTTAGTATTGGGCAGAAGCTGTCAACACTGCTTGTTTTACGCAAAACAGGTCGCTGATAGTCAAAAGATTCAATAAAACAGCCTATGAACTTTTTTATGGGAGAAAGCCTTCAATCAGCTTTCTTCACATCTTTGGATGTCAGTGTTTCATACTGAACAACAGAGATGCCCTTGGAAAGTTTGATCCTAAGGCTGATGATGGAATCTTTCTTGGATACTCCTCAGTCTCCAAAGCCTTCAGAGTCTTCAATCGAAGAAGACAAACTGTAGAAGAAACTATTCACGTCACGTTTGACGAATCCCGGTCAGCGAACTCTAAACCGTCTGCTGATACTGAAGAACTGAATCAATGGATGTTCTCTCATCTTGGTGATTCAGAAGATATTCCAACTCATCCTCATACAGTTGAAGATGATAGTCCTACTATCATTCCAAATATGCATAATAGTGAAGCTGAAACATCATGGGTCTCAGCTGTTTCTTTAAAAACTATACCTGCTTCTGAACCCAATGTCTCAGACATTCCATCTACTTCTCAGCAATCAGTGAATATAATGACAACTGCACCCATTCCTCTCTTAGCTGATACTCAAGAAGTTGCTGAAGCCTCATCTTCAGCTACTCTAGTTCTGGTTGAGTCAACGTCTCACGCTCTGGCTCAGCGATGGACTGTAAATCATCCAATCGATCAAATTCTAGGTGATCCAAACGCTGGTATTCAGACTCGACGAAGTGCAGGTAATATTTGTTTATTTGTTAACTTTATTTCTCTGACTGAACTAAAGAAAGTAGATGATGCCCTCAAAGATCCAAACTGGGTCAGCGCCATGCAGGAAGAGCTGACTGAATTCAAAAGAAACAAAGTTTGGAAACTTGTTCGAAGACCAACTGACAAAACAGTGATAGGCACTAAATGGGTCTATCGAAACAAGTTGGACGAACATGGACCTGTAACCCGTAACAAGGCTCGTCTTGTTGCTCAGGGATACAGACAAGAGGAAGGCATAGATTATGACGAAACATTTGCTCCAGTAGCAAGACTAGAATCTATTCTTCTGTTCTTAGCATACGCTGTACACAAAGAATTTAAAGTATATCAGATGGATGTTAAGTCAGCGTTTCTAAATGGAAAGATGAATGAAGAAGTCTATGTGGAACAACCTCCAGGATTCTCAGATCCTAAGCGTCCAGGTTATGTTTATAAACTGGATAAGGCACTTTATGGCTTGAAGCAAGCTCCACGTGCATGGTATGACACTCTATCTACTTATCTCCATATTGAACAATTTGAGCGAGGTAAAATCGACAAAACTCTATTTTTCAGGAAAGTAAAAGGTCATATCATTCTTGTTCATATATATGTTGATGACATTATATTTGGCTCTACTAACCCTGATCTTTGTGCTCGTTTCGCTGATAGAATGAAAGATGAGTATAAAATGAGCATGATGGGTGAACTAACATATTTCCTTGGTCTACAGATAAAACAAAATGAAAAAGGAACTTTCATTAATCAAGGAAAATATGTTAAAGATATGCTGAAGAAATTCGACTTAACTCAAAGCTCAACTATGAAAACCCCTATGGCACCACCGTTGACACTAGATAAGGATACTAAGGGTATTCCTGTTAATGTCACGATGTACCGTGGTATGATCGGCTCTCTCTTGTATCTTACAACTAGCCGACCCGATATTTTGTACGCAACCTGTTTGTGTGCACGATATCAAGCTGAACCCAAGATATCTCTTATGACCGCTGTAAAGCGAATTTTTCGATACCTTAAGGGTACTGCGAATCTAGGTCTTTGGTATCCCAAAGACTCAGGATTCAATCTAATCGCCTATTCAGATAGTGATTTTGCAGGTTGCAAATTGGATAGGAAAAGCACCACAGGAGGATGTCAGCTCCTGGGTGGAAAGCTGGTGAGTTGGACAAGTAAAAAGCAAAACTCAGTGTCCACCTCCACAGCTGAAGCTGAGTATGTAGCCGCTGGAAGTTGTTGTTCTCAGTTCTTGTGGATGAGAAATCAACTACTGGACTATGAACTTCAGCTCTTAAATATTCCAATCTTTTGCGACAGCACAAGTGCCATCGCTATAGCAAATAATCCAGTACTACACTCAAAGACAAAACACATCGAAATCAGGTATCACTTTATCGGAGATCATGTGATGAATGGTGATATAGAACTTCACTTTATCCCAACTGATTATCAGTTAGCTGATCTGTTCACCAAACCTCTTGATGAGACAAGATTCAACATTCTCATCAGCGAGCTTGGAATGCTGAACTTTAAAGAGTAAAATCTTCAGGGATTCACATTTGATCAGCAATAGGATAAAATCAACTTGTATAACCCATTCTATCGTCTTCTCTCTGAATAAACTTGATTCACTGATATCAAGGTATGTTTTTCTCTCTCTGACAATCGCATGTAAATGCAAGATTTCAAAACAAACTGCATCGCTGAATATCTCTTCCTTAATCAGCGATACTTTGAAATTCCTAAAACCAACACTGATATTTCCATTCAGTGCTTCTTGTTTTCAAAAGTGTCCCTGAGTTTTCAAAACCTCAGAGACGTCCAAGAATATGAAAGGACAGTTGTGACGTCATTGCAACGGATAAGCCCCGACACGTTTTTTTTCTGACACACGTTTGCACGTTTCGTTTACCTTCCAATCAAATGCAAACACGTGTCCGTGTCATGATGAAAATCTTTTCTCGCTCAAGATTTTCTCTCTCTCTAATCTCACTATATAAACTCATTCTGGGTTTATATTTTTCTTTTACGCGAACTTCTCCTCCAAGCAAGAAAAAGAAAATTTACTGTTGCATTTGTGCTCTCAAATTTTCAAGAACATCATCTTCTTCAACGAACCAGGTTAATAATTCTTTTATTTTACCTGTTTCTTCAAACTTGTTAATGATCTTCTCTTTGTTTTCACAAGATCAAACAAAAGATCTTTTTAAAATAAAATCATTTCTTTCATGGTTTTATGAACACAACCTTTCATGGTTGTTCTTCAAGTTTAAACGTAAAATCTTAAACTTGTTCTTCATTCGTTTTTCCAGAATCTTTATTCTCAAAAGAAACTAGAAAACAAGATTTTCATTGGGTTTGCATTTCGTTTTTCAAAAACAAGAAAAACCCTAATCTTCATTAAGACATTTTTTGTCTGAATAAAATGGACAAAATTCGAACCATCTTATTGGAAAATCTTTCCACATTAAGATTATTCTTATTTGTTAATCTTTGGTTGAACTGATATACAGAAAATGGCATCTTCTGACATTTCCTCTGCCAAGAACACCATCGCTGAGAACACTGCTGCTGATAGTACTACCGAGGAATTGGATATCATCAAGGCTCCTCAGGTTAAGTTCTCTCTTGAAGAACTAGATTGGACAAAGTCAAATAACCTCTATGCGCTTCTCGAGTTTCCTCCTCGAAAGCAAGTCACACATCTAGATGATGCTGTGAAATTCCTGAAAAATTGTTGTCTATCTACAGCCCTGACCATAACACCTCCTGCACATCAGCTACTGATATCCCAATTCTGGTACTCTACCAGACACTCTCAGCTACCATCAACCAAAGACTCCTCAAAGACAATAGACTGTATCCTCTGTGATACTGACTATGGCACTATGAAGATCACCTCTGCCATTATTCGCAAAGCCCTGAGCCTTCCCATCGCAACCAAAGAAAAACCCTTTGTTCCTCTCCCCGACCACAAGAAACACTCAGACAGGGAAGCCATCACTGCATTCTTCGATGCAATGGGCTATGTATGGGAAACTGGGAGGGACAAGAAGCCTGAGAAGAAGCTGACCCTCATCAAGAAGTCTAAAATGCCCAGCGAGATGAATTTCATCGTCGCTCACTTAATCAGCTGCATGACTGCAAAGACCGGCTCCTCTGATC
This sequence comes from Saussurea involucrata, assembly GCA_033807775.1. Classification (NCBI taxonomy): domain Eukaryota; kingdom Viridiplantae; phylum Streptophyta; class Magnoliopsida; order Asterales; family Asteraceae; genus Saussurea; species Saussurea involucrata. The sequence goes on along the minus strand of CM066314.1, from coordinate 104,821,230 downwards.
AAGCCGCTCAGCCTCAGCAAGCAATGGGATATGCCTTGCTGAAAGGTCTACATATAGACTGGGCATCGATAATCTACGATGATCTGGTACTCAGAGTAGACTCCGCCGCTGAGAGATCTCCATGGGTTCCTTATCCTCGATTCATCAGCGCCGTCTTCCAAACAGGCCTGAAGGACAGCTACCCAAAAGAGGGTGACCTGAAACTCTCTCAGGGTGGCCCTAAGGTTCTCGACTTCAAACCTGTGGAAAACGAGGTACGTCTTTCTACACTTTTAACTCTTCTCAACCCCACTTCTTCTACTTCTGCAGCTCCTTCAGCGGACAAACCCACCGCTGATACCCAGGCTGCAACCTCTATTCCTTCTCTTAAAAGGAAACACACTCATACCCAACTTAGTTCCAAAAGAACTAAGAAAACCAAGGAGCAACCCCAGCAATCTCTTGCTGAAGACTCCTCAGCTCATCTCAAAGAGCTGAAGGAACGTTCAGTGGTACTCTCTGCCACAGCTGAAAAAGCCACCCATTCTATCCCAGCTTCAGCGTCTCTAAACGCTGAGGTTACAAACTTGGAATCTACCCAACGTTCTTCAGTCTCTCAAAAGACTAACGAAGCGATTCTCAGCGAATCCAACGCTGAACTCCGCACCCAACCTCCATTCTTAACATACGCTTCTCCCTCTACTCAATTGGACTCTACTCCAGTTGTCACTGAAGCACCTGTCATTACTCCAGAAGCTAAAGCTGACACTCAAGGAATGATGGATGTAGGACCTGCAAAGATGACCATGCGTCCACGCACTTTAGCTGACGACATGGAACTTTTCTCTGGACACCGAGATTTTGATGAATTCACCAATCCTCCTGCAGGTATACACCAACCCCTATACACTGTAACTGAACCCCAAAGTTCTAAGCTTTCCTCTGTTCACCAGTTCTTATATGTTACAGGTCCTAATTTGGGAGACTCAACGCCTCTCTGAAGACAATAGAGACGAAGCTGACAGGTCTCACCACTACTCTTTCCGACAACTCTTCAGCTGTAACAAACGCTGGAGAGAATCTTACAAAGCTGACAACCGTGGTCGAAAAGAATGCCTCCAAAGCTGACTTGGAGAAGGTTGATAAATCTCTCAGCAACATTGCCAAAGTTCTCGCTGATATCTACACAGACTACCTCGCCATCAAAACTTCAGTTAACACCATGTACAGCTAGGTCACAACGCTGAAGACATCGGTTGGAAAACTCGAAGGAGAGATGTCTACTGTAAAGACTGAAGTCAGTTCAGTAAAGACTGACATGCATTATGTGAAGACCGACGTCAATACGATGAAGAATGACGTCACTTCTATGAAGACAATGATGCAGCATATCCTGACCAACACGACCGCCCCTGACCCTGCACCTTCATCTTTTACTCCGGCGGATCGTGCTGAACTCGTGAAGATCAATTCTGGTATTTCTGGTCTAGAAAACAGATTATCAGCGATTGAAATTTATGTGGGGATCCCTGGCCAAGAAGACAGGGACCCAAAACCAGCTACTGAGTCATCGCATTCCTCCCCCACTCATCATGAAAAAGGGGGAGAAGAGCGCTGAAGACCTTTCCCATGATGAATCTCTCAGGGGAGAGAAGACTGAAGACCTCACCTTTACTGAAGAGGGTGAGAAGACAATTGAAGAAGCAGCCGCTGGACCTCAGGGAGATGAAAACCGTGAGGGAACCGAGAAGCTTACCTATGTATCTGAGTGGGAGCAACTCGAAGAAAAAGCTGAAGAATCTAAGTCTGAAGCTGAAGATGAAGAAGCCATCGACTTATCTGATGATGAACCATCCTCTTCTCCAAAGAATGATTATGATGATGATGACTCTTTTATCGTCAAGCCTGCTCAGAGGTCTAAAGTTCTTAAGGGATCGTGATAAACGAACCTTCAGGGGAGCAGCCCAAATCAAAGCCTTCAGTGTCTGAAGCTGACAAGGGCAAAGGAAAAGGTGTCACTGAAGACAATGACAATCTGATGATCTCGCTTCCAAAGCCAGTTTGTCAGGTACACTAAATCTTCCTTACTCTCATCCCTCCTCTATACACATTATCAGCTCTACTCTCCACAAAACCTCTATACACAACCACATTCTTTATCTCTCTATTCTACCCAAGTTCTTACTCAAACGATCGTTGTGTTTCAGCTAGTCTTCTCCCCTGTTTGAGGACATCGCTGAAGTTCCTACAGCTGCGACTTCACCAACAATAATCCCAGCTCCCAAAGCTGAAGAAATAATCCCGGTCTTGGATTTGATCTCTAAAACTGATGAACCCGAAGAACATATGCTCTCTCACAAAAACAGACCTTCCTTGGCTCCTCAAAAGATAAGTGAAGAAGATTAGAGAATAAGAGATGAGATGATAAAGAAGTTCGAGGATCAGCGAATCATTCTGAAGCGTGATTAACTTCCTTCTATTCCTACAAAGTTCAAACTTTCAAAAAGGGAATACAAGGATCACCTCAGAGCTGAACGTCTAATCGCTGAAAGAAGGGAAGATGAAGAAAAAGACAGAGAATACGCCATCCAGCTTACTCAACGATCAGTAAAAGACCCCAAGCTAAAAAGAGCTCCAATCGATGTTCAACGTCAGCTATGGGAAGAAGCCAAGAAGATCGTTGAAGAAAAGAGAACTGTGTCTCAATCTACTTTAGCCTGGTGCAAAGAAAAGGTACACTTCAGACATCGACCTTCCAGAATAATCAAGGTACTCATCACTGGAAGATCAACCCTCAAAGTTTCTATCGCTGAAATCGAGATATTCAGAGAGAATGATCAATACGAAAAATTCTATGCTGAAGCCATCACGCATTACGGTCTCTCTGGATGGTTGGAGATCAGATTAGCCATCTAGAAGTCTCAGTCTAAGTACAAGGATCATTTTGAAAAGCTGATAAACAAACAGATCGACTTAGTCTATTCTTGTGTGGATATTCCTCCTCCTCTTCCTCCTCTCGAAAGTCAGAAAAGAAAGGCCTCTGCAAAGAAAAAGTCTAAATCTTCAGAAGATGGTCCTCAGATACGAAACGAAACAGGTATTGGTTTCTCTCTAGCTGAAGTCCTTGGTCCAGAACCTGACCTTTCTGCACTTGACACATCTCTTCCTCCTGATGAGACTTTCATCCCTGGGAAAGTCTTAAGCAAACCCTACGGGATATTCTTCAATGACTGGGATGGACGAAAGCGTTTTCAATGTATCTCTGAACTTCCCATCACTCCCATCGAACAGCTGAAAGATTTCATCTACTGGTGTGACTTCAAGAACGACATTCAGGCACGGCATCTTAAACCCTTGATTTTTGAAGAAGCGCTGAACAAAAGAAATCAAGGAGTAAATGTCCCTGACTGGATGATTCCCACATCAAAGACCCTTGATGAACTTCTCATCAAGGAAGAACCTTTATAAACTGATAGGATCGCCTTTTTTCTTCTATTGTATCAGTTATTCTTTTGTACCTGTAATTGTATTCACTGTACTTGTAATTTTTCCACTTCCCTCTGTAATCTTTACAAAGTTTAAAGAAAAATTTCAGCGAATGTACTTTACTCCATCAGTACAGAAAAGATCCCAGAAAACAGTAAAAGAGACAAATATTTTATGAGTTCTTTTTATCCTTATGTTTTCATTAAATATCAATTTTGTCTCTTGCTATGTCATAATAAAATAGGGGGAGATTGTTGATCCAAACCCTCAGTGATTTGATAATGACCCTCTCTTATATACTTAGTGAAAATTGTAAGTAAACAATATGTATCAGAGTTTCACTATCGCTGATAAGTACTAAGATCTTACAGTACCATTAATAGGAACTCTCGCTCTTTAGATTAAACATTCAGCGAACACTGTTTACCATAATGTTCTGAGTTTGTTCAGTCGTTATGGTGATCGTTGATAAGTTAGTTGTTTACTTATGATCTCTGAAGACAAGTTTCACGTCAACATAGGTTCTACGCTGAAGTCGAAGATCAAGCTCAAGAACCAACGACAAGTCTCCTAATGAACTGATGTGGATCAGCGAAGACTAAGATTTGTCCACTCAACGTGAAGTATCAAGTACAAGACTTCAGCTATCGCTGAACTTTATCATTCACTGATAAACAATGATGAAGCGCTGAATCAACGAAAAACTGATCATGAAGTACTCCGTACAAAGTACTTTTGTCTTAACCACCCTTGCACGACTCCGTACGATACGTCAGAAAAAGAACCTCCTTATTGTCTGAAATCGTACAACCACTCTGATGCTACACTGTTCAAACATGCGGCTACTAAGGTTGTCAACAAAGGTCAATGACGTACAACCAATGAGCTGCTGCCACGTGTAAAGTGTAAACTGCCATGAATTAAATGCATGCAGTATATAAGAAGAATAACTCACTTCATTTTGAAGTAACTTGCTAACTCTGGACAAGTTCATCCTTCTTATCTTGAGATAGGTTATTATTAGTAATTTCCTTCTCCTTCTTAGTGCAAGAAGCTTAGTGTTCCAACTTGTTTAGATTTAGGTTTATCCTTAATCTTGTTTCCGCAACAAGCTGTAAATTGTTAATGATTTATCAATAAACAATTTAGAAAAGTAAAATCTTAGTGTTTGTATTCAACCCCCCTTCTACAAACTTGTATAGCCCTTCGGGACCAACACTGATGGAGTAAAGTACTTCACTGAAACTTTTCATTACTTTGTAAATACAAGATTACAAGGGAAGTTGAAAAATTACAAGTACAGTGAAAAGAATTTACAAGTACAAAAAGTTATCAGCTAATAAGATAGAAGAATTACAAGAGATCCTATCAGCTATTCAGGTTCTTCCTTGCTAAGAAGTTCATAAAGGGTGTCAGTCTTTAGAATCATCCAGTCAGGGACTTGAGCTCCCTGTTCCCTTCTTTGTTGGGCTTTACGGTAGATCTGGGGTTTCATGAAGGTTCTAAGCCAGGACTGATCACACCAATATAGTAGCTCTCTGAGTTGTTCGATTGGAGCGATGAGTAACTCAGACCAGCATTGGAAACACTTGCGACCAGTGTATTCCAGAAAGAAAATGCCAAGGGGTTCACTTACAACTTTTGCAGCTTCAAAATCTACCCCAAGTGGCAGTGATACGTTTAATCCTGACAGATCAGCATTGGGACCGAGCACTGCTTCACGAGAAAAATAAATACATGTCTCGTTCCGTATAGCAAGCCCTGAAGACTGTGCAACATTCTTTTTCTTTGAGGGACGTTGGGTTTTATGAAGCGCTGGAGGATGAGGCAATTCGACTATTGAGGAGACTTGATAAATCATCCTATTGATGAATTTTTCTACTACTGGCTTATAACTTGATCGAGATCGCTGAATTGCAACCCCAATCTCCAACCATTCATTTAGTCCAAGGTGTTCAATAGCAGAAAGGTAGGAGGTCTTATGATATCCTTTTTTTTATCGTCGTGACTTCTCTCACTGAAGCACCTCTGACAGTTTTCCCTTTCAGGTTTACATGTTTGATTCGTCTTGGTAAACTCCTGAAATGGACTTTCTTTTTACACTAGAACACAGTGGTGTCGCTGAATTCAATCTTCTTTTTCTTTGACTTACCGGCCACTTTTAGCAGTTATTGTTGGACTCTGAGGGGAATTATTTTTTGCTAACGATCCTTTACTGAACGTTGGACAATTTCGAGAGCAAAGGCTTTATCGTTAAGCTCATTCTTCCTTTGTTCAGCTAGGATCTTTTTAGTTTTGAGACTTTCAGTAATTTCCTCAGGAGTCAAACACTTGAGGCGGGGAGGGATGATTCGCTAACTTTCCAGCTGTTGGATCATAACTGCTTTTCTTCTGATTTCTTCTTCTTCTGACCGCTGAGGTGGTAGAGAAGGTCTGGATAAGTGAGCGAGCAGGGTTTGTTCTTTTTCTTGTTCATCGGTCTCATTCACAGAGACCGGGATTATTTTTTCTTCAGCTTGGATAGCTGGGATTATTTGCAGTGAGGGAGCTTCAGCGATATCCTCAAGCAGGGGAGAGGACTGGCTGAAACAAAAAGATCACTTGAGTTAGATCTTTGAGGTAGAAAGAGATAGATAAAGAATTTGGCTAAGTGTTTAGAGGTTTCAGGAGATGAAGGATAGAAGTGGAGAAGGGATATAGGATAGAAGCAGTGTAAGGAAGAGAATGTAGTTTACCTGGCAAGGTGGCCTCCTGAGAAGGATAGTCAAGTTACCTTCAGTGGCAAGGCCCTTTTGCTCGCCATGCTGAGCCTTCTTTGCAGGAGACTTTCGAGTCGTCTCCCCTACTTCATTTAAGGAGAACCCTTTTTGAGCACGGACCTTGATGGTTGTTGGCTGAAACCAGTAGCCATCTTCATCATCATCCTTGGGATCAGGATGAACTGAAGGCTCGTCTTCATCAATTTCCAGCTATTCTTCCTCTTCTTCGTCTTCCTCATCAGTGAGGTATATTTTTTGAGGAGAGAGAGGGTAGAGTGGGAGCTTTGTCTTAAACCTTTTTTCCCCCTCAGAATGAGAAGGTTCTTCAGCGGTTCCTTCCGGATTATCATCTTCCCCCTCAACATTTAGAGGGAGGCCTTCATCGTCTTAATCGTTCTTCCCCCCTCTCCATCTAAATAGGAAGAGGTAGTAGTGTCAGCAGCAGCAGCAGCAACAGCGTCTTCAAGGACCCTGTTTCTTGACCCTATTTCTTGGCCAGGAAGGAGAGAAGTAGCCTTGATGACGAAAAAGGAGACAAGAACGATAAGGGCTTCCATTCTTTCGAGGATCTTGGTGAGCAGCGAATTTGATTCAGCGACCTTGGAGGAAAGGTTGCTCACCTCACCTTGGAAGTTTGAGACGGTGGTGTTCTGGGTCCCAACTTAACCGCTGAGACTGGTGAAATAGGAGGAGAGGTGGCTGTAGTCACTGGAGATGGTGGTGACCTCTGATTTTAGAGCGTGGAATGCTGTAGTGTTGTTGTGGAGGGCGAACTCCAAGTTCTTCACTCCCCCTTTCAAAGATGAAAGATAATCAGAACTTGCTTTCGCTGCGAGGGAAGTGGTGACGTTCTTCAGTGTCACCTCAGTGTCATGAATCGCTGAGGTGTTTGTTTTCAGGGTCGTGGGCAGTTGATCCACTTTCGTAGTGACATCCTTGAGGGAATCACTGATGGTGCCCAAGTTAGGACCTGAAACAGATAACAACTTATGAGCAAAGGAAAGCCCAGAAGAAGATGGTGATATAGAGGGGATTAATACTTGTAGAGTTGGAGATGGCAGTAAAGTCACGATTTCCTCCATAATATTCTAGGTCATCCTCAAATGAACAAGCAGGAATTGTTATAGAAGAGCCTACAGGTCCTGTAGAGTTTCGCCGGATCATGTTTTGTAGCATCTCGGCGCCTAAATCCATCAGCGAGAATGCTGGAAAAGTGGGAGCAATTGTGATGACCAAGGGAGTAGAAGAAGCGGAGGCTGAGAATATTGTTGTTGTAGCAGGTTCAACGCTGGTGTCGCTGAGAGAGACCTCCGCAATGCTTTGAGGCACTGAGGATGTTGGGGAATGTACCAGATAGGTTTAAGAGAACTGAGGCTTTGAAATGGTCAGGGGGATGGGTATAGCAGGTGTGAGGAGCATTCCACAAAAATATCAAGTGTTGCCTATGAAGAGGCAATCACTGAGTCTTAAGTGTGGGAAGGATTGGGTTGCTCCTTGGAGGTCTTCTTGGACTTATAGGTGCCAAGGGGGTTGTCAGATTGTTTCCTCTTTTTAGATGAGGTGGTGGTTGCAGCTTGGTGCCAGCGGTGGGTTTCGCCGCTGAAGTCGCTGCAGAAGATGAAGAAGTGTAGAGAAGAGAGATTAGAGTAGAAAGACTTACCTCGTCTGGTATTGGTTTAAAATCGAGAACCTTTGGGCCGACCTAAGGGAGTTTGTAGTCTCCCTTCTTAGGATAGTTGGTTCCAAGCATCATCTGAAGAATGGCAGAAATGAACCGTGGGTAGGGAACGGTCATGGAACGGTCAGGCTTCTCGATCTTTTCCATCAGGTCTTCGAAGATTATGCGAGCGTAATCAATTTTCAGGCCTTTCAGGAGATAGTAGGCCATTGCAACCTGAGTTTTGGCGGCCTGGTCAGTGGATCGGACTTTGGCAATCATACAGGAGATGATGTGGACAAAGATGAAGTTGAGTTCGACTGGCATCTTGGCCTTGAGGATTTTAGTCAGCTTCTTGTCATCCTCATCAGTTCTAGTCTTGTCCCATTAATATTTCATGAGATCAATTCTTTCTCGCCTTCAGGGGTGTTAGGGTCAATGAAAGGGATAAAAGAATGTCCAAGGAGGTTCAGCGCTGAGCGGATCACTGCAGGAGAGATAGTGCCGCGTCCAAGTTCAGTTTGGAAACTGATTAAAGAGTATGGCTTTCCGGTTTTCTTGGAGGTTTCAGTGGCACGCTCAACAGTGTACCAGAATTGCTGAAGGGGGTGGTGGTGTGCAGGAGGAGCGATTGTCATGGTAGTTGAGAGTGGACAGGCCTTCAAAAGGTTCACAGCTTTAGTGAGATGGGGGTTGGGTTTCTTTTTGGGAATTTCTAGTAGGGCTAGAGAGTTGTTGGTGGCTAGGATGATTTGTTGGAGATCACCCTTCATGTTATCAGACTTGATCATGGTTGCCATTTCTGAACAAATAATCAACAATAGAAAAAGATGAAGAAACTTCTTAAAATGGAAAAAGAATTCCAAAAATAAGGGTTTTGAGGTTTTAGGGTTTTTACAGTTTTCTTTTTAGGAAAGAAAAAGTAAAACGTGGATTTCTAGTTTTGAAATAGATTAAAAACTAGGGAAAGAGAATGTTTTCCAGTTTCCTTTTAAGGAAAGGGATTCTGAAAAAACGTATGAATTTTAAGTTTAAGATTTTAATTACAAACTCAAAAGAGGAACTATGTTTCAAGTTTCGGTTCATAAAGTCACGAAGAAGATGATTTTAAGCAATAAAGACATTTGTTTGATCTTTGTAAACAAAAGCATGTGGATCAAAACAAGTTTAAGAAGATTAAGAGTAAAAAAAGAATGAAAATGTGAACCTGTTTGGTTGAAGATTTGAAGATTCGAGTAGCAGGTTTCAAAATTTTCAAGAACACACATTGCTTAAGGCAATCCTTGCTTGAGAGATTTTAGTGTGCGTAAAAGGTAAAAATATAAACATGAAGTGTTTATATAGTGAGAGTAGAGAGAGAAATAGATGAGCGAAAAAAATACTCATCATGACACGTGACCCATCCCACGAAGCATATTGGGCAAGAATTCAAACGGACGAACGTGTCAGACAAAAAGTCATGCCAAGGGTTATCCATTTTGATGACGTCACAGTCAGAAACGTCTTTTCATTTGAAAAAATGTTTCCCTGATAGGTTTTAAAAGATATCAGAAATAATTTGGAAAATAAAGAGTCACTGATTTAAGAAAGATCAACGATGAGTTTTGTTCTTTCAAAAGAATCACTCAAGAAAAAGGTTCAGTGATCAATTTAGTTTTGAAAAACAACATACTGAAGTAAACTTCAACGAATAGAAATAGAAAAACATACCTTGATATCAGCGAATCATTTTGTTCATAGATTAGATGATAAATAAGGATATATAATTTTCTTTATCACCGACTTAATGCGTGACCACTGAAGATTTATTCTTCAAGGATCAGTATGCCAAGCTCGCTGATGAAAAAAATTGAATCTTGTCTCATCAAGAGGTTTGGTAAAAAGATCAGCTAACTGAAAGTCAGTAGGGATAAAGTGAAGTTCTATATCACCATTCATCACATGATCTATGATAAAGTGATAACTGATCTCGATGTGTTTGGTCTTTGAGTGTAGTACTGGATTATTTGCTATAGCGATGGCAATAGTGCTGTCGCAATAGATTGGAATTTTAGAGAGCTGAAGGTCAAAGTCTAATAGCTGATTTTTCTTCCTAAGACTTGAGCACACCAGCTTCGAGCAACTACATACTCAACTTCCGCGGTAGAAGTGGACACTGAACTTTGTTTCTTGATTGTCCAAGGAGTTGATAGCCTCCTGTGCTGCTTTTCTATCCATCTTGCAACCTGCAAAGTCAATATCTGAATAGGCAGTTTGATCGAACCCTGAGTATTTGGGATACCAAAGACCTAGGTTGGGGGTACCCTTTAGGTATCTGAAGATTCGCTTTACAGCGATTAGATGTGATTCGTTGGGTTCAGACTGATATTGTGCGCAATGACAGGTAGCATACATAATATCAGGAAGACTTGCAATTAGATAAAGAAGAGAGCCGATCATCCCTCTGTAGGCAGTGGCATTAACAGGCTTCCCTGAAGGATCTTTGTTAAGTGTCAGAGGAGGTTCCATAGGGGTTTTCATAGCTGAGCATTGAGTAAGATCAAATTTTTTCAGCATATCTTTAATGTACTTACCTTGGTGTATGAATGTACCCTTATCATTTTTCTTGATTTGGAGTCCAATGAAGTATGTCAGCTCCCCCATCATACACATTTTGTATTCGGATTTCATTCTTTCAGTGAAAAGAGTACATAGAGATGCGTTAGTAGAACCAAATATAATATCATCGACATATATTTGAACAATAATGATATGACCTTTTACTTTCCTGAAAAATAGAGTGTTATCGATTTTACCACGCTAAAACTTTTTAATGAGGAGAAAAGAGGATATAGTGTCATACCATGCACAAGGTGCTTATTTCAGACCATAAAGTTCCTTATCCAGTTTATAAAAATAACCTAGATGCTTAGGATCAGCGAATCCTTGAGGTTGTTCAACATAGACTTCTTCATTCAGCTTTCCATTTAGGAACGCTGACTTGACATCCATTTGATAAAATTTGAAGTCTCTGTGAACAGCGTATGCTAGAAATAAACGAATAGCTTCGAGTCTTGCCACTGGGGTAAATGTTTCAATCTAATCTATACATTCCTCTTGTCTGCATCCCTGAGCAACTAGACGAGCCTTGTTATGGATTACAGTTCCATGTTCATCTAACTAGTTTCGATAGACCCACTTAGTTCCTATCACTGACTTGTTAGATGGTCTGGGAACAAGATTCCAAACTTTGATTCTTTCGAATTCAGTCAACTCTTCTTGCATAGCGCTGACCCAGATTAGATCTCTGAGGGCATCATCAACTTTCTTTGGTTCAATCAGAGAAATTAAATTAACATATAAACAAATGTTACCTGAATTTCGTCGAGTCTGAACACGTGCGTTTTGGTCACCAAGAATTTGATCTATGGGGTGATTCATAGTCCATCGCTGAGCAGGAGCAAGAGAAGCTGACTTTGATGGAATTCTGGAGGAGCTGAAGAAGAAGCTTCAGCGTTTTCAGGTAATTCGGGCAAGATAAGCTGAAGTCCAGATAGAGGTCCGTTTGCTGATTGCTGAGAAGTCGATGGATTACTAGAGGTTGATGGTTCAGAGGAAGGCACAATGTTAATGGTAATAGCTGAAACCCAAGAGGATGATTCAGCTTCACTTGACTGCATGCTGGGAATGATGACAGGATCATCATCAGCGGTAGGGTTGTTGACCTGAGGGTCAGGGTTAGGAATAGCTTCTGAATCCCCAAAATGAGAAACCATCCACTGAGTAAGTTCTTCGTTATCAGTAGTTGGTTTGGAGTTCACTGAACGTGATTCATCAAAGGTGACAAGAATGGTTTCTTCTACAGTTTGTTTATCTTGTTGAAGACTCTAAAGGCTTTGGACACTGAAGAGTATCCAATGAAAATTCCATCGTCAGCTTTGGGGTCGAACTTTCCAAGAGCATCCTTGTTGATTAAAATGAAACATTGACAACCAAAGATGTGGATAAAGCTGATAGATAGCTTTCTTCCATGGAAAAGGTCGTAGGGAATTTTCTTGAATCTTTTAACAATCCGCGCTATTTTGAGTAAAACAGGCAGTGTTGACAGCTTCTGCCCAGAATTGAGTAGGTAGACGAGAATCATTGAGCATTGATCTAGCAGCTTCAATGATCGTTCTATTTCTTCTTTCAGCGATGCCGTTCTGCTGAGGAGTTCTTACTACAAAGAAGTTGTGAGAAATGCCCTTGCTCTCAAAGAAGTTATCAAGGGAACTGTTTTTGAATGCAGTCCCATGATCACTCCTAATTGAGCGAACAGTCATATTGTTCAGGACTTCCATTTTCCTGACAAATGAGATGAGTTCTTTTGAGGTGTCACTCTTAGCACGGAGGAACATTACCCAGGTATAGAGAGATAATTCATCTACTATGATCAGTGTGTATTTCTTTCCAGCGATGGATTGAATGTTGACATGGCCAAACAAATCCATGTGTAGAAGCTGTAGAGGAGATGTCACTGAAGAAACTTGCTTGCTCTTGAAACTTGCTTTCGTTTGTTTTCCTTTCTCACACGCTGAACAGAGAGATTCCTTAGCATATGAGTGTTGAGGCAAGCCAGTGACCAACTCTTTTGAAGAAAGAGTATTTAGCATCTTGATGTTAAGATGAGAGAGCCTTTTATGCCAAAGCCAATTTACATCAGTTAAGGCCATAGAAAGAAAACAAGCATTCTCAGCGGTTTTTGAGTCCATGTTTATGACGTAAACATTTTCCAAACGGTATCCACTGAGAGCGATTTTCTCTTTCTGATCAGTGACAAAGCTACTTCTTTAGTAAAACAAACTTTATAGTCCTTGTCACATAGCTGACTGATGCTAAGAAGATTGTGCTTCAGCCCTTCAACATATGCGACTCTTCTGAAGGTGGTAGTACTATTGGAAAGTACACCAAACCCTCGGGTATATCCTTTGCCATTTCCACCAAAGGTCACTGAGGGACCTTTCTCTTCCTTATAATCAGTGAGCATGTTTCTTCTACCAGTCATGTGTCGAGAACATCCACTATCGAGATACCATATGCCCTTCAAGACCTGCAAACAAAGAAAGATTAGATTGGAATAGGCACCCACACTACGATGGGTCCACACATGTCAGTGGTAGAGTATGTGAAAGGATCAGCGGTCTTCGCAGTATTTGAAGACTCAACGTCAGTGAAGTTTTTCACTTTGGTTAATTTCTTAACCTCAGTGGTAGTTTTCACCTTGGCTTGATTTCCACCAGGGATTTTCTTCTTTGCCATGGGGGCATTGATCTTCACCTTAGCTAATTTCTCAGCTTTGGAGGTTGTAGGGAATTTGCAAGCAATGTGATCGGTAAGTCCACAATGATAACATTTCCAATAGCTAAAAGTAGCATTAGGACCTGCATACTTATTTGATAATTTCAAATGGACCGGGCCTACACCAAGAATACCTTTGGCATCAGATATCAGAGGAACTATAGGTTCTTCATATTTCTTGCCAGTGACATCGAGTCTGATTTTAGGAGTAGATCGCTGAACATATTAAGGGATCTTATTCTTAGAAGTAGAGGGATAGCTAGCTGAAGGTTTTGTAGTTTTCAGCTTTGGTACATTGGTACCCTTCTAAGGTTGTTGAAATATTATTTTTTTCTTTTACCTTTAAGTTTAGGGCTTAAGGTAGAGTTATCCTCAGGGATGGGAGTTTTAGAAGAAGAAGAGCACTGAGATAAAGAAGTGTCAGGGATAGAAGACACGAACATTCAAAATTTAAGCATGGATAGATCAGTGGTTGGTTCTTCACCGTCCGCTTTGTAACCAAGACCACTATTATCTTTAGCAGGGATTTGAGCACTTAGTATCTCAGTGATCTTTATTGAGGATTTATACTATCCTTCAACGGTTTCTTTCTCTGCTTTCAGCTCACCGATAGCTTTTTCACGCTCGATGCTGATAACTTGATTCACGTAGACCTGGTCTTTCAAATTTTCATCTAGTTTTGAATGGTCATGTATTTTCAAGTTACAGTTTTTAAGTTGTTCAGTTAAATTTTGATTTTGCTGTTCAGCTTTGGTCTTGCCATTCATGGCATCGTATAAATCAACAGTCAACAGATCAATAGCACGAAGTCTATCAGCCTTAGTCAGAGCAGGAGAAGGAGAAAGAGAAAGAGATACCTGAGAGGTAGAGGCAGAAGTAGAGGGAATTTCAGCATGTTCTTCTTCTTCTTCTTTGATATTGGCCATGAGGCAGAGATTGGCCTCATCTTCTTCATCTGAATCTATTTGTTCATCAGACTCAACCCAGTCGTGTTCTTCAGCGAACAGACCTTTACCTTTCTTTTTGAAGCTTTTCAGCTTCTCGTATTTTTCTTTAAGCTTTTGGTATTTGTCATCTTTACTCCTAGGAGTAAAGGATTTCTTGTGGGAAAAAGAATGTTTAAGTGATTTCTTTGACCTGCATTCACTCGCAAAGTGTCCTACTTTTTCACTGTTAAAGCATGTAGCAGTGGTCTTATCAACAGGAGTAGATTTTGGCTTGTTAGTGAGGGAAAGAGTTTTATTTCTTCTGAAGTTACTCTTTCTGGCGAATCTCCTGAAATAATTTTTCAGGAGTGCCATAGATTCATCAAGGTCTGAAGGATCAGCTTCTGATGAATCGTCAGAGTTAGATTCTATTTCACTGATCGTGACAGTTGATCGCTGAGTGGGCATTAACTCTGAGGAGAGTAAAGCAACAGGTGTGCTTTTGGAATCTTTTACAAGATCCTTATTAAGAAGACACGACTGCTCATGATTGAGCATAGTGCCAAATAAGGTAGAGAGGGTCATGAATTTTAGATCCTTTGAGAGTTTGAGACACATGGTATAGGTGTCCCAAATTTCAGGAAGACATTCCAAGAACTTTGTCAGGATCTCGGAATTAGCGTAGGTCTTACCAACAGTTTTTAAGTAAATAATTAAACAGTTGAAACATTGGTGAACTTCAGAAAGAGTTTCATTCTTACCGCAGATGAAACGTTCGTATTGTCTTACCAGGTTGATTCTCCTGGATTCCTGTACATCAGTTGTATCTTCATATTGAACACATATAGTGTCCCACATGGCTTTTGAGCTCTTGAGATTCATGAAGGAATGGTAGACTTCGTCAGGAAGAGCCATAGAGATGATGGATCTAGCCTTAGTATCGATGGCCACAGTCTTTTTGTCTTCTTCAGTCCACTGAGAAACTTCTTTGATGAGAGTTCTCTTAGGAACTGCAGGGGTGGTAGCAGTGGCTAGAACAGGACCTTGGACCACATGAGGAACAAAGGGTCCATTCTCCACATAGTAAGGTACAGAAGGATCTACACCTTCTAGAAAGAGCATCATTCGGTTTTTCCATAGATCGAAGTTATCTTTAGTAAAACGAGGTGGTTTGGCAAGAGAGCCATTATCTATGTAATTTGTGTTTGAAGGATTTACCATATTGAGAGATGGTAAGGAAGAGATAGTATAAGCAAGATCTTGTTTAGGATTAAACAACCTGGTTCTGATACCACTTGTTGGTCCCGGAGGGTTATACAAGTTTGTAGAAGGGGGGTTGAATATAAACACAACATTTTTATCTTTAAAATTGTTTATTGATATAATCAAACAATTTGCAGTTTGTTGTGGAATAAGATTAAGTATAAAACCTAACCTAAACAAACTAAGAGAATCACACAGATTTCTTGCACCAGAAAATATAGAAAGAAGTTAAGAAAATTAAGAGTAATTTTCAAAGGCACTAAGAGTTCAGATATGAGGGAACGAGCACTTCAAAAACGAAGTAAGGTTTCCATAATTATATTGCATGCATTAAATGCAAGACAATACAACTTTACACGTGGCAGCACTTGGTTGGTTGCATGAATTTGACTTTAGCAAACATGCTCTTGGCCTCATGATGAACAATGTAGTTGGCAGAGTGGCTTGTACGATCCTGGACAAAGGGATGTCCTTCTGACAAATTGTACAAAGGCATGCAAGGAGATAAGACAAAAGTAACTTGTAGAACAGACTTCATGATCAACGATCGTTGAGTTGATCTTGTTGGTTCTATATGCTTAAGAATGATTATAAAATGATATTACCGGTAATATATGATCCTATAGGGTCACACCGAACAACAAGTAGACACCGAATTGATATTTATAAGAATTTGATTCTTGATAAATATTAATTAATTCTTAAAAATATTAATAAATATGATTTATAATATTTGATGTAAATAATAATTTTGGTAAAATAAAATAATACATATGATGGATTTATTTTATAACTAAAAAGGAAAGGAGGGACTTGAGGAGATAATTTAAGATATTTAAACTATGATTTTAAACATCTTAAAAGGGGAAGTGTTTATTGTGTAATTTTGCATGGACTCTTATTGGACCATTTTGTGGTCCAATAGAAATGGCCCTAGCTTTATTATACTTGGCAATTTTCAAGAGAGATTTTTGAAGACAACACAACTCACAAAGCACTCTCCCTCCTCTCACTTCTCATTCACGGCCGAAACACACACAAGTGTGTGTGTGTGTGTGTGTGTGTTTTGGTGTTCTTCTCTTTCAAATCCTATGGTAGTGATTGTTAGAGTTCTTGCATCAAGATAGAAGAAGAACTAGCATTCCTGAAGGTGTCATTTGCTTGTGGTGGATACCGCTAGAGGAGCTCTTTTTGGGTTCTACATTCCTCACCAACATCCAACCTCCCGAGAGGATTCAAAGTCTTCAAAGGTTGTAATCTTGAACTCTCTTGGTATGTTGCTCTTTTATCTTTTCTTGCATGTAACAAGATCTTTGGTGGGAATAAAATGGTTTTATGTTTTGTTCAAAAGTGTTTTTTGCTTCCGTTGCGTAAAATATTTTACCTCTTATGGTCTATGAAACCGTTTTTTTAAACTTAAAATCCCAACAAGTGGTATCAGAGCCTATGTTATAATGCATGATTAGATAAAAAGGTTTTATTTGGATAAAACTTGGTTTTTGGAAGACATGGATAAAATATCATTTTATATGAAAAGTTCATACATGGCTTTTAGGCAACTAGTTTGTATTTGTATTTTTTTTATATATATATTTTATGTAACAAAATTTTAACATGCATTTTTGTTACATAAAAGTTGCCTAACAAAAACAAAGTGTTGTTTTATGTTATTTATGAGTAATATTTGCAAAAACAAGCCATGGACCAATGTGTTGGTTCTTGTGTTGTTTCCATTAAATTTGTTATAATTTTTATTATTATTCATGTTGGTTTGTAATAGTAAATAGGTTTTATTATTTCATGTTTCTTTTGTTCATTTTGTAAGTATTAGATTGGTTGTTAGAACTAGTTTTTTTATTTTATAAAATGTAACAAGAAGAAGGCCAACATGGAGCTTGAAGATGGAGCTTGATATCTTGATTGCATAGAGATGCTAAAGCAAGTGGGAGCTTGAAGTTTTTTTTATTTTTTTATTTTGTCCCTTAGGAATGGACTTGGCATTTCTTGTTTTGGCTCACAAGAAATGTCATTAGAAATGGCTTTGTTTATGCACTTTTTTTGCATGTTTATGGTTGATTATGTTCTTTTTGACGCGTTAAAATATAGGATATTGTATGCTAGTAAAGAACATAAAATTGGTTCAAACGCGCTTAATTAAAATTGTTTAAAGTTGAAGCGACAAATTTTAAAATTAGATTTTAAATGAACCAAGTTTAAAATAGAGATTTTATATCAACCAATATTTAAAATGGAGATTTTAAAACAATGACATGCAAATTGGTTCAAATAAGTTTTTTATAAAATTGTTTATTTAAAAACGACGTGACTCTAAAATTGGATTTTTAATTGAGCCAAATTATTTAAAATAGAGATTTTAAATTTATTCTTTTTGTAGAAAATTTCTTTTTTCTTAAAAAGAAGTACCTTGATTATTGGATGCATGCAATAATATGGTACTATGGTTTTTTAAGATTTTTTTTTTTGAGATTTTGAGTTTTATAATAGGAGTTTAAATAGAGATTTTGAAACTCATATAAATTCATAATCTAAAAATAAAAGTGTTTTATTAAAAGACTATAAATGGTTCTTATTATGATCATTAGTTGGTAAAATAGAGATTTTATTAAATAGGAACCATTTGATGAGTAGTAAGATTTTATTTAAATACCATGTATTATTGATTGCATGCAAAATCACATGATACTAAAATGTTTACAAAACTAGAATTGTAATACATCTAAAATCCCTTTTTATAAACGCAAGTCATATGCCGTCCTTTTGAGAAACACTCAATACGTCACTATGACACCCTTGTGGGATAAAGGTCACCTAACCACTTCGATTGTCTTGAGATGGATGAGGTGATTCTAATGCCTTTGTGGGATAAAGGTCACCTAACCGCATGGATGTGAGTTTCACATGTTGTTTCAAGTAGGATGACTTGATTGGGAATCTTTTGTGATAAAGGTCACCTAAGCATTAGAAACCCAAGGCACAGATGGGATCAAACATGCCAATTAACAAACAAGTTGTTAAGGATATCATAACGCTAGGAATTACATTCGATGTAATCGATAAACGTTATCTACCTTGTTGGATTAAATGGACGAGATAAAGGTCACATAACCGTTTCATTTATTTTGCAACGTTGGATCCTAGATTTTATGCAAATTAATGTTTTTTAGAAAACGAAAGAGTAATTAATTTGCTTAATAAATAATATTGAAAATACTATATTAACCTTGTTAAAATTTTGTAGATGGCAAACACTACGATTGACTCATCCCTAAAAGCTTATCTTGACCATGAAAAGTTAACCCCTCAAAATTTCCGAAGTTGGTTTTCGAGATTGAGATTGATTCTCCGACATAAACGAAAGTTATATATACTACTCAAACCTCTTCCTGAAGAACCTCCTTTTACATCCATAGAAGCTCATGTGGCTTGGTCGAAGCATAATGATGATTCGATCGAAATAGCGAGCCTTATGCTTGATACTATGGATCCAGTCTTACGAGAAGACATAGAATGGCGTTCATATACGGCATATGAAATGGTAGAAGAATTGGAATGGCTTTACAAAAGACATAGTTTCTCTGAATACCTGAAAACTCTCCAGGCACTTCAGAATACTAAGATGGAGGAGGGCCAAGATGTTTCCACCCATGTTCAAAGGATAAGGATAATTCTTGAAGAATTAGACAAGCTTGATCGTCCTTATCCTGAAGAGCTGGCCATAAATGTGATTCTTAAATCATTGACCCCAAAATTTGATGCTTTTAAGAAAAGGTTGGGCCTCAAAGTTTTTTCGATCTCTCAGCTGCATACGATGCTAGAGACATTTGATAAGAATCTTTCTACGGAAGCATTTACATGTGGTATGTGTGGTTACTTTGGTCACAGAAGAGAGAATTGTCATCTGGATGTTTTTCTAACGAAGAAATGCTCTTCAGGTATCTAATGGCTAGATAGAACATTTACCTCTCTATTTTACACTTGAGTATTTGATACTAAGTGCAAAAATCACCTTTGTAATATGTTACAGATGATCAAGAAAGGTAGATGACTGAATGACAAGCAATATGGTGATCCAAATGAGCAAGGAGGCAGGAATGCAAACCAAGCTTATACGAGATTTTATTTTGAAACCATTTTGCTTGTATTATTAAACAATGTTTGTTTCCAACAATATTTGAATTTAGTTTGACTAAATTATTATTCAGTCACATGTTTGTTGATTGAGTGAAATTCACTTAGCCGTTTTGGAAACGATTATATTCATATTCAAAAATGAATTATTCCATTTCGAGAACTAGTTCTCTTAATTGAATAATAAAGTGAATCTCAAGAGCTTTCTAAAAAATGGTCCTATAATAAACACCATAAGACTCAAATGTGATTTGAATCATATCTACACATATAATAATCAACTTAATCAAGTAAATTTTGAACGCATGTCTAAATTTTTCAAAACTGTGGTATTTTTTAAACCAAATATAAATATTTTTATGCGATCTTGATAAGTTGAATATAGCTTCTCTCTATAATTGTAGAAAAAAGGAGGAAAAGGTTTTGTTAGAATTGATACATGTTGATGTATATGGTCTCTCAAAACCAAGTCTATATATGGTGATAGATAATACCTTCACTGACGATTTCAATTGTTGAAGTTTATGGAACAAAAAGATGAAACATTTGATGTAATTCAAGTTATTTCAAAGTGAAGATTAAGAAAACAACTCAGCAGGACCATGAAAGTCTTTTCTAATATATGAGGATAGTAACTAAACCAAGAACTCTTGGATCATCATAGAAATTATGTACATCCGAAAGGAAGAACCGAACCTTATTAAATATGGTTTCCTCTATGAGTAGAAGTACTATTCCTATATCAATTCGGAATTATGCCCTAGTTAAAGTAAACCGTACTTTTTGACACCAACCAAAAGGTAGACAAGACACCTTATAAGATTTCGTATGAAAGTCCTTTCATCCTTAGTCTTAGTTGAAGGTGTGGGTTAATGAAGCTCATGTAAGACAATAAGCTTCAAGTAAACTCAACCCAATATCTACCAAATGCATATATTGTAGAATATACTATAAATTGTTTTATATACCGATTCTACAATCCCACAAAAAATAAAATTGTTTATTGTCCCAAAGCCAAGTTCTTAGAAAGCAAGTTTTTAATGGGCAAGGCAAATGGGAGATTTAAGGAACTTGAAGGGAATCAAGAACCTCATAACCTAATGCACTTATTGGTTGGCTCTAGTTATCAAACAAAGGTTGTTGGAACTGAACATTTGATTGATCAAAACTTAGTAAAAACACCAAGTGTTCGCAATTCTAGTAGAATCATTCAGAAACTCGAGAAATATCGATTTCTGTTGAAGAATGACGTATGATAGGTTTCTAGCAAGCCCATCAACTACTAAAGTGCTATGTCAGATTCTGAATCTGGTAAGTGGCTTAGAGTCATGAACACTGAGATACAATCCATTCATGGATCAGTACAAGTATCACAAAGCAGAAGTCTTCATTTTCACAGGAAAATTAAAAGTTTAATTTTCATCAAAATATAAAATGACTCATGCATTTACTAAAACTAGTGGGAGAGCAGTAAAATTCCTAATCTTGTATGTGCAAGACATACTAGTATTTGGAAATTAACTTTCCGACTTAACAAAACATCATGTTTTTTTTGCTCGGGCAGTATTTCCTTAATAAAGGACTTAGAAAAGGCTAATTTTATTCTTGAAATAGAGATCTTTAAAGATTGGATCAAGACGACTGATAAGTTTAAGTCAAAGTGCATAAGTAGACATGATCTTGAAAGGTTCAAGATGCAAGGCTCTAAAGGTAGTTTCTTGCAAGTATGATAACACATCATTTTGAACATATCTCAATGTTCTAGCATAAAAGGTTGAGCTAGATAAAATGATTGGTGTTCCATATGCTTCGGCAATTGGATCTCTCATATATGTCATGACATGCACTAGATCGAATGTATCATAATGCTTTAGAGCATTAGAAGGAGATACCAACAAAATACGAGGGAATGTCATTGGATAATTGCATAGAACAATTTAAGATACTTATGAAGAACCAAGGAAGTGTTCTTTAACTGAGGGATGGAAGAAGATCATAGCAAAATGCTGCACTAATGATAGCTTCCATAAAGATTGAGAAGGTTCTCAATCACAAAAGGGAAATATCTTCATTGTGAATGAAGAACTAGTTCGTTTTGAAAAGGTTCAAGGCGAAGGTAAAAGTTGCATAATACACTACAAAATAAGAATACATTGCTGCTTTAGAGGCTGCAAAAGAAAGATGCTTGGATGAAAGAGTTCATTGAAAAGCTAGGTAGATGCCTCCCATTCAGGATCATCTAGAAATCCTTTGTGAGAATATGGGTGCCATTACGCAAGCTAAAAGACCCTATCTCACATCAGAGTACCAAGTATCTACTCCAGACATTTAACTATATTTAGAATAAAGTTAAAAAATGGAGATGTTAGTGTTCACAGAGTTTAGACAAATCAAGTTTCTGGATGAACCCATTCATGCAGCTCCTTATATAAGCTAAACTTAAAGGGTCATGTTTGAGCTTTAGGATGTAACATCCGACAAAAATCAAAACTTTCAGGTTAGCATCATTTAACCATTTCAAGTGTTAACATAGGGAACATGCCTTGTTAAGACCCACTCAGAATAATTTAGGGCGAAAATTCGCTAGAATTCCCAGTAGTTGCCTAAAAGACCCGGTTTCGACCCGGGACTAACCGAAACACCTTGTGGAATGCCAAAATGCTTCAAATAACATTTAATATATATAAAATATAGGGTTTTTACCCTCCTACCTAAACTTTCTTTTATTTGAAATTTATTTAAACCAAAAAGGTATTTTAAGAGTGTATCTTGCAGTTTATTCATAAAAATGAAAAAGGGTTTTACAAAGCAAGGTTGTGGGCTAAAATTTTTATAAAATTTTTTTTACCACAAGGGTTGGGGGCCCATGAAGGGGCCGGCCTCCCCTCCCCTCCTTTACCCCCCCCCCCCCCCCCCCCCCCAAAAAATTGATTTTCATACTTCATTTTCAAATTAGAAAAACAAAAGACCGTCCATCTTCCTCCTTTCTCTCTCACTCTAGAGTTCTTTTCTTCATCATCTTCATCCATTTGCTCTTCAAAATCCAGCAAACTTCAGCCCTAACACAAGCATCCAAACCGAATTTCTAAGAGTATTGAAGTGTTTGCAACATTTCACAAAGGTAAGAACTCTAAAACTAGTCATTTTCCTCAATTTCAAGCATCTTCTTTGGTGATTTTGTTCTTTAAAATAGAATCTGAGTTTAGAAATCCTTGCATGCACATTTTATTTTAACTTCTGAGTATTTTCTTTTAAAAAAACATGTCATATGATGTGGGGATTGAATCTTTAGCAAAGGAAGCCACATCTATGGATGTTAAAGTGCCAAAAAAATGGGTTTTATTGAGAATCTTTAAGTTTCAGAATCTGGCAGATTGGTTGCATGTACTTGGGACGACCATATCGGGGTCATATCATGTCAAAAATTCCTCATTTTTCTTCTGGAGTAAGGTTTAATGAGTTAGAGTTCAAACCCAACTGGTCTCATAAGAAAACATTGAGATTTAGACCTTCAACTCTTTAGAACAAATTTGGTGTGCAGCAGATGATCTGTCCGATTGTTGTGTCACATTGTTTTGCATGTAACTTTCTGTAGGATGCATAAGAGTTCTTCATTTTTCTTCTGAAAGATCCTTATATGAGTTAGGTTTCACATGCAATTGGTTTCATAAAAATATATGGTGTTTTGGTCACTCAAACGATTTTTACAAGTCAAGTGTGTCAAGCTGTCCAAGATTGACAGATTGGTACATGCAACTTCATTTGGCCATAACTCCCTCAAAACTTATCTAAAATTTATGAATCTTTTTCCATAAGATACCTTTATGTGTTAGGGTTTCAAAACATGTAAAAAATCTGAAAAGGATTATGTTTTGACCCTCCAAAAGCCTGTTTCCACATAAGGGTGCTAACTGTTTTAAGTACTATGTTGCACTGTTTTATAAAAATTATTTGAACCCCTTAAACACCTCCAAATATTACGAAATTTGGTCAAAACCTCCTTAACTCAGTATAGTACCACATATAAAAAAAATGGGTAAATTTGTCATCCTGGAAAGTGTTGTAAAATAGTCACTGTTGTAGTATGAAGTTTCTGTCAGCTTGAGTATTTTGGAAACTGTTGAGTCTTTCTTATAACCATTCATATTGATGATTAAAAACACTTGAACAATGCTAATTTGTGCATTTCAACTTAATTACTAAAGATAAGGCATTTCACAAGACGTGGATTAAGTTAGGTAAGTTTAACCTTGGGGTTAGCTATGAAGGACTCATAGAGATTGTTTGACCTTATAGGGAGCCCGTAAAGAGGATTAAGTGAACAAGCTTTCACTACTTGCGCATCTACGCTAAAAGGTGAGTTTTCACAGCCCCGTTTTACTTGTTTAAATGTTTGGGGTGAAAAGCATGTTATGATTTTAAAATGCTAAATTATTCATGATAGTAAAATTGTGGATATTTATGAATTAAGAAATGAGTACAAATGAATGTACAAATTTACATAAGTGACAAGATATGTTGAGTGATAATAAAAATGTTAAGTCCCCAATAGGTACACTACTTATTAACTCATAACGAGCCGGTGATATTTGTGGATAGCGCTATTTGGTTTGACAAACCCACCTTAAACTGACGAGTAGGGGTGCACTTTATCTGATAATAATGTTCTACTCATGTGGCCATCATACCACCTCTGAGGTAGTCCGCGGGGCGTAAGTTGTCGGAGGCTTAGTAGTGGCTCAACAATCATATATCTTGCGAAAGTCATTTATTGTAAGGTGTACTCATAAGAATTTAAATTTAAAGCTTGTCGTGACAAAAGACTCACGAAAATAATCTTTGGTTGAAAACTGTTTGGATATGAAAAACCTGTGAACTCACCAACTCTTTGTAGTTGACCTTTTCGTTTTAAACATGCTTTTCAGGGAATAAGAAGTAAGTGAAGGCACGTAGGGTGTATTTTGGTTGATGACATCAACATCAAGAACCTTAAAAATTTCTATTATTAATTTTTGTATCCGTCGTTTTCTTTTTGGAACTTTTTGGTTGAAGACGTTGTATTGTAATATTTCATACTATTGTATTAAACTTATGGTTGGTGTTGTCTGTTACCTTTGAAATGAAACCCTACACTGTTATACCTCGTGTTTCCGCTTTAGCGGGGTGTGACAGATTTGGTATCAGAGCCTAAGGTTATAGAGAATGCTGGTTCTCTTATGGGAACCACAAACTATAACCCAACCATAACGCAAACTATTTTCAAAACGGTTTTCGAAAGGATTGTCTAAAATCTGGAGTATGTTGCTAATATAACCAAGTCGAATGTCACATTATTATACCTCAATTAAACAAAGCCTGATCACCTATGTTTAATTCGGGTAAATATAATGAGAGACCCGGGTTGGTCATAATGGAAGTATGCTTAAAATAAATTTTCTACTTGAAATGGGAAAACTTGATTTTGTGTGTGTCTGCATAAACATTGCACATTTTAGGCACTTACAATAATACACATAATAACAAAGTCTACCATTATCGCAGCTCACTATGTCATCCGAACACGACCCATCCGAACACGACCCATCCGAACACGACCCATCGGAGCACACTCCCTCAGAGCACTCGTACTCGGCCGACCCATCCGGCTACGTCACTAGCCGACCTAGGGACCGTAGACCTGCTGAAGTGGAAAGAGACCCGTACGATGACGACCTTGAAATAAACTATGCATCACTCATTCGACCCCATCTGACTACGTTTCGTGGTCCAAGAGTAATAACCACGGCAAGGAAGAGCGTACCATTACCTAGATGTGTGAGATTCACAAACCCATCAAGAGACATAGGAGAGTCGTCCCGGCAAGGGGCGCAATCCGGAGCCACCCAAGTGGTAACCGGGGTTCCTGTGGCTCATCCTCCCGGTATGACTGCTCGGGAGAGTCAGTGGGTTCTACTGATGTCACGAGATGTGCAACTTCATAAGGAGAGGTTGGACATACAGCATGAACACCTGAATGCAATAATGGGGGTCTTAAATGCACATGATGAGGTCTCCAATAGAACCATGGAGGTAGTTGATGCCACTAGGAGGGAGATAAGGACCCTGTATATGTGCTGGATGTGGGTGATAGGAGCACTGGTGTTGATGATAGGGGTGCTGATTTGGATGATGATGCACTAGAAGACCATTGATTGTGGAACTTTTGGGATTTATTTAAACTTAAACTCATATTTTTGGGGCATTTAGCCGTTTAAATTTCAAACATTGCATGTTTTGTTAACTGTTTCTTTTGGGGAATTGAATATGTACGGCTTATGAATGAAATGTTTGGTTAATGTATATATATCTCAAGTACTTCTAATGCATGATTATGAAATTGTGGTATGTTGTTATGACAATACGTGTAGATAATAATGATAATATGCCTGAAGAAGTACCATAACTTAGAATCACATAACAAGTAGGAAGTTTAATCAAATGACAGTATTAGTGACCATGCGACTAAATCCTTAACTAAAACCATAACTGTAGGACTATGCCTCCAACAAGAGAGGATCCTGAAGTCGCACGGTTAGTGGCTGAGCAAATTATGGCTGCACTTCCGAACATTGTCAGCCAAGTAGCAGCTGGACTGAATGCTAATCCAAACAATGCGGGAACGGCCGGAAATCGGGAATGCACATACAAGACTTTCAGGGGCTGCAACCCTAAGGAATTCCACGGAACTGAGGGAGCCGTTGGATTATTGGCTTGGGTAGAAGGTATGGAGTCTGTTCTCAATATCAGTAAATGTACTGAAGGAAACAAGGTGGAATATGCCGCTTGCCTTCTGCAAGGACGGGCATTAACATGGTGGAACACCCAAGTACAAACCCGAGGCCGGGATGTGGCCAATAGACTGACATGGGATGAGTTTAAAAAGATGCTCAAGGATGAGTACTGCCCAAGGAGTGAGATCCAGAAGCTGGAAGCAGAACTGTGGAACCATGAAATGAAGGGAAACGACATAGATTCTTACACTGCCCGTTTCCATGAGCTGGCAAAGCTGGTGCCACACTTGGTGACGCCCGAGGAAAACCGAGTGGATAGATATGTGTGGGGTTTATCTGAAGAAATCAGAGGAAATGTGACTTCAGCTGACCCGAAGACTCTTCAAGAAGCAGTGAATGTAGCAACGAGACTCACCAACAACGCAAATCGTTCGAGAACAACTGGGAATGACAAAGCCGCAGGGAAAAGAAAGATAGAGGAGCCTGCGAGAAGGCAATTTGGGGGAAGATCAGACAAGGGTCAGAGAGTAACAGGAAATTTTGGAATTCAAGCACAGGCCGAGGAGAAAGAAAAAGGGCCATGCCCAAGATGCAGCAAGTGCAATAATCGTCACCTTGGAAGATGCATCATTTGCCTCAAGTGTAACAAAGGAGGCCATGTCGCCAGGGATTGCAAGAGTGGAGGAAAACGAACCTGCCACGAGTGTGGTAGTCCAGATCACTTTCGGAGCGCATGTCCGAGACTGAACCGAAGGCCTAATGCAAATCAAGCGCGACCAGTCAATCAAGGGAATCAAGGAGGTCAGGCACGGGGTCGAGTATTTGAGATTGGGGCCGATGAAGCAAGACGGAACCCGGATGTAGTCACAGGTACGTTTCTCTTGAACAACCATCGTGCATCTGTGTTATTTGATTCTGGAGCAGATTAAAGTTTTGTATCGTTAGACTTTAGGTTGAAATTAAACTCGAGAACCCGAAAGTTGGAAGAGATATATGTTATTGAATTTGCTAATGGGCAGGAAGTTAGGGCCAGAGATGTAATTAATAATTGTACCCTAAAACTGGCGGGAAAAGATTTTAGCATAGATTTAATCCCAATCAAACTAGGAAGCTTCGATATAGTAGTAGGTATGGATTGGTTATCGAAAAATCGCGCTGAAATCGGTTGCTCCGAAAAGATCGTCCGAATACCACAAACCGAAGGAAGAATACTTGAAATACAGGGAGAAAACTCCGGGAGAAAATTCAAAATGGTGTCGAGTATGAAGATGCGAAAGTATTTGCGGAAAGATTGTGTTGCGTTTTTGACACACGTGGTGGATAAGGAGATCAAAGAGAAGAATATTCAAGACTTTCCAATAGTGCGAGATTTTCCCGAAGTATTCCCAGATGAATTACCTGGATTACCCCCACCAAGATAAGTTGAATTTCATATTGACCTAATTCCGGGAGCGGCACCCGTGGCGAAATCACCTTACCGGTTAGCACCTTCAGAAATGCAGGAGTTGTCAGGCCAACTCCAGGAGCTACTCGATAAAGGGTTCATCAGACCCAGCTTTTCACCCTGGGGAGCTCCAGTTTTGTTCGTTAAAAAGAAAGATGGTTATTTTCGAATGTGCATCGATTACAGGGAACTTAACAAGCTAACCATCAAGAACCGATATCCCCTTCCTCGAATCGATGACCTGTTCGACCAACTTCAAGGCGCTACATACTTTTCAAAGATCGATCTTCGGTCCGGATACCATCAAATGAGAGTTCGTGAGGAGGATATTCCGAAAACAGCGTTTAGGACTCGATATGGACATTATGAGTTCCTAGTCATGCCTTTTGGTCTGACAAACGCTCCAGCAGTCTTTATGGATCTAATGAACAGAGTATGTCGACCGTACTTGGACAAATTCGTAATTGTGCTCATAGATGATATATTGATTTATTCACAAAGCAAGAAGGAGCATGAGCAACATTTAAAGCTAATATTAGAACTGCTCAGAGACCAGAAGCTGTATGCTAAACTGTCCAAATGCGAATTTTGGATTCGTGAAGTGCAATTTCTTGGACATGTAGTTAATGAAGATGGAATTCATGTCGATCCGGCCAAGATAGAAGCCATCAAGAAGTGGGAAGCCCCAAAGACTCCGACAGAAATTCGTTCGTTTCTTGGTTTAGCGGGTTATTATCGGCGTTTCATTGCAAATTTCTCCAAAATTGCGCAACCATTGACGGCCTTAACCCAGAAAGATAAGAAGTTCGATTGGGGAGAAAAACAAGAGGAAGCCTTTCAGACGCTTAAGCATAAGTTATGCAATGCACCGATCTTAGCTTTACCAGAGGGAGTTGACAACTTTGTGATTTACTGCGATGCCTCACACCAAGGATTGGGGTGTGTGCTAATGCAAAAAGACAAGGTTATTGCCTACGCCTCAAGGCAACTTAAAGTTCACGAAAAGAATTATACCACCCATGATTTGGAATTAGGAGCCGTAGTGTTCCCACTCAAGATTTGGAGACACTATCTCTACGGCACTAAATGTACCGTCTTTACCGACCACAAGAGCTTACAACACATTTTTGATCAGAAAATGCTGAATATGAGACAACGGAGATGGGTTGAACTGCTTAGCGACTATGATTGCGTGATAAAGTACCATCCAGGCAAGGCTAATGTTGTAGCTGATGCTTTAAGTCGAAAAGAAAGGGTGAAGCCATCGAGGGCAAGAGCTATGGGAGCAATGGTCCGGATGAGTCTTAAGGATCAAATCCTCGAAGCTCAAGAAGAGGCATTAAAAGAGGAGAATTTGAAAAACGAAACTCTACATCATCTGGAAAAGGAATTTGAAACACAACCAGACGGGGTGCGGTACTTCCGAAATAAAGTTTGGGTACCTAAGGTTGTCAGACTACGATCAATCATCTTGGATGAAGCCCATAAATCAAGATATTCAATTCACCCCGGTGCCGATAAGATGTACAAGGACCTGAAGGAATACTACTGGTGGCCAGGAATGAAGAAAGATGTTGCTTTGTATGTAAGCACGTGCAAAACTTGTGCAATGGTTAAGGCTGAACACCAGAAACCATCCGGTCTTCTTCAGCAACCTGAGATTCCCGAATGGAAATGGGAACAGATAAACATGGATTTCATAACTAAGTTACCCAGAACCGGAAAAGGGCATGATTCAATCTGGGTTATTGTGGATCGGCTTACGAAATCTGCACATTTTCTGCCTATTCGGGAAGACTTCAAGGTGGAAAAGCTTGCTCAGATTTACATCAACGAGATCGTTATGCGTCATGGAGTACCTACTGCAATAATCTCGGACAGGAATAGTCGTTTTACGTCACGCTTTTGGCGATCAGTTCAGAAAGCATTGGGCACGCGTTTGGATTTGAGCACTGCCTACCACCCGCAGACGGACGGTCAGACAGAAAGAACTATTCAAACACTAGAAGACATGTTGCGGGCCTGTGTGATGGATTTTGGTGGAAGTTGGGATACTCATTTACCGCTAGTCGAATTCTCCTACAACAATAGCTACCATACCAGCTTGAAGTGCGCGCCGTACGAAGCCTTGTATGGACGCAAGTGTAGATCCCCACTCAGTTGGTTGGAGGTCGGAGACAGACAACTGATAAGACCCGACATAATTCAGGAGACTACGGACAAGATCGTAACCATACAAGAAAGACTTAAAGTAGCCAGGACTCGTCAGAAGAGTTATGCAGATAATCGCAGGAATCCATTGGAATTTCAGGTGGGCGATAGGGTACTACTCAAAGTATCGCCATGGAAAGGTTTGGTACGATTTGGGAAGAGAGGCAAGTTAAGTCCAAGATACATCGGTCCATTTGAGATACTGGAAAGGATTGGACCGGTCGCATATAGACTCAAGCTACCACAAGAGTTAAGCGCCATTCACGACACATTCCACGTGTCGAACTTGAAGAAATGCTTATCGGATGAATCGTTGGTCCTACCGTTGAAAGACATACAAGTAAGCGAGCAGTTACATTTCGTAGAGGAACCCGTGGAAATACTTGACCGAGATGTTAAGCGGTTAAGACGTAGCAAGATCCCGATCGTAAAAGTTCGTTGGAATGCAAGGCACGAACCTGAATACACTTGGGAACGAGAGGACTTTATGAGGGGTAAGTATCCTCAGCTGTTCGCCAAGGAACCTATCGAGAATGCCAATCATTAAATTTCGGGACAAAATTTCTCTAACGGGGGAAAGCTGTAACATCCGACAAAAATCAAAACTTTCAGGTTAGCATCATTTAACCATTTCAAGTGTTAACATAGGGAACATACCTTGTTAAGACCCATTCAGAATAATTTAGGGCGAAAATTCGCTAGAATTCCTAGTAGTTGCCTAAAAGACCCGGTTTCGACCCGGGACTAACCGAAACACCTTGTGGAATGCCAAAATGCTTCAAATAACATTTAATATATATAAAATATAGGGTTTTTACCCTCCTACCTAAACTTTCTTTTATTTGAAATTTATTTAAACCAAAAAGGTATTTTAAGAGTGTATCTTGTAGTTTATTCATAAAAATGAAAAAGGGTTTTACAAAGCAAGGTTGTGGGCTAAATTTTTTATAAAAAAAAAATTTTACCACAAGGGTTGGGGGCCCATGAAGGGGCCGGCCTCCCCTCCCCTCCTTTACCCCCCCCCCCCCCCCCCAAATTTGATTTTCTTACTTCATTTTCAAATTAGAAAAACAAAAGACCATCCATCTTCCTCCTTTCTCTCTCACTCTAGAGTTCTTTTCTTCATCATCTTCATCCATTTGCTCTTCAAAATCCAGCAAACTTCAGCCCTAACACAAGCATCCAAACCGAATTTCTAAGAGTATTGAAGTGTTTGCAACATTTCACAAAGGTAAGAACTCTAAAACTAGTCATTTTCCTCAATTTCAAGCATCTTCTTTGGTGATTTTGTTCTTTAAAATAGAATCTGAGTTTAGAAATCCTTGCATGCACATTTTATTTTAACTTCTGAGTATTTTCTTTTAAAAAAACATGTCATATGATGTGGGGATTGAATCTTTAGCAAAGGAATCCACATCTATGGATGTTAAAGTGCCAAAAAAATGGGTTTTATTGAGAATCTTTAAGTTTCAGAATCTGGCAGATTGGTTGCATGTACTTGGGACGACCATATCGGGGTCATATCATGTCCAAAATTCCTCAATTTTCTTCTGGAGTAAGGTTTAATGAGTTAGGGTTCAAACCCAACTGGTCTCATAAGAAAGCATTGAGATTTAGACCTTCAACTCTTTAGAACAAATTTGGTGTGCAGCAGATGATCTGTCAGATTGTTGTGTCACTTTGTTTTGCATGTAACGTTCTGTAGGATGCATAAAAGTTCTTAATTTTTCTTCTGGAAGATCCTTATATGAGTTAGGTTTCACATGCAATTGGTTTCATAAAAATATATGGTGTTTTGGTCACTCAAACGATTTTTACAAGTCAAGTGTGTCAAGCTGTCCAAGATTGACAGATTGGTACATGCAACTTCATTTGGCCATAACTCCCTCAAAACTTATCTAAAATTTATGAATCTTTTTCCATAAGATACCTTTATGTGTTAGGTTTTCAAAACATGTAAAAACTCTGAAAAAGATTATGTTTTGACACTTCCAAAAGCCTGTTTCCACAGAAGGGTGCAAACTGTTTTAAGTACCATGTTGCACTGTTTTATAAAAATTATTTGAACCCCTTAAACACCTCCAAATATTACGAAATTTGGTCAAAACCTCCTTAACTCAGTATAGTACCGCATATAAAAAAAATGGGTAAATTTGTCATCCTGAAAAGTGTTGTAAAATAGTCACTGTTGTAGTATGAAGTTTCTGTCAGCTTGAGTATTTTGGAAACTGTTGAGTCTTTCTTATAACCATTCATATTGATGATTAAAAACACTTGAAAAATGCTAATGATAGGATTTATATAAACCCTAAACCGGATCTTTAAGCTCAAGAATGATTAGTTCTAGATCATGGAATAAACATATACAAATCACAACATGAACAACGGAATTAAACGACAGATTTGTATAGCTAACAAGGTTCATTAATTTAAACATACTGATTACATACTCACGCCCCAATTTGTTGACCTAAGTTATCAACAAACGAATACTTCTTCTCAAGTATTAGGATTAAGAACCTTGGGGCTCATGCACACACATCTACACGTTTTTGTTTAAACGTGGGTTTCAAGAACTTCTAATTCTATATCTCTAGGTTTCTTTATATACTAGAAACCTAGATAAACTAGAAACTAGATAAATACCAATCCTAGATAAACTAGGAATCCTAGATAAACTAGAATTTACAAGGATAACTATAAAATAAACATATTACAATTCGAACCCTTGTACGTTGAAGTTTTGACACATCAAATCTATATGAAATATTCCTAACAATCTTCTCCTATTTGATGATGACAAAACTTAGCATCAGAATCTTCAAGTAGCTCTTCCCCTTTTTGACATAATCAAATCCAAAACTTATCAAACTTGAATCTTCCCCTTGAATGATCAACACTTCTTCTTCCCCTGAATTTATGCTAACCATCCTTGTGTCTTCGAGGTTATATCAATTACGATGTAAAGAAAATCAACCATTATCTATTTGAAGTTGAAGTAAAAAACCAAACCTTGAGTCTTATATCCCGTAGAAACCAAGTGAACAACAACGTCATTCTCATGAATGAGGGGATCCCTGTCCTTCGACCAATCTTCTTCTCTAAGATTTCGTCAAATTGAAGTCACATTCTTCGAACAATTACGTTAATAATCTTCATAATATCACGGGTTATCTTTAACAGGTGAAGGATACCTTTAAAGATATGATAAGAACACAAACTCTAACTTTCACTTCTTCTTCAAACAAACTCTAATTAATCTTCCTTTTTGTAATCAACTGATGACGATTAAAGGGTAGTCATTTAAGCATTCTTCCTCAATCGTTCATCAAACCTTCATACCTTGTGTGTGTGAATTTTCTTGAAACAAACAAAAATCATCCTCCTTTTGTCGAGCATGATCCTAACATGGTGTGTGACATGTATTCTCCATTGCATCGCGGCTTTGATTTCATGGCTTTGAGGAATTCTGAGTGAAGAACAATTTTTATCAAGAAAAAAAAAACTGCTGGATTTCGAGAATTTCTGGGAGCGTTCTGGACGTCGTACGGCCAATCCAACCAGACATAATGTTAAACAATGTGTCCCGAAGCTGCTGTTCAAAAATCGCGACGATCCGACGGTTCAATCTCCAGGAATAGGCGAAACGGCCGGCTGTGATTTTCCAGAAAATTTCTGCGAAAAATCTGATTTTTCTTTCTTTCGTTCGTCTTCTTTCGTCTCTTCAAATCTTCCATTAAACCTTGTTTTTATTCCAGATCAGAGAGCACCATGTGCTCTGATACCACCTGTCAGGATCGAATCTTAACAAGATTAACAATACTTAGAATTCAGAATTAAAGAATCTGCGGAATAGAACTTTAATTCTCACAATCAATGAACAGAATATCAGAAAATACACAGTTGTTTGTATTCACTGTTTCGACTCACAAGATTAACAACCAAACCTCAATCTTGATGAACAGGCTCAATCAAGACGACTTCTACTTCTCTAGAAATAGGGTTCTTAAACCTTGAGGTTAATTCTCTCTAAAACACAATCGAATTCTAATTGTATTTTTGTATATCGTATTATTTTCGTCTTCATCTACTTAATAGCTATCTATCAACAAATATATATACTGAATATTTACAAGATAACTATCAAAATAAGATTGATCTTCAGAATATTCTTTTAAGTATATCTTCAATCGTTCCATCTTTATCTCCTTCAATCTCGCATTCCATGTTCTGATCCCAAGTAGTATTAACTTCATTCTTCTCAAGCAGTACTAATAATCTTTCAGCAGTAGTAATGTTTGATATGCCCAAGCAGTACTAACAGTTTTCGTAAGACATCAGCAGTACTAACTTTTGATCAGCAGCATTAATGATATTCCAGCAGTAGTAATATACCAGCAGTATTAACTTTGTACCAGCAGTAGTAACTTGTCTAGCAGTACTAATCATGTTCTTGCAGCATTAATGACTCAGCAGTACTAACCTTGAACTAGCAGTAGTATCTTTGTTCTGGCAGCACTAACATTGATCTGGCAGTAGTAATGTTGTTCTGGCAGTACTAACCATACTTGGCATATCTTCAGTTCCCAACAGCTAATTTGTGCATTTCAACTTAATTACTAAAGATAAGGCGTTTCACAAGACGTGGATTAAGTTAGGTAAGTTTAACCTTGGGGTTAGCTATGAAGGACTCATAGAGATTGTTTGACCTTATAGGGAGCCCGTAAAGAGGATTAAGTGAACAAGCTTTCACTACTTGCGCATCTACGCTAAAAGGTGAGTTTTCACAGCCCCGTTTTACTTGTTTAAATGTTTGGGGTGAAAAGCATGTTATGATTTTAAAATGCTAAATGATTCATGATAGTAAAATTGTGGATATTTATGAATTAAGAAATGAGTACAAATGAATGTACAAATTTACATAAGTGACAAGATATGTTGAGTGATAATAAAAATGTTAAGTCCCCAATAGGTACACTACTTATTAACTCATAACGAGCCGGTGATATTTGTGGATAGCGCTATTTGGTTTGACAAACCCACCTTAAACTGACGAGTAGGGGTGCACTTTATCTGATAATAATGTTCTACTCATGTGGCCATCATACCACCTCTGAGGTAGTCCGCGGGGCGTAAGTTGTCGGAGGCTTAGTAGTGGCTCAACAATCATATATCTTGCGAAAGTCATTTATTGTAAGGTGTACTCATAAGAATTTAAATTTAAAGCTTGTCGTGACAAAAGACTCACGAAAATAATCTTTGGTTGAAAACTGTTTGGATATGAAAAACCTGTGAACTCACCAACTCTTTGTAGTTGACCTTTTCGTTTTAAACATGCTTTTCAGGGAATAAGAAGTAAGTGAAGGCACGTAGGGTGTATTTTGGTTGATGACATCAACATCAAGAACCTTAAAAATTTCTATTATTAATTTTTGTATCCGTCGTTTTCTTTTTGGAACTTTTTGGTTGAAGACGTTGTATTGTAATATTTCATACTATTGTATTAAACTTATGGTTGGTGTTGTCTGTTACCTTTGAAATGAAACCCTACACTGTTATACCTCGTGTTTCCGCTTTAGCGGGGTGTGACATAGGACTTCGTTATTCTAGTGATGGGATTTGATTTGAATTTAGTATTTGGATATTGGAACAGGTTAAGCAACAAGTCTAGTATTTAGTTAGATATATAGGATATGATCTTTTCATACTCGTTGTGTTCTATATTAGCATGTTTAAATCCTTGAATAAATTAGTTATTCAAAAATGTCCATAGTCGATCATAGTTGTGGGAGTAACTATGAAGTAAGACTAATATGAATTGGATTGGTTGACTTTTAAGAGTAAAAGTGGCAAAGCGTTGCAACCAAGTTAATAGGTACGTGTTAGGGAACAAGTATTGGACCTGACCCGCTTCAAGATCACTTCATGGATCGTAGTCACAAGTGATTCTTGAATAAAGGTAGTATCTTTGTATCCTTCGACCTGAGATACATATTTGGGACTCAAATGTAGGGAGTGTTATGCTTTGATATGGTTAACCGTTGTTCTTGAAAAAGGCAGCTATAAAGGCCATTATTGGGCATGGCATGAACTGCATGAGAGGCATATGTAGTCAAGATGGGATTTGTTTCTCTAAATATGTTAAGAGTGAGACATCTAACGCGCCTTACCAAAACTTGAACAATAGATAAGAATGATAGTGATCCATGTCTCATGTTCAACATGATGTCCAAACAAAGGGATAACTGATACCACACCTAATACATCAATTGAAGCTATGAGCTCGTGAGAATTGGATGTTGTTGAATGGCACTTACAGTCATACGTTGCTGGGGGCAGTGAGATGTTGCTAGACGTCCACCACTGTCTATATTATTCTATAATACAATCTTGAGCAAGTGGGAGATTGTTGGTTCTATATGCTCAAGAATGATTATAAAATGATATTACCGGTAATATATGATCCTATAGGGTCACACCGAACAACAAGTAGACACCGAATTGATATTTATAAGAATTTGATTCTTGATAAATATTAATTAATTCTTAAAAATATTAATAAATATGATTTATAATATTTGATGCAAATAATAATTTTGGTAAAATAAAATAATACATATGATGGATTTATTTTATAACTAAAAAGGAAAGGAGGGACTTGAGGATATAATTTAAGATACTTAAACTATGATTTTAAACATCTTAAAAAGGGAAGGGTTTATTGTGTAATTTTGCATGGACTCTTATTGGACCATTTTGTGGTCCAATAGAAATGGCCCTAGCTTTATTATACTTGGCAATTTTAAAGAGAGATTTTTGAAGACAACACAACTCACAAAGCACTCTCCTTCCTCTCTCTTTTCATTCACGGCCGAAACACACACAAGTGTGTGTGTGTGTTTTGGTGTTCTTCTCTTTCAAATCCTATGGTAGTGATTGTTAGAGTTCTTGCATCAAGATAGAAGAAGAACTAGCATTCTTGAAGGTGTCATTTGCTTGTGGTGGATACCGCTATAGGAGCTCTTTTTGGGTTCTACATTCATCACCAACATCCAACCTCCCGAGAGGATTCAAAGTCTTCAAAGGTTGTAATCTTGAACTCTCTTGGTATGTTGCTCTTTTATCTTTTCTTGCATGTAACAAGATCCTTGGTGGGAATAAAATGGTTTTATGTTTTGTTCAAAAGTGTTTTTTGCTTTCGTTGCGTAAAATATTTTACCTCTTATGGTCTTTG
This sequence comes from Saussurea involucrata, assembly GCA_033807775.1. NCBI lineage: Eukaryota > Viridiplantae > Streptophyta > Magnoliopsida > Asterales > Asteraceae > Saussurea > Saussurea involucrata. The sequence continues at coordinate 104,784,036 of CM066314.1, read as the reverse complement.
AAACCGTTTTTTTAACTTAAAATCCCAACAGATCTTTATCAGCGAATGATTAAGTTCAGCTCTCGCTGAAGTCTTCTACTTGAAACTTCGCGTGAAAAGGACAAGTCTTGTCTTCGCTGATATCCGCATCAGGTCACTAGTAGACTTAGTCACTCGTTCGTCAGCTTGGTATTCAATTTCAGCTTTGAACTCAGTTGTCGCGAATCTCGTCTTCAGGGATCATAAGCAAACAATTACATGATGAGCATTCAGCGATCATCAGCAAGACTGAACAGGCTCAGGTCTCGCTGATGTACAGTTATCGCTGAAGTATAATTTAAAGAACACATGTTTCCATCAGCGATACTAAACATACTCAGTATATTTTCTTAGATGGTGAAACACTAATACATATTGTTTACTTACAATTTTCACTAAGTGATTCTAAGGGTCATCATCAAATCACTGAAGGGTTTGGTTCAAAAAAACTATAAAGCTTATACCTCTTTCTTGAATTAGAATAGCCAAGAAGAACACATTTTTCTGCTCTTGAACTAAATTTATTTGATAAATTAGGGTCACAGCAAAACACAAGCACCCAAAATTTCTCAAATAAGTTATTCTTTGGATGCAAGTTGAAGGTAACAAAACCATCCACTTCATCGTATGTTTCTTTTAACTCTTGCCAAACTTGAGAAACAATTTTAAAAAAGATTTGTCCTAAAAACAACTTGTGAGTTCCAGATCCGTGCAACGAACAATGAAGAAATCAATAGATAGAAACAATGATTATGATTTCAACTGGTCATCCCTATTAGCTTTCAATTGAGAGAGTTTACAATGATAGTAGGAAAGCAATAATGAATCACTAGCTTATTTTCTAAGGCTAAGCCAACATTATATATGGCGGGCCCGTTGTTAACAAGCCTACGGCCCATTCACTAACTAGGCTCAAATTAAAGAATTACAAATAGCCCCTTGAACTTTAATTCAACATAAATTGATCCTAACAATCTCCCCCTTTGAATTGAAGTTCGAGTTGGCGCCAGTTCGCGACATATCTTTTTTGGAGCGCAAAGTGTACCTCGAACATTCTGATAGCGCGGCGATATTCGATGCGTTCTTCAACCATTTCTAAAGCATTCCGAGCAGTTGTTTCATTAGGATTAGGCACATAAGAATACTTTGGGTTTTCTGACTCGTGTTTGATGATGTTTCGAAGAGTATCTTGAACTTTGAAGAGCGTGCCGTCGCAGAATCTGTCTACCTGACTGAAGCGCAGAAATCTCTTTTCATTATGTTCGTTGATGTAGACTATCCCAAATTCTGGTTCCAGAAGCAGTGCGTTCTCGGGATACATCTTCAACTCAAGTGCTTCCAGATCCGGCTTTATCAGGTTTCCCATCTTTGCTTTGTTCTCGATTGCCATTTGGAAGTCCGTGAGATAAGACATCATGATGGTACAGACTAGGAATCGACGAACAACTTCGAGCGCTTTAGTTACCGGAAGCGGTCGGATAGTTCTTGTACGGAGGTCTTGCAGAATTTCATAGAAGTCGAACGGTCGGAGGTGCTTGAAGTCGGCTTCGGAAAATCTCCATTCATTACCATCTTCATGTCGGACGGTGAATACTGGATAAACGACTTTCATAATACGGCCTTGCTGGATGTTAAGCACTTCGGTGATCTTATGCTTGGTTCGGACTTGGCTAACTGGCAGACACCGCTTCATTGCACTTATGTACCGACGTTGGTATTCTGGGTCGGAGTTGTAAATACCAACGCAGAAGGTAGGCTCGATTAGGCGTAACTTGTGAACAAACAACCTTTTCAGGGATTCCTCTAGGTGAGGAATGAATATTGTGATCTTCTCCCAACGGATTTGTTGCTGTTGAGGAGGAGGAAGATCAGAAGCTGTCGGTTGTTGTTGAGGAGATGTCGGAATATCAGCAGTTGTAGTTTCGGGTCTTGTTGAAGTTTCAACGGCTTGAGCTGAGTGAACGGGAGTACCATACAAATTCTGGAGCAGAAACTGGTCGTAGTCAATATTATCGTCTTCATCGGTAGGGAAGACCAGATTTACCTGGAGATTTACGGCACTGGCGGCTTTTTCATACCATGCATCTTCGGTCTCCGGGTTGGTCTCGCAGTCTGGATCTATCAGGTTGATTGTAGACCCATCTGATGTGTCAAAAGTAACCAGTTCCTGTGTTGATCCCTCAGGCTTTTCAACCGTCAGGTCTTCATCATCTGAAATATCCATGTCAATTACCATCTCGGCTAATGGCAACTCGGCTTCGGGTGCATCTTCGGTTGTTGTTGCCGCAGTTGGGGGTTCCTGATGAACCACGATAGTCGTTTCAGTGAGGATCAAGGCGGTCTCGGTTAGTCTTTGTCTTTTATCCCCCTCACGGTGATCAGGATCATCCTGATCATCGTGCTTGCGCTTCAGACCGCCTTCTTGACTCTTGCAGGTATCTTCGAGTGAACGGACTCTCTCGGACAGCGTTGTAAGCGCTTGTTGAACGTCCTTAATAGTCGAGTCAAGGTTATCCATCCGAGTGGTGATCGATGACGAAGGAGCAGTGACCTGGGATTTCAGAACGGATATCAGGTCTGCTTCAATAGAGGCTTCGGTTTCGGATTGTTGGAGCAGTTGGGCTAGAAGTATCCTCTTTAAGGTGTCCACCAAATAGATAGGTTGAACAGGAGCCGGTAGAGGTGTAGGTGCGGTTTCAGCTTTGACGATCTTGTCTTTACCTTTGATTAAGCTCTTAATTTTGTCGAGCTTGGCGGTGAGGCGCTGCTCCATTGCCTCGCGGACAACCTTGAGGGTGCTGTCCAGGGACCCTTGTGACACAAAGTCGGGTAAGGTAACTCCGGGATCACTTAGATTGCCCGTTGAAGCATCAACCTCAGAGGTAGAGCTACCTACGTTCACGGTTGGTGCAGGGATAGCCGTGGTAGGATTTCCTTCCGATCCTCATGTTCCGCTTAAGGGCGGAGGCACTACGGAAGTTCCGATCGAGTCACGAAGAGCATCGATTTGGTGAGTCTCATCCTGTGTCCTAGCCGAAGAATGTAATATTTCAAGTGGATCTAGACTCAATTGTTCACTGAAAGAAGTCGAGACCGGGGGCTGCTGGTCTCTTGTTTCAATATCAGTACTCTCCGATTGAGAGACCGGTAGAAGTTGTGCTTGATCCCCGTGAGAAGTTGAAACACCCATCTTTTGAGAGACGGGTGAGGGGCTGAAGAGGTTGTGCAATTGCGCCGCTGGGTCCACGGCGGCTTCTTCAATACCCTGTCCCAACGGATGAGACGGGACAGTAGATGTGGCTACCCGGGCGACATTCGGTTGGATTCTCTCAGAAGCCTCTTTATCTTTACGACTTAATCTTTCTTGGTTCGCTTTCGACCGTAATTCCCTCCGTCTCAGAACCCGGGGAGGTCCCTCCGGTGTGGGCTGGACCATGGGATTCCCTAACTCTCGCCTATATTCTACTACACTCGGTGTAGTGGGGTCCGCGTGTGCCAGTAAGGCGGATGGTTGATTCGTCGAAGGAAATTTTCCCGCTCCCCCTCGACCTTTGCATGAGGATTTCGTTGCTCCCCCTCGGAACAGGAATGTCAGAGCTTTGGAAGACGTCAACACACAAAAAAAACTTTTATACCTTTTAAGAAAAACAATTTGACGCTCCCCCTCAAATGAAGAACATAATGAATTTGCTCCCCCTCAGAATGTGCACAATGTGTGATATAAAATACACTCGGGAATGTCCACACAAAAAAACTTTTCTGACGGATAAAAATTGTGTGACCCTCCCCTTCAACAATAGAGTAAACTTACCTGATACCGGTTCATGACCCCCGAACGTCTAGGTGCTTTGTTAGAAGCTCCCTCCTTCCGGTCATGTGTGTGGAGCATCCAGAGTCTAAGTACCACACATGACCGTCCTTCAAACCAAGTTTAGCGGACTTTGGGTACCCATATTTGCCTGGGTCTCGTAGGGTTAGGTTTGACACCCTTCGTAGGAACTTGCTTTGACACAGGTTGCCTTTTAGGTGTAGGTTTAACCTCAGTAGGAGGACCCCATTTTGAAGTGGGTTTCCTATCTTGCTGTGGTTTAACCTCTGATTGGGAACCCCGTTGTGTAAAGTGTTTCTTTTTGTTTTTATGGGGTTTGCTTTTGGGTGTGTGATTATATATGTGATATGACCCAAACCAATCATTATTATTAATGTCATCAAAGTCATTCCAACCACAACTAGAACAACACAAACAATCATGCGATAACTGAATCAATTGCTGAACGGAATAAAGTTTAATTGGAAAAGAAACATCACGTTTAACCAAATCATTCCTATGATTCAAAGCACAATCGTTTTTGTTCATCCTAGGGTAAAAAACAGTATTGAAAGACTTTGATGCAGCATCCTCGATAGGTTCCGTGGCTGGCCACTTTTGGTTATCCTTTTTAGCGCGAACATTTTTATTTGAACCAACAGGGACAGCATGGTCAGTGGCTTTTGAAGGAACAGGATTTTGACAGTCAATCGCTCGGTTTTTTGCCTTGGCTGTGATTGGCTTTGAGAAACAGGTTTAAATTCGGAAATTTTAATCACAGCTGGGGCCTTTGTTTTAGAACAGTCACCCTTTAGAAAATTGACCGGTCGATTGACTACTGGTGACAAAAAGTCAGTATGACTCGGAAGAGATTTGTCGAAGGGGAACGACTCAAACTCTTCCTCAGAATTACCTTCGGAGTTCATATATTCAGAAAAATCGACATCCGGAATTACGGGACTTGGATCGGTCGAGGAATGCGAGGAACACTTTGTGCTCGTGTGTTTCGGGGAACTTGGTGCGAAAGCTAGGAAAAAATCAGAGTTCAAGTTCCGTGAAACACTCTTATCTTGAGATTCAAAATCGTCTTGTGTTGAAAAGATTTACACGAAGACGTGTCAGATGAGCATGAGGAAAGTTCGGGTCAAATATGCTTTTCAGTTTGGAGTTGGTCAATCTACTCTTGGAGTTGACCATTTTTCATATGCTCCTTCATCGCATCTGTCGCCAAGGCAGCCAGTTTTGATGTGAGCATATTGATTTCACACCGAAGGATTTCCTGTCCATCATCAGACACAGTTTCGGTTTTGACCGATTTAAGATTCTCAAGTTCCTGGATTAGCGCTTGCTTTTCCATTTGAAAATTTGACCTTTCTTTCTCGAGCGACTCCTCCAACTCGACTATCTTTGCTTCTAAGATGAGAGGGGGAACATAGAGCTTGAACTCATCCGTCTCAGTCTTGGTTTCGGTTACTTGGTCCTCATCCTTTTTGGAGGAATCCTTGGGCTTTGCAACCTTGTAGCAATTGAAGTAGTCATTCGAGAGATACTTCTTGTTCTTTTGATAGGAATAACTTAAAGATCCATAACTGAATGGAAGTTGCATTTTGGATGTGCGTGTGCGCTTGTATTCCTCAGTTTCCTCTTCCTTTTCAGGTTCAAGAGGACCAGTCCATTTAATTGCATATTCCGGATAATCTTTGGCTATTCCAAGACAACTAAAATCATACAATATAGGTCTTTTGGCTATTCCCTTGTTCAAATAGTGTGGGTTATTGAATCCCATTCCCCAGTCTTTATTGAAATAAGTGAACTCCTTTGGTCTATTCATATGAATGGTCTGATCAGTTTGACCTCTCTTGTGGAGTTTTGTTTCAAGATCAAGAATTTTAGCAACAAATTCCTTGTGCTGAATTTGAAGGGCAGAACGTTGATAAACTATTTCTGCTTTCTCATTCATGCACTGATCAAACTGTGACTGAAGTTCAGATAATTTGGCCCGTAAGTCCTTAGGTGCTATCGTAAGATTTTTGCATTTTTCTTTTAAGGTAGCATTTTTGGACTTATATTTCTCAGTTATTCTCTTTTGAACATCTAACTTTTCAGATAGAGATCTGATCTCAAGCTGTTGTTCTTTAGAGGTGGCCTTAAAGGAATTTTCCTGTTCAACAAGTGATTGCATTTGATTTAAGAAATATTGTTGAGTAGATTCGCATACCTGATTTGACTTTGCCTTTTCTTCATCGGCAGGAGACATCTTTAGTTGCAATAGAATGATCGTCAGACGATATGTTCGATTCGAAGTGATAACCTAACGCAAGGCACTACGAGTGATATCCTAACGCAGGTTCTACGACTGATTTGTACTAGAAACAAGTAAGAATTCAACAGGAATGAACTTACCGGATAGGAATCCGGATAAGATGTCTGATCTGGAAGTGTCCGGATCAGATTAAGTGAAAAGAGTTCAATAATGCAGAAGTTTCCAGATAAATGAAAGAGTCCGGACAGCCTAAGGTTTCCGGGTAACAAAGGTTTACCGGATACAGTAGTTTCCGAACGATAAAGATAAAAACAATACTTACCAGATGATTGGAGTTTCCGGATGACGAGCTTCCCGGATGGGGTTCTTACCGGATGTACTGGTCCGGAAAGAATCGGATTGACCGGAAACTGCGAGTTGTCCGGGTAAATTATATTACCGGAAACTTTGGGTTTCCGGAACAATGTACCCGGAAAGATTGGAATTTAAGTAACTTACCCGGAAAGATCAAACGTACCCGGAAAGAGTTAGCGATTGTCCGGAAACTTCAGAGTTGTCCGGAAACCGCGGCTGGAAGTTTCAAATCGATTGGGAATCGACTAGGGTTGCCAAAAAACGTTCCTGAAAGATTAGGAACACTACCAAACGCAAAAATAACACTACCCAAATCGATTACAAAGCAAAAACAACAAGTTTTGATGGTTAAAAATTCGATTTTGACCAAGAACACACTCAAAACTTTTGAACTTTAATTTGCTTAAAACACACTCAAATGATCGAAATAGAATATGAAAACTTGAAGAATCACTAATAACAATGATACTAACAATACCCAATAAACGAAATCGATCAATTTTAGTAGAATCAAAATATGGATTGACAACTTAGAACACAACCGTGAAAAATAGAAAACTTAACAGAATTCAATATGAACACCTTGAATCGATCTGTCCGTCTGCTCTGATACCAATTGTGAGTTCCAGATCCGTGCAACGAACAATGAAGAAATCAATAGATAGAAACAATGATTATGATTTCAACTGGTCATCCCTATTAGCTTTCAATTGAGAGAGTTTACAATGATAGTAGGAAAGCAATAATGAATCACTAGCCTAATTTCTAAGGCTAAGCCAACATTATATATGGTGGGCCCGTGGTTAACAAGCCCACGACCCGTTCACTAACTAGGCTCAAATTAAAGAATTACAAATAGCCCCTTGAACTTTAATTCAACATAAATTGATCTTAACACAACTCTTCAGTTACATAACTAAGAATCCAAGATAGGACAACAAAATTGCATTTGTCCTACTGTTTGGATAAAAACAGGATTAGTAACGGGTCTTATATATAGAAAAAAGAAGATATTTGAAGATTTACGACATTGTGTCCGTCCAATCATATCTCACTCATCTTATCCCCGATTTAAGTGATTCAGTATTCTGTGGAAATTTAACACACACATAACTACAATTTTTGTTTTTTGAATTTTAGCATATTCGAGCCGCATCTGATCAACAAACTGATGTCGAAGTTGGAATAAATACCGGATCGGGTGGAGAGAAGATTAAATGATTTAAATGAGCTATTATTAACAACAATGAAGTTGTAGCAAATTGGCAAGGGGGAAACTTAGGGATGCTGAAGATCTATTGTTCCAATCCTGTAAATTGCATAGCTTTAATTTTTTTATTTAATATGAGAGTTTCGGCCTAGTTGATAGATAACAACCAAACATGATAACCTAATCCAATTCTTCATGGTCCACTGATAACGCCAAATTTTGGCGTTATTTTCGGTTCATAAACTACTGAGAGTGGCTTGTTTTAAAGCAAAAAGGCGAGATTTTATGGTTTTCCTAGTGAAATGTGCAGGTAGTCCGGAAGAGAAGAATCTTCGAGAAACAGAGTGAAACAAGCCCAAACGAACGCCTAAAAGAGGGCCAAGAGGAAGCCCAAGTCCAGACCCGAGCCTAAGACCAGACCTGGGCCCGAGACTGACCAAGAAACTGCGCGGCCTGCGCCGCGGTTTCAGGTTGCGAGCTAGGTCGCACAACTCACTGTTTCAGAGTTGTATTCGGCGTTTTCCGGAATTAGGTCATTATCGTTTTCGCGTGCGACGGAAGGCGAAGAAGGCGCGATTTTCAGAGATATTTTCACCACTTGTGAGCCACGATAGAGAGCCGATTGAAGAGGAGTTCACCACGAGAAGCAGGTTAGAGCCGAGAGAAGGGATTTCATCAGTACAACTTTCACGTTCATAAGTCACGATGCTTTCATACACTACTTTCTACCCTTTTCTTGTGTTTTCGTCAAACCCCAACATGAACTAATCTTTAGATATTGGGGGTTTGAATAACTATGGTTTTTATTAGAGATGACGTGTAGCCGAAGGATTTTATCGATTTATATCTATGAAGCATTTGATTTTAGTTTTCTTATACAGTTGTAGCCTGATCACCTTCAATTGATTTTCATGGTTTTTGATTAAGTTCGAGATAATTAATTAACAACTAGATCAGATAATCGAGTGCCGGAAAGGAGATTCGGGTAGAGATAGCCGAATCACCTTTTTGCTCTGTAAACTTTAACTTAATGTGTTTTAAGGCCACGGGTGGAAATCGAGAGATAAAGCTAGTGAGTTTTAAGATAAAGTCCGTTATTGCTTGAGAAAGAATAACGGTGAATTTCAAAACTAGGGTTCATAGAAATAATCGGTAATAATTGTTCGGGTTTTTTTTATCATCGATAGTATAACTATAGAAAGTCCAACCCTCAACCTTTTCTCTATCAAAGTCGTTTCCAAGTCTTTCGTTAATCAATTTTAGTTTTATTTAGTTCTAAACAGTTTCTAAACCATAAATCAAAATTTTGACCGTTCAGTTAATAGCAATTGTAGTCATTGTGATACTCAGTTCCTAGTTCCCTTGGTTCGATACTCGTACTTTCCGTACTATTACTTGATTCGACCTGTATACGTACTGTTAGAGTATGGGGTGTAAACCCTCCTATCAAGTTTTTGGCGCCGTTGTCGGAGAGCTAGTTTGCACTGATAGCACTACCAGCTATAAGCGCTGTTACATTGAACATTTCTATTTTATTTTTATTTCGTTTATTTACATTCAGTTTCTGGATTGCTAATTTTGAATGACTCTCCTTTTCAGGTACTAACTGGTTTATGCCAAGAAAAACCCGAGGGAATGACATAGAACCGATCGATCCAGAAATCGAAAGAACCGCCCGTCTACTATGAAAAGCATCTAAAGCTAAAAGACAACTGGGAATGGGTGACGAAGCTCCTCCGGAGAGACGTCCTATGCGGACGTTTGCCAATCCGAATGTGGCAACCACACGCATAGGCATCCAACCGCCTACTACTGGGGCAAACAACTTTGAAATAAAACCAAGTACTATCGTTATGGTACAACAGAACCAGTTTGGAGGATCCCCAACAGAAGATCCTCATGCACACCTACGTGCATTTGAAAGGATATGCAACACCTTTAAAATCAACGGAGTGAATGATGATGCAATCAGGTTGTGGTTGTTCAACGTTTCATTCAAGGGCAGACCAGAAACCTGGACAGAAAGTGTACAACCGGATCAGATCAACACCTGGGCAGAATTGAAAGCTGTCTTCCTCCAAAAATTCTTTCCACCGAGTAGGACCGCCCAACTTATGGTCGAGATTACCCATTTTGCTCAGTGGGACCAAGAAACATTATATGAAGCATGGTATAGGTACAAGGACATGTTAAAGAAATGCCCTCATCATGGGTTACACGGTTGGGTCGTCATCCAGACGTTTTTCAGTGGACTTCACCCGCAGTTCAAAAACGACATTACGGCTGCAGCGGGTGGAGCTCTCATAGATAAGTCATATAAGGAAGCATGTGAGTTGATCGAAAACATGGCCGAACACAGCTATGCCACTCCGAGATTAGCAGTTAGACGTATTGCTAGCGTACAAGAGAATGAGGAGTTGAAAGCCATCAAGGCTCAGTTGGCCGCACTCACCAACCAATTGAAAGGGTCTTCTATCCAACCAACATTTATGGTGGAAGAGAGTATGTCGGAGATGGCTCCACCGGTGAACGAACCTGAACAAAGTCCAATTCCTACAGAATTGTAACAATCGGCCATGAAACGACCTGTTCTCTAATACATACAATGAAGGCTGGAAAAGACACCCGAATTTCTCCTGGACAGTACTGTTGAGGGACTAGCTGGTACGATAAGCACGGTCAAGGCGGCTACTGATCAAAATACGACTTCTATAAAGCTTCTTGAAAGGCAAGTGGGGCAAATTTCTGAAGCCTTACAAAATCGAGATCCCGGACAGTTTCCGAGTCAACCCGAAAGGAAACCCCGGGAAGATTCCAAAGCCATTCATTTAAGAAGTAGCAAGGAGCTGATCAGAGATCCTACTCGAGAATCACAACCAAAGGAGACCGAGCCTAAAGAGAAAGACGTTGATATTATAGACGTGGATGAGATGGAGGTCGATGAAAAGATTGGGACGGAGGAAATCCCATAGAGGATGAGAGTTCCTCACGTCTCTTATCAAGAAGGATGAGAGTTCCTCACTTCTCTTATCAAGTAAGAGGAGAGTTCCTCACTTCTCTTATCAAGAGGGATGATAGTTCCTCATGAAGCTTGCGAATAGTAGATGAATGATGCGAGTTCTTCAGATCTTGCGAAAAGTCGAACCAGAAAACTTTAATCTGCCATAACTCGCTCGATTTTTCAAATTTTGAGCTGAAATTTTGCAGGGTTGCTCGAAATTCAATTCTGAACAACTTTGTAGTTGATCAAAACTTCTAAAAACTCCAAATTCGATGACTTTCGATCGAATTACAGAACTGATCAGTTTTCAAACTAAAATTGTACAAATCTCATAAATTCTCTTAATCTGTGAAGAATTGGATCAAATCATCTAAACGAATTGTGTTCCAAACACTAAAACGAATCTAACTAATCAAATTCGAATCCAAATAGCCTCAAATCAGTAGAATTCAAAATCTGAACAGTAAACTCTCAAAAAAATGGTAAAAATCTTCAAAAAATTCTTCAAGAATCTGTCTGAATTTTCTGTCTGAGCTCTGATACCAAATGTAAATCCCAAATCTAGTGTATTCAATCAGAGAGAGACATATAGAGAGAGTAAGTAGTTGTCATCCATATATTCTCCAATCAAAGTACAAATGACAAAGTTACACAATATGAAAGGTTACAAATGAGTTACTACTAACAATAACACCATAAGCCTATTTATACGAAAGACTTACAAGGTATAAAGGCTTAAGCAAAGTTTACTTTCTAAGACATTGACTTTATACATAACATGACATCATAGTAAATCTTGAATACAATAATGTCCTAACATGGTGGGAGGAGTAGTGCCTTATCAAATGAACTCCCACCAAAAGAAAATATTTTTCTTCGAGGCAAAAAGTTATTATTGGGATGAGACCTATCTCTACAAGTTGTGTGCCGACGGTATGATCCGGAGATGTGTACCGGACGAAGAAAAGGCCGACATTCTAAACCATTGTCATACCTTAGAATGTGGAGGCCACTTCAGCATCGACAGAACAGTTGCAAAAGTCTTACAGTCGGGATTCTTTTGTCCTTCGATGTTCAAAGAGACTCGTGACTTCATCTCTAAGTGTGATCGGTGCCAAAGAATGGGGAACATGTTGGGTCATTGACCAGCATCTTCCTAAATCGAAATGTGGCGCTGACTGCTACGCTATATGGAAATAAGTTGCGTTGACTGCTACGCTATATGGAAATAAGTTGCGCCTTCTCCACCAGCAATTGCTTTTGGCGTAGTGGTAAGCGCTTGGATCCTAACATGTGGTATCAGAGCAGGTCACGGGTTCGAATGCCATGGATTGCATTTAAAATGTCAAAGGCATGCTGTGCATCCATTGACTTCTAGCGAAGCTCTCGTTAGTGCTGGCAGATGCTGGGGGGGGGGGGGGGGGGGGTTGTTGGGTCATTGACCAGCATCTTCCTAAATCGAAACGTGGCGCTGACTGCTATGCTATATCGAAGAGAGATGAAATTCCTGTGAGAATCTTCATAGAGGTTGAGCTCCTTGACGTTTGGGGGATCGACTTCATGGGTCCATTCTCGAACTCCCACTGCAATGAATACATCCTAGTGGCGGAAGACTACATCTCCAAGTGGGTAGAGGCAATCGCGAGCCCCACAAACGACTCCAAAGTGGTAATAAACTTTTTGTGGAAGAACATCTTCTCCAGATTTAGAGTTCCAAAAGCACTAATCAGTGACGGTGGTAGCCATTTCTGCAACCGATATTTGGAGGCGGTCCTCAAGAAATACTCTACCATCCATAAGCCAATGACTACACCCTACCATCCATAAGCCAATGGCTTAGCCGAGGTGTCTAACCGGGAGTTAAAGCAAATCCTCGAGAAGACCGTAAGTACATCGAAGAAAGATTGGTCTATCAAATTAGACGACGCACTTTGGGCCTACCGAACAGCTTTCAAGACACCAATTGGCACCACACCGTATCGGCTCGTGTTCAGGAAATCATGCCACCTACCCGTCGAGCTGGAGCATCGAGCTTATTGGGCAATCAAGAAGTTTAACATGGATTTCAAGGCAGTCGGGCAACGCCGGTGTTTGCAACTGAATGAGCTCGAGGAGATCAGACGAGACGCATACGAGAATGCGGCTATATACAAGGAGAGAACGAAGCGATTCGACGACAAAGGTTTTCAACCAAAGGTAATCTCACCTGGAATGGAAGTTTTATTATTTAATTCTCGTCTTCGATTGTTTTCCATGTAAGCTGAAATCCAAGTGGTCGGGACCATTCATCGTGAAGGAAGTGTTCTCCTATGTTACCGTAGAGCTACAAGGAAGGGATGGAGCAACGTTCAAGGTTAACGGGCAGAGGGGGAAGCCCAATTACGGGAGGGAAACGGTGGTAGCTGACGCCACGTTTCTGGATGAACCGAAGGAGTGATCCGACAGAAGGTCGAGCCACGACCAAAACCAAGGCGCTGGGTGGGAGGCAACCCACCGAGGTTTGATTCTATTTGAAGTCATTTTAGTAAAAAGGAACAGTGACTTATGCGGGATAGGCCGCGGCTTCAGCCCGCGACCCAAGTCCCGCAAGTCCCTGTTTGGTGTCGAGAAACAGAGAGTTACGCGGGCAAGGCCGCAGCTTCAGGCCGGGAGCCAAACCGCGCGATTTCTGTGTTGAGTTAGGGTTTCTTGGCCGTTTTTTTTTCCTTTTTTTGTCTTCTTTGCTTTATATCTTCTCATTTCTTCTTCTTCTTCACTTCTTTCTTCTTCATTTTCTCTCTACTCTCTCCCCTCTCTCTTTCTCGGTTTGCTCTCGCTCTCTACCATTTTCAAGGGTTTTGCTTCCCATTTCTTCAAGATCAAGAGGTATGTGTTTCAACTCGTCTCCATTGTTCTTCTTGTCAACCATTTTGTGTGTAGGTGTGTATTTGTTCCCCCATTTTTATGCTCTCCTATTTTTTTTGTTTTACCCAATTTCACATTGATAATCTTTAATATGTTGAACTCTTGCAAGTGGTAGTGCTTATTTGCTTAAAAGGGCTTAGACTGTCAATGCATGATCTTTTATGGTGTTTTAACTTCACATGATAGTCTTCATTTTGTATGCAATCTAGTATGCCTAAAATTTGTGAGAATGTGTTCTTAGACCATGAGTACCGCTTCCTATCGAACCCACTGAACCCTGATGCTACTTCAGCGCCACGTCATCTTTTCTCTTTCCTACCCTCCTTACCCTAAAGTGGAGTACCGCTTCCTATCGAACCCACTGAATCCTGATGCCACATCAGCTTAATACTTTCCTACCCTCCTTACCCTAAAAAATAAAAAAATAAAAAAATAAAAAATAATAATAATAATTTACGGCGGGTTAAGCCGGGTTCCCGAACCCACTCTTACCCGCTACCCCCAACCCGATGTGAACCCGCGACCCCCCGTACCGTCAACCAGCCCTACCCGATGCCAAACCGATGGTGAACCCGACGTGGTACGCACGGCCTTAAATTCTGTGATTGGGGGATTTTTGGGAAGTAATATGGGGAATATTTTTGGGGATACCATGATTTTGTGAACCACTCCCACTTTTGTGCGTAAATGGTACGTTTGGGACTTTTTGGTAACATAAGGTTCTTACGTTATTTGTGTGGGATCATTAGTGCAAACATCACCAAACCTCGGTTTCACCAAGGTTTGGGGTTCGTTGAAATTGTCCAATGGTGAAAACCATTGATGATCCTTAGATGCATGCATTAGGGAAATTATGTGGCTATGGGCTTATTGAACAAGTTGCTTGTATTAAAAAGTCTATTTTATTGGCAACCCTGCATGCATGTGAGTAGTGGGTGAGTTTTGTACGTTCATGTAAATTACAGGAGACTCAACAAACCTAAGTTTCACTTAGGTTTGGGGTGCCTTACTTTTCAACGTCCACACACACATAAACCCCTTTGCAAACCTCAGTTTTACCGAGGTTTGGGGTACCTTATTTGACCAACCTAGGCCAAGGCCTAGGTTTAGGGTGGCCATGAATGATATGACTAATTTTGAGTTGATTTCCTTGCAGATCATGAGACATCACCCGAGCAAACAGCTAGTCTTCGCGGACTAAGAACGCATCTCGCGACGGATCCGTGAGCAGATGTACCTTAGCGAGCGTGGCATCAGACTCGAGACATTGCCGCCCAGCTCGTTAGTACCGGTCATTATCCGCCATCATTCGTGGGAGTGGTTCATTCAAACGCCGATCATGTATGACGCAGAGGTGGTGAAAGAGTTTTATGCCTACATGATCCTCGCGGTTTACAATGAACGGTACACCGTGAGGATGGGTGATCGGACCGTCCGGAGCTCACCGGACGATATCTGCGCAT
Organism: Saussurea involucrata; assembly: GCA_033807775.1. Taxonomy (NCBI): domain Eukaryota; kingdom Viridiplantae; phylum Streptophyta; class Magnoliopsida; order Asterales; family Asteraceae; genus Saussurea; species Saussurea involucrata. The sequence continues at coordinate 104,769,015 of CM066314.1, read as the reverse complement.
ACTACACATTTTTAACGTTCTCGAGCTCCATTCACTCGTTTTTAGATCTTTTTCTTTATTCTTTTTGCACCAAAATCTTGGTAATATTTTTACCAACGTTTTGACATAAAGAACACAAATTTTCGACAAGAAATGAGTTCTAAATCTTGATATTTAGATTTCGATTTTATACAAAACTTAACAAAACTTTGAGCATCAAATCGAGTCATATAAGACTATCTCCAATGGGGTCACTAAATCTTACACTAAACACTAAATTTGGTGTAAATTACACTATTCACATCTCCAACGGGGTCTCTATTTTTCACACTAAATTTAGTGTAATGAATAGTATTACACTATATTTGGTGTAACACTATTCATTTACACTACTTTTTGCACTACTTTTACATCACTTTTAAAAAATAGTCTTACCCATTGGAGAAGATTTACTATTAACACTAAAATTTACACTACTTTTTACACTACATTTGAAACTTGGTGTAAAATATAGTGTGACCCATTGGAGATGCCCTAAACGCAAATAGGAGATATAAGGCTTCTGGGGTTTGATGGAGAACTTTAAAACGAACTAAAACATGTAAAGAAATCAAATAATAGTATAGAAACCTACCTCCAATCGACGAAAAACCGAAACCATTGAGTTTGGATTCAAACTCGGATTTGTCTCTCAAAACTCAATGATTTGAACCCTTCCCTTCCTTACCTAATGCTCTCTTAGTATATGAGATTTGTTTTTGCTTATTATTTGAAAAAATTGGACAAAATAGCTAAAAACCGTCGTGTGGTTGCCATCTCCAAACAGACTTGTATTGTTTGCAAAACAGGCCCGTCACCTTTGAGAAGATGCCATTCGCCCCCTAAACTATCTGAGTATACATTTGGTCCCCTTCTTTACACAATATTTAACATTTTTCATCCAAAACAACTTTAAACCCATTTATTCATCTATCATTTTCACTAAATGACATAATTAGCCCCTTCTAAACTTTTCCATCACATTTTTGGTCCAATAAATTAACAACCCATTTTATTTTATATCATTTTTTTTTAATAATTCTTTATTTGTGCCATTTTGGGGTGTCACGGTTATTCCCATGTTGTAGCTAGAAATAGGCATTGGGTGATCGAGGGAAACTTGGTACGGTCTTATGGGAGCCGGACACTAGCCATTGGCCACCTACTAGTGAATGAGTGTACCTAAGATAATCGGGGGCCTCGTCTATGAATAACGATTAATTGATCCCATTGGGGCCATTGATCATCAGGACGAGCTCTATAACAAGGATCATGACCTACTTTTGTGTTCCGCCACTAATCATGGAAATCGGATCTCCCTCGTCACCGAAAGGTGTTGTTTTTGGTATTGAGTTTTGTCCATGTTTTTCGGTGACGTTTTGAGTATGAAGTGTTCTCCATAAGTTATGATTTTAGGTGTTGCGTTTTACTAATATTTTGGTATTTTGGGTAATAAAGTTTTATTCGAATTTCAGTATTTGAGCTTAAATCTTTATTCATCACAAAAATGGTGAGTTTTCATATTTTATAATTTTACTTTAAAAATCGTGATTTAAATAACATCATTTCAGTCTACCGTTTTATATAAATGATGAAAACTCTTGAACTCGGTAGGCATTAAGCCTAACCATTTTTCTTTGTCGGCATGTGCATCAGTTCCTCGTTGGAGAATGGTACTAGTCACGCTATGAAAAATTAAGTGCTTGTTATAGGCACGAGAAGTTATTAGCAAATTGGAGACGTCTTCCGCATTTAGAGATAGCGACTGTTGTTGGAGTTTAGTAACACACGTCCTTAATTTAGAGTATTTGTAAGGTCTGAATTATTTATTGTTGATATTAAATATTAAATTGTCATTATAGGTAATGAAATGTTGACATTTAGAAAGGCATTATTCTATATTTGATAAATTACCGAAAATTTAAAATTAGTCGCTCAAATTTGAGGGTGTTACATTCTTGTAACTCTTGCCAAACTTGAGAAACAATTTTAGAAAATACTTGTCCTAAAAACAACTCTTCAGTCACAGAACTAAGAATCCATGATAGGACAAAAAAATTGCATTTGTCCCACTGTTTGGATTGAACATGATCGGTAATGTGTTGAACAAATGATCCAATAATAGATCCTAACTTATTTGTAGTTTCAAGAGCGAAAACCATGACACATGACCAAACCTTGTAATTTTTAGTACCATTTAATTTCATAGTTAAGATAGGAGGGCCACTAGTATCAGGAGGATGAAAATACAAGGGGTGAGCAAAATCAAGTTTGGCAATCTGAGTTTCATCACACCCACTTCAGCTCCAAACATGATTTAACAAAGAGCACACAACACACAAAAGTGAAGAAGAACTGAGTTAAGAGAGAGTATGATTCCTAAAACACTTAGAGGTTCTAGGTCAAGACAAATTACTCAGTCACTCCTACAATCAAAACCAACACACATGATAAAACCAAGAAAAAAACTAGAACATAAAAGCAGACGATATTCCAAATATGCAGATTCAAACACAAAATAGGAAATCAAATAGGGAACAAAACAAATAGAACACAAGAACAATTAATATCCCAAATATGTAGCTTCAAACACAAAAAAGAGACTCAAGGTTATAGGCCAAGATCATTGACCTAGAGATCTTGCTACAACAGAGAAGAGAAGGAAGAAAACATACAGAGCTCCTCTTATATAGAACAACAAAAAAAAACAAACCTAAGTCACATAAGTAACCAATGGCTACCAACTTGCAAACCAAATTAAGCCACAAACAACAAACAAAACCACCAGATAGAACAAAACCTGAAAAATAAACCACAAATCTGAACAACGTATTTTAACCATAAAGTAATAGATTTCATCTGATAACAATAGATCTGTCAAACACATATCTAGAAAAAAAACAGACCAATCAAAACGAAATGACCACTAAATCTAAAGAGATGAGATGATCAAAGATACATATAAAGGACCACCAGATCTAATGAGATAAGATGGTCAATACCACATATAACAACAAATCTAAACAATGGAGAACAAAAAATCAGGGTGAACCATGATTTTAAAGGAAAATCAACAGATCTAAGAAGCTAAGACGAGTTTTCAACCAAAACCACTAAATCTATAATGAGATCAATTCAAAGAATGAAAGAAACTTAGAAAAATGCAAACAACACACCAGCCAACAACACGGAAACTTAATATATTTGAAAGAATCTGCAAAGCTCTAAAGCTATGGGAAGAAATCGGTTAGAAAAGCAACTCAAAATTTGAAGACTGGGTTTCGACCACGCACTAAGACCGTGCAAAAAAACAAAAAGGAAGGGAACAAACGAACCTGAAATGGAGAACAAGGCAACACCGAAACTAAGTAGCAACATCACCTGGACCACGCTTCAGACGAACACGGCACCAGGTCCACGCTCACCGCACCAGGCCGACATTCGCTGAACTAAGTCGACAATCACCAGAGATGAAACGAAGAGACTTGAAGGATCTAATCACGGAGCTCTAAACCCATGTTAAAACAATACAAAACTTTCATTCAGAACTCTAACTATTACAAAATATGAAAACCCTAATTTCAAGTTAGAAGAATCACAGTAAAGGCAAAGAGTTCTCAATGTAATCTCTCACAAGTAATGAGAAAAAATGAAATAAAAGTATTTATATTTTCCATTGTTACATTTCTAATCCTCTAACTTTGACAAATTAGCTCCGCTACCCTTCATCTATCAAACAACCTACTCTAGTAACCTTGAACTCTTCTTTAAATGTATAACAACCGTTCAAAACATTTAAACCTCACACAAGAAAAATAAAACCTAATATGATGTACCATAGCTTCCATAAACAAAACACTTTAACAAAGATATGCACCATAGCTTCCAATAAGCGCTACAACTAGAGATTGGTTATATGAATGATCATGAATCTTTTTGACAGACTCCCATAAAACATCACAAGATTCTATAGACAACTTTACACTCTTTTCTAGTAGCTTTTTGGCCTTGTTCATGGGACACTCCATTTGAAACTAATTTGTCAAGTATAGCTTATAATCAACCACCATTATAAGATGGTCATAAACCCCAATAAAAGTTATCCCTTAAACAAGAAGTTGAGCTTAATGACATTCTACAAAATTGAAATTATCATCCAATACCAATTGGAATGCCCTAACCCTAACTTTGAAACAACTTGAATTCGGAAGTTATTGGCAGACCACTCCAAATGCTTTTAGGGATTCATGATTCCAAAGTTATCTTCAAAATAAAAAAACTCGAAATAAGGTGTTAAACTGATACAAACAAGTTACAATTATATCAGCACCAACCTCCAAGTATTCCAAGTGAACCTACATTTCCGAATCCATGAATACATTTCATTCAAAACTCTAATTCTACAAGTTAAATCGACAGTAGATAGAAACGTATGTAATTTACGTTGGAAGAAGGAAGCACACAGTAGCCGAAATGAATTATATATTTATTTACAAGTATTTCTCCCTTACGAAAATTAATTCCGAGAAAATTATCCTTGTCTAAATAATGTTTATTAAATAAGATATTCGCATAATGAATCTTAGATTCTTAGCAATTGACATGTACTTCTTCAAACTAAAATGTTTTTTTGTTTTTCCTTTTGTTGAAAGTTAACTATTTATCTGGATTAATTTTAATACTAATTGAAAAAACAATATATTAACTACATATCGCCATAATCCAATTAATTCTCTCCCTCCCCCCCTCCCTCTCCCACTCCCTCTCCCTCTCCCTCCCCTCTCCCCCCTCTCTCTCTCTCTCTCGCTCTCTCCCTCTCTCCCTCTCTCCCTCCCACTACCATCTAGTTCCGGTAACCTCCCACTGACGACCTTCTCCCATCGAAAAATAATAAGATTTTTATAAAACCTTGATTTTTTTAAATAATTATTAATTTCTGACATATTTTTTTTTAATTTCCGTCGGAAACTATTATGGTTTTTCTAATTTTAATTTTAATTGATGTTTAGTTTAAATCCATCAATTGTAATTTGTTTAGTTAATTGCTAATTACATTAATTAAGTAACTTAATCGTAATTAAACAAATATTTGTGACTGATTTGTGGCGGATACAATTTCCATCACAAATCCGTCAAAAACATTTTCGAGAATATAGAATTTCTTTTGTTAAAAAATTTCAGTGACGGATTTGCGATGGATTTCTGACCGATTAACGTTTTTGTTGACTTTTCTTCATTCCGCCGGAAATATTTTCGACGGAAATAACCCGGAAACGTCCATCTGAAAAGGTCAGTTGTTTAGTAGTGAATTGCATATTTTTTATTAATGATTTTGCTAAAAAAATCCGATTTATTTTTCCAAATTAAGTTCATTATTTTGTTTTTTCAAAAATATTTTGGGATTTATTTAATTTTATAAGTTAATATAGTAAAAAAAAACTTAGAAAAACGTTTGAAAATTTATATGTTAACTTTTTTTAGGAAAAAGTGCAAAGATTTATTTGTTAAAAAAACCAGGGACTTACTCATCCAAGACAAAATAGTTTGGTGGGTTTTTTTAATCTTTTTGCAAATTTATATCACATTAACCTGTAGATTTTACAAGTTACAAAGATGTATTTACCTGGTTTTACAAAGTTTAAGGGTTTTATTATTCAAAAAATAGTTTATGGAATTAACCATTCAATAGCGGATAGTTTGATGGGTTTTTAGACTTTCCCTTATATTAACACACATAATCATTGATTAACTAAAATACATAAAAAAACACGTTTATTTTTTTTACAAAGCACACCATTATAATTGACTCGTCAATACGTTCAAAATGACTCCATTATCGAATCTTTTGGATTTAGTCTTATTTTAATAAATATCATAAATATGTACGATTTATTTTCAACACATTACACTTTCTATCCTTTAAGGTTATTTATTTATTAATATAAGATTAATATGTAACTATAAGGGTATAAAATGTAAGTATTATAAATAATTCTTACATATTTATGATATTTAATAATATATGATTAAATCCAAAAATATTTAATATTAAGTTCATTTTGAAGGTATTGACGGGACAATTATAACGATGTAATTGTAAAAAAAACAATATATTTTTTATATATTTTAGTTAATATAAGATTGTGTGTGTTAATATAATAAAAATGAAAAATAAAAAAGTAATGGGTATAAAATAAATTAAATAGTTAATTATAAGAATGCAAAACGTAATTTTTTTCTAAAACATATTTACACATAAATTTTCTATGTAAGGATGCTTTTTGTTTATTTTTTTCATTTTTCGGCCAAAAACAATATGTACGCTGAAAAAAAAGTGATTTTGATTGATGAGATTGGCTATTTTAGTGTCCTCATTTTTTAACTTGTAGTCGAATAAAGTAGGTGACATCTTTTATGTTTTTATTTTTTAATTTGTATTTTACTTGCTATGTAGGTTGCAAGTTACATTTATAAGTAAAAGAATGTATTTAACATGTTTTGAAAAGTTCAAGGATTTATTTAACAAGTTTTTAAATGTCCAGGGACTTATTTGTCCAGTGAATCCCAATATCAAATGCAAGTATAAAAATGTTAGGTCTAGAGTTTTGTCAAAAACACAAGTGTTGAGTTCTGAGTAAGAAGACTAAAGAAGACTCAGAAGTTCTGAGTAGAAGACTCAGAAGTTCTGAGTGAGAAATCTCAAAAAGATTCTAAGTGTTGGATTCTGACTAGAAGATTCAGAGTTCTGAGTAGGAGACTCAGAACTTCTGACTATGAAGACAAATGTTCTGAAGCGCTTATTCAGAAGTATGTTCAGAATTCATATCTTGGGATATTCTCTGTTATATTCAGTTACTAATTAGAACACGTGTAATTGTTCTATTAGTCTGTTTCTTATATGTACTGTAGCTTTAGCTATTCTCTACAGTATATATAGGAGTTAGCAACTGTAGCTAATAGAATCTTTGGAGAATCTTTGATATAATCTTTGGTGAATCCATTTAGAGAAAAATTCATTGTAATATCTTGTAATTCACAGATTGTTAATAAATCATATGACCAGTTGCTGTGAATACGATCTTGAATGTTCATTCTATACTGAATCTTGATTATAAGTGACGATTGTGAAACCTTCAAAAAAATCAATCAATAATTATGAAGAATTGTCACATAAACTGGTCATATGATTGAATGAGAAAACAGAGAGTTTTACACGATAAACACTTAGGCTAATGAACTCTCTTAGGACTAAACCCTAATTAACAAACTTTATATACCCCAAGGTATTTACATTTTAAACCCAAAACTTTAATACGATGAATTTGTTGATTCAAACTCTCTCAATGATTTGATGACGACCCTTAAAATAACTTAGTGAAAATTGCAATTAACATCTGTATGTATTAGTGTTTCGCCATCAATGATAACATGTGTTTTATTATCAGTGATAACTTGAGTCTGTTCATTATCGCTAATGATTTCAAATGTAACAATGTTGATTGTAATCCCTGAAGACAAGCTGCGCGACAAAGAGTTCATCGTTGACATCGAAGACAAAGATGATGAACAAATGACAAGTCTACTAATGATCTAATGCGGACATCAGTGAAACCAAAACAAGTCCACACGCACGACAAATCAAGAAGAAGACTTCAGCGATAGCTGACTTACATCAACTCTTTTCTGATGGAAGAACAACTCAGCGATCGCTGATCATGAAGCTTCTACTTCAAGATTTGTTTGTCTTATCTCCTTGCACACATAGTACGGATTGTCAGAAGATACATGCTTTTGTCCAAGATCGCACAATTGCCACTACACTATTCAACATTACGGCCCAAAACATGTCTTGCTAAAAGTCAGAAGCATGCGCCCAACCAAATACTGACACGTGTAAAGTCATCCTACCATGCATTTAATGCAATGGGTATAAATAGGAGGAATACCCATTCAGTTTGAAGAGACTTCCTGAATTACTTAGTGCGTAGAAAAATCCTTGTTTTTCTACATTCTCTTTTATCTCTATCTTCTAGTGTAAGAACACTTAGTGCTTCTCAAGTTTGTTTAGATTACGTTTACTTAATCTTATTCCGCAACAAACTGTAAATTGTAATTTGATTTATCAATAAACAATTTAGAAAACTAAAATTTGTGTTTGTATTCACCCCACCTTCTACAAACTGTTGTACTTGTATAACCCCTTTGGGACCAACAAGTGGTATCAAAGCAGATTGTTTAATCTCATAAACAAGATCTTGCTTATACTTATCTCTTCCTTGCTATTCTTCATATGGCACAAAACACAAACCCAAACTATATCGATAATGGTTCTCTTGCAAAACCTCCTCGATTCAGTAGAGATAACTTTAATCTCTGGAAGAATCGAATGATGCTTTTTCTAGAAGGTGTAGATCCCACTATGCCTTACTATGTGGAAACTGGACCATATGTTCCTTTTGTTCTTTCTCTTGCTGTTCCTGCCACTGCTACCACTGCAGCCATACTTGAAAGAGAGATTATCAAAAAAATCTCCAAATGGACTGATGAAGACAAGAAGAAGGCAACCATTGATACCAAAGCCAGATCAATAATATCTATGGTTCTACCTGATGAGGTTTATAATTCTATTATAAACCTTAAAACTTTTAAAGCCATGTGGGACACAATATGTGTTCAATATGAAGGTACGTCTGAAGTACAAGAATCCAGAAAGATAAATGTGGTAAGACAATACGAAAGCTCCATTTGTGGTAAGAATGAATCATTATCTGAAGTGCACCAACATTTTAACTGCTTATTATTAATTGACCTAAAAGCTGTTGGTAGGACCTACTCTAGTTCTAAGACCCTGACAAAATTCTTGGAATGTCTTCCTGAAAGTTGGACAGTTATACCATGTGTCTTAAACTCTGAAATGATCCTAAATATATGACCTTAAGCACTCTTTATGGCACTTTGCTCAATCATGAGCAATCTTTTCAGCTTAAGAAGAATCTTGTAAAATATTCTAAAAGCACACCCGTTGCTTTACTCTCCTCAGATATGATACCCTCTCAGCGTTCCTCTGTCACTATCACCGTGTTGGAATCAAACTCTGATGATTCATCCGAAACTGACATGTCAGAACTTGTTGAATCCCTGACACTCTTGATAAACTCCTTCAGGAGATTTTCAAGAAAGAGTAACTACAGAAGAAATAAACCTCTCACTATCAGTGACAAGCCAAAATCATTTCCCATTGATAAGGCAACTGCTACTTGCTATAACTGAGAAAAGAAAGGACATTTTGCTAGTGAATGCAGGTCAAAGAAAGTCTTCCAACCTTCTTCATCTCTCAAACACTCCTCAATCTCTAAATCCAGAGATGAAAAATACCTTAAACTCAAAGAAAATTATCTGAAGTTGAAAAACTTCAAGAAGAAAGGTAAAGGTCTAATCGTTGAAGAACACGATTGGGCTGAGTCTGATGAAGAATCAAATTCTGATGAAGAAGATGAGGCCAATCTCTGTTTAATGGCCGAAATCCAAGAAGTGAAAGAAGAACCCGCTGATGTTCCCTCTACATCTTCCACCTCTCAGGTGTAACTCAACTGTCATTGATGTTGATAGACTTCGTGCTATCGATTCACTGGCAGTTGATTTATATGATGCCCTGAATGGCAAAATACAAGTTGAACAACTAAATCTTGATTAACTAAACAACTTTATAAATGTCATTTAAAGATCCAAGAACTATCTAATGTAGAAGATAGTTTAAAAGATCAGGTTTATGTAAATCAACTAATCAACATTGAACGCGAACAAGCCGTCGCTGAATTGAAAGCTAAAAAAGCTACTGTTGAAGGATGGTGTAAATCCTCAGCAAAGATCATTGAGATAATAGGTGCTCAGATCCCTGTCCATTACATAAGTGGTCTTGGTTTTTGTGCTGACAAAGAAGAACCAAACAAAGATCGTTCCATGCTTAAGTTTGGAATGTTCGTTTCTTCCATCCCTAACGCCTCATCATCTCAGTGCTCTTCTTCTACTACTCCAATCCTTGAGGAAAAATCTTCTTGGAGCCCCTAACTCAAGGATAAAGGAAAAACAATGTTACAAAATACTCAGAAGGGTACCAAAGTGCCAAAGCTGAAGAAGACTAAACCTTCACCTAATCAACCTTCCGTTTCAAAAGCTAAGATCCCTGAACATGTTCAGCGATCAATCCCCAGAATAAAAGTTGATGTAAAGGCTAAGAAATCTGAAGAACCTAAGGTTCATCCGATATATGATGCTAAAGGAATTCTTGGCATAGGCCCTGGTCATTTAAAGCTTTCAAATTCTTATGCCTATGGTCCTAAAGCTACTTTCAAATATAGGAAATGCTATCACTGTGGACTTACTGATCATATTGCTAGTAATTGCCCCACAACCACCAAAGCTGAGAAATTAGCTAAGGTGAAGATGACTGCCTCTAAGGCAAAGAAGATCACCCCAGGTGAAAAACAAGCCAAGGTGAAGAATACCACTAAGGTTAAGAAATTAACCAAAGTGAAGGTTACCACTGACGCTGAATCAGCAGATGCTGTGAAGATCGTGGATCCTTCCACTTCCTCTTCCACTGACAAATGTGGATCATTGTAAAGTGGGTACCAATTCAAAATTAGTCTTCCTTTTGATTGTAGGTCTCGAAGGGTATCTGGCATCTAGATAGTGGATGCTCTCAACGCATGACTGTAGAAAAGAACCGGCTCTCTGAATACAAGGAAGAGACAGGTCCCTTTGTGACCTTTGGTGGAAATGAAAAAGGCTATACCCGAGGGTTTGGTGTCCTCTCAAATGGTAAAACTACCTTCAAAAGAGTTGCTTATGTAGAAGGACTCAAGCACAATCTTCTTAGCATCAGTCAGCTATGTGATTAAGACTACAAAGTATGCTGCACAAAGAAAGCATGTTTTGTCATGATAAGAAAGAAAAGGTTGCTCTCAGCGGTTATCGTTTGGAAAATATTTATGTTATAAACATGGACTCAACAACCACTGAGAACATTTGTTTTCTATCCAAAGCCTTATCAGATGTCAACTGGCTATGGCATAAAAGGCTATCTTATCTAAACTTAAGACGTTGAACACTCTATCCTCAAAAGAACTAGTACTGGCTTGCCTCAACACTCATACGCTAAGGAATCTCTTTGCTTAGCGTGTGAAAAAGGAAAGAAAACAAAAGATATTTTCAAGTATAAACAAGTGTCATCAGTGACAATTCCTCTTTAATTCCTCCATATGGATTTGTTTAGACCTGACAACATACAATCCATCGCTGGAAAGAAATATACTCTCGTCATAGTAGATCAATTCTCTTTCTATACTCTGGGTAATGTTTCTCGTCATCGACTATTCGTCAGCTTACAATGTTATACTCGGTCGACCATGGATCCACGATATGAAAGCGATCCCCTCGACCTATCATCAAACGATTAAATTCCCGACACCATGGGGAGTACAAGAAATCAAAAGTGAACAGAAGACCGCACGTGTTTGCTACAAGGCGACATTAAAACCTCAGAAAAAGGACATATAGCAATTACAGGTCCAGGACGTTCCCGAATCCTCCGATGATTATCGCCTAGAAGAAGTCATCTTGGACCAGGACAAGCCTGATCAAATTGTCTTTGTGGGGGCATCGTTATATTCTACCATAAAGAGGTAGTTAATCTCCTTTCTGCAGGAACATGCCGATTGTTCCCGACGTCATCTCCCATAAGTTGAACGTCGACCCATCGTTAAAACCAATAAAGCAAAAACATCGTAAGTTCACCCATGAGCGGAACAAGGTGATCAATGACGAGGTTGACAACTTACTTAAGACTGGGAAGATCAGAGAAGTGAAATACCCCAACTGGTTAGCCAATATCGTGGTCGTACAGAAGAAGAACGGGAACTGGCGAGTGTGTATCGACTTCACAGGCCTTAACAAGGCTTGTCCTAAAGATCCATTTCCACTACCCCACATCGACGCCATGGTCGACGCAACCGCAGGACATGAACCCTTAACGTTCATGGATGCTTATTCAAGATTCAATCAGATACTGATGCATAACGCAGACCAAGAGAAGACTGCTTTTATGACAGATAAAGGCATATACTGCTACAAAGTCATGCCTTTCGGCTTGAAAAATGCAGGGTCGACTTACCAGCGATTGGTTAACAAGATGTTCAAAGAGCACCTTGGCGACACCATGGAGGTTTACATATACGGCATGTTTGTCAAGTCTAAGCAGGCGACCGATCATATCGATCATCTGGAGAAATCCATCGACGTTCTTCGACAGTATCAAATGAAGTTGAATCCTACGAAATGTACCTTCGGAGTCAGCGCCGGAAAATTTCTAGGATACATGGTCACCCGTCGAGGCATAGAAGCAAACCCTGATCCAATCAAAGCCATGATAAACATCAAGTCGCCCAGAAACTTCAAGGAGGTCCAACGACTCGCAGGTCGAGTGGCAACGCTAAATCGCTTCATCTTATGATCGTCGGATAAATGTCGTTTATTCTATAACGTCTTGAAGAAAAACAAGGGTTTCGATTGGACGAACGATCACGAGCAAGCGCTACAACAGTTAAAGGAATACATGGATGTTCCACCCCTGCTCTCAAAACCAAAGGACCATGAGGTCCTACAGCTATATCTCGCCATAAGTCCTCACTCAGTGAGTGTCGTCTTGACTAGAGAGGACGACAGGAAACAACTATCGATTTACTACGTCAGTAAGTCTCTACTAGACGCTGAAACACGATATACATATATGGATAAGCTACTTTTATCTCTAGTTACAACAACAAAGAAGTTACGACACTACTTCTAGTCCCATCCTATTACCGTCGTAACAAATTTTCCTCTCAAGTTAGTCTTGAGAAAGCCCAAGCTAACAGGACGACTAGCAAAATGGAGTATCTACCTCAGCCGCTACGACATTGATTTCAAGCCTCGTACGACAATTAAATCGCAAGTCCTGGCCGACTTCGTCGCAGATTTCGGTCCTGAGCTGGAAAAAGAAGCGGGGAATGAGATCTATACTGTGACGACTACAAACGACATGACCTGGGTACTCCATGTCGACGGTTCTTCAAACGCCAGAGGAGCAGGTCTTGGTGTCGTCTTAAAGTCCCCACAAGGGGGCAAGATGGTGTACGATGCAGTTTCAAAGCTACCAACAACGAAGCAGAATACAAAGCTCTGATCGTGGGCATGAATATGGCTCACGACTTGGGGGCAATTGGACTTCACGTCAGAAGCAACTCCCTATTGGTCGTAAACCAAATGAACGGGGAATGCGCAGCAAAAGATTCCAAGATAGCGACCTATCTCATGATAACCAAGGAGAAGTCAAAGATGTTTGATCCATTCTCAATCGAGCAGATCCCTAGAGATCAAAACACTCAAGCTGACGCGCTAGCCAACCTTAGATCAGCACTCAATAAGCCGTCGTTCGACGTTATTCCTATGATCCACCTTACGACCTCGTTCATCGAGGACTCTAAAACCATCTGTGGTCTTAACGCAGAAAATGGTTGGTCGTACGATATCAAGAATTATCTTATACACGACCAACTACCTGAGGACAGAATGGAAGCTCGATAGATTCGGTTTAAAGCTTCGAAATACCTTATCATCGGTGATAGACTTTATCGACGATCATAGACAGGTCTAAACCTACGATGCATCGATGGCGATGGCGAATGTGGCAACCATTCTAGTGGTCGTAGTCTTGCAAATTGTATATCACGAAAAGGCTACTAATGGCCGACAATAAGGCAATATGCCACCAGGTATGCCAAAGCTGTGACTCATGTCAACGACACTCGGGTATGATACACCAGCCTTCTGAACCTCTACATACGTCTTTGGTCCCATGGCCCTTCATGAGGTGTGGAATGGACATCGTTGGTAAATTACCTCCTGCCCCAGGGCAGAAAGTCTATTTGTTAGTCCTTACAGATTATTTTTCTAAATTGATAGAAGCAGCCTACTCCTAGGTTCGGGACAAAGAGGTCATCTCTTTTATCCAGACTAACATTATATGCAGGTTCGGAATTCCTTCCGAAATCATATGTGACAATGGCTCACAATTTATAAGCGGTCATACGCAACAGTTATGTGAGGATCGTAACATCAAGCTTACGACCTCAACTCCACGCTATCCCCAGTCTAACGGTCTTGCAGAATCGAGCAATAAAGTCATTATCAATTCGATCAAGAAAAGACTCAAGGCCGCAAAAGGAAGATGTATCGAAGAACTCCCATCGGTCCTATGGGCAAATCGTACGACACCACGAACATCGACAGGTCAGACGCCATTTTCATTGGTCTACAGTTGTGAAGCCGTCTTACCTATTGAGGTGCAACTCCCGACATCGAGACATACGTCCGTCGATCATAACTTGGTGGACTTAAGCTACGACATCGATGCTCTCGAAGAGCTAAGAGAGTCATCTTTGGTCAAAATGGCATCTCAATGACAGGTTGTTGAACGACATTTCAACAAAAATGTTAAGGCCAATATCTTTTAGGAAGGTGATTACGTCTTACGACGAATGTTCCAAAACACCAAGGAGCCAAACGCATGTAAGTTATCCACTAAGTGGGAAGGACCTTATCGAATATCTAAAGTCGTTGGGAAGGGTACGTACAGACTTTAAACCCTCGATGACCAAGACATCCCACGTAGCTGGAACACAGTACACTTGAAGAAATATTTATTTCGAAATTTTCCTTATGATTTATTTTTTCCAAACGATTACTGACTTAAGCATCGAAGGGTCGTTGGTCTTACCAACGACCACCCCTGAATCTTACATTGCAGGCTCGCAGGATGGCACGAACGCCAGTCTTTATGACTATAACGTCACGACTGTTATGTCACGACCATCAAATCATGACTCATACGTCATAAGCAAAGTCTTTTCATTAATCTTATGGATCATACGATTACAACAAGTGCTTTTTAATCTAAGTTTTGGAGTCAAAGTCTTATGACTTGAGTTCCATACTCAGAATATCTCTTCGGCCTTAGTCGCCCGATTACAACGAAATTTACAAGTACCTTAATCGTACAATTTTACATACGTCCTACTGCTTTTAACGCCCATTCCTTAAATTATGTTATCTTTCCTTTATTTTGTTCACTTACGGCAAAGTAAAGTACACAATGTTTGGGCAAAATTTCACCAGTCTCGACCACGACCAAATCATTAAGAGCATGTATTATACTTCTCCCTAAACACAAGACAAATCATAGGCATTTTTTACCTTTAAACAAAGCCAGAAGACAAGCGTACCTCTCGACCTCGACCGTCGTGTAGAAACACACGACCTCGACCAACTAACGTATGATTCTTTAGTTACGTTTTCCTTATTTAATACAGGTCAAAAGGCATTCATGGCCAACGGACGAAAACCAACAGAGCAATTATGAGCATTAAACTACGAAAACCATTGCGACCGTTATTAGAAGAATTCATGGAGACATTAAATGCATTCGAAGACTATAAATATGAAAACAAAGTCAGCATTGACACATCATCGAATTTTGGGACTACACACTGCGTACTCAAGAACACACAAAACAAAGAACTCTCTCTCGAAGACTCGCTCTCGACGCACGACATTCGCACACGACCCGCTGTTTTTACACACGACGCATGCTATTTTTACATTCAAAACACTTGTTACTTTACATTTAAAGTATTTCCTTTCATTTGTATTGTAATATATGTACGATCGACACCAGTAACAAAGGACATCGCCCCTGTTTGGCGATCATAGTGCAGCGACGACTCCCACAGTCGTCCGCCGGTTTTTTCCTCGTTAAGGTTTTTCCCGCGTCACCAAAATCCTTGTCTCTTTTATATTTTATGTCTTTAACGCATTGTTTTGTCGAACGATTCCTCTTTAGTTGTTAAGTTCCACAATCAACCTTAAGTTATCCTTCTGGACGATTTTTGGCATTAACAGTTTGGCGCCCACCGTGGGGCCCTATCTAGAGAAAATCTTCGACAAACGTGCATTTTACTAACAGTTTCTTGGAGTTTCCTCTTTTCTCTGTTTCAGGAGAATGGCAAGTAATGGAAACCAGGAGCATGTCACTGCCCAAGGGCAAGAAGAGCTTACAAATGCACAAGATATTCCTGGAATGGTTGATGAATATCGCCTGGAGGAAATTATCCTAGATCAGAGCAAGCCTAATCAAAAAGTCTTTATGGGATCGTCCCTCGGTCCCTGCATAAAAAACAAGCTAGTATCTTTCATGCAGGAGTACGCCGATTGTTTTGCCTGGTCGCATGAAGACATGGTCGGTATTGATCCTGGCGTCATCTCTCATAAGCTCAATGTCGACCCGTCATTCAAGCCTATCAAGCAGAAGCGGCGGAAATTCGCTCCTGAGAGGAATAAGGTAATAAATGACGAGGTCGACAACCTCCTCAAGGCAGGGAAAATTCGAGAAGTAAAGTACCCCGATTGGCTTGCTAATGTCATGGTCGTGGCGAAGAAAAATGGCAAGTGGAGGGTCTGTATCGATTTTACGGATCTTAACAAAGCCTGTCCTAAAGACCCTTTCCCATTGCCACATATCAATGCCATGGTCGACGCGACAGCTGGGCATGAACTATTAACGTTCATGGATGCATATTCTGGATACAATCAGATCCTGATGCATGTCGAGGACCAGGAGAAAACTGCGTTCATGACAGATCGAGGTATTTATTGTTATAAAGGTATGCCTTTCGGACTAAAAAATGCAGGTTCTACCTATCAACGTCTAGTGAACAAAATGTTCAAAGATCACCTCGATGACACAATGGAAGTTTATATCGATGACATGCTCGTCAAGTCGAAGCAAGCAGTCGTCCACATCGACTATTTAAGGCAGTCATTCGATACCCTCCGAAAATATAGCATGAAGCTCAACCCAACGAAATGCTCCTTTGGTGTCAGCACTGGAAAATTCTTAGGGTATATGGTCACTCGTCGCGGAATCAAAGCCAATCCCGACCAAATCAAACCCATTGTCGAGATCAAATCTCCAAGGAATTTCAAGGAAGTCCAAAAGCTCACTGGTCGAGTGGCAGCCCTGAATAGATTTATCTCTCGATCATCGGACATATGTCACTTATTTTACAATGTCCTCAGAAAAAAACAAAGGCTTCGACTGGACCGACGATCATGAGCAAGCACTGCAGAAATTAAAAGAGTACATGGTTTCGCCACCCTTATTATCGAAGCCTCACGATCATGAGACCTTGCAGCTATATCTAGCTGTCAGTCCAAATGCGGTAAGTGCCATCCTGACGCGAGAAGATGAAAAGCAACAATTGCCGATCTACTATGTAAGTAAGTCCCTTCTAGACGCCGAAACCAGGTATTCCTCAATGGAAAAACTACTCTTGTCGCTTGTTACAGCCGCAAAGAAATTGCGACATTACTTCGAATCACACCCAATTACTATCGTTACTAACTACCCCCTTAAGTCTGTCTTAAGAAAACCTGAGTTGATAGGTCGATTAGCGAAATGGAGTGTATATCTCTGCAACTACGACATCGATTTCAAACCCAGGACAACAAACAAGTCGCAAGCTTTAGCTGATTTCATCGCCGACTTTAGTCCCGAATTGGGGAAAGAAGCAGAGCTCGAAGTGTCTACTGTAGCGACTCACGACGACATGCCTTGGACTCTACACATCGATGGGTCATCCAACGTTAGGGGTTCGGGACTTGGCATCATCTTAAAGTCGCCACAGGGGGGCAAGATGGTGTACTCCGTACGATGCGATTTCAAAGCCACCAACAACGAAGCTGAGTACGAAGCCCTAATCATGGGAATGGATATGGCCTACGACTTGGGGGCAACTTCGCTCCATGTTAGGAGCGATTCTCTTTTGGTCGTAAACCAGATGAACGGAGAATTCGCAGCCAAGGATTCAAAAATGACATCGTACCTGAAGGTAGCAAAAGAAAAATCAAAAAAATTCAAATCTTTTTCTATTGAGCAGATCCGAAGGAATCTGAATACTCAGGCCGATGCTCTAGCAAACCTTGGATCCGCTCTAGTCGAACCTGTATTCGACAGTATTCCCCTGATCCACCTAGCGACATCATCCATCGAAAATGAAGATGTCGTCCAGATCGAAGATCAAGAGGATGATTGGTCGTGCGACATTCAAAATTTTCTTGTGCACGACCAACACCCGGAAGACAAGATGGAAGCTCGAAAGATCAGATTCAAGGCATCCCGGTGTGTCGTGATTGGAGATAAACTCTATCGACAATCATCGACATGCTTGAACCTGAGATGCGTCGTTAATAAGAATCAAGTTCGGAAGATCCTCCAAGAAATGCACGATGGGGAGTGTGGTAATCACTCCGGAGGTCGCAGTCTAGCTAATCGTATCTCTCGGCAAGGCTACTTCTGGCCGACGCTACGACAAGACGCCGTCAGGTACGTCCAGAACCGTGATCCTTGTTAAAGACATTCAGGTACGTCTCATAAGCCATCTGAACCCTTACATTCGACATTGATCCCCTGGCCCTTCATGAGGTGGGGTATGGATATTGTCAGCAAGTTGCCACCTGCCCCTGGGTAAAAAGTGTTTCTTCTCGTACTTACGGATTACTTCTCCAAATGGGTAGAAGCGACTGCCTTTTCCCAAGTTCAGGACAAGGAAGTCATGTCTTTTATCCAGAATAACATTATATGCAGGTTTGGGATTCCATCCGAAATTGTCTGCGACAATGGATCCCAATTCCTAAGCGACAGGACTCGACAGTTCTGTGAGGACCGCAGCATCAAGCTAACGACCTCGACGCCCAGATATCCCCAGGCAAATGGACTTGCTGAATCGAGCAATAAGACCATCGTCGCTTCAATTAAGAAAAGGTTGCAAGCCGCAAAAGGAAGGTGGATCGAAGAACTTCCTTCAGTCATGTGGGCGAATCGTATGACACCTCATACATCCACAGGACAAACTTCTTTCTCTTTGGTCTATGGATGTGAAGCAGTTTCGCCGGTCGAAGCTCAACTTCCGATCTCAAGGCATACTTCCGTTGACCATAATCTGGTTGATCTAAGCTATGACCTCGATGCCCTCGAAGAACTCAAGGAATCAACGTTAATCAAGATGGCATCACAAAAGCAAGTGGTCGAGCGATACTTCAACAAATATGTTAGGATTAAAATCTTTCAAGCAGGCGACTACGTCCTCCGACGAGAGTTCCAAAACACTCAGGAACTTAATGCCGGTAAACTCTCCACTAAAAGAGAAGGTCCTTACCGCATCTCAGAAATCGTAGGTAAAGGTGCCTATCGGATCTAAACCCTCGACAATCAAGATATCCCACGTAGCTGGAATGCGATACATTTGAAAAAGTATTTATTTTAAGCCTTTTTCCTTTTCTCACACGATTTTTTATCACAACGATCACTGACTTAAGCATCGGAGGGTCGTTGGTTAGCCAACGACCAAGCCTACGACGTTGTTTTATCACAGACCGCATGAACTAAAGTCTACGACATGACTTTAATCTCGCAAGGTCGCATGGTATAAATATTCAGGACTACGACGTGATCATTCTATCACAGGGGCATACGACTTAAGTTTTGTCGCACGATATAATCATATGATTGTCCAGGTCCAGCGATTCCATGATCTAAGCTCCTTAACTTAGAAATTTTTTTGTATTCTGAATGAATTGATCGCATGTGCTTATGTTTAAACGTACATTCTATGTTTTGGTTGTTTTGCAATGGATGCCTAAGTCGCACGATGTGACACCTGTCAAATTTACACCTAAGGTTAGAACTGCACTGGATATTTCAATTATTCATGTAATAGTTCACACAGTGCGATTTTAGCAGTAAACTCGGTACGGTAGGAAAATTTGAGAAATTTTGCCTAGGAACCCCTTGATTTAGGAAATTATCCATAAATCTCATAAAATGCCAACTTAAGCTACAATTATACCACAAGTATTATATAATTAACAACTTGATCTATTTTCAACTAAATTATATAAATACTTTACTTTTATATAATTACTTTGCTATTTATAATTTATGAGAAAATACTTGTGTTTTAAATAAATCAAAAAGACAAGATTAGACTTTATTATTGCATCACACCACACCAACCCCCCCCCCCCCCCCCCCCCCATGGAGAGCCCCCCCCCCCTCTAATCTATATGTATTTCTTTTGTTTATCACAATTCATTTACAAAACATTTCATTCTCTCTCTAAATTCTCACACAAGAATTCTCTCTTCTTTCTCTCTCCATCTTCATCCATCTTCATCAAATCTTCATCCACAAATTCAGCCTCTAAACACCTCTTTTCAAAGAGATAAAAGTGTTCAAGGTAAATACAAGTGTATTGGATGAAATCCACACACTCTCTTTTGTCTAAATTTTCATTTCTTGCATTTTCTTATGAATGTTCTTCACCTTCTTCTATAAAAGATGAGATGATGGGTAAACTTGCATGTAGTTTAAATGGCTCAAAAACATGTTTTGGAACTGAAGATAAATGTATGGGGATGAGTCAAATCGTATTTTGCATGCAAAGGAATATGAATTTTGGGTAAAAAGTCAATATAGGTGCACATGCACAAAGGGTTGTTTTGACAGCTTGCTGCCAGATTCCACACCTTTTTTCAAAAGATCATATCTCACTCAATACTACTCCAAATTAAGTAATTCTTTTTCTGGAAATTATTTTTATGTGTTAGGATTCAAACCCAAGTGGTTTCACTCAAAAACACAAAGATTTCGTCTACCAAACAGTCTTCACAAAATGAGTGCACAAACAACAACGTTTTCTGTCGAGTTTTACGTCAAGTATTTTTCACGTACTTAAACACTTCTAAAAATTATGAAACTTATGCCAAAAGATTCCGAACTCATTAAACCACTTGTACATAAAATATCTTGACTTAACTATACCTGGAAGTTATCCAAAAATGGACACAAAATGACACCAAAATCTGGACAGCAAAGGACAATTTTCTTGTTTTGACTGAAAGTTAACTCTTGATCCCATTTCATCATTTTATGATGAAATTGTGGAATATATATATATATATGTACACTATATATTTATATATTTATGCATTTTATATACACTTGATTCCATTTCATCATATTATGATGAAATTGTGGAAAATATATATATACTATATATATTCATATAATTATGCAATTTATATACTTGAAACCCTTTTCATCATTATTATGATGAAATTGTGGTATGTATAAATATATATATGTACTATACATTTATAAAGTTATGCACTTTAAATACTTCATCTTTACATTTTGAACCCTTTTTATCTTTCTTATGATAAAATTTCGGTATTCAGATATATTCTATATATAAAGTCTTTGGACCCTTTTCGTTACTTATTATGACGAAATTGCGGTAACTTTAATCTAACAAGAATGAAGCATACTTATGTTACGATTACAAATGTTGGTAACTCCATACGATTTATAATATTTAAATCACGATAAAGGCATTTTATGACGATTTGGATAGTTAGTACCGAACCTTCGAAATTAAAAACTCACTAGTGACCTTACGTTCATAGGTTTAAAGTAGGATCATCTCGAAGTACTTGTGGGAGATTCCCGGATTCTATCGCTTGTCAAGTGAGTTATCACAGCCCCTTTTTCAATATTTTACATATTTGGGGTGAAAAGCATGTCGTTATTGCAACTACTTTACGCACCGGTTAACTCGTTTTCTTGAAAATGTAAACTTTGCTATACTCTCTTATGCTCTATGGTATGTATAGGTTACACATGTTGTAAGTTTTTGAGCTTTTCTCTATCGTACGTAAGTCCCCATTTGACTCTATGTTACTCGTTTAACTCACGAGTGTGAGCCGTTGGTAATTATGGATAGCGCTATTTGGTTGACACCCCACTCACAAGTCGCGATTGTTTGAGTGCATAATTATTGTTGTTCGTGCGCATTGTTGGCGATAGAACATGCGTTGGGGCGGCTGTCATATAGGTCGGGTAACGGGCTCACTACTTAAACATAATACATACTATTTCCATGAGCAAGTGTTTTCATAACCGGTTGCCTTATCCACTTGTGCGGATATAAACTATTTTGCTATGATAAACAATGTTGTACTCATTAAACCTGTGATGTCACCAACTAGTGCATTAGTTGAACTTTTCATTGACATGCTTTTCAGGAGAACGTCTTTAAGGTTGGGATCTAGGAAGGCTACACGTGATGAAGCTTTCTTCATTATCTTTTAATTATGTCATTTCCCCTTTTGAAAAACGATTGTAAAAGACAATGTCTTCATCTTTTGATTGTATTTTGATGGTTGGTGTAATCCTGTAACTCTTGCTATGAAACTTGAGCTGCACATCCCGTGTTTCCGCTTTAACGGGGTGTGACAGACTTGGTATCAGAGCCAAAGGTTATAGAGAATACCGGTTTTCCTTTGGAAAACACTTAAATTACTAAACATGTTGCTAGTATAACTAATTCGGGTATTGCATCATCGGTCTTTAATTAAACAAAGCCTGATCACCTATGTTTAATTAAAGAAAGAGTAATGCGAGACCGGAAATGGATATACTAGGAATATGTGTGTTTTCGCACTTGATGCTTCACGTTGTATGCCTAGTATGAGCGTAGTTATTGCCTATAGTATGCAATAGTATAGTACGCTTAGCCTTTATATTTGCGCGATAGTAATGTTATACACTCTTACTTCAGTACCACTATGTCGTCATCGTCATCATCACACTCTCAACCCTCCTACATGCCGTCGAGCGAGCGATCATCGGAAGGCGAACAAGACCCGTATGATGGACCGAGGATACCACCGATTGTGGTTCCACCGTAACCCACTCATATAGTGATACAACCAAACTCTAGAGGGCCACGCATGAGACTAACCGCTAGGAAAATCGTTCCTATACCTAGACGAGTGAGTTTGAGGTCCGATCGGCAAGAGGCGCCGGAACCCTAGCGAGTTATCGAAGGAGTGCCTATTGGTCGTACGTCTGGCATGACCTGGGCCGAAGAGCAGCACCTTAGGGCTGTGACAGCGGATTTGCACGGATGTCAAATGAGGGTCAGTCACCAGAGTCAAGTCCTAACGGAGCTAGTAGAGTTAAGTCACCTTTTGACCAACATGTCGTCTGACGCCCTAAACGGAGCGAGAATAGCTCGGAGGATAACTTTACGGGCTGAGATGGTATGGATAGTAGTAGTGATGCTACTGACGTTATTGGTGTTGTAGGTTTTGATTGAAGTGTATCGGGGCGGATATTGACGTGGATGGTGGGAGATTTAGAAAACGAAAATTATTTTTTATTTTATTTCTAGTTGTTTCAACCTTGTATTTCAGTTTGTAATTCTGTACTGATGTACGATGCACATCAGAAATTTTGTATCAACGGCTATTATTAACGACCTTAATGAAAAGGCAATTTCGCATTTTAATTACTTATGTGTCGAACATGCGACAATTATTCTTTTTATTTATTTCCAATATTTCGAAATTACAAATGTATTCTTTACAAAACATCCGACTTTATCTACTCAAAATTTTAACCAAATCGATATTTGCAAATGTGATTTAGAAAAATGCCACCAAGAAGATCCACACGTCGCACAGGAGAAAATCCTGATGATCAAATCCCCGATATTGTCCAGAGCATAGCTCAACGTATCCAAGAGGCGATACCCGACATCGTAACCCAAGTCACCGCGGGCATCAATGAGAGTCATAGGAATGTCAATGTGGGAGGAGGAACTCCCAATGATGTTCATGACAGTAGAGGATGCAGCTACAAGACATTCATGACTTGCAAGCCCAAGGAATTTCATGGAACCGAGGGTGCTACAGGATTACTTTCATGGTTTGATAGCATGGAGTCGGTACTCCATATCAGTAAGTGCTCAGAGGATCGCATGGTGGAATATGCGGCCTGCCAGTTCCAGAAGCGAGCTTTGACTTGGTGGAACATTCAAGTCCAAACCCGTGGAATGGAGGAAGCTTACAAGCTGTCCTGGACTGAATTTAAGGAATTACTCATTGAGGAATACTGTCCCAAGAGCGAAGTTCAGAAATTAGAGGCTGAACTTTGGGATCTTACCATGGTTGGTTCGGGGATAGATCGATACACCGCTCGTTTTCACGAACTTGCAAAGTTAGTGCCCCACATGGTTACCCCGGAGAGCAAACGGATCGACCGATATTTGTATGGATTGGCCCCGAAGATCCAAGGGATGGTTACGTCAGCAAGAACGACCACGATCCAAGCCGCAGTGGCATTAGCAACTAGTTTGACCCATGATGCGGTTAGGGCAGGAACTCTGACTCAGAAAGGTGTCGATAGTAAGAGAAGGCTAGAGAGTCAGTCAGGAAAGGCGATTGGAAGAAGTTCAAGTAGGAACAAGAAAGTAGTGGGAAACTTTGGGATGAATGCTAAGGAAGTAGGGCGTTACCATGGACCCCTCCCGAAATGCAATCAGTGCAATTTGCATCATGAAGGAACATGTCCCACCTGTGGCATTTGTAAGCAATAGGGTCATTTCACGTGGCACTGCAAGACGGGAAAGAATGTAAAGGAGGAAGGAAGGGTATGCTATGAGTACGGAAGTCCAGATCACTTCCGGAATGCGTGCCCAAGGCTGAAAAGGGGACCAGCCAATAACAATGCTGGGTATCAAGCAAGGCAAGCCGATCAAGGAAACCAAGGAGGACAAGCTCGAGGACGGGCATTTGTTTTAATAGCAGAAGAAGCACGCCGAGACCCCAATGTAGTGACAGGTACATTCCTCCTAAACGATTATTACGCGTCAGTATTATTTGACACTGGTGTCGATAAGAGCTTTGTTTCGTTAGAATTTAGGCCTTTGATCAATCTAGAGTCTAAGAAAATGTCGAATGCTTATATTGTTGAGGTTGCTAATGGATATGAGTTAGAAGCTAAGGATGTAATCTTAGGCTATACTTTGAACTTAGCTGATAAGCTATTTAGTGTTGATCTTATTCCAATTGAATTCGGGAGTTTCGATGTAGTGATAGGCATGGATTGGTTATCTAAGAATCGAGCAGAGGTTAGTTGTTTTGAAAAGACTGTCAAGTTACCATTACAAGGCGGAGAAACCCTTGTTGTCCAAGGAGATAGAGCTGGAAGGAGCCTAAAGATAGTGTCCTGTATGAAGGTCCATAAGTATTTGAGGAAGAAGTGTGTTGCGTTCTTGGCGCAAGTAATCGAGAAGAAGTCTGAGGAGGCGAGTCCAAGATATTCTTGTGGTGAAGGATCACCCAGAACTGTTTCCAGACGATTTTCCTGGACTTCCACCGTGTAGACAAGTCGAATTTCAGATTGACCTTATACCCGGAGCGGCGCCTGTAGCCAAGGCCCCATATCGTTTAGCACCTGCCGAAATGCAAGAGTTGTCGAATCAACTCCAAGAACTTTTGGATAAGGGATTCATTCGACCAAGTTCATCACCCTGGGGAGCCCCGATTCTCTTCGTCAAGAAGAAGGATGGATCGTTTCGAATGTGTATCGATACACAACCTAATCCCTGATGTGATGCGTCACAATACACCACAAAATTTTCCGTCCCTTTCGGTAAAGCTAAAATCTGTGCATCGCACAACTTTTTCTTCAAAAGTTGGAACGCTTCTTATTGCGAAACTCCCTAGACGAATTCCCTATCCTTTTTGGTTAACGCGGTGAGGGGTTTAGCGATCTTAGAGATATTCTCGATAAAACGTCGATAATAACCTGCCAAACCTAGAAATTGGCGAATTTCCGCCGGAGTCCTTGGGGCTTCCCATTTCCGAATGGCTTCCACTTTAGCCGGGTCCACGTGAATCCCTTTCTCTCCGATCACGTTACCTAAGAAATGTACTTCCCGAATCCAAAATTCACACTTAGAGAATTTGGCATACAGTTTTTGCTCCTTGAGATGTTCTAGAATCACTTTTAGATGCTGCTCGTGATCTTTCTCACTCTGAGAATAGATCAATATATCATCGATGAATACAATCACAAACTTATCAAGGTATGGCCTACATACTCTATTCATTAGATCCATAAACACAGCTGGCGCGTTCGTCAATTCAAAAGGCATAACTACATCTTTGATCAAAAGATTCTTAATATGAGGCAAAGAAGATGGGTAGAACTGCTCAACGACTACGATTGTGAGATAGGTTACCACGCAGGTAAGGCCAATGTGGTAGCTGATGCCCTTAGTAGGAAAGAAAAGGTAAAACCTTCACGAGTCTGAGCATTAGGAGCGCTGGTTCAAACAAGTTTGAAAACCCGGATTTTTGAAGCTCAAGTCGAAGCAATGAAGTCTGAAAACCTGAAAAATGAGACTCTTCATGGTTTAGAGGCTAGATTTGAAACTAAAATTGATGGAGTACGTTACTTTAAGGGCAGAATATGGATCCCAAAGGTTGACAACCTACGGGAAATGATTTTGGAGGAGGCTCATAAATCTAAGTACTCAATTCACCCAGGAGCAGATAAGATGTACAAGGATTTAAGGGAGTACTATTGGTGGCCAGGAATGAAGATGGATGTTGCCATATATGTAGGGAAATGCATACCTTGATCAAAGGTCAAGGCTGTTTATCAAAAGCCATCAGGATTGTTGCAACAACCAGAGATTCCACAGTGGAAATGGGAGCAAATCACTATGGATTTCATAACCAAACTTCCAAGAACTGCCAAAGGACACGACTCGATTTGTGTTATAGTAGATCGATTTACGAAGTCTGCACATTTCTTGCCTATTCGGGAAGACTATAAGATGGAGAAACTTGCTCAAATCTATATCAAGGAATTCGTCACGCGACATGGAGTCCCACTTTCCAGCATATCAGATAGAGATAGTCGCTTCACATCTCGATTTTGGCAGTCACTTCAAAAAGCGTTAGGTACGCAATTGAATTTGAGCACGGCCTATCATCCTCAAACGGATGGTCAGAGTGAGCGAACCATTCAGACATTGGAGGACATGCTTCGGGCATGTGTGATAGACTTTGGAGGAAGTTGGGATAACCACTTGCCGTTAGTTGAGTTTTCTTACAACAATAGTTATCACACTAGTATTCAGTGTGCGCCATATGAAGCTCTGTATGGACGCAAGTGTTGAACACCTCCTTGTTGGTTATAGATTGGAGATAGACAACTATCTAGTCCGGACATTGTTCAAGAAACCACCGACAAGATTGCAATCATCAGAGATAGTCTTAAAGCAGCTCAAGATCGTCAAAAGAGCTATGCGGACAATCGTAGGAAGCCTTTAGAATTTCAAGTTGGTGACAGAGTCTTTTTGAAAGTGTCCCCTTGGAAGGGAACAGTCCGGTTTGGGAAAAGAGGAAAATTGAGTCCACGGTATGTTGGACCATTCAAGATCACGGAAAGAATTGGACCAGTAGCATATAAGCTGGAATTCCCAATGGAGTTAAGTGCTATCCACAACACGTTTCACGTATCAAACCTGAAGAAGTGTTTAGCTGACGAAGCAGTAACCGTGCCTTTGGAAGAAGTCCAAATCAACGATAAACTGCACATCGTAGAGGAACCAATGGAAATACTCGATAGGGAAGTCAAGCGTCTTAAGCGAAGCAAAATCCCGATAGTAAAAGTCCATTGGAACACAAGGCGTGGGCTTGAGTATCCTCATCTCTTTGCTAGCAAACCTGTTAAAGCTAGTAACACTTGAATTTCGGGACGAAATTCTTTTAACCGGGGGAGACTGTGACAATTGTCAAATTTACACCTCAGGTTAGAACTGCACTGGATATTTCAATTTTTCATGTCATAGTTCACACAGTGCGATTTTAGCAGTAAACTCGGTACGGTATGAAAATTTGAGAAATTTTGCCTAGGAACCCCTTGATTTAGGAAATTATCCATAAATCTCATAAAATGCCAACTTAAGCTACAATTATACCACAAGTATTATATAATTAACAACTTGATCTATTTTCAACTAAATTATATAAATACTTTACTTTTATATAATTACTTTGCTATTTATAATTTATGAGAAAATACTTGTGTTTTAAATAAATAAAAAAGACAAGATTAGACTTTATTATTGCATCACACCACACCCCCCCCCCATGGAGACCCCCCCCTCTCTACTCCATATGTATTTTTTTTTGGCTATCACATTTCATTTACAAAACATTTCATTCTCTCTCTAAATTCTCACACAAGAATTCTCTCTTCTTTCTCTCTCCATCTTCATCAAATCTTCATCCACCTTCATCCACAAATTCAGCCTCTAAACACCTCTTTTCAAAGAGATAAAAGTGTTCAAGGTAAATACAAGTGTATTGGGTGAAATCCACACACTCTCTTTTGTCTAAATTTTCATTTCTTGCATTTTCTTATGAATGTTCTTCACCTTCTTCTACATTTTTTTAATATTGTTAAAAATCATCTTTACACATCTTAATGTTTGTAGATTTACCACCATAACACTTGCATGTTAGTAAAAAGGTGGTGAATCCATAATCAACCCCATGTTAAGATCAAAGATGAACTTTTAAACACATGCATGTAGTTTTCTTGAAAAATCCATACCCTTTTGATTCAAAGGTTTCATGAGTGGATCTTTAAATCCGTTAAAAACATGTTTTAACCAACATGCATGAGCTAAAAATACACAATTTTATGATATATGATGAAGATCTTGACATAAACACCAAAAAGAACCATTTTCAAGATTTATAAAAGATGAGATGATGGGTAAACTTGCATGTAGTTAAAATGGCTCAAAAACATGTTTTGGAACTGAAGATAAATGTATGGGGATGAGTCAAATCGTATTTTGCATGCAAAGGAATATGAATTTTGGGTAAAAAGTCAATATAGGTGCACATGCACAAATGGTGGTTTTGACAGCTTGCTGCCAGATTCCACACCTCTTTTCAAAAGGTCATATCTCACTCAATACTACTCCAAATTAAGTAATTCTTTTTTTTGGATTCAAACCCAAGTGGTTTCACTCAAAAACTCAAAGATTTCGTCTACCAAACAGTCTTCACAAAAACAGTGCACAAACAGCAACGTTTTCTGTCGAGTTTTACGTCAAGTATTTTTTCACGTACTTAAACACTTCTAAAAATTATGAAAATTATGCCAAAAGTTTCCTAACTCATTAAACCACTTGGACATAAAATATCTTGACGTAACTATACCTGGAAGTTATCCAAAAATGGACACAAAATGACACCAAAATTTGGACAGCATTCTTGTTATGATTGAAAGTTAACTCTTGATCCCATTTCATCATTTTATGATGAAATTGTGGAATATATATATATGTACACTATATATTTATATATTTATGCATTTTATATACTCTTGATCCCATTTCATCATATTATGATGAAATTGTGGAATATATATATATATATACTATATATATTCATATAATTATGCAATTTATATACTTGAAACCCTTTACATCATTATTATGATGAAATTGTGGTATGTATAAATATATATATATATATATATATATATATGTACTATACATTTATAAAGTTATGCACTTTAAATACTTCATCTTTACATTTTGAACCCTTTTTATCATTCTTATGATAAAATTTCGGTATACATATATATACTATATATAAAGTCTTTGGACCCTTTTCGTTACTTATTATGACGAAATTGCGGTAACTTTAATCTAACAAGAATGAAGCATACTTATGTTACGATTACAAATGTTGGTAACTCCATACGATTTATAATATTTAAATCACAATAAAGGCATTTTATGACGATTTGGATAGTTAGTACCGAACCTTCGAAATTAAAAACTCACTAGTGACCTTACGTTCATAGGTTTGAAGTAGGATCATCTCGAAGTACTTGTGGGAGATTCCCGGATTCTATCGCTTATCAAGTGAGTTATCACAGCCCGTTTTTCAATATTTTACATATTTGGGGTGAAAAGCATGTCGTTATTGCAACTACTTTACGCACCGGTTAACTCGTTTTCTTGAAAATGTAAACTTTGCTATACTCTTTTATGCTCTATGGTATGTATAGGTTACACATGTTGTAATTTTTGAGCTTTTCTCTATCGTACGTAAGTCCCCATTTGACTCTCCGTTACCCGTTTAACTCACGAGTGTGAGCCGTTGGTAATTATGGATAGCGCTATTTGGTTGACACCCCACTCACTAGTCGCGCTTGTGTTGAGTGCATAATTATTGTTATTCGTGCGCATTGTTGGCGATAGAACATGCGTTGGGGCGACTGTCATATAGGTCGGGTAACGAGTTCACTACTTAAACATAATACATACTATTTCCATGAGCAAGTGTTTTCATAACCGGTTGCCTTATCCACTTGTGCGGATTTAAACTATTTTGCTATGATAAACAATGTTGTACTCATTAAACCTGTGATCTCACCAACTAGTGCATTAGTTGACCTTTTCATTGACATGCTTTTCAGGAGAACGTCTTTAAGGTTGGGATCTAGGAAGGCTACACGTGATGAAGCTTTCTTCATTATCTTTTAATTATGTCATTTCCCCTTTTGAAAAACGATTGTAAAAGACAATGTCTTCATCTTTTGATTGTATTTTGATGGTTGGTGTAATCTTGTAACTCTTGCTATGAAACTTGAGCTGCACATCCCGTGTTTCCGCTTTAGCGGGGTGTGACACACGATCCCCTGTTTGTTCTTAACAGGTTTAATAACTAATATCGTATCTATTTGCATTAATCAAAATAGTACGTTCGACAAAAGAAAAGATTCCATTCACGGAATATACAATTGCATCTAAATAACTTGACCTCCAGTGGTCGAACAAAAAAGACAACTACGAAAATAAAATCTTTCTTAAATCAAGGTACTGTGAATCGCAAGGCGTCATGAAGATGAGTCCGCAGTATTTTGAGAATGTGGCTCTTAAGATTAATGTTAAGGTTGGGGAGGAGCATCGGTCGTGTCTTTACCCGAGACCTCGACCACTAAGCCTTCATCCACCTCTTCGTCTTCGACTTCCTTCTCGTCGTCAGAATCGAGATCTCTTGCAGACCCGACCTCTTGCAAGAAGTAGTCAAGCTCGACCGACGCCTGGGGCAGAGGGTTCTTTCCCGACAAGTGCTACCTCATTATGGCAGCACGAGCAGTCAGTCGAGCCAGAGAAAATGTTGACATGGCCTCGTCTTTTAGCTTTCCCACCTCCGTCTCCAAACTGACCACCTTGGCCTTGGAATCCTCAACTTCCCTCTCTTTCGCAGCCAAAGACTCCCTCATCTTATTCAGCTCCTCCCTTTGACTGTCGATCATGGAACAGGACTGCTTTAGACGACGGTTCGCATCGTCCTTCGCATGACCGACAACCTCCAATTCTTTTTTGGCCTCGTCAAGTTGTTTGGACATGGCCTCCTCACGCTCTACAGCGATGTTCACCCTGGCCAACGCCGCGTTCCCTCTCTCATGGGCGCAAGACACCAGATCCTTGATATTCTCTGTCTCCGCACGCAAGGCAAGAGAAGATTGGAGTGTCTGTACAACAGAAAGAAACATGTCGGTAAGCATTCGACAAAAGCTAAGAAAACACCGAAACATAAAGTTTTGAAAGAAAAACTTCCAAGGAACTCTAGACCGGCAACATGGTATCCCGTCTCCATGACTGGGAATCCCTCGAAACGCTCTCTGAAAGAAAGGAGCAAATATTTCCCTAGGTGAGGAAACAAGTCCGAAGGCAACGTAAAGTTAACCTCTGTGACTTTAGCCCCTCCCGTCGCATGCTCCTTGCCC
The DNA here is from genome assembly GCA_033807775.1 of Saussurea involucrata. Lineage (NCBI taxonomy): Eukaryota > Viridiplantae > Streptophyta > Magnoliopsida > Asterales > Asteraceae > Saussurea > Saussurea involucrata. Next base: position 104,737,163 of record CM066314.1, on the reverse strand, counting down.
TTATCGGCTGACGAAGGGATCGACGTGGTAGTAGGGGACTTCGCCATTTTTGCCGGTGGCGCAGAACTAATGGGTGTCGCAGCAATCGCAGGCGTCCTCGTCTTCATAGACGAGGCGACCTTCGCCTTCTCAGGCTTAACGACTCTCGACTAGTCGTCAACCTTCGAAGACGGTTTCCTTGGAACCGTCATCCTCGTCTTTGGTAAGACCCCCTATTCAGTGGTCGAGGTCTTATGTCTCCTTTCACTGCCTTTACGGGCAAGCTCAAGTTGAGCCGCTATATTAGCAGACATGGTCGGCACCTTCGTCTGTGATTCTCCTGAAAACACATAAGAAGAAGCATTACAAGGTGAACGAAAGAGCAAAAGACCAGAATCGAATGGAAGGGAATAAGAAGGTACACTTGTTAATGCCAAAAATCGCACCAAAGGGACAACTTAATGTCGATGTGGACTTTAACAACTAAAGAAAGAAATCGTTCAACGAAGGCATGCGACAAAGAAAAAAATGTAAACGAGGCAGAGGATTTGATGACGCAGGAAAAACCTCAACGAGGAAAAAACCTGCGGACGACAGTGGATGTCGTCACTGAACTATGGTCGCCAATTAGCGGCGATGTCCTTGGTGTTCCGGGTGTCGATCGTACAGAGATTACAATACAAATGAAGGGAAAGACTTCGAAATGTAAAGTACAAGTGTTTGAAATGTAAAAAACAGTGTGCGTCGTGTGTGAAAACAATGTGTAAACTGTTGGTCGAGAGTGAAAGTCGTGCGTCGGGAGCGATTCTTCGAGTGAGAGTTCTTTGCTTGTAGTGTTCTTCTGAGCTGGGATGATTATCTTCTATTGTTCGATGTTCGGTGTTCGGTGTTCGATCCCTGGAACTGAAGTTTAACTTGATCTTTTATAACCTTCGGGTGCTTTGATTAGCTCATTGATTGCTTTGATAACAGCCATAACGGTCGCCAGTTGTAACTCTTCATAATTGCTCTTCGTCGATTATGACCGTTTCCCATTAATGACTTTGACTCCTGCATTAATCATTGAACAAACGTAACAGTCGTATATTGAGTTAGTCAAGGTCGTACGGTCTTGTGCGACGGTCGTGCAGAATGGGCGACGTCGAGGTCGAGTGTCGTGAGGAACTCTCGACTTACCTTTTAGGAGGGACGACGGAGGTTTTTTGGGTCTTTGTCGGGGCCTTATCTTAATACAAGATATAGTTCATAACATGTGTCTTACCTTTTCTGGTCGTGGTCGAGACTGGTGAAATTTTTCCCAAACAGTTTGCCCCCAAATTTTGAAAAAGTGGAGCGGCAAAAGTTTTTTAAATTTTGCTTGTCGGGTATACATGAACGTGACATGTGTCGAAAATTACCTTGGTTGTCTTGGAACCGGATTGGTTCAATTCTAACTGAACGAGAAGTCGAAGAGAAAACGAGGTCGTGATGTCATACTGACGCACGATTGTGCTTACCAGCTGTCATTTAGAAATGTCGACGGAGCCCAGAGGTACTCTTAGAAACGAAGACGATCTAGACGACTTTTGAAGTCTAGCGAAAATTCCCATGGGGATAACTGTAAGCAAGGCTGGCGGGGTTCGACCGGAGATGTGTCCCGAGGAGTATGTCGTGATATACGAGTACCTGTTTAAGATAGGCTTCCACTGGCCGTATTCGCCTCTGGCCAAGGTATTTCTGTGTGAGTTTGACCCGTCGCCAGGGCAACTGATGCCCTAGTTCTGGCGAGTCATTATAGTCATCGAGCGACTTACTTCGCACTGGGAGTTGCGTATAAAGTCACGAGCGATCAATATCGTCGTTGAAGTTTACTTTCAAGGCTTAAAGGTAATCGTACCTTAGTTTTGAACACTGCTGTCAATGATCGCAAATGGAGGAGGAGGTATATACTTGTGCGGGTGGCGATGCTGAATACGGACAGTGATTGGATTAGATCCGTTGATACTGCACAACCGGCGACGATGTCTCATACTGCGCAACTGGCGACGATGTCTCATACTGAGCAACCGGCGACGATGTCTCATACTGCGCAACCGAAGACGATGTCTCATACTGCGCAACCGGCGACGATGTCTCCCATTACCGCATTCGGCCCTTCGACGGCCGACAAGGGCAAAGGTGCGCAGACGGCCTCTGTGGGGGAAACGACAGTCAACTTCACGTTGCCGTCAGATTTCTTTGATGATAACGTCTTGAACGAGACGGAATTATTCGCCCACTTGGGAAAGTATCAGCTCCCTTCATTCAGAGAACGTTTCAGCGGGGTTTCTCTTGAAGATATAGAGTCCCACGTTGCTGGGCTTGTGTTCTTGGTAAGTCTCTCTTCCAAGACTTGGTTTGTTTGTCATTGTCGTTGTTGTATGTTTTCTAATGATGTTTGCTTTATGATTCTATTAGGCGTTCCAAGCTTCCTTGGCATTACATGCCGAGACGTCGAAGGTTATAGGTCTAATGGTTTCTGCCATTGAGTAAGAGGATGCAGCGTTGGGGAAGGAAAATCCGCTCTGGAGCGCAAAGAGGTGATGTCAGTGCGTCTTGACGATGTTCTAAATGAGCTGGAAGCTGTCAACCATACGAGGGACGAAGTGAACTCGCGCTTAAAGGAGTCCCTAACTCTGATGCACGATTAAAGGGAGAAGCTGCAGGGGATGAAGGAATCTTTGGTCATGAAGAAGAGAAAGACCGAGGAGTCTAAATCCAAGGCGGTGAATTTATGCCCGACTTACTGCGCGTGCGGCAATCATACGTCGTCACTTGTTAGGCAAGAGTCCTCTGGCGTCGGCTCAGATGAACTGTACCTTTTTCTACAAAGAGGTCGGGACTGAGAGGGATGTCGAGAAGGAGATTGAGGAGGAGGAAGGTCTCCAGGATGAGGCGTCAAGCAGGGACGCGACCGATGCTCCCCCTTTGCCTTAGGAAATGTCTTTGTCATTTGTTGTTTCTTTTTGCTGCTCGACTGTCAGTGGTCGAGTTATTTTGAATGTAAATGACAAACTATTCAGGGAATGAAATTTAAATTTCCGTCGCACTCGTGTTTTGTATATTCAATAAATAAATATCATGTCAATTATGAAATTTACTGAGTATAATATAATAGATATCATGCGACTTAGGCATCTATTGCAACGCAACAGCTTATAATGTAAGACATAGCGCTTGTAAATCATATAAACAAACATAGGAATGTGCGACCAAAGCATACATTCAGGATATGGAATCCCTCGAAGTTAAGAAATTGAATTCAAAATATCATTAGATCTTGCGATCGTACGACTAGATCGTACGATGAGCTTGAATTATATGTTCATGCGAAAGTTTGAACAAGTGATAGACCTGATCGTTTGTGGCGTGCGACATTGCAAAATTCAAGTTGTATAGTAAACTTGACGTGCGATCCTGCGGTAAAATAAGGTCAGAGGTTGGTCGTTGGCTTTCCAGACGTTCTGTAATTACGTCAAGCCATACACGTCGAAACCACTAGTGATGCGATTGATCACTTTTGTGTGCTTGGGGGTCGATGGTCGATGATCGTTAGCGGGAGTAACTACGTCATCGATGATACCTTTAAGATTGCCCTTCGGGACGTGATATGCTAACTCTTTTTTGAGAGCTATGCAATCGTCTGTCGCATGCCCATGGTCGACATGGAAGTCGCACCCGAGCTAACTCCTGTGATCGTTAAAGCTCCTCAACGATAGAAGGGTCGACCTTCTGGAGCTCCTTCAGTTGGCTAAAAAGGCACAGAGGCGCCTGGAATGCCTACAGTCGCACGAACACACAAGATAAGTCTATCTTATCAGAAAAAGAAATCATACGACAGAAAATAAAAGCGACTCACCAGAAAGGATAGTCCTACAACATAAGACCCCGTCTCATCCACATAAATGCCCCGATAGCATTCTTTAAAGGCCGGCAGTAGGAATTTTCGAAATTCTGGGAAAATCTTCGCCATGTCCAGGACGCCGTCCACCAAGAAGATGGACGGCAACGGGCAGTTGGACGTCGTAACTTCAGGGGTCCCCTCGACTTGAGGACCTTTTCCCTTATCCCCTACACCGGACAACCCAGGCGGCGTCGGCGTTGCCCCAGGCATGTCAAAAGACGTCTTCGCCTTCCCAGGAGTAGAAACCGTCGTAGGCTCTCCACCCGTCGACGACGGTTCCCTCGAGGGAACCGACTCGTCTTCTTCATAGCCTCCGACTCTGAAGTCAGAGGGTCCTTCCTTTTTAGCTCTCTGGCCCTCCGAGCTAGAGCCAATTGAGCCTCCCTCTTCGACTTGCCCGAAGTAGACTGCATCTCTAAATCACCTACACGAAAAAACACGAGAAGTCAGACATCATCGTACGACATAAGTAAAAACGTACGACCAACATACAACATCTGAACTTAACACTTCTACACTCGCTTTTACATTTTCTACGCAATACAACAGTGATCAACAAAGCATTTGAACCATCATCGCTCATGCAAGTTTCGCACTACGAGCAGTTCAATTCGAACGACAACTGTTCATTTCGCACGATTTATGCACGACGCATAACATTAGTTTACGGTTAAGTTATTTTTACTCTTATTGTAATCTATTGTACACACGACACTTGTTACCAAAGGATTTCGCCCTTGTTTGGCGATCATAGTGCACTGTCAATTTCCCCAAGTCGGTCGCGGTTTTTTCCCTCGTTTGGGTTTTCTGCGTCACCAATTCCCTTGTCTTACTTATTTTTTACCTGTGATTGTGTTGTTTGTCTTTGTTAATGCCAAAAATCATCTTTAAGGATAGCTTAAGGTTGATTGTGGAGCTTAACAAATAAAGAAAGGAATCGTTCGACAAAACAATGCGATAACGACAAAAATATAAATGAGACAGAGATTTTGGTGACGCGGGAAAAACCTCAACGAGGAAAAAACCCGCGGACGACTTTAGGGGTCGTCGCTGCACTATGATCGCCAAACAGGGGTGATATCCTTGTGTTTTGGGTGTCGAAGTACAATGATTACAATACAAATGAAAGAAAGACTTTAAATGTAAAGTAAAACAGGTGTATCGAATGTAAAACTGGTGCGTCGTGTGTAAAAGCTATGTGTCGTGCGTGTAAGTCGTGCGTCGTGAGCGAACTTTTGAGAGACAATTCTTTGCTTTGAGTGTTCTCCTCAGTTCAGATCATTCCAGATGATTCAGATATCCAAAATGGTGATTCAGCCTTTGTATTTATAGCCTTCGGATGCCTTGAATGATTTCATAAAAGCTTCTTGTAATGGTCGTAACGACCACTGGGTTAAATGCTCATAATTGTCCTTGTCGGTTATGGCCGTTGGTTTATAAATGACTTTGACCCTGCATTAAACAGTGAAAAAGTAACAGTAATATCGTATGTTAGTCGGTCGAGGTCTTGAGGTTCCATACGACGGTCGAGTGTTGTGAGTAACTTTCGATTTCAACTTTAGTTAAAGGACAAAGTGCCTATGATTTTGTCTCATTATGAAAAGTGTAATAAATGTTTCCTTGTTTTGGTCGTGGTCGAGACTGGTGAAATTTTACCCAAACAGTTTGCCCCCAAAATTTAAATATGGAGTGGCAAATTCTAATTTCAAAAATAATTTTTAAATTTTGTCAGTCGGACGTCTAGGGTAATGACACGTGTCGAAAGTCTCTTCAGGTGCCTTGGAACTGGATCGGTCCAATTCCAACTAAAGAGGAAGTCGAAAAGGGGATAAGATCGTGACGTCATGATGACGTGCGATTGTGCTTAACAGTTGTAAGTGCCAGATGTAGACGATCTGTCGAGCTTTCAAAAAGGCAATGGCACGTGTCAAACATCGGGTGACCCGACCTGACACGATCATTTTCATAAATAGCGACCCACGATGGATCTTTTCCATTTTACGCTATCAGAGAGTTTTTTAGAGCAAGATTCTTTCTCGATTTCTTGCTGTTCTTCGTCGAACCTTTTCTAAACCTGCAAGAGATCTTCGACCTGTTTTGGATTTTCGAGATTTTGGAGCGTCTATATAAGGTACGACTCTTCAGTCTTTTGTATGCGTCGTAAGTCAATTGCTAGGAAACCTAGAAAGAACTGGGACATTTGGGGTTTTCCGGACCTTCAAATTAGGTTAACGGGATTAGCGATGTCGACAGAGCCTAGGAGCGTCATTCAGGATCAGGATGCTCTTGACGATTTTAGGAACTTATCAAGAATCCCTGCGGGGATTTCGGTGAGCAAGGCCAGTCAGATTCGACCGGAGATGTGTCCCAAGGGTTACGTCGTGATATACGAGTATCCCTTTAGAATAGAGTTTGAATGGCCCTATTCGCCTATGGAGAAATCCTTCATGTGCGAGTTCGACCTCTCGCCGGGGCAACTGATGCCCCAGTTCTGGAGGGTCATCCAGGTTGTCGAGCGACTTACCAGAAATTGGGAGTCGCCGATGAACGTGAAAGACATCTTGACCGCTTATCAGGTCAAGATGTGTAACGACCCGGTTCCCAAACATACAACAAATAACATATTTTACATAACATTGTTTCATAACAATAGATACATCATATAACAAGTACGGTCCCTTTGTGACAACTGTCAAATTCACATCTCAGGTTAGAACTGCTTTGGATACCTCATTTTTATGACATAGTTACTCAGTGCAATTTTAGTAGTAAACACGGTACGATAGGAAAAATTGAAAAATTTTGCCTAAGAAATCCTTGAATTAGGAAATTATCCATAAATCTCATAAAATGACAACTTAATATATATTTATACTACAAGTATCTATGTAGTTGTTAATTTTTATATATTTCAAGTTTATTATATATATAAATACTTTATTTTATACATGTATACCTTGTATTTTAACTTTAAAAGAGAATACTTGTATTTTGATTTTATTTTAAACCATGAAGTGACTAAAATACATTTGTCACACCACACCACCCCCCCCCCCTCAAAGAGGCCGGCCACCCTCTCTCTCCCTCCATATGTATGCAACACTCTTCATCATTTCACCTCACTCTCTCATTTCAATCTCTCACTAAGAGAAAGTTGTCACCTCCTTCTCTCTCCATCTTCAAATCTTCATCCTCGTCTTCATATCATCTTCAAGTGTTCATCATAAACTCCAGCCCCTAAACTCTTCTTCTCCAAGAGTCCAAGGCAATCAAAGGTAAAAATAAGTGTGTTGGGTAAAATCCACACACATTCTTTCAAGACTTTTTCATCTTCTTGCATTTTAATGTATGATCTTCATCTTTTCTACATTTTCTTCATATCTTTTAAAATCATCTTTTATAGGTCTTAATGTTTGTAGATTTACTATCATAACATCTTTTGGTAGTAAAAGATGGTGAATCCAAAATCAAACCAATGTTAAGACCAAAGATGAACATTTTAAGCACATGCATGTAGTGTTCTTGGGAAATCCATCATTTTTGTTCAAGAGTCTCATGAATGGATCTTTGAAAACCATTAAAAACGTACTTAAACAAACATGCATGAGCTCAAAATACTGAATTTTTAGATGCATGTTGATGTTCTTGGCAAGAACATCAACAATCTTCAAAATGGGTATTTTATAAAAGTTTTCCAAGTTTGAGTTGATGGATAAATTGCATGCATTTTTAATGGATCACAAATATGTTTTGGAACTGAAAATAAGTGTATGGGTGAGAGTCAAATCGGATTTTGCATGCAAAAGAATAAGAATTTTGGTTTAAAAGTTAATTGGAGAGCACATGCACAAGGTGTTGTTTGGACAGCTTGCTGTCAGACTTCACACCCCACTTCAAAGAGTCGTGTCTCACTCATTTTAACTCCAAATGGAGTGATTCTTTTTCTGGAAATCATTTTATTGTGTTAAGATTCAAACCCAAGTGGTTTCATTCAAAAACTAAAAGATTTCATTTATCAAACAGTCCTCACAAAATCCGTGTACAAACAGCAAAGTCTTCTGTCGGGTTTTACGTCGTGTATTATTTCATATACTTATACTCTTTCAAAAATTATGAAACTGATGCCAAAAGTTTCCTAACTTATTAAACCAACTGGACATAAAATTTCATGATCAAATTATACCTGGAAGTTACCCAAAGTGACATCAAATTCTGGACAGTAAAGGACAAATTATTATTTATTATTAAGGACTATTTCTAATCCCATTTCATCATTTCATGATGAAATAGTGGAGTATATAAGTATATCTAATATTTATGTAGTTTATTTATGCATTTTATTTATGTCTTTTATTTGATAATTTTATTTATTCTTTATCCCTTTTCGTCTTTTATGATGAAATTGTGGAATGTTCATATATATAATATATTTATATATATTTATGCATTTTATTCTTGATCCCATTTCATCATTTTATGATGAAATAGTGGAGTATAAATATATATTATATCTATATATTTATACATTTAAATATTTTTCATTTCGTTTACGACATCTAATTTTATCGTCGTTACGATAAAATTTCGGTTTATACATATATATGTACTATATATGTTTATGTTCTTTAAAACCTTTTCGTTACTTATTGGGACGAAATTGTGGAAACTTTAATCTAAGAAGAACAATGTATACGTTTATTACGTTATAATATTAAAACACAACAAGACATTTTATGATGATTTGGATATTTAGTATCGAAGCTTCGAGATTGAGAACTCACTAGTGACCTTACGTTCATAGGTTTGAAGTAGGATCATCTCTGAGTACTTGTGGGAGATTCCCGGATTCTATCGCGTATCATGTGAGTATTCACAGCCCCTTTTTCAATGTTTTACATATTTTGGGGTGAAAAGCATGTGGTTACTACAACTATTTTACACACCGATTATTTCGTTTTCTTGAAAATACGAAGCTTGCTTATTTATGCTCTATGGTATATGTGTTGTTGCAAATGTTGTAAGTTTGAGTTTCTTTTGCTATCATTCAAAAGTCCCCGTTTACGTATACGTTACCCGTTAACTCATGGATTGAGCCGTTGGTAATTATGGATAACGTTATTTGGTTTGACACCCCACTCACAAGAAGCGCTTGTTTGAGTGCATAATTATTGTTGTATTGGCGTATTGTTGGTGATAGAACATGCGCGTATGTGGAATGATTCTACCACTGTAGTAGGGGCAAAGTATGTCAGTATAGGTCGGGTAACGGGCTCAATAACTTATCATTTTACATATGATTACCTTGAGCAAGTGGTTTTTATAACCGAATTATTTTATCCCATTTGTGGATTTAAACTATTTTGCGATGGCAAACAATGTTATAGTCATTAAACCTGTGAACTCGCCAACTATTCATTTGTTGACACTCTCATTTACATGCTTTTCAGGAGAACGTTCTTAAGGTTGGAATTTAGGAAGGCTACACGTGATGAAGCTTTCTTTACTATCTTTAAATTTTATGTTCATTTCCCTTTTGTAAAGACAATTATAAAAGACAAGGTTTAACCTTTGAATGTATTTTGATGGTTGTTGTGATCTTGTAACTTTTGCTATGAAACTTGAGCTGTACATTCCGTGTTTCCGCTTTAGCGGGGTGTTTCAGATTTGGTATCAGAGCTAAAGGTTATAAAGAATACCGGTTTTCCTTTGGAAAACTGCAACTATAACCAAAAACGGGAATGAACATTTAAATTACTAAACATGTTGCTAGTATAACTGGTTCGGGTATTGCATAATCGGTCTTTAATTAAACAAAGCCTGATCACCTATGTTTAATTAAAGAAAGAGTGATGCGAGACCGGAAATGGATATACTAGGAATATGTGTGTTTTCACACTTGATGCTTCACGTTGTATGCCTAGTAGGAACGTAGTTATTGCCTATAGTATGCAATAGTATAGTACGCTTAGCCTTTATATTGCGCGATAGTAATGTTATACACTCTTACTTCAGTGTCACTATGTCAACATCCTCATCACACTCTTACCTCAGCAATACTATGTCGTCGTCATCATCATCAAGCTCACAACCTTCCTACACGCCATCAAGTGAGCGTACGTCTGACGTGGAACGAGACCCGTATGATGGGCCAAGGATGCCTCCGACTGTGGCTCCTCCACAACCCATCCCGGTAGTAATGCCACCTAGGGGTCCACGTACGAGGCAAACCGCTAGGAAGAGTGTGCCCATACCTAGACGAGTGTCTTTTAGGTCTGATCAGCGAGATGCACCGGAACCCTCATAGGTGATCGAGGGAGTGCCGAGTAACCGAGCGCCTGGCATGACCTGGACCGAAGAGCAACGCCTTAGGGCCGTGGCAATGGACTTGCACGGATGTCAAGTGAGGGCCAGTCACCAGAGTCAAGTCATAACCGAGCTAGTGGAATTAAGTCACCTTTTGACCTATCGGTCGTCCGACGCCCTAAATGGAGCGAAAATAGCTCGGATGATAGCTTTACGAGCCGAGATAATGAGCATAGTAGTAGTGATGCTGTTGACACTATTGGTGTTGTGGGGTTTGATTGAAGTGTATCGGGGCAGATATTGACGTGGACGGTGGAAAAATTTAGAAAATGGAACTTTTTAATTTCTAGTTGTTTCAATCTTGAATTTCAATTTGTAATTCTATACTGATGTGCGATGCACATCAGAAATTTTGTATCAAACGACTATTATTAATGACTTCAATGAAAAGGCATTTTTGTGTTTTAATTATATATGTGGAACATGCAATAGTTATTTATTTATTCCCCAACACTTCGAAGTTTCAAATGTATTCTTTACAAAAACATCCGACTTTAATTACTCAAATTTTTAATCAACTCGATTTTTGGAATTGTGTTTTAGAAAAATGCGACCAAGAAGATCCACACGTCACACGGGAGTAAATCCTGATGATCAAAACCCCAATATCGCCCAACTCATAGCTCAACGTATCCAAGAGGCGATACCTAACATCATAGCCCAAGTTACCGCGGGTATTAATGAGAATCAAAGGAATGTTAATGTAGGAGGAGGAACTCCTAATAACACTCAAGACAATAGAGGATGTAGCTACAAAACGTTCATGACTTGCAAACCCAAGGAGTTTCATGGAACGGAAGGTGCTATAGGATTACTCTCATGGTTTGATAGTATGGAGTCAGTACTTCATATCTGTAAGTGTTCGGAGGATCGCATGGTAGAGTATGCGGCCTGTCAGTTGCAAAAGCAAGCTCTAACTTGGTGGAACATTCAAGTACAAAGCCGTGGAAGGGAAGATGCGTACAAACTGACCTGGACTGAGTTCAAGGAATTGCTCATGGAGGAATACTGTCCCAAGAGCGAAGTTCAGAAATTGGAAGCTGAACTTTGGGATCTTACCATGGTTGGTTCAGGGATAGATCGCTACACCGCTCGTTTTCACGAACTTGCGAAACTAGTACCTCACATGGTTACCCCGGTGAGCAAACGGATCGACCGATATTTGTACGGATTAACCCCGGAGATCCGAGGGATGGTTAATTCATCAAGTCTGACCACGATCCATGCCGCCGTAGCCTTAGCAACTAGTTTGACCCATGATGCGGTCAGAGCAGGAACTCTAACTCAGAAAGGAGTCGGTATTAAGAGAAGGCCGGAGAATCAGTCGGGAAAAGCAATTGGAAGTAGTTCAAGTGGGAACAAGAAAGTAGTGGGAAATTTTGGGATGAATGCTAAGGAAGTAGGACGTTACAATAGGCCCCACCCAAAGTGTAACCAATGTGGTTCGCATCACGAGGGAGCCTGTCTCATCTGTAGCATCTGTAAGCAAAAAGGTAATTTAGCCCGATTTTGTAAGACGGTGAAGAATGTGAAAGAGGAAGGAAGGGTATGCTATGAGTGCGGAAGTCCAGATCACTTCCAAAACGTGTGCCCAAGGTGGAAAAGGGGACCAAACAATAACAACGCTGGGTATCAAACAAGAGAAGCTAATCAGGGAAACCAAGGAGGACAAGCTCGAGGACGGGCATTTGTTTTAGGAGCAGAAGAAGCACGTCGAGACCCCAATGTAGTGACAGGTACGTTTCTTCTAAACTATTATTATGCATCCGTATTATTCGACGCTGGTGCCGATAAGAGCTTTGTTTCTTTAGAATTTAGGCCTTTGATCAATCTAGAATCTAAGAAAATGCCGAATGCTTATATTGTTGAGGTTGCTAATGGATTTGAATTAGAAGCTAAGGATGTAATCTTTGGCTGTACCTTGAACTTAGCTGATAAACTGTTTAGTGTTGATCTTATTCCAATTGAATTGGGGAGTTTCGATGTAGTAATAGGCATGGATTGGTTATCTAAGCACCGACCAGAGGTTAGTTGTTTTGAAAAGACGGTTAGGTTACCATTACAAGGCGGAGAAACCCTTGTTGTCCAAGGAGATAGAGCTGGAAGGAGTCTGAAGATAGTATCATGTATGAAGGTCCATAAGTATTTGAGGAAGAAGTATGTTGCGTTCTTGGCACAAGTAATTGAGAAGAAGTCTGAGGAGAGGCGAGTCCAGGATATTCCTGTGGTGAAGGATCACCCAGAAGTATTTCCAGACGATTTGCCTGGACTTCCACCGTTTAGACAAGTCGAATTTCAGATTGATCTTGTACCCGGAGCGGCGCCTGTAGCCAAGGCCCCGTATCGCTTAGCACCTGCAGAAATGCAAGAGTTGTCGAATCAACTTCAAGAACTTTTGGATAAAGGATTCATTCGACCAAGTTCATCACCCTGGGGAGCCCCGATTCTCTTCGTCAAGAAGAAGGATGGATCATTTCGAATGTGTATCGATTATAGGGAGCTAAATAAGTTGACAATCAAGAACCGATATCCCCTCCCTCGAATAGACGATTTGTTCGACCAGTTGCAAGGTGCAACTTACTTCTCTAAGATTGATCTTCGACCGGGATATCATCAGTTGAGAGTCCGAGAGGAAGATATTCCTAAAACATATTTTAGAACTCGCTATGGACACTACGAGTTTTTAGTTATGCCATTTGGTTTGACGAACGCGCTAGCTGTGTGTATGGATCTAATGAATAGAGTATGTAGGCCATACCTTGATAAGTTTGTGAATGTGTTCATCGATGATATACTAATCTATTCTCAGAGTAAGAAGGATCACGAGCAGCATCTAAAAGTGATTTTTGAACTTCTCAAGGAGCAGAAGCTTTATGCCAAATTCTCTAAGTGCGAATTTTGGATTCAGGAGGTACATTTCTTAGGTCACGTAATCGGGGAGAAAGGGATTCACGTGGACCCCGCTAAAGTAGAATCCATTAAGAAATTGGAAGCCCCTAGGACACCAACGGAAATTCGCCAATTTCTAGGCTTGGCAGTATACTATCGACGTTTCATCGAGAATTTTTCTAAGATCGCTAAACCCCTTACCTCGTTAACCCAAAAGGAGAAGGAATTCGTTTGGGAAGTTCCACAAGAGGAAGAGTTTCAACTCCTAAAGAAAAAGTTGTGCAATGCACCGATTTTAGCTCTACCAGAAGGAACGGAAGATTTTGTAGTGTATTGTGACGCATCACATCAAGGATTAGGTTGCGTATTAATGCAAAATGATAAGGTGATAGCATATGCCTCGAGACAATTAAAGGTTCACGAAAAGAACTACACCACACACGATTTGGAACTCGGAGCTGTGGTATTCGCTCTTAACATATGGAGACATTATCTATATGGTACCAAGTGTACTATTTTCACCGATCATAAAAGTCTTCAACACATCTTTGATCAAAAGATGCGGAACATGAGCCAAAGAAGATGGGTAGAACTTCTCAACGATTACGATTGTGAGATACGTTACCACCCAGGTAAGGCCAATGTGGTAGCCGATGCCTTGAGTAGGAAAGAAATGGTAAAACCTTCACGAGTCCGAGCGTTAGGAGCACTGGTTCAAACAAGTTTGAAAACCCGGATTTTTGAAGCTCAGATTGAAGCATTGAAACCTAAAAATCTGAAGGGAGAGACTGTGAAATCCCAAATTCTAGCAAGTAATCAAGAATGATGTAGAGAGAGAATCTAGAGAGAACTTGACATCCATATATTGATCTCTAAAGTACAAATGACAAAATGATACATCCGGTTTAGATTTGTTATAAAGTGTTATCTAACTAATTGAACTAGACATGCCTATTTATACCCATAACATACAAGGTATAAAGGCATAGCTAACTAATACAGTACATTGACTTTACAGTAAATCTTGAATACAACAATGCTCTAACAATCTCCCCCTTTGGATTCAAGATTTAAAAAATATGACAGCAGTCTTCAGCTCTATGTAAAGTCAATCTTCTCAAACAGACACTCTATCAAACCATCTTCAAATAGCTTTATCTCCACTAGTTCACGGCAAACTATATGCTTTTACACTCTTTAAGAACTCAGCTTTAAAGAATCTTCAGACAAACATGAAAAGTCATTGTCTTTTTCTTTGAAAAGTCAACCTTCTTCAATACAATCTTCAACAGATTGTCTTCAAGTCTTGAACATGGATTTCATATCTTTATATAGAACCATCAATTCGGAACAAGATGAATCAGAAACGATTAGAGTTTGGATCAGAAAGATGTGAAAGCATCCACATTGTTGAACTTTTAGGTGTAAGCGCATTCCGAGAACCACTCAGAACTAAGATAACCAAATTCGGTGTAAGCGCATTCCGAGAACCACTCAGAACTAAGATAACCAAATTCAGCAACATTTAGACTTCACATGATCCTTCTCCCCCTGATCTTCAGTCTTTGTTCATGAATCTTTGACTTGAAAGCTCTTTGACATGAAATATCTTTGATTTGAAAACTCTTTGACATGAAATTGAAATTAAACTTTTCTCCCCCTTTTTCGATGATGGTGAGCATCATAATCATCGAAAACCATTTTCAATTTCAGTCGTGTCTTTGAGTATTGCTAACAATCTCCTCCATAGAGAATAATCTTGCTCCCCCTCAAAGTAAGAATTCTCGAGCAATTTGTTTTCTCCCCCTGAAAATATGCATATATTTCAAAAACGATATATATTTCAAGTACAATGCGTTAATGAAAACATTTATACAAGGAAAATAAAATTCATTGAACTTCATTTTATAACTACTAACATTTAATCATTTGAAAGCTGGACAAAAGAAATTCAGCTTAATGAAATTTAACAGATTTTTCAATCAAATGAAATCAAATGCATGTGTTTGGAATCAAATACAAGTCATCATTGCATATCAAGTTAAAAATGTTCAGTTTCAACTCCTTTATTAAATCTATTTGGTGTGCTAGCATGCGAAATATGATTAGCATCAAGCGTATGCAATTCTAAAACATATAAGAATACTTTGCTCTACTCACACTATTTGTCCAAAATCAGAATTTCATAAATTTACGGGTTTATCGCGACTTTGTATTTTCCCAAGTTTCAAGAGATGTGTGCTCATTGGCATCTTTTGATTTTGTGCGCATTGGCATCTTTTGATTTTGTGCTCATTGGCATCCTTTGATTTTGTGCTCATTGACATCCTTTGATTTTGTGCTCATTGGCATCTTTTAATCAAAAAGTTTAGTAAGAATAAGATACACCGTTAAACATGACTTTCTATCTGGTTCTATAGCAGGATTTGGGTTAGCAGATCCCAGACCAGTTGGCCTTAGGTGCTAGGTGACGAGCTCCCCTTAGAACATAATTTCCCAAACCAGAAAGGCCACATCGATATATCTTAAACCCATTTGTACCAGTAGAACATGGCTTTCTATCTGGTTCTATTGCAGGATTTGGGTCAGCCGATCCCAGACCAGTTGATCTTAGGGACTAGGTGTCGAGAACCCCTTAGGACTTACTCTCCCAAACCAGAAAGGCCACAGGCACAAACTTTCAAACTAAATGATAGTGCAACAATTTTATCTCAATCACTTGGTTCTAAAATATAGTGCTTCTCCCATATTTTCATTTCCATCCATCATTCAGACATTTAGGCTTTTTGAGCATTATATTCTATATAAGTCCAGATTCACATAATTTTGAGCATTCAGCATAATTTCATTCATGTTTTGCTGACCTTTCGATTAATTTCAGAGGTGAAAGTTGAAACAAATATAACTCGGATAAAACAAAAATACTTGTAAAATCATCTTTTAGCACACATTTAACTCATTGATTGAAAATTGAAAATTTCATCTCATTGAATTAAATTTGTAAAGATTCAAGTTTTCAAAGCAGTAGAAACAAAATATGATCCAATGTTACCTTTCACCGCTTGTTCCTTGAAACAGAAAGATGTAACAGTTAAGGATATCACCTGAGATGTATGAGTTCCAAACTGATTTGTTTAGAAGTCTTAGTCTTTGAAGTACGGGTCCTGAACTGAATTGTTCAGAAGCCAAAGTCTTTGAAGAACGGGTTTTGAACTGATATGTTCAAAAGCCAATAGTCGTTGAAGCACGGGTTTTGAACTGATATGTTCAAAAACCTAAGACGTTGAAGCACGGGTCCTGAATTGATGTATTCAGAAACCAAAAACGTTGAAATCCGGGTTCTAAACTTATGTGTTTAGAAACCATAATCTCTTTGAAAATATGATGAATAAGAGCAACATTCAAGGGGGAGCCAAGCCTACATTTGAAGAATGCACCGCTAAAGTTTTTACAAGGAAATCAAGGGGGAGAGGAGCTAATGATTTGAAGATGATTTACTTTCCAAAACTTTAGGGGGAGAATGTTAGGACACTGAAGTTGTCCTTTATAATAGAAAGTTTTGTAAAACAATAGCTGTGTTAAAGGGCTTATGCTTAATTGTTGTAGCAACTGATGAAGACTATAAATAGGTCTTTACTTGTAGTTTGTAAGAAGTGAATTCATTAATACAAGATGTAGATCTCTAATCACTTTGTGTTCTCTCTAGGTTGGATTTCCTTTTCAATAATGTTCTTCATCATCTTGTTACACAATACTTGGATTGTATGAAGATCATGGACCTAACAGAGACTCTTCATGGTTTAGAGTCTAGTTTTGAAACTAAGATTGATGGAATATGTTACTTTAAGGGCAGAGTGTGGATCCCAAAGGCTTACAACCTACGGGAAATGATTCTTGAGGAGGCTCATAAATCGAAGTATTCAATTCACCCAGGAGCGGATAAGATGTACAAGGATTTAAGGGAATACTATTGGTGGCCAGGAATGAAGAAGGATATTGCCATATATGTAGGAAAATGCATAACGTGTGCAAAGGTCAAGGCTGTATATCAAAAGCCATCGGGACTGTTGCAACAACCGGAAATTCCCCAGTGGAAATGGGAACAAATCACTATGGATTTTATAACCAAACTCCCGAGAACTGTCAAAGGGCATGACACGATTTGGGTTATAGTAGATCGATTTACGAAGTCTGCACATTTCTTACCTATTCAGGAAGATTATAAGATGGAAAAGCTTGCCCAAATCTACATCAAGGAGAACGTTACGCGGCATGGAGTTCCAGTTTCCAATATATCGGATAGAGATAGTCGCTTTACATCCCGATTTTGGCAATCGCTCCAAAAAGCGTTGGGTACTCAGTTGAACTTAAGCACGGCTTATCATCCTCAAACGGATGGTCAGAGTGAGCGGATCATTCAGACTTTGGAGGACATGCTTCGGGCATATGTATTAGACTTTGGAGGAAGTTGGGATAACCACTTGTCGTTAGTCGAATTCTCATACAACAATAGCTATCACACTAGTATTCATTGTGTGCGCCATATGAAGCTCTGTATGGTCGCAAGTGTCGATCACCTCTTTGTTGGTTGGAAATTGGAGATAGACAAGTATCTAGTCCGGACATTGTCCAAGAAACCACCGACAAGATCGCAATCATCAGGGATAGGCTTAAAGCAGCTCAAGATCGTCAAAAGAGCTATGCGGACAATCGAATAAAGCCTCTAGAATTTCAAATTGGTGATAGAGTCTTTTTAAAAGTATCCCCTAGGAAGGGAACAGTCCGTTTTGGGAAAAGAGGAAAGTTGAGTCCACGGTATGTTGGACCATTCAAGATCACGGAAAGAATTGGACCAGTAGTTTATAAGCTGGAATTGCCAATGGAGTTAAGTGCTATCCACAACACGTTTCACGTGTCAAACCTAAAGAAGTGTTTAGCTGACGAAGCAGTAACCGTGCCCTTGGAAGAAGTCCAAATCAACAATAAATTGCACATCGTAGAGGAACCAATGGAAATACTCGATAGGGAAGTCAAGCGTCTTAAGAGAAGCAAAACCCCGATAGTAAAAGTCCATTGGAACACAAGGCGTGGGCCTGAATACACTTGGGAGCGGGAGGATTACATGTTACAAAAGTATCCTCACCTCTTCGCAAGCAAACCTGTTAACGCTAGTGACACTTGAATTTCGGGACAAAATTCTTCTAACCGGGGGAGACTGTGACAACTGTCAAATTCACATCTCAGGTTAGAACTGCTTTGGATACCTGATTTTTATGACATAGTTACTCAGTGCAATTTTAGCAGTAAACACGGTACGATAGGAAAAATTGAGAAATTTTGCCTAAGAAATCCTTGAATTAGGAAATTATCCATAAATCTCATAAAATGCCAACTTAATATATATTTATACTACAAGTATCTATGTAGTTGTTAATTTTTATATATTTCAAGTTTATTATATATATAAATACTTTATTTTATACATGTATACCTTATATTTTAACTTTAAAAGAGAATACTTGTATTTTGAATTTATTTTAAACCATGAAGTGACTAAAATACATTTGTCACACCACACCACCCCCCCCCCCCTCAAAGAGGCCGGCCACCCTCTCTCTCCCTCCATATGTATGCAACACTCTTCATCATTTCACCTCACTCTCTCATTTCAATCTCTCACTAAGAGAAAGTTGTCACCTCCTTCTCTCTCCATCTTCAAATCTTCATCCTCATCTTCATATCATCTTCAAGTGTTCATCATAAACTCCAGCCCCTAAACTCTTCTTCTTCAAGAGTCCAAGGCAATCAAAGGTAAAAATAAGTGTGTTGGGTAAAATCCACACACATTCTTTCAAGACTTTTTCATCTTCTTGAATTTTAATGTATGATCTTCATCTTTTCTACACTTTCTTCATATCTTTTAAAATCATCTTTTATAGGTCTTAATGTTTGTAGATTTACCATCATAACATCTTTTGTTAGTAAAAGATGGTGAATCCAAAATCAAACCAATGTTAAGACCAAAGATGAACATTTTAAGCACATGCATGTAGTGTTCTTGGGAAATCCATCATTTTTGTTCAAGAGTCTCATGAATGGATCTTTGAAAACCATTAAAAACGTACTTAAACAAACATGCATGAGCTCAAAATACTGAATTTTTAGTTGCATGTTGATGTTCTTGGCAAGAACATCAACAATCTTCAAAATGGGTATTTTATAAAAGTTTTCCAAGTTTGAGTTGATGGATAAATTGCATGCATTTTTAATGGATCACAAATATGTTTTGGAACTGAAAATAAGTGTATGGGTGAGAGTCAAATCGGATTTTGCATGCAAAAGAATAAGAATTTTGGTTTAAAAGTCAATTGGAGAGCACATGCACAAGGTGTTGTTTGGACAACTTGGTGTCAGACTTCACACCCCACTTCAAAGAGTCATATCTCACTCATTCTAACTCCAAATGGAGTGACTCTTTTTCTGGAAATCATTTTATTGTGTTAAGATTCAAACCCAAGTGGTTTTATTCAAAAACTCAAAGATTTCATTTATCAAACAGTCCTCACAAAATCCGTATACAAACAGCAAAGTCTTCTGTCGGGTTTTACGTCGTGTATTATTTCATATACTTATACTCTTTCAAAAATTATGAAACTGATGCCAATGGTTTCCTAACTCATTAAACCAACTGGACATAAACTTTCATGATCAAATTATACCTGGAAGTTACCCAAAGTTGGACACAAAGTGACATCAAATTCTGGACAGTAAAGGATAAATTATTATTTATTATTAAGGACTATTTCTAATCCCATTTCATCATTTCATGATGAAATAGTGGAGTATATAAGTATATCTTATATTTATGCAGTTTATTTATGCATTTTATTTATGTATTTTATTTATGCATTTTATTTATTCTTTATCCCTTTTCATCTTTTATGATGAAATTGTGGAATGTTCATATATATAATATATTTATATATATTTGTGCATTTTATTCTTGATCCCATTTCATCATTTTATGATGAAATAGTGGAGTATAAATATATATTATATCTATATATTTATAAATTTAAATATTTGTCATTTCGTTTACGACCTCTAATTTTATCGTCGTTACGATAAAATTTCGGTTTATACATATATATGTACTATATATGTTTATGTTCTTTAAAACCCTTTTCGTTACTTATTAGGACGAAATTGTGGAAACTTTAATCTAAGAAGAACAATGTATACGTTTATTACGTTATAATATTAAAACACAACAAGGCATTTTATGATGATTTGGATAGTTAGTATCGAACCTTCGAGAGTGAGAACTCACTAGTGACCTTACGTTCATAGGTTTGAAGTAGGATCATCTCGGAGTACTTGTGGGAGATTCCCGGATTCTATCGCGTATCATGTGAGTATTCACAGCCCCTTTTTCAATGTTTTACATATTTTGGGGTGAAAAACATGTGGTTACTACAACTATTTTACACACCGATTATTTCGTTTTCTTGAAAATACGAAGCTTGCTTATTTATGCTCTATGGTATCCGTGTTGTTGCAAATGTTGTAAATTTGAGTTTCTTTTGCTATCATTCAAAAGTCCCCGTTTACGTATACGTTATCCGTTAACTCATGGATTGAGCCGTTGGTAATTATGGATAACGTTATTTGGTTTGACACCCCACTCACAAGTAGCGCTTGTTTGAGTGTATAATTATTGTTGTATTGGCGTATTGTTGGTGATAGAACATGCGCGTATGTGGAATGATTCCACCACTGTAGTAGGGGCAAAGTATGTCGGTATAGGTCGGGTAACGGGCTCAATAACTTAGCATTTTACATATGATTACCTTGAGCAAGTGGTTTTTATAACATAATTATTTTATCCCATTTGTGGATTTAAACTATTTTGCGATGGCAAACAATGTTATACTCATTAAACCTGTGAACTCACCAACTATTCATTAGTTGACACTCTCATTTACATGCTTTTCAGGAGAACGTTCTTAAGGTTGGAATTTAGGAAGGCTACACGTGATGAAACTTTCTTTACTATCTTTAAATTTTATGTTCATTTCCCTTTTGTAAAGACAATTGTAAAAGACAAGGTTTAACCTTTGAATGTATTTTGATGGTTGTTGTGATCTTGTAACTTTTGCTATGAAACTTGAGCTGTACATTCCGTGTTTCCGCTTTAGCGGGGTGTTACACCCTTAGTCTTTACAACCATAATAAGTATTTCATTACAAACTTTTTGTTTTGCCAATTAATTTACATTATATCTAATAACAAAGTTATAAGTGCAAAACACGTCATGATCTTAAAAAACATAAGTCTTCCAAAAGCCAGTCACAGATTACCCTTTTCACTTGCTCTTACTTGATCCACGACCTGGAATACATATTTTAAAAACAAAATGAGGGTTAGACCTAGTGGTCTAAATGAGAAAATCCCTGTCAGTTTAAATTCATTTGCACAAACACCATATACACAACAAAAATATGAATACCAATTATGACTCATGCATTGTGTACTTTCCTGTCTCATTCCCATGGCCATATTAGTTGGTTGCGAGCCAGCTAATCAGCCAACTCCGCTGTCCCTCCGTACAGCCAAACCCCACCGGTCCTAAGTCCGGCCAACGTGCACTCGTGTAGTGTAATACTGGTATAAATATAATATACACCTCAATATATCATACATCAAACATATGCACATTATTACACTACTTATCACATTCTCAATCCACATACATGTATTCCAGTTTGAAAACATTTTAAAGTAAAACTCACATGTTTGCTTATCAAAACGCTTCCAAGCTTTTCCCAAAAGATTCAGTCTTTCACCCAGAATTCACAGAATCTGAAATAATTTAAATACAATTATCTCCTTACCAATTAAACATATAAGACTTACTAGTAGGCTAAGAAATCTAGCTAAATCTATCCAACACTTATCCTCAAAAGTGACCAATCAACCAAAGTTTCCGGATACCATAAAATTGTCCGGACATCATAACTTATCGGATACATCATACTTACCGGCATCTCAAACTACCGAACACTAGACCTGTCCGGATAACACAACTTTCCGGACACCACACACTCCGGACAATAATCGATCCGGACAACATAGCTTACCGGGCATTACAACTTTCCAGATAATACATAATAAACAAAACTTACCGGAAACCTCATACTTCCGGGAACCTTAGTTCCGGAAACCTCACGTCCGGAAACCTCTGAACTCAGTCGGTTCTAATTTTAACCCATAATCGATTGGAACTATTACAAATCACAAATTTGACAAATCTAAACCGATAGGAATCTAGTACTATCGATTACAAACACAAAACATAAAAGGAACATACCTCATGTTGGTTCCTATCTTACTTAACAATAATGATTATATCTATTAGTTCGAAACAGAATAATGTGTGGAAGCATTTTAGAGAACTAATAAGATATTTAAGGTAGAAGAACACACAATATCAAATACGTAAGATGTAAATAACAAAAGATTTAACTCAATAACCCACTGTATATTGATATAAATGGAACACCAATAACACCGAAGATTAAACAGGAATTCTGCTCTTAAGGATGTGTGTGTTGTGCAAAGCTTAATAGAAGAGCTCAACATGAGTCTTCTATTTATACTATTCATCAGGGGACAAATTCTAGACGTAAAGGACTAAAGGTACAAGACACGATCGTGAAACTGCCACTGGTACAACGTTAACATAGTACGCCGCAATTCTGCAAAGGCTGAAACTCATCAGAGTTTGACACGTGGAATTGTCAGGGCACGCCTTGTACGAATGATCTTCAGGATCTTCGTACAGCAGAGATCGTGAGAAGCACGATCGTCTTTGTCTTGATCTTCATGAATTCTTCTAAATCTTTAGTCTTCATACCACAGAGGCTCTGTCAGGTTTGGCAGAGGCTCTGTGGCCTTGTCCTCTGTGAGAGTCTCAGATGAGTCTTCACTTGATCTTCTATCGGTGTCTTGGCAGAACCTCTGTTGATGTCGATACTTAGTCAAATTTTCAATACTTCTATAAATAGTAGAAGTTAGAGCTAACAATCTCCCCCTAAGTATTGATTTTTTTTTGAAACATGCATGGTTTTATAGACTAAAAACACGACAGACGATGATAGACCTCTGTTGAAACTTTACTTTTTATTTAAGATTGTGCCAGAGACACTTACATTTGCTTACATTGTGATATGGAAAGTAAAAGTAGCAGAGGTTGGTAGCCGACTTTAGACATTGGCGTCTTTGAAGTCATTGTAGCTTCTGTTGTCAAATCCCACTTCTTTAAGTTCATGCTATATTCTGATACAGAGGGTTCTGAAGTTAATTACTGAGTCAATGACCTCTATCAGTCTATCTGCAAAGGCTGTGTCCATCAATTCCATTCCTTTGTGCTCCATGAGGTTTGCTCTAAACTCCGTTAGAGTACTTGTTGCAAACACTGGCAGTCCATCTCCAGAAACAGTCTTGAGTTTCCCACAGGGTCTTAGTAGACATACCCAAACTTTAGGGAAGTTATGATCGAGTTTGGTATGGCAGAGGATGGGCAGTCATCTTCTGGTGGTTTAAGGCTTAGGTTTCTTACTCCAAGATCTCGTCCTAATTGGAAATCGACTAGGCTGTATAGCAAAAGTTTCTCACGCATGGCTTTCCTGATTACCCTGTATGCCCTTTGAACTGCATCTGTTGTGTAGTTCTGTTTTGTCCAGTTCAGAAGGTCGGGTAGGTCATAGGGGCTTAAGTTCCTAAGATCAGCATCAGAGAATTGGTTCTCGGATCTGTCCACTCTTTTGACCTTATATATATTGTAGGAAACCTTAGGTGTAGTTCTGGTGTAAGAGTACTTACAGTATACAACTTTGTCGATTTTGGAGAATAAGTAGACATCTTTGACAGGCTTGGGTGTTGTTATGGAGAAGATACTTTCGAGCTCAGAGCGGAGGTTTGGATCTTGAATGGATGGTGGCAGAGGCTCTCTGGCAGTTCTGTTGTACCGATATCTATACACGACCTCTTCCATTTGTCGTGGAGGTGCACCAGGTGGAGGCATGGGTCTACGCAGAACATCCAGTTGATTCTTTATTTGCTTCACTCGATCTTCTGTAGGTTTTGCCCTCGGATCTAGAACATGTATATTAGACAGAGGGGTGACATCGAAAGCCCAATCTTCTTCTTCTGGCTTTGGTGTCACATAAGCATCGAAGGCACTTTTCATTAGCTTCTCTGTGGGTTGATGCTTATGTTTCTTCTTCTTGGGTCCTCTGTCATTATTCCCTTGCCGTTGTCTTTTGCCTTCGGCTGAAGATCTTCTTTATGTACAGAATGGGTTGCCTCTGTTTGTTTCAGCGGTTGAGCTTCTGAGGACTTAATTGTGGGTATTTCAGTAGGATTTGCGGGGGTTGCCTCTGTTGTATTTGACACTTGTGTTTCTGAGGTCTTGATTGTTGATGAGGGTTTGGTTGGTGAGGATTCTGCTGATTTGCTCAGATATTTTCTTTTGTGAGCAATGGATTTGGTTATGGTTTTGGGTGTGGGAGATGGGGCTTTTATTGTTTCAGCTTCTGGTGTAGGGGATGGTAGTTTTGGTTCTTCTGGTGTTTTTGGTGTAGGGGGTTTGTCTTCTTCGGAAGATGTGAGGATTTGAAATTGTTCACGGGTTGGCACATCTTATCCGAATATAGAGGTTGTTTCCACAGAGATGGGTATTGCCTCTGTGGATTCAGGTACTTAGGTTTGGGTTGGAATTTCTTTAGGGTTTGTTTCCACAGAGGTGGTTGTTGCCTCTGTGGTCTTTTGTTGGGTTTCTCCTTGGGTTTGAGTTGGAGGAGCCTGGGATATGGGTTCTGCGAATATTGGCGGTGGTGCAGGTAACTCTTTGCTTGCAGCTTTGTCTTGTGTCCCTTTCTCCCCCTCAGGATGATCTGATGAATCTTCAGAATCATCATCAGAGTCATCCTGACCCTTTTCCTTTGTACTCTCTGCTCTGCAAGAAGCTTCTGGCTTCTTCGGTGGAGTGGCACCTGCGGCTTTTAGTTTTGCGCATACGTCATCACATAGACCAAGGAGACTGTGAAGTTTTGCCTCTGTGTTGTAGCGCATTTTGCCGATGCTCTTTCGGAAGTCCTTGACATAATTGGCGTTGTAGCAGTGAAGGCTTTGATGAGCTCTGTTACTTGGTCGATTACCCCTTGTCCAAGTTCTGTTAGCTGAGCTCTGGTCATGTAGTCGGATGGCTTCACAGCTAGAGTCTCCCTTGTTGTTTGTTCTTGAACTTTCTCTAAGGCCTTCTTCAAGTCTTCTGGTGTAACGCCAGCAGGGGTTGAGGATTGTTCTTTCAGCTTTGCCAGTAAGTCTTTGACAGAGCTTTGGAAGGCCGAGGTTGTGGCTTTCTCATATTCATAAGCTGTGGCGGCAGCAGAGGTTGATGCAGTTTCTTTCATTTGAGCACAGGCTTGTTTACCTCTGTGGATAGGTTATCCACTTTGGTGGTCAGTTCTGAAATGGACTTCCTTGTTGATTCTGCAAGAGCATCAAGAGAGCTTTTCAACTCTCCCAACAAAGTGGTCACAGAGGTGACAAGGGTTTGGAACTCATCCCTTGCGACATGTGAGCCTGGTGTAACCTCTGGGGGAACACATTCATCCCCAGAGTGAATCCCTGTTCCTGGGATACCTTCTTTCATCCCTGTTTGTACGTTGAGGATGGAAGGATTTCCTTCTGATCCTTGAGCCGAGGTTTTTGAGGCCTCGTGAGATGGGTACAAGAATATCCTTAGATTGACTAGGGGACTTGTCTAGAGTCCTTTCGTCTCTATGCACTCTAAGCTCCTCTGAAGAGCCTGTTGGACCTATAAGTGTGTGCGTGTCAGAGGAAACGAATTCATCTATAGGGATTTCTGTTGTGATTAGGGGCGATGGATCACGAACTAAGGGTAAGTCCTTTTGAGAGGACTCCCCTGGAATGGTTTCCTCGGCTAATGTTGGCACAGGGGTAGAAAGAGTTACCTCTGCCTGGTTAGTTTGGGTTAGGGTCGAGCCGTGCTGCTATTTTTCAATAACATCTTTTGCCACTAGACTAGCGATGTTAGAAGTGTGGGTTGCACTGGGAGTTGGTTGGGGATGTGTGCCTCTTCTTACTACGGCATCTTTTCTAGATTCTTCTTCTGTTGAGCATCCTACCACTATTTCACCATCTATTGTTTCAGCCTCTTTCTCTTCTCTATAGCCCACGACTTCTACCCTAACTTCTGGGCTTTTTCTTAGCGAATAATAGCATGGATGAGTCCCAATCAGAGCTTGTACGTGAGGGTGAAGATGCTTTTAGTTGGTCATTTTTCTCTTCATCAGTTTCCACCATATCCTCTGTAATAGATGCTTTCTCTAGACTTCTTCTTAGAACGTCATATCCGGGTTGGGTGAAGCGGTTATGTAGTACTTCTGGAGTCACAGAGTGAATATTCTGTGGGGTTTGGTTATCCTCATCCAAGTCAGAAGAGATTCTGAAATCTGGTGCTTCTGTTGAATGATGAGATAGGGCTTTTGTGTTTCATCCAGAAGGGTCTAAAGAGTCTGCAATTCCGGGTTGTTGGAGGAATGCAGAAAAGTCACCCTGGTCTTCTGTATAATGGATTGGAGTTGGGGATTGCAGAGGTTGGTCATGGGTTTCTTCTGCTGTTTCTCCTTCCTCTATGATTGGCTGCAGAGGTGTGAAGGGTTTCTTAGATTTTATCTTGTCTTTCCTTCGCTTTGGTTTGGGTGCACCCTTCTCTGAGGACTTGTGTTTTCTTTTTCTTCTTCGGAGGAGGGGTAGGTGCAGAGGATCCTACCATGGTTTCTGGTGGAGGGGATTGTTGGGTGTGTGCAACACTGGTAGAGGTGCCATCTGTTGATTTCTTGGCTTTGTGGGCTTTCTGTTGGAGAATGGTGGCAGAGGGTTTCCTCTTTGACGCAAAAGTCTCTAATTGTCTTCTCTGAAGAAGGAAGTTGCCCTGAATTTGTTCATGCTTTGCCAAGGCCTCTGCCCACTTCTCATCACTCATTCTTTCCACTACCTGGTCTCCTATTTGGGCTCCTAGACGCGCGGGTGTCACTGGACTCGGTTCTGGAGTCCTGTAATCGCATATGTAGTCTAGTCTAAGTCCCTCATCGCTTGCATATGCCAAAAGTTTGGTTGGCAGAGGTCTGCAGAAGTTGTATCCATCCTCGTGCTCCATTGGGGCGTTTCTTGCCAAAGGGTAGGTTTTTACAGTTGGGCCCTCCATTGGCCATTTTTCCAAGAGCAGCAGAGGTTCTAGTAGGACACCTAGAATCCTCTGAAATTGTAGTGGGGGAAGATCTGTGGTTGTTGGTCCCCTAGCCTTCTGTGAGGATATTCTTCGATCAATTGTGTTGACCATTTCCTGCATCATTAGGGTGGCGTAGTCCATAGGTAGATCGTAGTATACCCCATACATAATGGCCATGACTTGGTGAGAAGTTTGGTCTGGACTACCCACCTTCCCAGTAAGACATCTGTTGAGAATGTAGAAGAGAGTATTCCACAGAGGTGGGAACCTGTTTCTTTTGAAGTCGTTTCGTTTCCTCAGATGTGTGTTGTACCCTAACATTTCTGCAAATCTGCAGAGGTCTTCATCTGATGGTTCCTCTGCATATTTCCTTATACCCAGAAGACCTCTGGTAGGTAGAGCAAACTCAAGAGAGAACATTGTTCTGTTGAATTTGAGTTCTTGGTATTCAGATTGGTCAGGTTTAGAAATGTAACCCTTGATTTGTCTACCCTCTGCGTCAAAATGGCAACTCTGCCATAATTGATACAGGTATCTGGCAGGTATCTTCTTCACATTCTTGGCTAAAAGGGGAAACAAGAAATGGTTTTCCAGAATGTTCAGAAGAACGTCGTGTTGTTCCCCAAATGCGGTTCTGGAGGGAACGAGGTATTGGTTATTGGGTTTTAGGGGAAGGTTTCGTTCGAAATGATCATGTTCCAAAAAGTTTTGCAGGTGGGTGGTCGGAGTGAAAGCGACTGACTCACCGGAGTTATCTTGTTCAAAGTTTCCGACTATCTCTGGATTTTGTGATTGCTCAGAATGGGTTGGGGAGTTCGCCGAAGCATTGGAAGTGGAAGCCATTTGAGATTTCTTGAAGCATAGAGTAGAATGGGGAAGTTGCAGGGATTTGCACAGTTCGCCGGAGAAGATGATGGACATAAATTCGTAAAAGGTTTAATAGAGAATGGTAACGGGGTTATATAGTGAGGGTAGAAATGGATAGAATTCCGTTGTAAAAGTGAATTTGATGAACATTTGGGGTCCGCACTCAAGTTTTACAGCTAGGTAAAATTTTCAGAAAAAACGTGTGGCACGCACGCCCAATGAAAACTTTCCACGTCATATGTGTAAGAGCATTATTAGACGTCGTGCGCGGCCCATTAATGCTTGGCGCGTGGGCATTTCTTCTGTCTGGGGTCTGTCACTCGCAGTAAGTATCTTGCTTTTACAGAATTTCCATAAAGAGTAAAGTGTCAGAATCAACAGAGGCTCTATAGTGGAGTGAGCTCTGTGATTCTGAAACCTATCTTTTTGCCTACTCTTAGCTTACACCTTTACCAAAAATGTTTGAAAATTCATTGGAGATGATCGATAGAGTCTTTAGCATAGAATTTTCATCCACAGAGGCTTTGGGGCTCTGTCAACGCCATCAGAGGCTCTATGATTGAAAATTTCTAATAACTAGAGATTCACAAAACATTTTGATCATCCAAAGTTTTCACTGTTTTAAACACTGTATTTAGGACATATTTGAAAGATGGTGTCCGAAAAAACTGGCTTGGAAAAAGGTTTTGTGCGAGACATTCTCCTTTTGACTAACCTTTGCTTGGTGAATTACATGACTTCTGTGGATTTGCCTGATCTCTATTCTTCTTTGGCTCCCCCTTGAATTCGCAACTTCGGTAGTTTAATTCAAGGACTCCTTCTGCTCCCCTTGACCTATGTTTGGATAAAAATTGATAAGCAATGCATAGAGCATAGGTGAAATTCACCACAGGTTATGTGGATATCGTCAGATGTTCTGAGTGATCCCACAGAGGCTCTGTTGGGTATAGAACTTTTGTTGATAAGGAATTTACATACAGAAGAGGTTAAGTATATACATATATACACGAGAATGAAGTATCACTTACAGAGGTTTTCAACTCATGTTTATCATACCCAACTTACTTACCAAGAGGAGGAATCTTTTCTCATCGAGTGCTTTGGTAAATAAGTCTGCAAGCTGATATTCAGTGCTCACGAAGTACATCTCAATTGTTCTACGTTCAACATGATGCTTCAGAAAGTGGTAACAGATATCGATATGATTTGTTTTTGAGTGCTGTACTGGATTGGCAGAGATAGCTATGGCACTTTTTGAGTCACAGAGGATGGGTATCTTATAGATAATGTGACCGTAGTACTTTAGATGAGTTTTCATCCACAGAACTTGGGAGCAACAGGTAGCAGCAGCAACATATTCAGCTTCTGCTATGGATGTCGACACACAGTTTTGCTTCTTTGAAGTCCAGCTTACTAGTTTACCACCTAGGAATTGACTACTCCCAGAGGTGCTCTTTCGGACTTGCTTGCATCCTCTATAATCTGAATCTGTGTATGCCTTTAGATCAAAGCCAAAGTTCTTCGGATACCAGAGCCCAAGATTTTTGGTCCCTTTGAGGTATCTAAAGATCCTCTTTACAGCAATAAGGTGGGATTCCTTTGGGTTAGCTTGGTATCTTGCACAGAGGCATGTGGCATACATTATATCAGGTCTACTTGCAGTTAAGTATAAAAGTGACCCAATCATACCTATGTAGAGCTTGCACTCTACAGATTTTCCATTTGGATATGAGTATAACTTATTTCCAGTGGCCATTGGGGTCTTCCTTACAGAGGCATCAGAGAGACTAAATTTTGAAAGAATGTCAGAGACATATTTAGCTTGATTTATAAAAATTCCCTCTGATGTTTGTTTTACTTGGAGTCGGAGGAAGAAGGTTAATTCTCCCATCATACTCATTTCAAACTCACTTTGCATGAGTTTTTCAAAATCTTTGCACTGTTGTGCATTGGTAGACTCGAAGATAATGTCATCCACATAGATCTGTACAAGCAGAATCTCATAACCTTTTCTTTTGTAAAACAAACTAGTATCAGTCGTACCTCTGTCGAAATCATTATCGAGAAGAAAGGTTGAAAGTCTTTCGTACCATGCTCTTGGAGCCTGTTTCAGTCCATACAGAGCTTTGTCGAGATAATTGACATATTTTGGGAATTTGGAACTTTCAAACCCTAGTGGCTGCTGGACGTATACTTCTTCTTGGATTTCACAATTTAGAAAGGCAGATTTTACATCCATCTGAAATACTTTAAAACCTCTGTAGGCTGCGAAGGCTAAGAAGATTCTTATAGCTTCGAGTTGTGCGACAAGGGAAAAAGTTTCATCGTAATCAATGCCTTCTTCTTGGCGATATCCCTTGGCCACCAATCTTGCTTTATTTCTAATGACCACCCCGTCCTCATCCTTCTTGTTTCTGAAGACCCATTTAGTCCCTATTGCTTGTTTCCCTTTTGGCAGAGGAACTAGGGTCCATACCTTGTTTCTCTCAAACTGCAGAAGCTCTTCTTGCATAGCATCTACCTAGTTTGGATCATCTAGGGCTTCAGAAATGTGTTTTGGCTGGATCACACTGATAAAATTTGTAAAGAAACAAAAACTGGCAGGGGCTGATCTTTTCTTTACTTTATCAGAAGGATCGCCAATGATTTGGGTTGGAGGATGGCTCATCGTCCACTTTGTTGTTCTGGGGAGATGGTCATTTGTATCATCTAGTTGAACTTCTGTAGGTACACCCTGTGGTTCTGGTACACCTTCTGTAGTAGATGGCACTTCAGAGCTCGAAGTTGGTTCTTCAGCTTGTGGGATTATTGGAATCTCTTCTGAGGAAGTTGAGACTGAATCCTCATTTTCCTCTGGAATCGGCTCCTCTGTTGTAGCTGGTGTTTCCAGTGCCTCTGTGGTAGAATCTTTGCTTGTGTCATCTTCTGTTGGCTCCCCCTCAACACGTGCATCTGCATGATTCACAGAAGAGGATGAAGTATTCAACGGACCAGTTAGAGATATACCTGACTCAGTCTGATTGACAGAAGATGTTTCTCCAGAGGCTCTGTCAGCTCCATCAGAGGGATCAATATCGTCGTGGAACATCTCTTCAAATAGTAGATTTAGGTCTGCTTCTCTTGTTTTTGAGATGCCAGAGGATTCCTTCTTTAGACCGAGTTCTGAACTGACTTGTTCAGAAGTCTTCTGAAAGGAATCGTCAAAAGAGACATTGATGCTTTCCACGATGGATCGAGACCGCAGAAAATATACTCTATAGGCTTTTAAAGTGGCAGAGTATCCTATGAACTTTCCTTCATCAGCTTTGACATCGAACTTCCCTCTGGCTTCTCTATTATTTAAGACAAAGCACTTGCATCCAAAGACATGAAGGAACTTGATGATGGGTCGCCTCTTATTGATCAATTGATAAGGTGTCTTGATGTGTCTTTTGACTATGGCAGATCGATTCTGGGTATAACATGCTGTTGATATGGCTTCTGCCCAGAAAAAGATTGGTAATCTAGATGCTGTGAGCATGGTCCTCGCAGCCTCTACAAGCGTTCGGTTCTTTCGTTCAGCAACGCCATTTTGTTGAGGAGTACGTGCTGTAGAGAAGTTCTATGAAATGCCTTCTTCTGTGAGATAAGCTTCAACTTTTGGATTTTGCATTCGTACAGAACCTGGATTTTCTTCATTAAGTTTATCAGAGTGTTAGGAACATCTGATTTCTTTCTGACAAACTCCACCCATGTATATTTTTAGTATTCATCGACCACCACTAGTATGTATTTCTTGCCTCCTAGGCTCTGCATAGCAATAGGACCACAGATGTCGACATGAAGAATGTATAGGGGCCTAGGGCAAGACACATCAGTCTTTCCTTTGTGGGAAGCCTTCTTAAGCTTGCCCATTTCACATGCTGAGCACAGATGATCTTTGTTGAACTTAACATTCGGCAGACCTTTGACAAGATCAAGTTTCACAAGCTTGTCTAGAGTGTGAAAGTTTAGATGACATAACCTGTTGTGCCATAACCATGCTTCTTTATTTTTGCAATCAACAAAGCAGAGCTTGTCTTCTTTGTTTTTGATGCTAAAGTTCATAAGATATAGATCTCCCCTACTTTCAGCCCGCAGAAGCTCTACTCCAGTGTCTTCTCCTTGCAGAGAGCAGTAAGTTCTTTTAAACATGACATCGAAGCCAGTGTCACAAAGTTGGCTAACAGTTAGAAGATTGTGCTTGAGGCCATCCACATATGCAACTTTTCATACTTCGATCTTTTCCTTTTTGATGACTCCGTAGCCTTTAATATATCCCTTCTTGTTGTCCCCAAAGGCCACAGATCCTCCATTGAGTTTATCTTTGTAGGAGGATAATAGACCTTTGTCGCCAGTCATGTGCTGCGAGCACCCGGAGTCAAGATACCAGATCGGCACATACTGCTTCTGCAAGATAATCAGAGATTTTTAGGTACCCATATCCAAATGGGTCCCTTTTTGTCAGAGGTCTTCAAGGTTGCCTTAGCATCCTTTGGTTTTGGTTTTTTCTTCTGTTGAAGAACCATTTTGTTTCTTCTTTCCCTTGAATTTTGCATTCTTTTTGGGCAAAGAGAGGAAATAGTGAGGACTTGAGAAATGTTGGTTCAATTGATACCTAAGATCGAAACAATGACAATAGTGAATTTGCGAAGAGATTTGCTTGAACTTTTCATTGAAAACATTAAAACAGGGTAAAGAGGCTTTAATTTTACAATCTACCGTAGCACTAGTGTTGGTTCCCGTTTTGCTTATACAAGATTATCAGATCTATTAGTTCGAGTTTATGTTTGATGCGGAAGCGTATTTGAAGAACTAACAGATAAGTTTGTGTAGAAACAATACAGAATATAAAGAAACAGTGATCAGAATATGATATCTCAAAGATTACTGAGTTTCAATATATAATAAGAACATTAAGAAGAGATTAAGAACTGTTTGGTGAAAGTGTAAAGCTTAACAGATTTGACGATATAAAGTGTAAGCATGAAACTTAGATTCTTAGATTAGTTCTTAAGATTGTTAAGTAAGATCTCAACAAGAGACTTCCTTTTATACTACTCTAGGGGACCATAAAGCATGACCTGCTGTTAGAACGGATGGCATGAACAGTTGTACGTGCTGTATTGCATTTAATGGCGCAGACGTCTATGTTGTACTGAGCCCTATTGAGTCCACTCAGAGTTTGATACGTGTTGAAGTTGGACAGGGCATGCTATCATGCAAGTTGATGAACAGGTCAGGAACAATAGCAAGATATTATAAATATCTTCCAAGTCTTTAGTGAGGACCGCAGAGGCTCTGTAAAGTGTTACAGAGGTTATGCGGTATGGTCCTTTGTAGATCAGTCTTCACCGGATTCCGAGTCTTTGGTCTTCTTTGCGCGTATGACAAAGCTTCTGTAGGACGCCTCTGTAGCTTCTTTAGCTTCTTGACCTTGATCTCTCGGTAAGTTCGGCAGAGCCTCTAGAAGAGGCTTTCTTCACTTAGCCTATTTTTCACTACTTGTAACTACTTTCTATGATTAGGAAGATTGAGGCTAACAATCTCCCCCTAAGTAGTGAAAAATAAAAAAATTGAACTTGAGTTTAGTTAGGCTAAGTTAGATAAGACAGAGGTTAAACAATACCTCAATAGTTCTTTCATTTACAAATATGCCAAAGGCATTTTACATTTGAGTATAATGAAAGATAAACTTAAAAATGGTTTGCAGAGATTGGTTGTTTGAGAATCAGATTTTGGCGTCTTTGAAATCGTTGTAGCTTCTGTTGTCTCTTCCGACTTCTCTGATCTCTTTGTAGAAACTGATGCAGAGTTCTCTTAAGCGAACTGTAGCATCAATCTCTCTGATGAAGGTATCTGCAGCGTCTCTATCCATTTGTTCGGTATCTCTGTATTTTACAAGGTTTGCTCTGAACTTGTTCATAGTACAAGTTGCGTACTTCTGACAGTCCATGGTCACAAAAAGTTTGACTTTGCCTTGTGGGTTTTGAAATACTAACCCGAACCTTGGTTCTGTAATGATTGAGTTGGGCATTGCGTCAGGTGGGCAGCGATCTTATAGTGGTCGAAGGTTCAGATGTTTGAGACCAAGATCCTTTCCCAGCTGAAAGTCTGTTAGAATGTAGATCAGAAGCCTTTCCCTCATTGCTTTTCTCAACACTTGATAGGCTCTGGTGTTTGGCTCTGTGTTGTAGTTGTCCTTCGTCCATTGTAGGAGGTCAGGTAGATCATAGGGATTCAGATTCCTTAGGTCAGCATCATCGAAAGTGGTTTCTGAATTGTTTACCCTTCTGACTCTGTAAAGATTGTACCTGACCCGTGGATAGGTTCTTGTAAAGGAGTACCTACAGAAGATTACCTTTTTGATCTTGTGGATTGAGAAGACTTCTGCTTTTGTTCTTTGCTTTGTCCTGGTGAAGACGTTGTCAAATTCTTCTCTGATCTTTGGATCTGTCACATGATCTGTTGGATGATTGGTCTGGAAGGATTGTTTATAGAGGTATTTGAATACCACTTCTTCCATTTCTTCTTGTGTTGGACCAGGTTGTGGTACTTGTCTTCTGAGACTCTCCATCTTTCGAACAACTTCTGTAGCTCTACCTGTTAGAGGAATGTTTGACAGAGGCTTCATTCCATATGCCCAGTCTTCTTCTTCAGGCTTTGGAGTTTGGAAGGCATCAAAGGCGCTCTTCATCAAATTATCTGTAGGCTTGGGCAATGATTTATTTTTCTTGGGGTCTTCTGTCAGTATTGCTTTGCCTTTGTCTTTGGCTTTTGGAGGTGCAGAACTTGTTGTTTCTGTAGGTTTGGGTATTGGTGCTTCTGTTGGAATGGTGGGTGTTGCCTCTGTAGGTTTTGTTTGAGAGGACTTTTGTGGCGTTGGTTCTGTTGGCTTGATTGGCTCTGTAACCTCTGTTGGAGGTTCTTTGGTGACTTTTTTTGTGAGCTCGGTTTCTATGGTTTGAGAAATGTCGAATCTTCTTGCCATTTGGAAAGATGTTGTAAACCTTCGTCTTTCTTCTGCTCTTTGTGCCATTCGTTCAGTCATTTTGTTGTGCATATTTCTTAGAACAGAAGAAGCAGAGGTCTTTGCTCTTTTTGGTTTGTGGGCAATAGACTTTCTTCTTGGGATGGATTGGGGTTTTTCTGTTGGTTTTGTAGTTGGGGAGGGAAGATCTTCTTCTGAGGAGGATGACAGATGTTGAACATCTACTCCAAACATTGTAGGGAATTCCACAGAGGTGGGTGTTTCCTCTGTGGTCTTTTGAGCTTCTGTTCCTTCGGGTTGTTGGTTTGAAGGACTTTCTTCCAAGATGATTACCACAGGGGTGGTTGTTGCCTCTATGGTTTGTTGAGCAGTTTCTAGTACATGGGTTTTTTCAGCAGTTGATTCCACAGAGATGGGTGTTGGCTCTATGGTCTGTTGAGTTTGTTGTTGTTGGGTTTGTTTTGGAGGGGCTTGGTTGATGGGTTCTGCGGCTATTGGTGCTTCTTGAAGTCCTCTGCTAGTAGCTTTCTCCCTTGTATTCTCCCCCTCAGGATGATCTGATGGACCAGGATGGTCATCATCAAAGTCATCCTGACCCTAATCAGAAGTACCCTCTGCTCTGCAAGAAGCTTTAGGTTTCTTTGGTAGTTCTGCTCCTGCGGCCATCAACTTTGCGCACACATCATCACAGAGGCCGAATAGATTTGCAAGCTCTGCTTCTGTGTTGAAGCGCATTTTGCCGACACTTTTTCTGAATTCTTTAACGTAGTTGGCATTTGCAGAAATGAAGGAGACGATGACTTCTGTGACCTGGTTTATCACATTCTGCCCGAGCTCTGTTAGCTGTGCTCTAGTCATGTAGTCTTTATGCTGCATCAGCACAGTATTGCGCATTGCTTCTTCTTGCACAGTCTTTAGGCTGCATCAGCACAGTATCAGCACAGTATTGCGTATTGTGTAACAAGATGATGAAGAACATTATTGAAAAGGAAATCTAACCTAGAGAGAACACAAAGTGATTAGAGATCTACATCTTGTATTAATGAATTCACTTCTT
This sequence comes from Saussurea involucrata, assembly GCA_033807775.1. Lineage (NCBI taxonomy): Eukaryota > Viridiplantae > Streptophyta > Magnoliopsida > Asterales > Asteraceae > Saussurea > Saussurea involucrata. The sequence continues at coordinate 104,700,757 of CM066314.1, read as the reverse complement.
ACAAACTACAAGTAAAGACCTATTTATAGTCTTCATCACTTGGTACAACAATTAAGCATAAGCCCTTTAACACAGCTATTGCTTTACAAAACTTTCTATTATAAAGGACAACTTCAGTGTCCTAACACTGTGGTAACCTCTGGAGGAACACATTCGTCTCCAGAGTGAGTCCCTGCTCCTGGGACACCTTCGTTCACCCTTGTTTGTACGTTGGGGGTGGAAGGATTTCCATCTGATCTTCGAGAAGAAACAAGAGTTTCAATCTATACAGAAGTTCTGCGAAGAATAGTATGAACGATGATATCTTGAATATTACTGTTGTTTTATATATAAGGCAAGAATAGATTTAAGAACAGTTGAGTATGCAAAGCTTTAAGCAGATATGACTCTCGATGTGCATAAGCTATGTGTTCTTGTGTGCCTTTTTGTAAAAACAGTTGTGTATTTCCTTGTTATTGTTGTTAGGAAGAACTCAACATGAGTCTTCCTTTTATACTACTACAAGGGGACCATAAAGCATAAGCTTTTGTTGATCGGATGGTATGAACAGTTGAACGTGCTGTTTTTCATTTAATGGCACAGACGTCTATGTTATACTAAGCCCTATTGAGTCCACTCAGAGTTTGACACGTGTTGAAGTTGGACAGGGCAAGCTACCATGCAAGTTGATGAACAGGTCAGGAACAGTAGCAAGATATTTCTTCAACAGTGGCAAGATATTTCTTCAACAGTGGCAAGATATTATAAATATCTTCCAAGTCTTCAGTCTGAACCGCAGACGCTCTGTCAAGGGTGACAGAGGTTCTGTGGTTGGTTCCTTGGTGAGCATTCTTCTGTAGATCCTTCTTTGGTCCTTTGTGAGTAGTCTTCACTGGGTTCCTTGTCTTTTGCTGTTGTCTGCAAAGGCTCTGTTATCGGTAACAGAGGTTATGCGGTCTTGGTCTTCTGAAAGCGTCCTTCTGTAGTTTCTTCGGTCTTTGATTACTCTTGATCAAACTTCCTTTGATTCTTCTGAGATACCCGGCAGAGCTTCTGTGGGAGTTCTTTTGTACTTGGCCATTTTTCAATACTTCTAATTTTTTAGAATATTGGAGCTAACAATCTCCCCCTAAGTATTGAAAAATAAAAGATTGAATTTATGCATTTTATCTTAAGTAATAAAAAGAGGTTAAACAATACCTCAGAAGATTATTTCTTTCATTTGGAATTTATGCCAGAGGCATTTACATTTGAGTACATTAAATGAACAGAAATAAACGTTGACAGAGGTTCTTTGAAGAGACTCAGATTTTTGCATTTGGGAAGTCGTCGAACTTTCTGTTGTCTTTTCCTACTTCCTTGAGTTCTTCATAGAATTTGAGGCAGAGATTTCTTAAGCCTAGTGTAGCATCAATCTCTTTGATCATCATCAGAGCAGATTCTTCGTCCATAAGCTCTGTTGCTTTGTTCTCCTCTAGTATTTTTCTGAACATGTTCAGAGTATGGGTTGTGTACTTCTGACAGTCCATTGTCACAAACAGTTTAAGTTGATCAGCAGGATTCTTGAATACTAACCCGTACCTTGGAGTTTTGATGATAGAATTGGGTATTGCATTGGGTGGGCAGAAATCCTCTGGTGGTCTGATACTTAGAGTAGTTATGCCTAGATCGATGGCTAGTTGAAAGTCGAGCATGCTGCAGATTAGGATCTTTTCACGCATCGTCTTTCTGCGAACTCGATAAGACCTTTGGTGGCAGTCGTCATTGAAGTTGTCTTTCGTCCATTGCAGAAGGTCAGGTAAGTCATAGGGATTGAGGTTTCGGATATCAGCATCAGAGAATTGATTCTCTGATCTGTTAGACCTTTTGACTTTGTAGAGGTGAAGATGGCATCGAATTCCTTTCTGAGCTTCTGATCTCGGACATGAGCTGGCAGATCGCTCTGGAAGTGTTGTCTGTAGAGATAACTGTAAACTTTCTCTTTCATTTGTTCAATGGTTGGAGTAGTTCTTGGAATTGGTCTCCTTAGCTCATCCATTTGTCGAGTGATGTTTGCTACTTTACCTTCTGTTACCTTAGCTGTGGGATCCAGGGTTGGATTTTCTGACAGAGGATTTAAGTTGAATGCCCAGTCTTCCTCTTCGGGTTTAGGAGTAACGAAGGCATTAAAGGCACCTTTCATCAACTTCTCTGTAGCAACTGGCATCTTCTTCTTTGGTTCTTTTTCTGTCATTATTCCCTTGCCTTTATCTTTTGGTTTTGAGGTTTCAGAGGTTGGGTTTTGGATTTGTGTGGGTGGAACCTTTGTAGATTTGACAGTTGGAGGTTCTGTGGGTTTTGGGGTTGGATCCTCTGATGTTTTGGTTGTTGCCTCTGAAGGTTTTGATACTTCGGGTTGTGAGGATTCTGTTGGTGAAGAGTTTTCGGGTCTTGGAGGTGGGATGTCAAAACGCTTTGCTGATTGAAAAGCAGATACAAATTCCATTCTGCGAAGAATGAACTCTGCAGTGCGTTTTGGTCTTTGGGGTTTCCGAGCTATGGATTTGACTCTAGTTTTGCGCGGGATTGGTTGTGAGGTTAGTGTTGATTCTTTGGGTGAGGGTGGAGTTTGTTCTGAGGAAGAGGATGCAAGAGTGATTACCATAGGTTTTGTGGTTGGTGCATCCTCTTCTGAGATAGAGGTGTTTTTCCTCTGTTGTGTTCCCTTCTGGGTTTCTGTCGTAGAAGGTTCTGCAGTTTTCTCTTTAGTTTTTGCAATAGCAGCAGCAGCCTCTGTTGTTTTCTTTGTTCTCTCCCCCTCAGGATGACCAGATGCTCCGTCATCGGGATCATCCTGCCTTCTTTTAGCAGCAACTTCTGTTCTGCAGGTTTCTTGAGCTGCTTGCCTTGCTGCATGTTTCTTCATTGTTTCAAGGTAGATTGCAATCGATGTCTTGAAGGATTTGGTCGCACTTTTCTCGAACTCTGCAGCTGTTGTTTTGGCAATGTTAGTGGCAGAGGCGATGGCAGCAGCAGCAGAAGTTTCTGTAGTTGACTTCATTTCTGCAAGGGTAGTTTTAACCTCTGTGGATAAGGTTTCCACTTTGGTACTTAATCCTGTAAGCGCGCCTGAAGTGGAATCTGTAAACGTCGTGAATGAGATTTGCAACTTATTCAATGTTTGAGTTACAGAGGTTACAAAGACTTGGAACTCATCCTTCGTAACATGTTCCTCTTGGGTAACCTCTGGAGGAACAACCCATTCTCCAGAGTGAGTCCCTGTTCCTGGGACACCTTCTTTCACCCTTGTTTGTACGTTGGGGGTGGAAGAATTTCCATCTGATCTTTGAGAAGAAACATGAGTTTCAGTCTCTACAGAAGTTCTGTGAAGAACATTGTCCAAATCCACTCCAGAGGTGGGTATCGGAATATTCTTCTGTTGACTTGGAGACTTGTCTAGAGTCTCTTCGTCTTGGTGCTCTCTACTTCTCTCTGAAAGAAGTTTTGGCCCTATATTGTGTGTGGCAGAGGAAACGAATTCCTCCGTAGGGTTTTCTAGTGTGATCTGGGGCGATGGATCACAAACTATAGGTGAGTCTCTTCGAGGAGACTCCCTAGGAATGGATTCCCCGGTTTCTGTGGGCGCAGAGGTTGAAAGAATAACCTCTGGCTGGATGGTGTGGGTTTGGATCGAGCTGTGCTGCTCTTTTTCAATAACTCCTTCTGCAGCTAGACCTGCGAAGTTAGATGTGTGGGTTGCACTAGGAGTTGGTTTTGGTTGTGTGCCTCTATTAATCCAGGCATCTTTTCTTGTTTCTTCCTCTGTTAGGCATCCAAGCACTACTTCATTATCTATCACTTCAGTCTCTGTCGCTATCCTATGGCTTGGTGCTTCTTCCCTAACTTCTGTTGTAGTTCCTGCCTCTGTGACTAAGAAGTCGTAGATTGGATGAGAGCCGTATAATTCCATGACATGTGGATGATAGAGACCTTTCCGTATTTGGACAGCTTCTTCTTCATCTAAATCTACCTCTGAGACCTCTATCCTTGTTTCCCTCGTTTCAAACCCCCTCCTCTGTTGGATTTTCTAACATGGTGTCCATGTTATGGTCATCTACAACTTCGGTCTCTATTTCTTCTATACCTTCTTCTGAAGCTGGGCTTGGACTCCTTCTGTGAACGTCCAATACTTGTTGGATGAAGGGGTTCTGTAGAATCTAAGGGGTTTCAGATGGTTAATCTCTAGGGGTTTGATCATCTTCTTGCAGATTGGTGTCAATACCAGAGATAGAGAAGTGTTGTTCTTCTGTGGTGTGGTGGTCAAGTGGTTGTGCAGTCCACCCAGCTGTATTTAGGGTGTTGGCAATGTCAGGGGTTTGAAGAAAATCGTTTAAGCTACCTTGATGAGCGAATCGATCTGGGGATTGATAAGGTGATTGATATCCCTCTTCTGCAACTTCGACTTCTGCATTCTCATCTTCTGCAGTTTCTTCGACCCGGGTTTCTGCGACCTCTTCTTGAACCACTTCTGCAGCTGCCTCTTCTGTGATGGTAACCATTTGATCAAGTGATTTCCCATGCCTCCTTTTGGTCTTCCTCCTCTTGGGTTTTGGTGCACCTTCTTCTGTGGATTTTGATTTTCTTTTCTTTTGTTTTGGAGAAGAGTGAGGAGCAGAGGAGCCAACTTCTTTGGTACGAGGAGGTGAAGGTTGATCTTCTGCAAAGTTTGTAGAAGTGCCTTCTGCAGTTTTCATCTTCTTTGTTTTTGGGGTAGAGGCAGAGGCTTTCGAAGAAGACTTCTTTCCCATGAGTTCGTCACGTTTGGCCATAAAACTAAGTTGGATTGCCAAGTGTTTTGCTAGTTTTTGCTTCTTCGCTTCTGTAGAGAGGGGTTCTACAACCATTGTTCCTAGGGGGACACCTAAACGCGGGGGTGTCACAGGGCTCGGTTTTGGAGTCCAATGATCGCGTATATACTCTAATTTAAGGGTTTTGTTTGTGGCATAGCTTAGAAGCTTCCTTGACAGAGGTCTGCAGTGGGTGTAGCCATCTATATGATCAGTGGGGATATTTTTGTTCACTGGGAACTGTTTGTGAGTTGGCCCTTCCATTGGCCAGTTTTGTATCATCAGCAGAGGTTCGAACAAGACTCCCAATATCCTTTGGTATTGCACAGGCGGTAGATGCTTAGGATCGTTCTCTCTTGCCTTTTTGGTGTTGTTCTTTCTGTCGATCGTATTGATGATCTCCTGCAACATGATGGTCGAGTAATCGAGTGGGAGATCGTAGTAGACCCCGTATATGATGGTTAAGATCTGGTGCGAGCTCTGGTCAATGTTGCCTATCTTCCCTCTAAGGCATCTGTTGAGGATCGAAAACAAGGTGTTCCACAGAGGTGGTAGTCTGCCTCTGCGGAAGTCATTTCTCTTCCTAAGGTGGGTGTTGTACCCAAGCATTTCTACAAAGCGACAGAGTTCGTCGTCTGTTGGTTGATCTGCATATTTCTTCAGTCCAAGAAGACCCCTTGTTGGTAGATTGAACTCCAGAGAAAACATTGTTCTATTGAATTTGAGTTCCAAATGTTCAGATTTGTCTGGCTTTGAGATGTACCCTTTGATAAAAGAATCATCTTTATCATATCGGCAACTTTGCCAAAATTGGTTCAAATACCCAACAGGTATTTTCTTTGGGGTTCTTGAGAGTAAAGGAAAGAGAATATGGTTTTCCATGATGTGTAGAAGAAGAGCATGGGCTTCGCCGAAAGCAGTTGGTGAGGGGACCAAGTAGCAGTTGTTTGACTTTATGGGTAGTACCTTGTCAAAGTGTTCTTGAGCAATGAAGTTCTGCAGATGGGTGGTCGGAGCAAAGTCTGCCGAGTCGCCGGAATCTTCTTGTTCGGCATTTTTGGCCAGGTGGGGGTTTTCTGAATGTTCAGAATGAGTAGGGGAGTGTTCTTGAGTGTTCGCCGGAGAGTGTACAGGGGAGATAGCCTGGGAAGATGAAGCCATTTGTAATGATAATAAGATACTTGTAGGTTTTTTGCAGGGTTTCGCCGGAGAAGAATGAGGGTTCGTAAAGGTTTTATGAGAGGGTAAGCTTGGGTTTTATAGGTTGGTAAAACGGTAGAATTCGAAAGGGTAAAAATATTTGGCAATGGATAAATATTTGGAATCTGTACTTGAGTTAGAACGACGGGTTCAACTTTCCAAAAGAACGTGCCATGTACGCCCAATGAAAATGAGACACGTAGGCCATGTCAGATGATGACAGGACGTCGTGCGCGGCCCATTAATGCTAGGCGCGTGGGGTTGTTCTTAGCCACATGATTTTCACTCTCAGTAAAAGTAACCGTTACTGTTACAGAACCTCTGAGGTTTACAGAAGCTCTGTGAATTTTTGAAAAACTTGATGTTTATCCCTTTCTTATATATCTCTTGTTATCATGACTCTGTAGGTTCTTCTTTAACCAAGACATTTGTAAAGGCATTGGAGAGGATCGTTAGGATTTTAGTGAAGAATTTTTACTCAGAGGTTTTGTGGCTCTGTTGGAACTTGCAGAAGCTCAGTCAGGGCCAGCAGAAGCTCTATGAGTGAAAATTTCTCATAACCAAAAATCTATTAACAATTTTGATCATCCAAGTTTTGATTTGTATTAAGAAATGGTTTTCGGACATATTTGAAAGTTGGTGTCCGAGAAAACTGTTTTGAAAAAAAAATTGTGCGAGAAGGTCATGGTGTGTGTATTTGTGCGTATTCGGTTTCCGAGATGACATTCCAAAAGATCGAAAGAGGTTAAATTTGCGATCACAGAGCATATTTCTGGCAGAACCTCTGTTGAGCTCAGCAGAGGCTCTATGACCTCAAAATTCTCATAACTCAAATTTTATGAAACTTTTTGATATTTTGATTTTTGAAATGTTATCTACAGTATCTTTATGATATATTTGACAATTTGAGTCCCAGAAAACTGTTTTAAAAACCTTTTGTACGAGAGACATACCTTTTGGTTCTTCTTTTCTCGGCGGTGATGTTTGACTTTTGTCGATAGATTCATCGACACTTTTCTTTTGGCTCCCCCTTGAGTGATTAACCTCTGTCGATCATTTCAAGGTCCCTTTTGCTCCCCTTGACCTATGCTTGGATCAAAATAGGATAAGTTTTGCATAGTACCTAGGTCATGTTTACCAGAGTTTCTGTAGGGGTCGTCAGAGGTTCTGAGCAGACCCACAGAAGTTCTGTGATTTCAAGAACTATTTAAGATTGAGAATTTACATACAGAGAAATTAATCAAAGCAATAAGTAAAGTAATAGAAATATATACTTATTCACAGAAGATAAAGCTATACTTACAGAGGATTTTCACGTCATATTAATCATTCCTAACTTACCCACCAAGAAATTGAATCTTTTCTCGTCTAATGCTTTGGTGAATAAGTCCGCGAGTTGGTATTCTGTGGGCACGAAATGCATCTTGATTGTACCGTATTCAACATGATGTTTCAAGAAGTGGTACCTTATATCAATATGCTTGGTTTTTGAATGTTGCACAGGATTGGCAGAGATGGCAATGGCACTTTTGGGATCACAGAAGATGGGTATCTTGAATAGGATGTGGTCGTAGTCTTTTAGCTGAGTCTTCATCCACAGAACCTGAGAACAACAGCTAGCAGCAGCAACGTATTCAGCTTCTGCCATAGATGTTGAGACACAATTCTGCTTCTTGGAGGTCCAACTGACTAGTTTACCACCTAGGAATTGACAACTCCCAGAGGTACTCTTTCTGTCGAGCATGCATCCTCCATAGTCTGAATCTGTATAAGCTTTAAGACAAAAACCAGAGTTCTGTGGATACCAGAGACCGAGATTTTTGGTCCCCTTTAGGTATCTAAAGATTCTCTTAACAGCATCATAATGTGATTTCTTAGGATTAACTTGATAACGTGCACAAAGACATGTGGCATGCATAATGTCAGATCTGCTAGCAGTTAAGTATAACAGAGATCCAATCATGCCTCTGTAGAGAGTGCATTCTACAGAGATGCCATCTGGATCTAAGAATAACTTATTTCCAGTGGCCATTGGAGTTTTCATGGCAGAGGTATCAGAGAGGTTATACTTGGAAAGAATGTCAGAGACATATTTGGCCTGATTTATAAAAATTCCCTCTGATGATTGTTTGACTTGGAGTCCGAGGAAGAAAGTTAATTCTCCCATCATACTCATTTCAAACTCACTTTGCATGAGTTTTTCAAAACTTTTGCACTCTTCTGTATTAGTAGACCCAAAAATTATGTCGTCCACATAGATTTGTACAAGCATTATTTCACTGTTTTTACGTTTATAGAGTAAGGTAGTATCTGTTGTACCTCTGTCGTAGCCATTGACTAGAAGAAAGGTAGAAAGTCGTTTGTACAATGCTCTTGGAGCCTGTTTCAGTCCGTACAGAGCCTTTTCAAGGTAGTATACATGCCTTGGGAACTTTGAGCTTTCAAACCCTGGTGGCTGATTTACGTAAACCTCTTCTTGGATTTCACCGTTGAGAAAAGCTGGTTTCACGTCCATCTGATAGACTTTGAAACCTCTGTGGGATGCGAAGGCTAAGAATATTCTTATTGCTTCGAGCCGTGCGACAGGGGCAAAAGTCTCATCGTAGTCTATGCCTTCTTCTTGTCTATATCCCTTGGCCACTAATCGTGCTTTGTTTCTGATGACCACTCCATCTTCATCATTTTTATTTCTGTAGACCCACTTAGTCCCAATGGCTTTGTTGTTTCCCGTTTTGCTTATACAAGATTGTCTGATCTATTAGTTCGAGTTTATGTTTGATGCGGAAGCGTATTTGAAGAACTAACAGATATGTTTGATAGATTTAGAACACAATATAAATAAACAGTGAATAGGAAATAATATCTCAAAGTTTATTGAATATATATATATCAAGAACAGATTCAAGAACAGTGAGTAAGCAAAGCTGTAAAACAGATATGACTCTCAAAGTATATAAGCTATGTGTTCTTGAAGTTTTTCTCTTTTTAATTCTCTATTCTTGATTATTAGGAAGAACTCAACATGAGTCTTCCTTTTATACTACTCAAAGGGGACCATAAAGCATGAGCTACTATTCAGAACGGACGGTATGAACAGTTGGAAGGATGGCATGAACAGTTGGATGTGCTGTATTGCATTTAATGCAGCAAACGTCTATTATGTACTAAGCCCTATTGAGTCCACTCAGATTTTGACACGTTGAAGTTGGACAGGGTACGTTGCCATGCAAGTTGATGAACAGGTCCAGGAACAGTAGCAAGATATTATAAATATCTTTGAAGTCTTTGTTGAAGACCGCAGAGGCTCTGTGATGTGTCACAGAGGTTCTGCGGTTTGGTCCTTTGTAGAGCAGTCTTCACCGGATTTCGAGTCTTTGGTCTTCTTGGCGCGTATGACAGGGCTTCTGTAGGACGCCTCTTTAGCTTCTGTAGCTTCTCGACCTTGATCTCTCGGTAAGTTCGGCAGAGCCTCTGTAAGAGGCTTTCTTCACTTAGCCTATTTTTCACTACTTCTAAATACTTCTATGATTAGGAAGATTGAAGCTAACAATCTCCCCCTAAGTAGTGAAAAATAAAAAAATTGAACTTGAGTTTAGTTAGGCTAAGTTAGATAAGACAGAGGTTAAACAATACCTCGAAAGTTCTTTCATTCAGAAATATGCCAGAGGCATTTTACATTTGAGTACAATTTTAGATAGACTTTGACTTGGTTTGCAGAGATTTGAGGTTTGAGAATCAGATTTTGGCATCTTTGAAATCGTTGTAGCTTCTGTTGTCTCTTCCGATTCTTCTGATCTCTTTGTAGAAACTGATGCAGAGTTCTCTTAGGCGGATTGTGGAATCAATCTCTCTGATGAAAGTATCTGCAGCATCTCTATCCATTTGCTCGGTATCTCTGTATTTTACAAGGGTTGTTCTGAACTTGTTCAGAGTACTAGTTGCGTACTTCTGACAATCCATGCACACAAACAATTTGACTTCACCTTGTGGGTTTTGAAATACTAACCCGAATCTTGGTTCTGTAATGATTGAGTGGGGCACTGCGTCGGGTGGGCATCGATCCTCTGGTGGTCGTAGATTCAGATGTTTAAGACCAAGATCCTTTCCCAGCTGAAAGTATGTCAGACTGTAGATTAGAAGCCTTTCCCTCATTGCTTTTCTCAACACTTGATATGCTCTGGTGTTTGGCTCTGTGTTGTAGTTGTCCTTCGCCCATTGCATAAGTTCAGGTAGATCATAGGGATTCAGATTCCTTATGTCAGCATCATCGAAGGTGGTTTCTAAATTGTTTACCCTTTTGACTCTGTAAAGATTGTACCTGACTCTTGGATAGGTTCTTGTGAAGGAGAATCTGCAGAAGATTACCTTTTTGATTTTATGAATTGAGAAGAATTCTGCTTTGGTTCTTGGCTTTGTTCGATGTTCTCAAATTCTTCTCTGATGTTCGGATTTGTGATTTGGTCTGTTGGATGGAGGTTCTGAAAGGGTTGTTTGTAGAGATATTTGTACACCACTTCTTCCATTTCTTCATATGTTGGACCATGTGGTGGTACTTGACTTCTGAGACTCTCCATCTGTTGAACAACTTCTGCAGCTCTGCCAGTAAGTGGAATGTCTGACAGGGGCTTTAATCCATATGCCCAGTCCTCTTCATCATGTTTTGTAGTTTGAAAGGCATCAAAGGAGCTTTTCATCAGTTTTTCTGTAGGATTGGGTACTGATTTCTTTTTCTTGGGCTCTTCTGTCATTTTTGCCTTTCCCTTGTCTTTGGCTTTTGGAGGTGCATAACCTGTTGCTTCTGTGGGTTTGGTTGTTTGTGCTTCTGTTGGAATGATGGGAGTTGCCTCTGTAGGTTTTGATACTTGTGATTGAGAGGACTTATGTGGCCTTGGTTCTGTTGGCTTGTTTTGCTCTGTAACCTCTGTTGGAGGTTCTTTGGTGACTTCTTCTGTGAGCTCGGTTTCTGTTGGTGAAGGTTGGATGTCAAATCTTCTTGCCATCTTGAAAGCTAATGTGAACCTGTGCCTTTCTTCTTCTCTCTGCGACATTCGATCAGTCATTGTTTTGTGCATTTTTCTTAGAACAGAAGAAGCAGAGGTCATTGCTCTTTTTGGTTTGTGGGCAATAGACTTTCTTCTTGGTATGGTTTGGGGTTTTTCTGTTGATTTTGTAGTTGGAGAGTGAAGATTTTCTTCTGAAGAGGACGACAGATGTTGAGCATCTTCTTCAAACATTGTAGGAATTTCCAGTTTGTTGGTTTGTTGGAGGAATTTCTTCCAAGATGATTACCACAGGGGTGGTTGTTGCCTCTTGCTTTTTTTGATCTGTTTCTGATACATGGATTTCTTCAGGAGTTGATTCCACAGAGATGGGTGTTGTCTCTGTGGTCTGTTGATTTTGTTGTTGATCTTGGGTTTGTTCTGGAGGGGCTTGACTGATTGGTTCTGCTGCGATTGGTGGAGCTTGTAATCCTCTGGTCGTAGCTTTCCCCCTTGTATTCTCCCCCTCAGGATGATCTGATGGACCAGGATGGTCATCATCAGAGTCATCCTGACTCTTATCAGAAGGACCCTCTGCTCTGCAGGAAGCTTTGGGTTTCTTTGGTAGTTCTGCTCCTGCGGCCATCAACTTTGCACATACATCATCATAGAGGCCGATTAGAGTTGCAAGCTCTGCTTCTGTGTTGAAGCGCATTCGGCCGACACTTTTTTTGAATTCTTTGACGTAGTTGGCATTTGCAGTAGTGAAGGAGACAATGACTTCTGTGACCTGGTTTATGACATTCTGCCCGAGCGCTGTCAGCTGTGCTCTGGTCATGTAATCTTTTGGCTGCATCATTGTAGTGTTGCGCATTGCCTCTTCTTGAACGTTTTGCAGAGCCTTCTGTAGTTCTGCAGGTGTGATGCTCTGTGATTTGTTGGATTGCTTGTTCATTTGTTCAAGGAAATGTTTGACTGATTCCTTGAATGCAGATGTTGCAGCTATTCCAAAATCTTTAGCAGCAGAAGTGGCTGTAGTTGTGGCAGTTGTTTGAGCAGAAGATTTCATCTCTGTGATGGCCGTTTTCACCTCTGTGGACAGATTGTCCATTTTGGTGTTCAGATTCAGCAAGGCCGTTGATGTTTTCTCTGCAAAAGATGTGAAAGAGCTTTGCAACTCTTTCATGGTTTGGTTCACAGAGGTGACAAGGGTTTGGAACTCATCCCTTGATACTTGTGTCCCTGGTGTAACCACTGGAGGAACACATTCGTCTCCAGAGTGAGTCCCAGCTCCTGGGACACCTTCGTTCACCCTTGTTTGTACGTTGGGGGTGGAAGGATTTCCATCTGATCTTTGAGAGGAAACATGAGTTTCAATCTCTACAGTAGTTCTGTGAAGAACAGTGTCCAATCCCACTCCAGAGGTGGGTGTCGGAATGTTCTTCTGTTGACTCGGAGACTTGTCTAGAGTCTCTTCGTCTTTGTGCTCACTACTTCTCTCTGAAAGAAGTGTTGGTCCTATTTCGTGCGTGGCAGAGGAAACGAATTCCTCTGTAGGGTGTTCTAGTGTGATCTGGGGCGATTGATCACGAACAATAGGTGAGTCTCTTTGAGGAGACTCCCTAGGAATGGATTCCCCGGTTTCTGTGGGCGCAGAAGTCGAAAGAGTGACTTCTGGCTGGATGGGTTGGGTTTGGATCGAGCGGTGCTGCTCTTTTTCAATAACTCCTTCTGCAGCTAGACTTGCGGAGTTAGATGTGTGGGTTGCACTGGGAGTTGGTTTTGGTTGTGTGCCTCTATTAATCCAGGCATCTTTTATTGTTGCTTCCTCTGTTAAGCATCCAAGCACTACATCATTTTCTACCATTTCTGCTTCTGTAGCTATCCGATGGCTTGGTGCTTCTTCCCTAGCTTCTGTTGAAGTTCCTTGCTCTGTGCCTAAGAAGTCATACATTTGATGAGAGCCGTATAACCTCATGACATGTGGATGATAGAGACCTTTTCGTATCCAGACAGCTTCTTCTTCATCTGAATATACCTCTGAGACCTCCATTCTTGTCTCCCTTGTTTCAAATCCCTCTTCTTGTACAACTTCGGACTCTTTTCCTTTTTCTATTATTTTCTCTAAAGCCTCTGTTACTTCATCTCTATTCCATTCATCCTCTGTTTGTTCTATTTCTTCTGAAGCTGGGCTTGGACTCCTTCTGTGGACGTCCAATCCTTGTTGAATGAAGGGGTTCTCTAGAATAACAGGTGTCTCAACTGATTGATCTCTGGGTGTTTGATCATCTTCTTGCAGATGTGTGTCAATGCCAGAAATGGAGAAGTATTGTTCTTCTGGGGAGTGGTGGTCGAGTGGTTGTGCCGTCCACCCTGCTGTATTTAGAGTGTGGGCAATGTCAGGGTTCTGTAGGAAATCGTTTAAGTTTCCTTGGTGAGCAAATCGATCTGGGGATTGATAGGGTGTTTGATATCCCTCTTCTGTCATTTCTACTTCTGCATCTTCTTCTTCTACAGTCTTTCTTCTGCGATTTCTTCTTCTATGGTAACCAACTTTTCAAGGGATTTCCCATGCTTCTTTTTGGTTTTCCTCCTCTTAGGTTTTGGTTCACCTTCCTCTGTGGTTTTCGATTTTCTTTTCTTCTTCTGTTTTGGAGAAGAGGGAGGAGCAGTGGAGCCAATTTCTGTGGCATGAGGAGGTGAAGGTTGATCTTCTGCAGCGCTTGCGGAGGTGCCTTCTTCAGTTTTCCTCTTCTTTGATTTTGGAGTAGAGGTAGAAGATTTCGAAGAGGACTTCTTTCCCATGAGCTCTGCATGTTTGGCTAAGAAACTAAGTTGAATAGCCATGTGTTTTGCTAGTTTGTGATCTTTTTCTTCTTGAGTGGAAAGAGGTTCTGCAGTCATTGTTCCTAGGGGGACACCTAAACGCGGGGGTGTCATAGGACTCGGTTTTGGAGTTCTATGATCGCGTATGTACTCTTTCTTAAGGGTTTTATTCGTGGCATACCTCAGAAGGTTCTTTGACTAAGGTCTGCAGTGTGAGTAGCCATCTACATGATCAGTGGGGGTATTTTTGTTCATTGGGAACTGTTTGGGAATTGGCCCTTCCATTGGCCAGTTCTGTATCAGCAACAGAGGTTCGAACAAAACTCCCAGTATTCTTTGGAATTGCAGAGGTGGTAGAAAGTTAGGATCGTTCTCTTTGACCCTTCTGGCGTTGTTCTTTCTGTCGATGGTGTTGATGATCTCTTGCATCATTATGGTCGCGTAATCCAGTGGGAGATCATAGTAAACCCCATACATGATGGTTAATATCTGATGTGAGCTCTGGTCAATAATGCCTATCTTCCCTGTCAGGCATTTGTTAAGAATTGAGAACAAGGTGTTCCACAAAGGTGGTAATCTGCCTCTGCGGAAGTCATTTCTCTTCCTCAGTTGGGTGTGGTACCCAAGCATTTCTACGAAACGACAGATCTCGTCGTCTGTTGGTTGCTCTGCATATTTCTTCAATCCAAGAAGACCCCTTGTTGGTAGGTTGAATTCAAGTGAGAACATTGTTCTATTGAACTTGATTTCCAGATGTTCAGATTTGTCAGGTCTTGAAATGTACCCTTTGATAAGAGAATCATCTTTATCAAATCGGCAACTTTGCCAAAACTGGTTCAAATATCTAACTGGAATTTTGTTTGGGGTTCTTGAGAGTAGAGGGAAGAGGATATGATTTTCCATTATGTTTAGAAGAATGGCATGGGCTTCGCCGAAAGCAGTGGGTGAGGGGACCAAATAGCAATTGTTGGATTTGATTGGTAGAACCTTTTCGAAATGATCTTTTGCTATGAAGTTTTGAAGATGTGTGGTCGGAGCAAATTCTGCTGAATCGCCGGAATCTTCTAGTTCAATACTTTTGGCAAGGTGGGGGTTTTCTGAATGTTCAGAATGAGCAGGTGAATGTTCTGGTGAGTTCGTCGGAGAGTGTGCAGGGGAGATAGCTTGAGAAGATGAAGCCATTGGTAATGAGAATAAGATACTTGCAAGTTTTTGTAGGGTTTCGCCGGAGAAGAATGAGGGTTTGTAAAAGGTTTATGAGAGGGTAAGCTTGGTTTTTATAGGAGGGTAAAACGGTAGAATTTTGAAAGAGTAAAATATATGGCAATGGATTAAAATTTGGAATCCGTACTCAAGTTAGAACGACGGGTTCAACTTTCCACAGAAAACGTTCCATGTACGCCCAATGAAAATGGACACGTAGGCCATGTCAGAGGATGACAGGACGTCGTGCGCGGCCCATTAATGCTAGGCGCGTGGGGTTATTCTTAGCCACATGAGATTCACTCTCAGTAAAAGTAACCGTTATTACTACAGAAATGCCCAAGTAACAGATTGACAGAACTTATGTGGTTTACAGAAGCTCTGTGATTTTGAAAATCTTGATGTTTATCCCTTTCTCGTATATCTTATTGTTATCATGACTTCTGTGGGTTTTTTTTAACCAAAACGTTTGCAAAGGCACTGGAGAGGATCAATAGGATTTTTAGTTAAGAATCTTTACTCGCAGAGGTTTTGTGGCTCTGTGGGAACTTGCAGAAGCTCTGTGAGGGCCAGCAGAAGCTCTCTGAGGGAAAAAATCTCATAACAAAAATTCTATTAAATATTCTGATCATCCAATGTTTGATCTGTTTTAAAAGATGTTTTTCGGACATATTTGAAAGTTGGTGTCCGAGAAAACTGTTTATGGAAAAAGTTTTGTTCGAGAAGGTCATGTTGTACATATTTAGTTTCCGAGACAACTTTCCAAAAGATCGATAGAGGGTTAATTTGTGATCTCAGAGCATATTTCTGGCAGAGCCTCTGTTGAGCTCAGCAGAAGCTCTATGACCACAAATTTCTCATAACTCAAATTTTATGAAACTTTTTGATCTTTTGATTTTTGAAATGTTATCCACAGTATATTTAGGACATATTTGACAATTTGTGTCCCAGAAAACTGTTTTTAGCAACCTTTTGTACGAGAGACATACCTTTTTGGTTCTTCTTTTCTCGGCAGTGATGTCTGACTTCTGTCGATATAGATTCATCGACGTTCTTCTTTGGCTTCCCCTTGAAAGTTTTACCTCTGTAGATCATTTCAGGGTCCCTTTTTGCTCCCCCTTGATCTAATCACCTCTGTAGATCAAGTAATTTCCTTTTGCTCCCCCTTGATCTAATCACCTTTGTATATCAGGAATTTTCCTTTTTGCTCCCCCTTGACCTATGCTTGGATCAAAGAATGATAAGATTTGTATTGAGCATAGGTCTTGTTTTTCCAGAGGTTCTGTGGAGGTCGTCAGAGGTTCTGAGCAGACTTACAGAAGCTCTGTGATATCAAGAACTATTTAAGATTGAGAATTTACATAGAGAAGTAAATCAATCAAAGAAATAAGTTAAGTAAAATAGAAATATATACTTATTTACAGAAGATAAAGCTATACTTACAGAGGATTTTCACATCATATTAATCATTCCTAACTTACCCACCAAGAAGTTGAATCTTTTCTCGTCTAGAGCTTTGGTGAATAAGTCAGCGAGTTGATATTCTGTTGGCACGAAATGCATCTCGATTGTACCGTGTTCAACATGATGTTTCAAGAAATGGTACCTTATATCGATATGCTTGGTTTTGGAATGTTGCACAGGATGGGCAGATATGGCAATGGCACTTTTGGAATCACAGAAGATGGGTATTTTGAATAGGATGTGGTCGTAGTCTTTTAGCTGAGTCTTCATCCATAGAACCTGAGAACAACAGCTAGCAGCAACAACGTATTCAGCTTCTGCAGTGGATGTTGAGACACAATTTTGCTTCTTGGAGGTCCAACTGACTAGTTTACCACCTAGGAATTGACAACTGCCAGAGGTACTCTTTCTGTCGATCATGCATCCTCCATAGTCTGAATCTGTATAAGCTTTAAGACAAAAGCCAGAGTTCTGTGGATACTAGAGACCAAGATTTTTGGTCCCTTTTAGGTATCTAAAGATTCTTTTAACAACATCATAATGTGATTTCTTAGGATTAGCTTGATAACGTGTACAAAGACATGTGGAATGCATAATGTCAGGTCTGCTTGCAGTTAAGTATAACAGAGATCCAATCATGCCTCTGTCGAGAGTGCATTCTACAGAGATGCCATCTGGATCTAAGGATAACTTATTTCCAGTGGCCATTGGAGTTTTCATTGCAGAGGTATCAGAGAGGCTATACTTGAAAAGAATGTCAGAGACATATTTGGCCTGATTTATAAAAATTCCCTCTGATGTTTGTTTGACTTGGAGTCCGAGGAAGAATGTTAATTCTCCCATCATACTCATTTCAAACTCACTCTGCATGAGTTTTTCAAAACTTTTGCACTCTTCTGTATTAGTAGACCCAAAAATTATGTCGTCCACATAGATTTGTACAAGCATTATTTCACTGTTTTTACGTTTATAGAATAGGGTAGTATCTGTTGTACCTTTGTTGTAGCCATTTACTAGAAGAAAGGTAGAAAGTCGTTCGTACTATGCTCTTGGAGCCTGTTTCAGTCCGTACAGAGCCTTTTCAAGGTAGTATACATGCCTTGGGAATTTTGAGCTTTCAAACCCTGGTGGCTGATTTACGTAAACCTCTTCTTGGATTTCACCGTTGAGAAAAGCTGATTTTACGTCCATCTGATAAACTTTAAATCCTCGGTGGGCTGCGAAGGATAAGAATATTCTTATTGCTTCGAGTCGTGCGACAGGGGCAAAAGTCTCATCGTAGTCTATGCCTTCTTCTTGTCTATATCCCTTGGCCACCAATCGTGCTTTGTTTCTGATGACCACTCCATCTTCATCCTTTTTATTTCTGTAGACCCACTTAGTCCCAATGGCCTGTTTCCCTCGTGGCAGAGGTACTAAAGTCCATACTCTGTTACGCTCAAACTGCAGAAGTTCTTCTTGCATGGCGTCTACCCAGTTTGGGTCATCTAGGGCTTCAGAAATCTTCTTTGGTTCTATCACACTAATAAAATTTGTAAAGAAACAAAAATTAGCAGTGGCAGACCTGGTTTTTACTGAGTCAGAAGGTTCTCCAATTATCTGGCTTGGAGGATGGCTTTTTGTCTACTGAGTAGTGCGTGGAAGATGGTCATCAATGTCATCGAACCTTTCTTCAGAAGCTTCTTGTTGATCTTCTTCTTGTGTAGCCTCTGTCGTTCTTCTTGCCTTGGTAGAAGATTCTACCATTTGTGGAATGATTGGTATGAGTGGTGGTGGAGTTTGTTCCTCTGAGGACGTATAGTCTTGGTCCTCAAATTCCTCTGTAATTGGTTCTTCTGTGGATTGTGGAGTTTGTTTTTCAGCAGCTTCTGTGGTCGTTTTTCTTGATGTTTCATCTTATGCATTTTCTTCTTCGGCATTTGCATCTGTAGTATTTACAGAAGAAGATGAAGCATTATTTGGACCAGTTAGAGTCATACCTGTAGGATTTTGTCCGACAGAGGATGGTTCTTCAGAAACTCTTATGGTTCCAAAAGAAGGATCAATGTCATCGTGGAACATCTCTAAAAATAGAAGATTTAAGTCTTCTTTCGTTTGTGAGATGTCAGAGGTTTCCCTTTTACGTTCGAGTTCTGAACTGATTTGTTCAAAAGTCATTTGGAATGAATCATCAAAAGAAACATTGATACTTTCTACGATTTTGCGAGATCTTGTGAGGAACGCTCTGTAGGCTTTGGAAGTGGCAGAGTATCCAATGAATTTGCCTTCGTCAGCTTTTACCTAAAACTTTCCTCTTGAATCGCTGTCGTTTAAAACAAAGCATTTACATCCGAACACATGAAAAAATTTGATGTTTGGCCGCCTTTTGTTGATCAATTCGTAAGGAGTCTTGAGGTGTCTTTTCACAATGGTTGAACGATTTTGTGTATAACATGCAGTAGAAATCGCTTATGCCCAAAAGTTCATCGGTAATCCGCATGCTGATAGCATAGCTCTTGCTTCCTCCACGAGCGTTCGATTCTTCCTTTCGACTACGCCGTTCTGCTGTGGAGTGCGTGCTGCAGAGAAGTTCTGTGATATTCCTTCTGTAGAAAGATAGGCTTCAATGACCGAGTTTTTAAATTCTGTGCCATTGCCACTTCTTAACTTCTGTATTCTGCATTCATAAAGAACTTGGATTCTTTTCATTAGATTAATCAAGATGATTGGAACATCCGATTTCTTTCGAATAAAATCAACCCATGTGAAACGCGAATACTCATCAATTAAGACAAGTATGTATTTCTTGCCACCTAGGCTCTGTATGGCAATGGGACCGCAGAGGTCAACATGAAGCATGTACAGAGGTCTAGTGCAAGACACATCTGTTTTGCCTCTGTTGGAAGCTCTTCTGAGTTTTCCCATTTCACTGGCAGAACACAAGTGATCCTTATTAAATCTAACATTAGGTAAACCTTTAACTAGATCAAGTTTTACCAGTTTATCTAATGTGTGAAAGTTCAAGTGACAGAACCTGTTATGCCATAACCAGGCTTCTTTACTTTCGCAAGCTACAAGGCAAACTTTGTCCTTGGTTGTTGAACAAAAATTCATCAGATACATATCACCTTTTCTTTCGGCTCGCAGAAGTTCCATTCCTGTGTCTTCACTTTGCAGAGAGCAGAAAGTTCTTTTGAATAACATATCGAATCCTGTATCACAGAGTTGACTTACACTGAGTAGGTTGTGTTTAAGGCCATTCACATATGCAACTTTGTATACAGAGATGTTTTCCTTCTGTATGACTCCATAGCCTTTGATGTGTCCCTTCTTGTCGTCTCCAAAAGTTACAGATCCACCATCGTGTGTTTCTTTGTATGTGGATAGTAAACTTCTGTCGCCAGTCATGTGCCTTGAGCATCCGGAGTCAAGATACCAAATTGGCACAAACCGCTTCTGTAAGACAATCACAGAGACTTAGGTACCCATATCCATATGGGTCCAATATTGTTAGAATTTTTCAAGTTTGCCTTAGCATTCTTGAAATACATTTTATCTTTTGTAGAAAAATCAGATTGTTTCTCTCTAGGTTCTGACTTTGGAGTTTGAATTTTAGTGGAGAGTAAGCAATCTGGACTTGAGAAGTGATTATTCAATTTGAACATAAGATCAAAACAATGACAGTATTTAATATGAGACGTGATTTGTTTGAACTTTTCATTGAATTTATTGAACTGAACCACATAGGCATTACATTCTTTCTTAACATTAGATTTCCTATTACAAGAAGATCTATGAATACTAGAATGTTGTTTGCAAAAGTCTTGTTTAGGTCGTGCCTTCTGTGAGTCTCTTCTGTGGTGAACATCTTTCTTCACTGTCACAGAGGAAAATATTTGTTAGCTTCAGACCTTTTCCCCTTTTGTTTCCAAGTGGGATTCTTTTTAATTCGCTTTAAAGGTTTTGAAAAATTTGAGCTTTTAGGATTTTTAGAGGCCTTTTTCAAATTATCAAGCTCTGTAGAGGTTTTGACTTGTATACACATTTTGAGAAAATCTGGACAGATAGGTATCTCTGTGATTTTCTCTTTTGGAGAAATTGTTCTGTTAAGAACCTCAGAGGAGAATTTAACATCCTCTGTGTCACAGTGAATTATCCCTGATTTAGAATCAGTCTCTGAGTCGTCAGAGGATGAATCGTCCTCATATACAGAGGTTGAGTCATCTCTTTCGACAGAGGCTGGATTTTCTGAGCATGTATCGTACGAGCTTTCTTCCTCTGCAGAATAACTTTTATAGATAGCAGAGGTTTCTGATGAGATCTCTTCAGCGAGAATTTGATCTATAGAAGATGTACAGAGATTTTCTAAAATATTTGATTTCAAAACTTCCAAAATTTCTTTTCTAAAATATTTGATCTTTAAGTTTTTCTTCTGAAAAGATGGGTTTAAACTCAAGAGCTTTTGCAGATAATTTCTTTTCGACATTTATCATACAGACAAAAGCGACCTGTGTTTGAGTCTCTGGTTTACCAAACTTAAAGATACCAATCTGATCTTGTGTTTTCAGATATTTCTTTGGTTTGATTCCTCTATTAATAGAGGTTGAAGATGATGAATCTGTGTTTTCAAACCACACATTGATCATCTTCGTATGTTTCCTCAAGTGAGGTTCTGCTGAGATTTTAACCCTTTTACTTATAGAGAGTAAATTTGGAAAATTTGGTTTATTTGTTTTTCCTATCACAAACAGAGAAGACAGAGGTTTAAGTCTTTTGCCTTCAACACCTAGAGTAATATCATCGTACCCTATACCTCGTCTTCCTATTTGTGAGTTTACTTTCTCATACACCTTCTGTGCATCTTTATAGTTTTTAAGTAAAACTTCTTTTCTGAGTAGATCTTTCCAAAGTACCTCTCTCTCTCTCTTTTTGAAAGTATTATTTGAGAGCTCTTATGTCAGTTGTTTCACTCCTAGAAACTGAAAGCTTTTTTGTTTTGATTTTTAAAGCAGAGGTTAATTCAGAAATTTGCCTTTTTAAAGGATCTATATTATTGCTCCAATAATTTTATGCTCTTTCCTTTTCTTCAAAATTTTTGGCTTTTTCTTGGTGAGAAGCCTTACTTCTCTCTCATTAAAAGCGAGTCTTTTCTGAATGCTTTCATTTATCTCTTTTAGTTCAATCAGTTCAATGTTAAGTTTAATTGAATCATTATCTACAGATTTAGTACAAGAGGTAGAGTTTGAAATGGATACCTCATTGTCAGTGTCGGAGTTGACTTCTGCCATGCCACAGAACAGGGCATTGGTGGTGAATTCATCATCAGAGGTAGAGTCTGACTCGAAGTCCTCCTTGTTTGCTTCAGAATGCCCTTTGTTCGCCATTAGGGATTTTTGCGCATAATATTCAGCCTTCTTTTTGTAAAAAGTTGAGTCCTTCTGTGGGCGATTTTGTCTACTTCTGCATTCTTTTGCGAAATGGCCTGGCTTGCCGCAGTTGAAACAACCTTGAGAGGTGTTTCCAGTTCGTTCATCGGACTTCTGTTGATCTCCACCTTTCTCTGTTCGACATTCGTTTGCGTAATGACCAGGCTTACCACATTTGTAGCATTCTTGTGTGTGGCCTACTTTGTCATCTGACCTTTGTCGGTCATTTCCTCTGTAGTTTCTGTCGGTCACTTCTGTAGTCTGACCTCTGTCGGTCACTTGATTCTTCTCTTCTTCCATCATCTCTTCTATCTCTCTGGTTGTCTCTGCTATCTCTGTTATTTCCAAAATTTCTTTGGTTACCTTTGAACTCTCTTGTCAATAGAGCCAATGATTTAGCTAATGACGCAAGAGTTATTTCTTCCTCTATCAGCTCGTCTTCTTCGCTATCAACCATCACCCTTTTCTTCTTCTCCTTTTTCTTCTCCTCTGTTGCTCTCTCATTTCTCGGTCTTTCTTTAGCCTCTGTTGATTTACTAACCAATGCGTATGGTACAATGGTTATTGTTTTAGCCTGTGATATTTGAGGCTCTTGTGCAGCTAGTGTTCCATAGAGATCAGAGAGTGTCCATGAGTCTATATCTTGGTTTGTTTGTAAAGACATAGACAATTGAAGCCACTCATCATTCAGGCTCTTTAGAAATATGACGTTATTTTCTTCCGAGGTTCTGTGAATGCCAGACTTTCTGCATTTGTTTATGAGAGAGTTGAACCTGTCGTACGTCGTTTGCAGAGATTCTGTTGCAGAGGCTCTGAATGCATGATATTCATTTATGTACTGTGCCCTTCGGTTCTTCTGTGTTTTAGCACCCCCTTCCAACTGTCTTTCTAATTCTTTCCAAAGATCGTGCGCAGTTTCGCATGCATCTAAGGATTGAAAAAGTTTGTTGGGGATAGCCATTATCAAGATTCTTTTTGTTTTCTGTTCAACTTCATCTTCTGCCTTATCTTCATTTGACCATTCTTCTTTTGGCTTCGGTTTTTTATATTAAGGGATTTCAGGAGATTCAGCAGTAGCTGGTACTCGTGGTACTACTATCATGGGAACAGGAGGAAGGTTGTAAAGATATTGTACTAGAATTTTTTCAGTACCCTCAAAGAAATGAACCATTCTTATCTTCCATTGAGGATACTCATCTCGAAGGAGAGTAGGAGGCTTGGTGAGTGAACCAGCAGTAAAGAAGTTATTTGTATTTGTCATTGTAAAGGTTCTGAAAAGATAGTATGATTAAAGAGTATGAGTCTGATGATCTGGAAAGTTTTCTGGGTTTGAACAGTTCCCAGAGTACACTTTAATGGAGTTTTAACCTAGAAATGAGGAATAGGTTAAAAAAAGGAATGATATCTATCACCAATCTTGTAACAAAGAGGATCACTTGATATTGAAAATCAAGCTTTGCTCTGATACCAATTGTTGGTTCCCGTTTTGCTTATACAAGATTGTCAGATCTATTAGTTCGAGTTTATGTTTGATGCGGAAGCGTATTTGAAGAACTAACAGATATGTTTGTTAGATTTAGAACACAATATAAATAAACAGTGAACAGGAAATAATATCTCAAAGTTTACTGAATATATATATATATCAAGAACAGATTCAAGAACAGTGAGTAAGCAAAGCTTTAAAACAGATATGACTCTCAAAGTATATAAGCTATGTGTTCTTGAAGTTTTTCTCTTTTTAATTCTCGATTCTTGATTATTAGGAAGAACTCAACATGAGTCTTCCTTTTATACTACTCAAAGGGGACCCTAAAGCATGATCTACTATTCAGAACGGACTGTATGAACAGTTGGAAGGATGGCATGAGCAGTTGGATGTGCTGTATTGCATTTAATGCAGCAGACGTCTATTATGTACTAAGCCCTATTGAGTCCACTCAGATTTTGACACGTTGAAGTTGGACAGGGTACGTTGCCATGCAAGTTAATGAACAGGTCCAGGAACAGTAGCAAGATATTATAAATATCTTTGAAGTCTTTGTTGAAGACCGCAGAGGCTCTGTGATGTGTCACAGAGGTTCTGCGGTTTGGTCCTTTGTAGAGCAGTCTTCACCGGATTCCGAGTCTTTAGTCTTCTTTGCGCGTATGACAGAGCTTCTGTAGGACGCCTCTTTAGCTTCTGTAGCTTCTCGACCTTGATCTCTCGGTAAGTTCGGCAGAGCCTCTGTAAGAGGCTTTCTTCACTTAGCCTATTTTTCACTACTTCTAAATACTTCTATGATTAGGAAGATTGAAGCTAACAGGCTTGTTTCCCCCATGGCAGAGGTACTAGAGTCCAGACTTTGTTGCGCTCAAACTGCAGAAGCTCATCTTGCATGGCGTCTACCCAGTTTGGATCGTTAAGGGCTTCAGAAATCTTCTTTGGCTCTATCACACTAATAAAGTTTGTAAAGAAACAAAAATTAGCAGTGGCAGACCTTGTTTTTACCGTGTCAGAGGGTTCAGCAATTATTTGGCTTGGAGGATGGATTTTTGTCCACTGAGTTGTGCGTGGAAGATGGTCATCAATGTCATCAAATTGTTCTTCAGAGGCTTCTTGTTGTTCTTCTTCTTCTGGTGTAGCCTCTATCGTAGTGCGTGCCTTTGTAGTTGATCCTACAATTTGTGGAATGATTGGTATGAGTGGTGGTGGAGTTTGTTCCTCTGAAGACGTATAGACTTGGTCCTCTATTTTCTCAGTTATTGGTTCCTCTGTGGATTGTGGAGTTTGTTCTTCAGCAGCTTCTGTGGTCGTTTTCTTTTGTGTTTCATCTTCTGTAGATTCTTCCTCAACATTTGCATCTGTAGCATTTACAGAAGAAGATGAAGCATTATTTGGACCAGTTAGAGTCATACTTGTAGGATTTTGACCGACAGAAGACGGTTCTTCCAAAGCTCTGATGGTTCCAACAGAGGGATCAATGTCGTCATGGAACATCTCTAAAAATAGAAGATTTAAGTCTTCTTTTGTTTGTGAGATGCCAGAGGATTCCCCTTTAAGTCCGAGTTCTGAACTGATTTGCTCAGAAGTCTTTTGGAAGGAATCATCAAAAGAAACATTGATGCTTTCTACGATCTAGCGAGACTTTGTAAGGTATATTCTGTAGGCTTTGGAAGTGGCAGAGTATCCAATGAATTTTCCTTCGTCAGCTTTTACCTCAAACTTTCCTCTGGAATCTCTGTCGTTTAAAACAAAGCATTTACATCCAAACACATGGAAAAACTTGATGTTTGGCCTCCTTTTGTTGATCAGTTCGTAAGGAGTCTTGATGTGTCTTTTCTCAATGGTTGAACGATTCTGTGTGTAACAAGCGGTAGAAATCGCTTCTGCCAAAAAGTTCATCGGTAATCCGCATGCTGATAGCATAGTTCTTGCGTCTTCCACGAGCGTTCGATTCTTTCTTTCGACTACGCCGTTCTGCTGTGGAGTGCGTGCGGCAGAGAAGTTCTGTGATATTCCTTCTGTAGAAAGATAGGCTTCAATGAAAGAGTTTTTAAATTCTGTGCCATTGTCACTTCTTAACTTCTGTATTCTGCATTCATAAAGAACTTGGATTCTTTTCATTAGATTAATCAAGATGATTGGAACATCTGATTTCTTTCGGACAAATTCAACCCAAGTGAAACGCGAATACTCATCAATTAAGACAAGTATGTATTTCTTGCCACCTAGGCTCTGTATGGCAATGGGACCGCAGAGGTCGACATGAAGCATGTATAGAGGCCTAGTGCAAGACACATCTGTTTTGCCTCTGTGGGAAGTTCTTCTGAGTTTTCCCATTTCACAGGCAGAACACAAATGATCCTTATTAAATTTAACATTAGGCAAACATTTAACTATATCAAGTTTCACCAGTTTATCCAAGGTGTGAAAGTTCAAGTGACAGAACCTGTTATGCCATAACCAGGCTTCTTTACTTTGGCAGGCTACAAGGCAAACTTTGTCCTTGGTTGTTGAACAAAAATTCATCAGATACAGATCACCTTTTCTTTCGGCTCGCAGAAGTTCCATTCCTGTGTCTTCACTTTGAGGAGAGCAGAAAGTTCTTTTGAATAACACATCGAATCCTGTATCACAGAGTTGACTTACACTGAGTAGGTTGTGTTTAAGGCCATCCACATATGCAACTTTGTATACAGAGACGTTTTCTTTCTTTATGACTCCATAGCCTTTGATGTGTCCCTTCTTGTCGTCTCCAAAAGTTACAGATCCACCAACGAGTGTTTCTTTGTACGTGGATAGTAAACTTCTGTCGCTAGTCATGTGCCTTGAGCATACGGAGTCTAGATACCAGGTTGGCACATACCGCTTCTGCAAGATAATCATTGAGACTTAGGTACCCATATCCACATGGGTCCTATATTGTTAGAATTTTTCATGTTTGCCTTAGCATTCTTGAAATACATTTTATCTTTTGTAGAAGAATCAGATTGTTTCTTTGTGGGTTTTGACTTTTGAATTTGAGTAGAGAGTAAACAATATTGACTGGAGAAGTGATTATTTAGTTTGAACATAAGATCAAAGCAATGACAATATTGAATATGAGACGTGATTTGCTTGAACTTTTCATTGAATTTATTGAACAGGGCCACAGAGGCATTACATTCTTTCTTAACATTAGATTTCCTATTACAAGAAGATCTATGAATACTAGAATGTTGTTTGCAAAAGATTTGTTTAGTTTCTGCCTTCTGTGAGTCTCTTCTGTGGTGAACATCTTTCTTTACTGTCACAGAGGAAAAAGATTTGTTAACTTTAGGCCATTTTCCCTTTTGTTGCCAAGTGGGATTTTCGTTAATTTGCCTTGAAAGTTTTGAAAATTTTGAACTTTTAGGATCTACAGAGGTCTTCTTTTTAAGATTTAACATATCAAGCTCAGCAGAGGTTTTGACTTGTAAATACAAGTTTAGAAAATCTGGGCAGATAGGTATCTCCATGATTTTCTCTTTTGGAGAAATAGTTCTGTTAAGAACTTCAGAGGAGAATTTAACATCCTATGTGTCATAGTGAACTATCCCTGATGTAACATCTGTATCTGAGTCGTCAGAAGATGAATCGTCCTCATATACAGAGGTTGAGTCATCTCTGTCGACAGAGGTTGGATTTTCCGAGCATGTATCGTACGGGCTTTCTTTCTCTGTAGAATAACTTTCATAGACGGCAGAGGTTTCTAATAAGATCTTTTCAGCGAGAATTTTATCTACAGAAGATGTACAGAAGTTTTCTAAAACGTTTGTTTTCCATACTTCCAAAATTTCCTTTTCAATTGTTTCTTTAAGTTTTTCTTCTGAAAAGGTGGGTTTAAACTCAGGAGCTTCTGCCGATAGTTTCTTTTCGACATTTATCATACAGACAAAAGCAACCTGCGTTTGAGTCTCTGGTTTACCAAACATAAAGATACCAATCTGATCTTGTGTTTTCAGATATTTCTTTGGTTTGATTCCTCTATTGCTAGAGGTTGAAGATGATGAATCTGTGTTTTCAAACCACGCATTGATCCTCAAGTGAGGTTCCACAGAGATTTTAGCCCTTTTACTTACAGAGAGTAAGTTTGGAAAATCTGGTTTGTTCGTTTTTCCTAACACAAACAGAGAAGACAGAGGTTTAATTCTTTTGCCTTCAACACCTAGGGTAATATCATCGTACCCTATACCCCGTCTTCCTATTTGTGAGTTTACTTTTTCATACACTTTCTGTGCATCTTTATAGTTTTTAAGCAAGACATCTCTTTTGAGTAGATCTTGCCAAAGTACCTCTCTCTCTTTGAAAGTATTCTTTGAGAGCTCTTATATCTGTCGTTTCCCTCCTAGAAACTGAAAGTTCTTTTGTTTTGATTTTTAGAGCAGAGGTTAATTCAAAAATTTGCCTTTTTAAAGGATCTAGATTTTTGTTCCAATTCTTTTCTACTCTTTCCTTTTCTTCAAAAATTCTGCCTTTTTCTTGAGTGAGAAGCCTTACTTCTCTCTCATTAAAGGTGAGTCTTTTCTGAATACTTTCATTTAATTCTTTTAGTTCAATCAGTTCAATGTTAAGTTTTAGTGAATTATCATCTACAAAATTAGTACAAGAGGTAGAGTTTGAATTGGAAACCTCAGTTTCAGTGCCAGAGTCGACATCTGCCATGCCACAGAATAGGGCATTGGTGGTGTATTCATCGTCAGAGGTAGAGTCTGACTCGAAGTCCTCCTTGTTTGCCTCATAATGCCCTTTGTTCGCCATTAGGGATTTTTGCGCAGGATACTCGGCCTTCTTTTTGTAAAAAGTTGAGTCCTTCTGTGGGCGATTTGGTCTACTTGTGCACTCATTTGCGAAATGGCCTGGCTTCCCGCAGTTGAAACAACCTTGGGAAGTGTTTCCAGCACGATCGTCGGACTTCTGTCGGTCTCCACCTTTATCCTTTCGACATTCGTTTGCGTAATGACCAGGCTTGCCACACTTGTAGCATTCTTGTTGTGTGTGCCTCACCCTGTCATCTGACCTCTGTCGGTCATTACCTATATAGTTTCTGTCGCTTGACCTCTATCGGTCATTTCTATCATCTGACCTCTGTCGGTCACTCGATTATTCTCTTCTTTCATCATCTCTTCTATCACTTCTGTTGTCTCTGCCATATCGATCGATTCCTGAACCCCTCTGGTTTCCTCTGAACTCTCTTGTCAATATAGCTAAGGATTTAGCTAATGACGCAAGAGTTATCTCTTCTTCTACCAGCTCGTCTTCTTCGCTATCAACCATCACTATTTTCTTCGTCTCCTTTGTTGCTTTCTCATTTCTCGGTCTCGCTGCAGCCTCTGTAGATTTACTAACCAATGCGTATGGTGCAATGGTTAGTGTTTTAGCCTGTGCTATTTGAGGCTCCTGTGCTACTAGTGTTCCATAGAGATCAGAGAGTGTCCAGGAGTCTAGATCTTGGTTTGTTTGTAAAGACATAGACAACTGGAGCCACTCGTCATTCCGGCTTTTTAGAAACATGACGTTATTTTCTTCCGAGGTTCTGTGAATGCCAGACTTTCTACATTTGTTTATGAGAGAGTTGAACCTGTCGTACGTCGTTTGCAGAGATTCTGTTGCAGAGGCTCTGAAGGCATGATATTCATTTTAGTATTGTGCCCTTCGGTTCTTCTGCGTTTTAGCACCCCCTTCCAATTGTCTTTCTAACTCTTTCCAAAGATCGTGCGCTGTTTCGCAGGCATCTAAGGATTGAAAAAGTTCGTCGGGGATAGTTATGATCAATAATCTTTTTGTTTTTTGTGCAACTTCATCTTCTGCCCTATCTGCATCTGACCATTCTCCTTTTAGCTTAGGTTTTTGATGTTCAGGGATTTCAAGAGATTCAGCAGTAGCTGGTACTCGTGGTACTATTGTCATGGGAACTTGAGGAGGGTTGTAAAGATATTGTACGAGAGATTTTTTAGTACCCTCAAAGAAATGGATCATTCTTATCTTCCATTGAGGATACTCATCTCGAAGGAGAGTAGGAGGCTTGGTTAGTGAACCAGCAGTGAAAAAGTTATTTGTATTTGTCATTTTAAGAGTTTCGAAGGCTCTGAAAAGATAATGTGACGAAAGAGTAAGAGTCTGATGATCTGGAAGGTTTTCTGGGTTTTAACAGTTCCCAGAGTGCACTTTAATGGAGTTTTAATCTGGAAAAAAAATTGTTTCTTTGTAGAATACCACTTTCGAGTAAATCGAAAGATGATAGGAAAACAGAAACTTTTCAATGAAATGAAGAACAGGTTAAAACAGAATGATGTCTACCACAAATCTTGTAACAAAGAGGATCACTTTATATTAAAAATCAAGGAAGGCTCTGATACCAATTGTTGGTTCCCGTTTTGCTTATACAAGATTATCATATCTATTAGTTCGAGTTTATGTTTGATGCGGAAGCGTATTTGAAGAACTAACAGATAAGTTTGTGTAGAAACAATGCAGAATATAAAGAAACAGTGATCAGAATATGATATCTCTAAGATTACTGAGTTTCAATATATAATAAGAACATTAAGAAGAGATTAAGAACTGTTTGGTGAAAGTGTAAACCTTAACACATTTGAAGATATAAAGTGTAAGCATGAAACTTATATTCTTAGATTAGTTCTTAAGATTGTTAAGGATGATCTCAACAAGAGACTTCCTTTTATACTACTCTAGGGGACCATAAAGCATGACCTGCTGTTAGAACAGATGGCATGAACAGTTGTACGTCCTGTATTGCATTTAATGGCGCAGACGTCTATGTTGTACTGAGCCCTATTGAGTCCACTCAGAGTTTGACACGTGTTGAAGTTGGACAGGGCATGCTATCGTGCAAGTTGATGAACATGTCAGGAACAGTAGCAAGATATTATAAATATCTTCCAAGTCTTTAGTGAGGACCGCAGAGGCTCTGTAAAGTGTTACAGAGGTTCTGCGGTATGGTCCTTTGTAGATCAGTCTTCACCGGATTCTGAGTCTTTGGTCTTCTTTGCGCTTATGACAGAGCTTCTGTAGGACGCCTCTGTAGCTTCTGTAGCTTCTGTAGCTTCTGTAGCTTCTTGACCTTGATCTCTCGGTAAGTTCGGCAGAGCCTCTAGAAGAGGCTTTCTTCACTTAGCCTATTTTTCACTACTTGTAACTACTTTCTATGATTAGGAAGATTGAGGCTAACAACTAGACTTCTTATTACAAAAAGACCTATGCTGATTAGATTGTTGTTTTGAAAATTCTCTGGTTCGAGTAGCCTTCTGTGGACCCTTTCTTCTGTGGTGAACTTCTGCAGGCTTCACTGTCATAGAAGCAAAAGACTTGTTATTTTCAACCCACTTACCTTTTTGTTGCCAAGGTAATTTTTCTTTAAAAGGCCCAAAAGGTTTAGCTTCTTTTGAATAGAGAGAGGATTTTTCCTTTCCAGGTTTGTTTTTCTCAAGCTCCACAGAGGTTTTGGTTTGTACACTTGTCCACAAAATCCGGGCAAATAGGAACACTTGTGATTATCTCCTTAGGAGTCATTGTTCTGTTAAGAATTTCAGAAGAAATTTTAAGTCCCTCTATATCACAAGGATCTATTCCTGATTCAACTGAATAAGTCTCAGATTCATCAGAGGATGAGTCATCCTCATATACAGAGGTTGAGTCACTTTGGTCTCTGTCGACAGAGGCTAGATTTTCCGAGCAAGTGTTGTACTCTCTTTCTTCCTCTCTTTCGGGGATATTTTCTAAGTCAACAGAAGTGTTCATCTGTAACGACCCGTCTATCCCATAACATACATAATATATAACAATTAACATTTCATACACAACGTCGTTACTTTCATAACAAAATACATAATAATTCACATTCGGTCTCAAAGTCTCAAAACTATACAATACAGAAATGTAAACATATCATAATCTTCATCAGCTTGCAATCGCCTCCTATGCTTTATTCTTCCCTTTGTTAACCAAAGATCCTTGACCTGGAATACATATTTTTGAAAGGAAAATGAGGGTTAGACCTAATGGTCCAGTGAGATAATCCCTGTCATTTCAAAATCATTATAAGACCATTTCACATAATACTTTGTATCAAAATAGTTTATATAAACCTTTCGTCAAAACACCCATATACCATAATTATATAAATACCACACCAAGATTTGTGCACCGTGTAATTCCCCTCCTTCTCGTTTCCATGGCCAAATTAGTTGGTAGCAAGCCAACTAATCATCGTCACTGTACCCAAATACAGTCAACTCCGCTGCGATCACACACAGCCCCGCTGCAATTACCTACAGCTCCACTGTAATTCCATACAGCTCCGCTGCATTTCCATACAGTTCCGCCGACTAATAGATCGGCTAACATATCCTCGTGTGGTGCAATTCTCATGTAAATACAATATATATCTCAATATATCATATTGTCATTTATATACACATAATCATATTCCTACCACATAATCATCTCATATATATACACATATATATGTATCACAGTTTAAAAACGTTTTAAAGTAAAACTCACCTCGAATGCTTACAAAATCCTTCCAAGCCTTTTTCCAAAGATTCGGTCTATCAATCCAAATCCACAGAGTCTCCAATCACTTCCAAATGAATCAATTTGATGCCTTTACCCTTCTTTTCTTCTTCTCCCTTTTTCTCTCAAAACACACACATAACACCTACTGATTTTCTGCTGATGTGAGGATAACTTGACACCTAATCAGATATTATTAACTTAATTTACCCATCTAGTGTCTAAACTCTTCATTAAAGACTAAAACACCTTTATCTTATAAACATATCCAAACTTACCCTAAATAGTAACTTTAAGGTTAAATAAACTTAACGGAATTGAATTTATAACTAACGGATTTACCCGGGGTATTACATCATCAAGGATTCCTCAGAGAGATTTTGGTCGTCAGAGGATGTACAGTGATTTTCATAAAAGTTGTTTTTCACGATTTCCATTAACTCTTTTTCAGAAATATGTTTAAGTTTTTCTTCTGTGGAAGCGGGCATATACTCAGGTTCCTCTGTCGATAGTTTCTTCTCAGAATCTATAGTGCAGACAAAGGCAACCTGGGATTGAGTCTCGGGTTCACCAAACTTAAAGATTCCTATCTGATCTTGTGTTTTCAGATATTTCTTAGGTTTGGAAGCTCTTTTGACAGAAGCTGATGATGGTAGATTTGTGTTTTCAAACCGCACATTTATCATATTCAGAGGTTTCCTAATGTGAGGTTCCCCAGAGACTTTTCGTCTTTTGCTCATAGAGAGTAAGTTTGGAAATCCGGGTTTTCTTGTATCACCTATACAGAACAGAGATGACAGAGACTTGTTTCTTTTGGTTCCAGTGTATGGATCTATATCACAGAAGCCAATTCCCCGTCTCCCTATTTGTGTATTTATCTTTTCATATACCATCTGTGCATCTTGATATTTTTTCATTAAATGATCTCTTCTGAGTAGGTCTTGATGAAGTACTTCTCTTTCCTTTTGAAAATAGTGTTTAAGAGCAAGAATGTTCATTCTGTCGCTCTCAACATCCATAAGTTCTTTCGATTTAGCTTTTAATGCAGAGTTGAGTTTTGTAATCTTTTCTTTCAAAGGATTTAGATGTTTATTCCAATTTGTTTCAATCTCTTCCTTTTCTTGAAATATTTTTGCCTTTTCTAGAGTTAGAAGTTTTGTTTCTCTCTCAAAAAATGCAAGTTTCTTTTTAATGTTCTCACAAGTCTTTTTAAGTTCAGTATGTTCAATAGTTAGCTTAAGTAAATTAGCTTCTGTTTCATCAGAGGAAGAGTTAGAAGTGGATACCTCACTATCGGAATCTGATGAGCTGACCTCTGCCATTCCACAGAATAAGGCGTTCTTGTCGCATTCATCAGATGATTCATCTGACAGCCAGTTCTCCTGGTTTACCATTAGTGACTTCTGAGCATAGTAGTCCGCTTTCTTTTTGTAGTACGCATAATCCCTCTTAGGGCGGTTTGGTTTGCTCCTGCAGTCAGCAACATAGTGACCAGGCTTGCCACGATTGAAACATCCTTGGTTATAGGGAGCGTTGCCAGCTCTGTCGTCTGACCTCTGTCGGTCACCACCTCTTTCTCCTTTCTCACCTCCGTCATTCGAAACATCTCTTCCTTGGTTCCTTGGTTCATACTTCTCTCCTCTGTCATCCCTTCCATCACGTTCATAACCCTTCTTCTTGTATCCTCCTCTTCCAAACTCTTTTGTCAGCAGAGCTAATGATTTAGCTATCGAGGCCATCGTTGCCTCTTCTTCTATCACCTCATCTTCAGAGCTATCGACAATCATCACTTTCTTCTTTTTCTCCTTATTCTCATTCTTTTCCTCCTCTTCCACAACTTTCTTAGGCTTCTCCTTTGCCTCTGTAGTCTTCCCCACAAGTGCCAGAGGCCCAGCAGTCTGAGTTTTTTCCTGGGCGATTTGGGGTTCTTGAGCTGCCAATGTTCCATAAAGATCTGATAGGCTCTAGGTGTCTAGATCCTGATTTGTTTGTAGGGACATAGACAGTTGGAGCCATTCTTCGTTGAGACTCTTTAAGAACATGACATTGTTTTCTTCTGAAGTTCTGTGGATCCCAAACTTCTTGCACTTGTTTATCAAGGAGTTAAACTTGTCATACGTAGACTGCAGAGACTCTGTCGGCAGAGCTTTGAATGAGTAATACTCATTGATACATTGGGCTCTGCGATTTTTCTGAGTTTTAGCACCTCCTTCCAATTGTTTCTCCAGTTCCTTCCATGGATCGTATACAGATTCACACGCATCTAGGGATTGGAAGAGGTTATTGGGGATGGCCATTATCAGAATTCGTTTTGCCTTCTGTGCCAATTCGTATTTTGCCCAGTCAGGATCAAACCATTTATCTTTTGACTTAGGTTTCTCGTGCGCAGGAATTTCTGGAGTGTCATCTGTTGCAGGTACACGTGGTACAGAGAGCATGGGAATGAAAGGAGGATTGTGGATGTAGTAAAGAGCTTCTTTGTCAGTACCCTTGAAGAAATGAATCATTCGTATTTTCCACTGAGGGTACTTATCTCTGACTAGAGTGGGTGGTTTAGTCAAAGAGCCGGCAGAGAAATAGTTGTTGGTGTTCGCCATTTTTGAAATGGTTTTGAAGTACCAGAAAACAGAGTATGAACTTTAACTTTTCAGATGATGGGTCAGATCTTTAGAAAAGAGATTATAAGCTTGAATAAACTTTAAGCAATGCACTAAAATTGATAGTTTTAACCTAGAAAATAGATTATGCAGATTTACCAAAATCGAACAGGTCGAGAATAGCAAAAAAAAATATTCTATTTGAAATATGCGAAGAACAGGTCAAAATCTAACCAAGTTTCTACCAAAAATCATTGTAAGAGAGGATCTCTTGATATAGTAGATCAAGGATGGCTCTGATACCAATTGTTAGTTCCTATTTTACTTAACAATGATGATTATATCTATTAGTTCGAAACAGAATAATGTGCGGAAGCGTTTTAGAGAACTAATAAGATATTTAAGGCATAAGAACACACAATAACCTACTGTATATTGATATAAATGGAACACCGAAGATTAAACATGAATTCTACTCTTAAGGATGTGTGTGTTGTGCAAAGCTTAATAGAAGAGCTCAACATGAGTCTTGTATTTATACTATTCATCAGGGGACATGTTCTAGACATTAAGGACTAAAGGTACAAGACACGATCATGAAACTGCCACTGGTACAACGTTAACATAGTGCGCCGCAATTCTGCAACGGCTGAAACCCATCAGAGTTTGACACGTGGAATTGCCAGGGCACGCCTTGTACGAATGATCTTCAGGATCTTCGTAGAGCAGAGATCGTG
This sequence comes from Saussurea involucrata, assembly GCA_033807775.1. Lineage (NCBI taxonomy): Eukaryota > Viridiplantae > Streptophyta > Magnoliopsida > Asterales > Asteraceae > Saussurea > Saussurea involucrata. Next base: position 104,665,502 of record CM066314.1, on the reverse strand, counting down.
AAAAGCACGATCGTCTTCGTCTTGATCTTCATGAATTCTTCTAAGTCTTCATACCACATAGGCTCTGTCAAGTTTGGCAAAGGCTCTGTGGCCTTGTCCTTTGTGAGAGTCTTAAGATGAGTCTTCACTTGATCTTCTATCGGTGTCTTGGCAGAACCTCTGTTGATGTCTATACTTAGTCTAAATTTCAATATTTCTATAAATAGTAGAAGTTGGAGCTAACACCTCAATTTCACTTCCAACGAATCCAATTTGAAGCCCTAACCTTGCTTCTTCTTCCTCTTCTTTTCTTCCCAAAACACACACACACACACACACTCACTGATTTTTCTAACTTATGAAATATCAGTAAACAAAAAGGGTTATATCAACCCCAATTTACATCTTTGGCTTGAACTATACAAGAATGACTAAAACATCCTTAAACTTATAAACTAACCCAAACTTACCCTAAACATCCAATTTTAAAGGTAAATAAATTTAACGGAAAGAGAATTTAACTAACGAACTTACCCGGTATGACAATAGGTGTAATGGGCATCTCGTATTCCAGACTAGGATCTGGTACTTCAGTTTCAGTGTGACGAGTTCGGTTAAACATAGCTTGTATATTTGCTTGCAGTCTTCCAATTTCAGCGGTCAGATTGAACTCAACCTCCAGTTCTGCCCCTACCTCGTTATCCACCCCTTCCCCTTGTCCCGATTGTTGGATTTGTTCTACTAGGATTTCCTTCTTCCTCTCTATTCGTACGTCGAGTACCACTTGCCATTCTATAGATTTCAACCAGGTTAATATACACGTAAACACATACCCAATATAATAAGGTTTTCCAGTTCAAACATGTACCTGTAAGTTCATGATTACACTGGCCAAATGTAATTTGAAATTACCTTACATGATGTTCCTTCTACCTTTTATATTTAGCATCCCAAGGTTCTAAAATAATAGGGACATCCTACTTCACATGCAGTTTAAGTCTATGTATGGATCCTAATACCTAAATCCCTTAAACCAGGGCTCTGATACCATCTGTAACGACCCGGTTCCCAAACATACACCAGATAACATATTTTACATAACAGTGTTTCATAACAATAGATACATCATATAACAAGTACGGTCCCTTAGTCTTTACAACTATAATAAGTATTTCATTACAAACTTTTTGTTTTGCCAATTAATTTACATTATATCTAATAACGAAGTTATAAGTGCAAAACACGTCATGATCTCCCAAAACATAAGTCTTCCAAAAGCCAGTCACAGATTACCCTTTTCACTTGCTCTTACTTGATCCACGACCTGGAATACATATTTTTAAAACAAAATGAGGGTTAGACCTAGTGGTCTAAGTGAGAAAATCTCTGTCAGTTTAAATTCATTTGCACAAACACCATATACATAACACAAATATGAATACCAATTATGACTCATGCATTGTGTACTTTCCTGTCTCATTCCCATGGCCATATTAGTTGGTTGCGAGCCAACTAATCAATTTACTCCGCTGCACTAATATACAGCCAACTCCGTTGTCCCTCCGTACAGCCAAACCCCACCGGTCCTAAGTCCGGCCAACGTGCACTGGTGTAGTGTAATACTCGTATAAATATAATATACACCTCAATATATCATACTTCATACATATGCACATTATTACACTACTTATCACATTCTCAATCCACATATATGTATTCCAGTTTGAAAACATTTTAAAGTAAAACTCACCTGTTTGCTTATAAAACCGCTTCCAAGCTTTTCCCAAAAGATTCAGTCTTTCACCCAGAATTCACAGAATCTGAAATAATTTAAATGCAATTATCTCCTTACCAATTAAACATATAAGACTTAGGGGATGTTTGTTTATGGCTTAATAAGCTTAATGGACTATATATCTTATTCGCACAACTATATCTTATTGTTTGTTTGGGGCTTACCGAGTAAGCCCATGGCTTATTCGCTAAGCAATCCTGGACTCCTTGTATCCACTCAGCTGTAAAAAAGACTGCTACTACCCCTCTCTAAAATAACAAATCTTGCCTAAAACCTAAAGAGCCTTTCTCTAAAATCTCCCAGCTTTCTTCGATTCCTCTTCCTCATCGTCTCCTCCTCATTCTTGATGGCATCTAGCCAGATCTCTCGTTTTCCTCGCTGAAATCGCTTGCTTTCGTTTGCACCATCAAAATCGTCCCCCCTGAAGAGGTCACAGAAGTCGTCCCTGTTGAAGAGGTTAGAAAGAGATTCCCTTCAAAATGGTTTTGTAAAGTTCATGTAATGGGTTTAGAAAGTTTCCAGATTTCGTAATGTTTCCAGATTATAAATTTTTAAGGTTTCCAGGTTTTGTATGTTTTTAAATTTTTTTAAGTTTCCAGGTTATGATTTCATCCCTAAAATGATTTTATGTTTTGTTTAAAGCATATGTGTTACTTCAGCTTTTGGTTCATATTTTACAACTTCTTTTTTATTCTTTTGCTTCTTTTACTTTAAGCAAGATGGATGGTTGTCCAATGATACTCGTTTTTGTATAATAAAAAGTTTTTGCAGATGAGGTGTTTGATGAAATGAATGAATAGAAGTTTGGCTTGTATTTAGGTGTTCTTCAATGGATTGTTTTAGGTTTGATGTTCCATAACAAATTTTTGTCTGGTAATAGATTGTTGTTGGGAGTTGGGAGTTCTTCAATCAATTATTTGGGCTTGATGAAAGACCATCCATGGATCATTTTCTTTCAATCAATACTTCTAGATTCGTCATTTTTCTTTCATCTAGTACTTCCAGATTGTTGCCCAAAGTGTTGATAAAAAGTGGGTGGGTATTTGGAAGTAAAGTATTTTTTGGTATGATGTGATGATAATTATTACGTAATTAATTGTTGATTGTTTAGAAATTTTAAGAACAAAAAAAAAACAGAAGGGTAAAATTGTCATTTTCATCATTTAGATAATTTATTCAGCACAACAAACAAACAACAATTTATCTAATCCATATAGCCAACTTTATCTATACAATCAACTTTATCCATACAGGACTTAATGAAAAACCAACCAAACAGCCCCTTACTAGTAGGCTAAGAAATCTAGCTAAATCTATCTAACTCTTATCCTCAAAAGTGACCAATCAACCAAAGTTTCTGGATACCATAAAACTGTCCGGACATCATAACTTACCGGATACATCATACTTACCGGCATCTCAAAGTACCGAACACTAGACCTGTCCGGATAACACAACTTTCCGGACACCATACTCTCCGGACAACATAGCTTTCCGGGCATTACAACTTTCCGGATAATACATAATAAACAAAACTTATCGGAAACCTCATACTTCTGGGAACCTTAGTTCCGGAAACCTCACGTCCGGAAACCTCTGAACTCAGTTGGTTCTAATTTTAACCCATAATCGATTGAAACTATTACAAATCAAAAAATTGACAAATCTAAACCGATAGGAATCTAGTACTATCGATTACAAACACAAAACATAAAAGGAACATACCTCAATTTCACTTCCAACGAATCCAATTTGAATCCCTAACATTGCTTCTTCTTCCTCTTCTTTTCTTCCCAAAACACACACACACACTCACTGATTTTTCTAACTTATGAAATATCAGGAAACAAAAAGGGTTATATCAAACCCAATTTACATCTTTGGCTTGAACTATACAAGAATGACTAAAACATCCTTAAACTTATAAACTAACCCAAACTTACCCTAAACATCCAATTTTAAAGTTAAATAAATTTAACGGAAAGAGAATTTAACTAACGAACTTACCCGAGTTATTACAAGATGGATATGTACCGTCGTTACACCATATTCTCAAGGCATAAGGGCGATCGTACCTTGGTTCTGAAAACTGCGGTCAACGACCGCAAATGGAAGACCATGTACGTCTTTGTGCGGGTAGCGACACTGGACCCCGACAGTGATTGGATCAGGTCTGGATGGAAATGACTGGTAAGTGTTCCTTCGATTTCTTTTCGTTCGACCTAATCTTTCTTTTCTCTCGATCACCTAACCACTCTTTCTTCTGCCTTACAGGAGAATCTCAGGCGAAAGTGCCGTCTGCGATGTCTAAAAAGGCGGCTCAAGCCGAATTGGCTCGCAAGGCGAGGGAGAAGAGAAAAGAGGCCCCGACAACTGGGTCGGGGGTCCTGAAGAGGACAAGGATGCCCGTCCCGAGGGAACCGTCTTTGAAGACGGGCAGCTCGTTGAGAGTCGTCACGCCTGAGAAGGCGAAGGCGTCGACCGCGTCCATCGAGAAGACTTCCAACGCGATCGACGCAACACCTATCGACCCTGCGCATCCGGCGAAGTCGACGGCGTCCCCTACTGTCACGTTGGCCCCCTCGTCGGCCGACAAGGGCAAGGGACGAAACTGTTCCCTCATTTGGGAAAGTATCAGCTCCCCTCTTTCAGGAAGCGCTTCCACGGGGTCCCATGTTGCTGGACTAGCGTTCATGGTAAGTCTTTCTTTCAAGAATTTGTTTTATTTTATCGATGTTTACTTTGTCGAATATTTGTTAACAATGATTTTCATGTTTTTCAGACGTTGCAGTCTTCTTTGGCCCTGCATGCCGAGACGACGAGGATCGAGGGTCTAGTGTCTTCTGCTCTTAAGAGAGAAGACGCGGCGTTGGAGAGGGAGAAGTTTGCTTTGGCACGTGCTGAAGATATGTCGGTACGACTGGACGACGCGTTGAACGAGCTGGAAGCCGTCGGACACGCTAAGGACGAGGTGAACTCACATCTGAAGAAATCCTTGTCTCTGATCGCCGACCAAAGGGAGGAGCTGGACAGGACGAAGGAGTCTTTGGCCATGAAATATAAGGAGGTCGAGGAGTCCAAGTCCAAGGCGGCGGACCTGGAGAAGAAGGTGAGGGAGCTCAAGGATGAGGGTGCATCCACTTATGCCTTGGCTCGACTGACCGCACGGGCAGCGATCATGCGGCAGCACCTGTCGGGGAAGAACCCCCTCGCGTCCGCGACGGACGAGCTAGCCTTCTTCTTGGCCAAAGTCGGGTCTGAGAGAGATCTCGATTCTGACGATGAAAAGGAGGCCGAGGAAGAAGAGGTGGACGAGGGCCTCCAGGGTGAAGCCTCAGGCAAAGACGCGGTTGTTGATCCTCCTTTGCCTTAGAAAAATTTTGAGTTTTGTTTTTTGAATGCTCGATCATTGGTGGTCGAGTTACTTAGATGTAATCGTTTATTTCGTGAATGAAACTTTAGCTTCCTGTTGAACTCATGTGTTTATTTTGACTCATACGTGTCGCGGACAAGTATGATATTAATCGCGAAAATTATTAAATATAGAACAAACAAGGAATCGTGCGACTTAGGCATCCATTGTAATTACAATGATTAGCGCACAAGTCATAAGACATTTATACTTTCAGATCATGTTGGAAAACATATGTACATACGACCGAAGCATTCATTCAGAATATGAAACTTTTCTAAGTTAAGAAACTTAGATTGAAGGGTCGTTAGACCTTGTGATCGTACAATTAGATCGTACGACGAACTTAAATCATGTGTCTCTGAGATAGAATAATCAAGTCACATACCTGATTACTTATGTCGTGCGACCTTGTGAGATTAAAGTCGTGTAGTAGACTTTAGCAGTCTTATGGCGTGTGATCTATGATAAAACAATGTCAGAGGTTGGTCGTTGGCTAGCCAACGACCCTCCGATGCTTAAGTTAGTAATCTTCGTGGTAAAAAATCGTATGAAAGATAGAAAAGGACTCAGAAGACATACCTTTTCGGATGTGTTACACTAAAGCTACGTGGGATACCTCGATTGTCGAGGGTTTGGAGTCGATAGACATCTTTACCCATGACTTGTCAAGATCTTCAAGTCAGGCTTGCCTTGGTCCAGGACGACTTCCCAGACCTGCAACTGCTAAATGGCCTACCTCCGCGGCTTTGGGGTGGTCTTATAGCAATCACGGGCAACTTTCGGCTCACTTTTGATCTCCTGGACTCCACACGACGTAGGGAACTTTATGGTCTGGTGGTACGTCGAAGGGACGACTTTCATTTCATGGATCCACGGTCGACCTAAGACGATGTTATAGGCCGACGAGCAATCAATAACGTTAAACTTGGTCTGCTTGTTGATTCCTCCAGCATAGACAGGCAAGGTGATCTCTCCAAAGGTACTCGTCGCTTCTCCATTGAAACGGACCAAGGTTGTCGAACGTCGGGTGATTTCCGATCGATCGATTCCCATGGCCTTCATGGTGTCAAGGAAGACGACGTTAGCTGAACTGCCTCCATCGACCAAGACTCGCGGGTTAAACAATTATCGATCGTGAGTTGAATGATCAACCCGTCATGATGCTTCTGATACGAGTTGCCGAGGTCGTCTTGGTCCAACGTGATTTTCATGGCTTCTAATTCCAGATCTCCTTTTGGTCTTGATGAGCGCGGGATAGGTCGATCATCAGGTGCCTGGCTGGCATGGCGTTTGGCTGCGGAATATGTCAGACCGCACACGTCGGAACCACTAGTGATGCCGTTGACGACTTTCGCATGCTCGGGGGTCGGTGGTCGAGATTGTCCACATCAGCTGCTTGTACTGCGTGATGTGCTCCATCGGATCAGTTATCCCTGAATACTTGGGCGTGAAAGAGGGAATATTATACTTCTTCGGGACGTCGACGGTCGCAAACGTATCGACGAAAGGCGACGCCTGAAATCCCGAACGAGGCTCGACATCGACGGGTATGGCTGCCCCCGATAATTTAGCGAGCAAGGATATGACGCGTTCGTTCTGATCTTCTAGCATCTTCAACCGCTGGGCGACGAGGTCGTTGGGATCGGGATTCACACCTGTCGGAAGTTTAACTCTTGAACTAGTGCCATTTCCGTACGACGAGCCATTGGCGTCCCCGTTGAAAGGGACGAAATATGGCTGAGATCCATTCTGAAATGGTTGAGACCCATTCTGAAATGGCTGAGACCCATTCTGCATGGGTGGCGGCCTTATATGCTGAAGAGGAATCATCCCGAACTGGGGATTTGGGTTGAACGTCCCCTGCTGCTGGTTCTGCATGAATGGGCCTAGTTGATGATTCTGACCGAACGGTCCTGGTCCTGGATTCTGAACGAATGGACCTGGATTCTGAACGAATGGACCTGGAGCTGGATTCTGGACGAATGGAGCAGACCCTGGATTATGGACTAAAGGAGCGGATCCTGGATTCTGACCGAACGGTCTTAGTCCTGGATTCTGAACGAATGGTCTTGGACCGTTCTGCGGTCCGAATGGATTCCTCAGTCGCGCGATTTCCTCCGCAGCCCTTCGACTTTGCTCGGCCATGACATTGATTTGATTTCGCGCAACTTCTAACTCCTGATACATTTGGGCAATGAGTTGCTCTTGATTTCCTTGCGCTGCCATTTTCCTGAAACAGAAACAAGAAGAGACTCCAAGAAACCATTAGTAAGACGCACGTTTGTCGAAGATTTTCTCTAGATGACGTCCCACGGATGGCGCCAAACTGTTAATGCCAAAAATCGTCCAGAAGGATAACTTAAGGTTGATTGTGGAGCTTAACAGCTAAAGAAAGGAATCGTTCGACAAAACAATGCGATAACGACGAAAATACAAATGAGACAGAGATTTTGGTGATGCGGGAAAAACCTCAACGATATCCTTGTGTTTCGGGTGTCGAAGTACAATGATTACAATACAAATGAAAGAAAGACTTTAAATGTAAAGTAAAACAGGTGTATCGAATGTAAAATTGGTGCGTCTGTTTGTCCCGAAGGCTTATACAAGTTTGTAGAAAGGGGGGGGGGTTGAATACAAACACACAGATTTTACTTTTCTAAATTGTTTATTGATAAATCATTAACAATTTACAGCTTGTTGCGGAAACAAGATTAAGGATAAACCTAAATCTAAACAAGTTGGAACACTAAGGTTTCTTGCACTAAGACAGATAAGGAAATTACTAATAATAACCTATCTTGAGATAAGAGATTGAACTTGTCCAGAGTTAGCAAGTTACTTCAAATGAAGTGGGTTCATCTCTTTATATACTGCATGCATTTAATGCAAGTCAGTATACACATTACACGTGTCATCAGCTGGTTGGTTGCATGTCATTGACCTTTGTTGACAACCTTAGTAGCCGTAAGGATGAACAGTGTAGTATCAGAGTGGTTGTACGAATTCAGACAGTCGGAGGTTCTTTTCTGACATTTCGTATGGAGTCGTGCAAGGGGGGTTAAGACAAAAGTACTTTGTACGGAGGACTTCATGATCAGCTTTCGTTGATTCAGCGATTATCATTTTCTATTCAGCGAATGATAAAGTTCAGCGATAGCTGAAGTCTTGTACTTGATACTTCACGTTGAGTGGACAAATCTGAGTCTTCGCTGATCCGCATCAGTTCATTATGAGGCTTGTCGCTGGTTCTTGAGCTTGATCTTCGACTTCAGCGTAGAACCTATGTTGTCGTGAAACTTGTCTTCAGGGATCATAAGTAAACAACTAACTTATCAGCGATCATCATAATGACTGAACAGACTCAGAGTATTAATGGTGAACAGTGTTCGCTGAATGTTTAATTTAAAGAGCGAGAGTTCCTATCAGCGGTACTGTAAGATCTTTGTACTTATCAGCGATAGTGAAACTCTGATACATATTGTTTACTTACAATTTTCACTAAGTATAAGAGAGGGTCATTATCAAATCACTGAGGGTTTGGATCAACAATCTCCCCCTATTTGATTATGACATAGCAACAAAGAAAATTGCTATTTTAATGAAAACATAAGGATAAAAAGAACTCATAAAATATTTGTCCCTTTTACTGTTTTCTAGGATCTTTTCAGTACTGATGGAGTAAAGTACATTCGCTGAAATCTTTCTTTAAAACTTTGAATCAGGTTACAAAGAGAAATGGAAAGATTACAAGTACGAGCGAAATAAATTACAAGTACAGAAGAATAACTTATACAATAGAGAAATAGGCGATCATATCAGTTTGTAAAGGGTTCTTCCTTAATGAGAAGTTCATCAAGGGTCATTGATGTGGTGGGAATCATCCAGTCAGGGACGGTTACACCTTGTTTTCTTTTGATCAGCGCTTCTTCAAAAATCAAGGGTTTCAGATGTCGTGCCTGGGGGTCATTCCTGAAGTCACACCAGTAGATGAGATCTCTCAGCTGTTCGATGGGAGTGATGTGAAGTTCAGAGATGCGTTGAAAATGCTTTCCACCATCGTAGTCATGGAAAAATATCCTGTAGGGTTCGCTTATGACTTTTCCAAGAATGAAAGTCTCACTAGGAGGAAGAGATGTGTCAAGCATGGAAAGATCAGGATCAGGACCAAGTATTTCAGCACGTGAAAAACTAATACCTGTTTCATTTCGTATGATAGGGCCATCAATTGAAGATATAGATTTCTTCTTCTTCGTTGAGGCCTTTCTTTTCTGACTTTCGAGAGGAGGAGGAGGAGGAGGAATATCCACACATGAGTAGACTAAGTCAATTTGTTTGTTGATCAGCTTTTCAACATGTTCCTTGTACTTCGACTTGGACTTCTGGATGGCTAACCTGATCTCCAACCATTCAGAGAGACCGTACTTCGTTATGGCTTCAGCATAGAATTTTTCGTACTTCTTATCTTCTCTAAATATCTCGATTTCAGCGATTGAAACAAGGGTTGTTCTTCCAGAGATGAATACCTTGTTGATTTTGGCAGGAGAGTCTCTGTAGTTGACCTTTTCTTTGCACCAGGCTAATGTGGACTGAGACACAGTTCTCTTTTCTTCAGTTATTTTCTTGGCGTTTTCCCAGAGCTGACGTTGAACATCAATTGGAACTCTTTTCAGCTTGGGGTCTTTTATTGCTCGTTTAGAAAGCTGGATGGCGTATTCTCTGTCCTTTTCTTCAGCTTCCTTTCTTTCAGCGATTGGGCGTTCAGCTCTGAGGTGTTCCTTGTATTCCTTTTTGGAAATTATGAACTTTGGAGGAACTGAAGGAAGTTGATCACGCCTCGGAATGATTCGCTGATCCTCGAATCGCTTTATTATTTCCTATCTTCTTTTGTGATCCTCTTTACTTAGCTTTTGAGGAACTAAGGAAGGTCTGCGATTGTGCGAGAGTAGCTGTTCTTCTGGTTCATCAGTCTCAGAGATTAAATCTAAGACTGGGATTATTTCTTCAGCAGCAGTTGGTACAGTTGTGGAGCCTTCAGCGATATCCTCAAACAGGGGAGAGGATTAGCTGAAACACATCGATCTTACAAGTAAGAACTTGGTTAGAATCAGATAGAGAAAATTGGTTCAAGTGTATAAGCTTGGGTAGAAGAACTGATATTGTATAATACAAGAGGGATGGAATGAGAGATGTTTAGTGTACATGACAAACCGGCTTTTCAAGCAAGATCGTCAGATTGTCATCTTCAGCGACGCTTTTGCCTTTGCCTTTCTCAGCTCCAGAGGCTGAGGGCTTTGTCTTTGTCCGCTCCCCTGAAGGTTCATTTATCGAGATTCCCTTAAGAGCTTTGATCTTCGGAGCATGTTTGACGATAAAGAGGTCATCGTCATCTTCGTCATCATCATCATCGTTCTTTGGAGAAGAGGATGGTTCATCATCAGGGATGTCGACGGATTCATCATCTTCTGCTTCGGATTCAGTTTTATCAGCTTCTTCTTCGAGTTGCTCCCCCTCAGATACAGAGGCGAGCTTCTCGGTTTCCTCAGGGTTTTCATCTCCGTGAGGTCCAGCGGTGGTTTCTTCAGCATCCTTCTCTCCCCTGATAGATTCATCATGGGAAAGGTCTTCAGCGCTCTTTGAGAGATCTTCAGCGCTCTTCTCCCCCTCTTTTTCATGATGACTGGGGGAGGAATGTGTAGATTCAGCAGCGTTGGTAGGTTCTCTGTCTTCTTGGCCAGAGAGACCTATACAAACTTCAATCTTTGCTATTCTGTCTTCAAGGCCAGAAATAGCAGGATTGATCTTCTTCAGCTCAGTGCGATCCGCCGCTGTGAAGTTGTCAGATGCAGGGACAGGAGCAGGAGCATGATCTGGAGTATTCGCTTTGTGTAGCAGTTTCTCGATCATCGTTTTCATCGAACTAACATCGGTCTTTACAGAGCCTAAGTCAGTCTTCACGGCAGACATATCTCCCTCTAGATGTCCAACCGATGTCTTCAGCGTTGTAACCTCGCTGGACATGGATGAAACTGAATTTTTGAGAGAGGTGTAGTCTGTGTAGATGTCAGCGAGCACCTTGGTGAAGTCGCTGAGAGTTTTATCAACTTGCTTCAAGTCATCTGTGGAAGCCTTCTTCTCCAACACCGTTGTCAGCTTGTTCAGATTCTCTCCAGCGTTTGTTACAGCTGTAGAGTTATTAGTAAGAGTGGTGGTGAGATCTGTCAGCGTTGTCTCCACAGTTTTCAGAGAGGCGTTGATATCTCCCAAATTAGGACCTGTAACATATAAAAACTTGTGAACATAGGAAAACTCAGAAGTTTGGGGTTTAGTCACAGTGTTTATGGGTTGGTGTGTACCTGCAGGAGGATTTGTGAATTCATCAAAATCACGAGTTCCTGAGTAAAGTTCCATGTCATCTTCAAAAGTGCCCATGGATTGTCCTGCAGGTCCTGTCTTCATCATTCTTGGAGAATCAGCTTTAGGTTCCGTAGAAATGATGGAAGCTCCAGCGAGATCTGGAGTAGAGACCAAATGAGTGGAGGGAGGAGCGAAGGATAAGAATGGGGGTTGGGTTATGAGTTCAGCATTGGATTCCTTGAGCGAAGGATAAGAAGGAGGTTGGGTAGGTTCCAAGTTTGTAGCTTCAGCGTTTAGAGGAGCTGAAGTTGGGATTAAAGGGATGGCTTGTTCAGGTGTGGCAGAGCGTACCACTGAACGTTCCTTCAGCTCTGCAGAAAGAGCTGAGGAGTCTTCAGCATGAAATTACTGGGGTTGCTCCTTTGTTTTCTTGATCCTTTTAGAATCAAGTGGGGTAGAAGAATGTTTCCTTTTCCTATAAGGAGAGGATTTTGTGGCCAGGGTATCAGCGATGGGTATTGTCGCTGAAGGAGCCACAGAATAAGAAGAAGAAGGGTTGAGAAGAGACAGGAGTGTAGAAAGACGTACCTCATTCACCATTGGTTTGAAGTCGAGTATCTTTGGGCCGACCTGAGAGAGTTTCAGGTCACCTTCAGTTGGGTAGCTCTCTTTCAGGCCATATTGGAAGACGACGCTGATGAATCGGGGGTAAGGAACCCATGGAGGTCTGTCAGCGACGGTGTCCACTCATAGAACTAGGTCATCATAGATAATCGATGCCCAGTCTATGTTGAGACCTTTCAGCAGTGCATATCCCATTTCTTGTTGAAGTTTAGCGGCTTGGTCAGAGGAGCCGCTCTTTGCAGTCATGCAGCTGATTAGATGAGCGAAGATGAAATTCATCTCGCTGGGCATTTTCGATTTCTTCATAATCGTCAGCTTCTTCTCGGGCTTCTTGTCTCTGCCGATTTCCCATACATAGCCCATTGCATCGAAAAATGCAATGATGGCTTCCCTGTCTGAGTTTTTCTTGGGGTCAGGGAGGGGAACAAAAGGTTTTTCCTTGGTAGCGATGGGAAGGCTGAGAGCTTTGCGAATAATGGCAGGTGTGATCTTCATGGTGCCATATTCGATGTCACAGAGGATGCAATCGATTGTTTTGGAGGGGTCTTTGGCTGAAGGTAGTTGAGAGTGTCTGGCTGAGTACCAGAAATGTGAGAGCAAAAGATGATGAGCAGGAGGTGTTATGGTCTGGGCGGTGGAGATGCAGCAATTCTTTAGGAAATTCACAGCATCATCTAGATGTGTGACTTGCTTTCGAGGATGAAACTCGAAAAGCGCATAGAAGTTGTTCACCTTAGTCCAATCCAGTTTGTCAAGGGCAAACTTGACTTGAGGAGCCTTGAGGATGTCCACTTCCTCAGTATCAGCGGAGATGTTCTCAGCGGTAGCAGGAATGTTAGACGAAGCCATTTCTCTGTATTATCAGTTCAACCAAAGATGTTAACAAATAAGAATTATCTTAAAGTGGAAAGAATTTCCATTAAGATGGTTCAAATTTTATCCATTTCATTTAGACACAAATGTCTTAATGAAGATTAGGGTTTTTCTTGATTTTAAGAAATGAAATAGAAAACCCATTTATTCTTGTTATCCAGTTTTCTATGAAGAATTAGATTCTGGAAACGAATGAAGAACAAGTTTAAGATTTTCGCATTTAAACTTGAAGAACAACCATGAAATGGTTGTGTTCATAAAACCATGAAAGAAAATGATTTTATTTTAAGTTCTTTTGTTTGATCTTTTTAAACAAAGAGAAGATCAGAAACAAGTTATACGCATTTGGTAATTAATAAGAACATATTAACCTTGAAGTTTGATGAAGAAGATGATGAACAGTTCTTGAAGTTTGAAAGCACAAATGCAGCAGTGAATTCTTTCTTGCAGAGGAAGATTGATCGCCTAAAAGAAAAATATAAACAAAGAATTTGTTTATATAGAGATTTTTAGAAAGAGAAAATCTTGAGCGGGAAAAGATTTTTCATCATGACACGGACACGTGTTTGCATTTGATTGGTGAGTAAACGAAACGTGCAAACGTGTGTCAGAAAGAAGAACGTGCCGGGGTTTATCCGTTGCAATGACGTCACAACTGTCCTTTCATATTCTTGGTTGTCTCTGAGGTTTTGAAAAAAAAACTCAGGGATACTTTTGAAAACATGAAGCACTGAATAGAAATATCAATGAAGGTTTTAAGAAATTTCAAAATATCGCTGTTAAGGAATAGATATTCAGCGATTCATTTTGTTTTGAAATCTTGCATTTTCATGTGTTTGTCAGAGAGAGAAAACATACCTTGATATCAGGTTTAACCAAGTTTTAGTCAGAGAGAAGATGATTGAATGGGTTATACGAGTTGATTTTATCCTATCGCTGATTAATGTGAACCACTGAAGATTTTATCCTTCAAAGTTCAGCATTCCAAGCTCGCTGATGAGAAAGTTGAATCTTGTCTCATCAAGAGGTTTGGTAAATAAATCAGCTAACTGATAATCAGTTGGGATAAAATGAAGTTCTATATCACCATTCATCACATGATCTCTGATAAAATGATATCTGATTTCTATATGTTTGGTCTTTGAATGTAGTATTGGATTGTTTGCTATAGCGATGGCACTTGTGCTGTCGCAATAGATTGGAATTTTGGAGAGCTGAAGATCATAGTCTAGTAGCTGATTTCTCATCCACAAGACTTGAGAACAACAGCTTCCAGCAGCTACATATTCAGCTTCGGCTGTGGAAGTGGACACTGAGTTTTGCTTTTTACTTGTCCAACTTACCAGCTTTCCACCCAGGAGCTGACATCCTCCTGTGGTGCTTTTCCTATCCATTTTGCAACCTGCAAAATCACTATCTGAATAGGCGGTTAGATCGAATCCTGAATCTTTGGGATACCAAATACCTAGATTCGTTGTACCCTTAAGATATCAAAAAATTCGCTTTACAGCTTTCATATGAGATATCTTAGGTTCAACTTGATATCGTGCACACAAGCATGTTCTAAACATAATATCGGGTCGGCTAGCTGTAAGATACAATAGAGAGCCGATCATCCCACGGTTCAGCGTGACATTGACAGGAACACCCTTAGTGTCCTTATCAAGTGTCAGCGGTGGTGCCATAGGGGTTTTCATAGCTGAACTTTCAGGTAAGTCGAATTTCTTCAGCATATCTTTAACATACTTTCCCTGATTAATAAAAGTTCCTTTTTCAGTTTGCTTAATCTGAAGACCAAGGAAATATGTTAGTTCACCCATCATGCTCATTTTATACTCATCTTTCATTCTATCAGCAAAACGAGTACAAAGCTCAGGGTTAGTAGAACCAAATATAATGTCATCAACATATATTTGAACTAGAATGATATGACCTTTCACTTTTCTAAAAAATAGAGTTTTGTCAATCTTACCTCGCTCAAATTTTTCAATATGGAGATAAGTAGAAAGAGTGTCATACCATGCACGTGGAGCTTGTTTTAAGCCATAAAGTGCCTTATCCAGTTTATAAACATAACCTGGACGCTTAGAATCTGAGAATCCTGGAGGTTGTTCCACATACACTTCTTCATTCAGCTTTCCATTTAGAAACGCTGACTTAACATCCATCTGATGTACTTTGAAGTTTTTGTGTACAGCATATGCTAAGAATAGACGAATAGATTCAAGTCTTGCCACAGGAGCAAATGTTTCGTCATAATCTATACCTTCCTCTTGTCTGTGTCCCTGAGCAACAAGTCGAGCTTTGTTGCGAGTTACAGTACCATGTTCGTCCAACTTATTTCGATAGACCCATTTAGTGCCTATTACAGTTTTATCAGTTGGTCTCCGAACAAGTTTCCAAACTTTGTTTCTTTCGAATTCAGTCTGCTCTTCTTGCATGTCGCTGACCCAGTTTGGATCTTTGAGGGCATCATCTACTTTCTTTGGTTCAGTTAGTGAAATAAAATTTACAAATAAACAAATATTACCTACACTTCGTCAAGTCTGAATCCCAGCGTTTGGATCACCAAGAATTTTATCAATTGGGTGATTTATTGTCCATCGCTGAGCCGGAGCGTGAGACACTGACTCAACTTGAACTGGAGGAGCTGAAGATGAAGCTTCAGCGACGTCGGGAGTATCAGCCAAGAGAGGAATGGATGCAGTGGTCATTATATTCACTGATTGCTGAGAAGTAGATGGAATGTCTGAGACATTTGGTTCAGCGTTAGGTATAGTGTTTATTGGAACAGCTGAGACCCATGATGTTTCAGCTTCACTATTCTGCATATTTGGAATGATAGGACTATCATCTTCTACTGGATGAGCGTGAGGAGTGGGGATATCTTCTGAATAACCAAGATCAGAAAACATCCATTGATTCAGTTCTTCAGTATCAGCGGACGGTTTAGAGTTCGCTGAACGGGATTCGTCAAACGTGACGTGAATAGTTTATTCTACAGTTTGTCTTCTACGATTGAAGACTCTGAAGGCTTTGGAAACTGAGGAGTATCCAAGAAAGATTCCATCATCAGCCTTAGGATCAAACTTTCCAAGAGCAACTCTGTTGTTCAGTATGAAACACTGACATCCAAAGATGTGAAGAAAGCTGATTGAAGGCTTTCTCCCATGAAAGAGTTCAGAGGATGTCTTTTTGAATCTTTTAACTATCAGCGACCTGTTTTGCGTAAAACAAGCAGTGTTGACGGCTTCTGCCCAAAACTGAGCAGGCAGGTGAGAATCGCTGAGCATTGAACGTGCAACTTCAATAATTGTTCTATTTCTTCTTTCAGCGACTCCATTTTGTTGCGGTGTTCTCACTGAAGAAAAGTTGTGAGAAATACCCTTACTCTCAAGGAAGGAATCAAGAGAACTGTTTTTGAATTCAGTCCCATGATCACTCCTTATTGAGCGAACGGTCAAATTGTTCAGGGTTTCCATCTTCCGAACAAAGGTGATGAGTTCTTCAGGGGTGTCACTCTTAGAACGGAGAAACATTACCCAAGTGAAGTGAGAGAATTCATCAACTATGACCAGCGTATATTTCTTTCCAGCGATGGATTGTTTGTTAACAGGGCCAAACAAATCCATATGGAGTAGTTGTAGAGGAGATGACACTGAAGAAACTTGGTTTGATTTAAAGCTTGCTTTGGTCTGCTTCCCTTTTTCACACGCTGAACATAAAGACTATTTGGCGTATGAATGCTGAGGTAGACCAGTGACTAACTCTTTTGAAGAAAGAGTGTTCAGTGTCTTGAAATTTAGATGAGATAGCCTCTTATGCCATAGCCAGTTGACATCAGATGAGGCCTTTGAGAAGAAACAGGAGTTCTTAGTGGTTGTTGAGTCCATGTTTATTACATAAACATTTTCCAAACGATAACCGCTGAGAGCTATCTTCTCCTTTTTGTCAGCGACAAAGCAGGATTCCTTAGTAAAGATTACTTTGTTATCCAAGTCGCAAAGCTGACTGATGCTTAGAAGATTATGCTTCAGCCCTTCAACATATGTGACTCTTCTAAAGGAGGTTGTACCATTTGAAAGTACACCATACCCTAGGGTATGTCCTTTTCCATTTCCACCGAAAGTCACAGAGGGACCCTTCTCTTCCTTGTATTCAGCGAGCATGCTTTTCTTTCCAGTCATGTGTCTAGAGCATCCGCTATCGAGATACCAGATACCCTTCTTAACCTGCAATACAAAGGAAGATTAGTTTTTCTTGGGTACCCACATAACCATGTATACATATTTGTCAGTGGAAGTAGTTGGAATGGAAGATTCAGCAGTCTTCGCAGCATTTGAAGATTCAGCTTTGTCTTTCTTCACTTTTGTTAATTTCTTAACTTCAGTGGTAGGATTCCCCTTGACCTGATTTGCACCAGGGTTGGTCTTCTTTGCCTTGGGGGCAATCTTCACCTTAGCTATCTTTTCAGCTTTGGTGGCTGTGGGGCACTTACTAGCAATATGATCGGTAAGTCCACAGTGATAACATTTCCTATAACTAAAAGTAATTCTAGGACCATTTGAATGCTGAGCTTTTAATTTTGAATTAGAAGTGCCAGCACCAAGTAAACTATTGGCTTTAGAAATGGGACGAACATTCAGTTCTTCAGATTTCTTACCAATGATATCCACTCTGAGTCTAGGAGTAGATCGCTGAATAGATCCAGAGATCTGCTTCCTTGATCCAGAGGGATGAGCCACTGAAGCTTTAGAAGCATTCAACTTTGGTACTAAGGTACCCTTCTAAGGATTCTGATAAATAACAATTCCTTTACCTTTGTCTTTAGAGACAGAGGTAGGTTTTGAATAAACCATTTTCTCCTTGCCTTTTGAGGAGGTAGGAGTTTCCTCAGGGATTGGTGTAAAGAACGAGGAGCACTGAGAGGATGAAGTATCAGCGACTGAGGATACGAACGTTCCAAATTTAAGCATTGAACGCTAAGTGGTTGGTTTTGGAGTATCATATTTGTAACCCAAACCACGTTTATCACTCAGGGGAATCTGAGACTTTATTATCTCAGTGATCTTTGTTGAAGAATTACACCATCCTTCAACAGTAGTTTTTTCAGCTTTTAATGCAGCGATAGCTTCTGCTCGTTCGATTTTGACTAGCTGATTTAAATATACTTGATCTTTAAAATCTTCTTCAATTTTAGAAAGCTTTTCTATTTGAAGGTGGCAGTTTTTAAGCTTTTCAGCGAGATCAAGGTTTTGGTTTTCAACCACAGTTTTGCCGTTCATAGCTTCGTATAAACTTCTAGTCAAGAGATCGATCTTACGGAGACTATCAGCTTCATCAATATTTGCAATATTGGTAAAGAAAGAAGGTGATACCTGAATAGCAGATGTTGAAGTGGAGGGAATGTCTGAACTTTCTTCATCTTCTTCAATCTTGGCCATAAGACATAGATTTGCTTCATCATCTTCAGAGTCAGATGATGATGCTTCTTCATCAGAAGCAGCCCAATCATAGTCAGCCATCAGGCCTTTATTCTTCTTCTTAAAGCTTTTCAGCTTAGCATATTTTTCTTTCAGCTTTGAATATTTGTCATCTTTATTCCTTGGAACAAAGGGTTTCTTTGTAAAAGCTGAGGGTCTAGAAACTTTCTTAGACCTGCACTCGTTAGCGAAATGTCCTGTCTTTTCGCAGTTAAAACAAGTAGCAGTAGCCTTATCAACAAAAGCTGATGATCTACGCTTCTCAGTTATGGAAAGAGGTTTGTTCTTTCTAAACATTTTCTTTTTGTAAAATCTCCTGAACTTCTTAGTTAGAAGAGCCAAAGATTCATCATTATCTGAATAATCAGAATCTGATGACCTTTCAGAGTTACTTTCTAACTCAGTGATAGTGACCGAGGGTCGCTGAGTAGAAAGTTCCTCTGAGATTAAAGCAATAGGGGTGCTTTTGGAATCTTTTACAAGATTCTTCTTAAGATGGCTCGATTGCTCATGATTCAGCAACGTGCCATATAAGGTTGAAAGGGTCATTGATTTTAGATCCTTTGACATCTTGAGACACATAGCATAATTGTCCCAGCTTTCAGGTAAACATTCTAGAAACTTTGTCAGTACTTCAAAGTTAGAATATTCCTTACCAACAGTTTTCAGATCTATAATTAAACAATTAAAACGTTGGTGAACTTCAGAGAGAGATTCATTCTTACCAGAAATGAAGCTTTCGTATTGTCTTACCAGGTTGATCTTTCTTGAGTCCTGGACTTCAGACGTTCCTTCATACTGAACACATATTGTGTCCCACGTGGCTTTTGATGTTTTCAGATTCATGACGGAATGGTAGACTTCGTCAGGAAGAGCCATGGATAGTATGGATCTGGCTTTTGTATCTATAGCCACTTTCTTCTTATCTTCGTGGGTCCACTGAAAGATTTCCTTAGGGACTAGCCTTTCTGGAATAGCAGGTCTATTCTCAGCGGCTGGAACTGCAGCATCTATTCTTACAGGTATGAATGGACCATTCTCTAGATAGTAAGGCATAGTAGGGTCTACACCTTCTAAGAAGAGTGTCATCCTATTTTTCCATAAGTTTAAGTTATCTTTGGAAAATCTAGGGGGTTTAGCAAGAGAACCATTGTCTATATAATTTGTGTTTGTGTTGGTGGCCATTTTCAGATAATAGCAAGGAAGAGAAATATCTTAGATGAGATCTTGTTTATGAGATTAAACAAATCTGCTGTGATACCACTTGTTTGTCCCGAAGGCTTATACAAGTTTGTAGAAAGGGGGGGGGGGGGGTTGAATACAAACACACAGATTTTAGTTTTCTAAATTGTTTATTGATAAATCATTAACAATTTACAGCTTGTTGCGGAAACAATATTAAGGATAAACCTAAATCTAAACAAGTTGGAACACTAAGGTTTCTTGCACTAAGAGAGATAAGGAAATTACTAATAATAACCTATCTTGAGATAAGAGATTGAACTTGTCCAGAGTTAGCAAGTTACTTCAAATGAAGTGGGTTCATCTCTTTATATACTGCATGCATCTAATGCAAGTCAGTATACACTTTACACGTGTCATCAGCTGGTTGGTTGCATGTCATTGACCTTTGTTGACAACCTTAGTAGCCGTAAGGATGAACAGTGTAGTATCAGAGTGGTTGTACGATTTCAGACAGTCGGAGGTTCTTTTCTGACATTTCGTACGGAGTCGTGCAAGGGGAGTTAAGACAAAAGTACTTTGTACGGAGGACTTCATGATCAGCCTTCGTTGATTCAGCGATTATCATTTTCTATTCAGCGAATGATAAAGTTCAGCGATAGGTGAAGTCTTGTACTTGATACTTCACGTTGAGTGGACAAATCTGAGTCTTCGCTGATCCGCATCAGTTCATTAGGAGACTTGTCGCTGGTTCTTGAGCTTGATCTTCGACTTCAGCGTAGAACCTATGTTGTCGTGAAACTTGTCTTCAGGGATCATAAGTAAACAACTAACTTATCAACGATCATCATAATGACTGAACAGACTCAGAGCATTAATGGTGAACAGTGTTCGCTGAATGTTTAATTTAAAGAGCGAGAGTTCCTATCAGCGGTACTGTAAGATCTTAGTACTTATCAGCGTTAGTGAAACTCTGATACATATTGTGTACTTACAATTTTTACTAAGTATAAGAGAGGGTCATTATCAAATCACTGAGGGTTTGGATCAACATCGTCATGTGTAAAAGATATGTGTCGTGCGTGTAAGTCGTGCGTCGTGAGCGATCTTTTGAGAGAGAATTCTTTGCTTTGAGTGTTCTCCTCAGTTCAGATCATTCCAGATGATTCAGATATCCGAAATGGTGATTGAGGCTTTGTATTTATAGCCTTCGGATGCCTTGAATGATTTCATAAAATCTTCTTGTAACGGTCGTAACGGTCACTGGGTTAAATGCTCATAATTGTCCTTGTCGGTTATGTCTGTTGGTTTATAAATGACTTTGACCCTGCATTAAACAGTGAAAAAGTAACAGTAGTATCGTATGTTAGTCGGTCGAGGTCGTGAGGTTCCATACGACGGTCGAGTGTTGTGAGTAACTTTCGATTCCAACTTTAGTTAAAGGATAAAGTGCCTATGATTTTGTCTCATTATGAAAAAAGTGTAATAAATGTTTTCCTTGTTTTGGTCATGGTCGAGACTGGTGAAATTTTACCCAAACAGTCTTGAGATCCTTTTCTTTAGTTGTTAAAAGCTCCACATCAACCTTAAGTTATCCTTTGGGTGATTTTTGGCATTAACAACAGCGGTTACAAGTACACCATCAAGGCCTATTTAATGCTATCACAAGCTATATAAAGACTCGTACCACACTTCTACACTCTCTTCTACATTTTCTACCCAATACAACAGTGATCAACAGAGCATTTGAAGCATCATCGCTCACGCAAGTTTCGCACGACGGACTGTTCAATTCGCACGATAACAGTTCATTTCGCACGATTTACGCACGACGCACAACATTAGCTTACGATTAAGTTTATTTTTACTCTTATTGTAATCCATTGTACACACGACACTTGTTACCAAAGGATTTCGCCCCTGTTTGGCGATCATAGTGCATTGTCGACTTCCCCAAGTCGGTCACGGTTTTTTCCCTCGTTTGGGTTTTCTACATCACCAATTCCCCTGTCTTATTTATTTTAACCTACGATTGTGTTGTTTGTCTATAGATTCTTTTATTTAGTTGTTAAAAGCTCCACATCAACCTTAAGTTATCCTTTGGGTGATTTTTGGCATTAACAGTTTGGCGCCCACCGTGGGGCCCCATCTAGAGAAAATCTCAAGCCAATCGTACATCTCTCTAACAATCTTGTGAAGTTTTGTTGTTTCCAGGAAAATGGCAACTCACCAAGATCCCATGGATCAGCTTTACGCAGAATTGAACGCAACATGGAGTCAGATTCAAACTCTGAACAAGCAGAACCAGAAGGCAGCTGCAGGAATTGCTTCATTGAGGAATCCAGCGATTGGCAATTCCTTCGGACCTCAGAACGGTCCCCGACCTTTAGGTGCACATTTCGTAAGGCCACCATTCCAAGCTGGTCCATGGCCATTTGTCGGCAATCCCCCCTTGGGACACTTTCCTTCACAGCATTTGAGGCCTCCCCCGCTGTACAATGGAGTCGTACCATTTCACATTCCTACCATTCTGCAACCTACGATGACAATTCCTATGAACTTCCCTTTTAGTGAAGTAGCCAATGATTCGTCGTACGGAAATGGTTTTCAAGCGACAGTCGGCATGACAGCCCAAGACTCAGGAGTCATTCCTCCGACATGAACATTGTAAAATACAGACGACCCAGACGCTCGACGTCTAAGGTTATTGGAGGACCAAAACGAAAAAATGCTATCGCTACTTTAAAAGTTACCTGGTGCTGCATCCTCGTCGACGTTGAGCCCCTTACAGGATTTCAAGCATCACCTTTCGTCGACGAGATAGCAAACGTCGACGTCCCTAAAAAGTACAACATTCCTACTTTTACGCCCAAGTACTCAGGAATAACCGATCCTACAGAGCACATTGCCCAGTATAAACAACTAATGTGGACAGCGTCGATCCCGCATCAGTATCAAGAAGTATGCATGTACAAAAGCTTTGGCGAGACTCTTACAAGTGCTGCTCTCCAATGGTTGATCAATCTCAAACTTAAGTCCATCAGCTACTTCGCAGAGTTGGTCAACCAGTTTTCGCAACAATTCGCCATTAGTCGCAAGATGGAGAAGCAGACTAGCGACCTGTATTACGTCACCCAAAGAGAGAATCCATCTGTAGTTTCTTCAATCGTTTCAATGCAGAAATGATCAGTATCCGAAACTGCGATGTCAAGACTGCCATCGAGGCCTACAAGGGAGGTCTCGATGACAACACTTCAGGGTTATACGTCGATCTTACGAAATACCCGCCAGATAATTTTGAAGACGTCCGAGCTAGGACTTTGGCCTACATGAGAGTAGAAGATGACATGACTTTCCGTCGTAAGCAATCTACTTACAAAAAGTCGCTCGGGATCAAGAAACCAGATTTCAAGTCCAATACGAGCGTCAAGATAGAGCCTACGCGCCAGATATCGAACGTCCAGTTCGACAAGAAAAAAAGCAATCCTGCACCAAGATTTCCTCAATATCCTAAGAATTCTTCATATGGATTCAAGGGGACATCGAAATATTTGGTCGAAGCTCTAAAGAACATTCAATCGTCGATACGATGGCCCAAGAAAAGTGATAAAGACGATGACAAGAAGGATAAGACCAAGTGGTGCGACTTCCATAGTGACCATGATCATACGACAGATAACGGCCTCGCCTTATAGAAGGAGTTGGCATGGATCGTCCCTAAAGGGTCACCTCCAAGGTTTGATTGATAAAGAATATACGCCAGTCGATAACGCAAGACCAGCATCCCCTATCCATGCAAAGGTCGTCAACTGCGTGACAGGCGGATCAGACGTCTGTGGTTTAACATATTCGGCAGCCAAACGGCACGCCAGTCAATCATCGAGCGACTATCCCATTCCTCGGTCGTCAAGACCGAAACAAGAGCTAGAACTGGAGGCGATGCCCATAACGTTCGATCAGGATGCCCTCTAGGATAGCTGGCAAAAACATCACGACAGATTAATTATCCAGCTTACTATTGGTAACTGCTCGCCCAAAAGAGTACTGGTCGACGGAGGAAGTTGGGCTAACATGGTTTTCTTGAACACAATAAAAGAGATGGGCATCGATAAGTCGTAGATCACTCGTCGTTCGACTACTTTGATAGGATTCAACGGCGATTCGACCAACACTCTAGGGGAAATCATCCTCCCTGTGTACACCAAAGGTATCAACAAACAGACAACGTTTAACGTCATCGACTATTCGTCAGCTTACAACGTTATACTCGGTCGACCGTGGATCCACGATATGAAAGCAGTCCCCTCGACCTATCATCAGACGATCAAATTCCCGACGCCATGGGGAGTACAAGAAATCAAAAGTGAACAGAAGACCGCACGTGATTGCTACAAGGCAACATTAAAACCTCAAAAAAGGGACAACTAGCAATTACAGGTCCAGGACGTTCCTGAATCCTCATATGATTATCGCCTAGAAGAAGTCGTCTTGGACCAAGACAAGCCTGATCAAATTGTCTTTGTGGGGGCATCGTTAGATCCCATCATAAAGAGGCAACTAATCTCCTTTCTGCAGGAACATGTCAATTGTTTCTCTTGGACGTACGAAGACATGGTCGGAATAGATCCCGACGTCATCTCCCATAAGTTGAACGTCGACCCATTGTTAATGCCAAAAATCGTGCAAAAATACAATTTAAGGTTGATGTGGACATTTAACAACTAAAGAAACGTATCCCAAGACCAAGCAACATAATCGCGAGAAAAAGTAAATAAGACGAGAGATTTGGTGATGTGAAAAACCCCAAAACGAGGGAAAAAACCGCGGTCGACTTGTGAGAGTCGACGGTGCACTATAGTCGCCAAATAGGGGCGAAAGTCCTTGGGTTACAGGTGATTTGTGTACAACATATTACAAATAAATGTAAATATAAACTTAGTCGTGTGCAAATGACGTGTGTTGTGCGTAAATCGTGCGAAAAAGTGTGCTTGTCGTGCGGTTTGAACTGCCGTCGTCGGGTGGTTCGAACTGCCATTGTGCGAAACTTTGCGTAAGTGATGTATGTTTGAATGCCTTGAAAGAAATGTATATTTGAGTGTTCGGATGTATCTAGCTTCATGTCCCTCAGATTGATCACCGAGGGTCTTTATATAGCTTCCGTTAGTAATAAATGGTGCCTTTATGGAGCACTTTGTAACTGCTGTCGGGCTTTGAATGCTATTGATGACTGGTTTTGTAACCGTCGTCGACTTTTTAATGTCATTATGAGCTCGTCCGTTACTGACCGTTGTACCATAATTGCTTGTAGACCTGCATTAATGAACAAAAGGAACGGCTGTTGACCATGAATGGTTAGTGTAATCGTAAGGCCGTCTTAAGTTCTAGGCGTCGGTCTTATGGAGCATACGACCGTCGTCGAAATATAAGACCATGTACATGACTGTAAATGTCTTGTAAGACCTTATCTTAATATAAGAATGGTCTTATGAAAATGTCGTAAGACTAGGATGAAAAGACCAGTTCGCAAGACCACCAGGTCGTAAGACTAGGTCGCATGACCAGGATGCCAGGATGATGCCATCGCAGGACCAGAGCGATATAAGACCGAGACAGGAACTGTCGACGTAAGATCGACGAGTCGTAACTGACGACATAAGACTAGTGACGTGTGACTGGCTACATAAGGCCAGTGACTTAAGACTAATAACGTAAGACTAGTGACATGAGACTAGTGGCATAAGGCTAGTGATATGACACTAGTGGCATATGACATGCGACATGTCGCTAGCGATATGTGACGTATGACGTGCGACGTATGACATGTGACATGTGACGTGCGATCATGAGATGTAAAGACACTATCTTGAATGACTATTGGCATAAAATGTCTTTTAATTACCAGCTATCGTATGTCGGGGATATGGCAATAATGGGTATTACCTTTGTCGATCGGGGTATGACTTTTGTAGATATTGGGGTAATCAAGGTCCATGGGTCATGTCGAGGGAATTTCCCAATTCGGTCGAGTGTGTGATTTTTTACCCAAACACCCATCGTTCAAACCAATAAAGCAAAAACGTCGTAAGTTCGCCCCTGAACGAAAAAAGGTGATCACTGATGAGGTCGACAACTTACTTAAGACTGGGAAGATCAGAGAAGTGAAATACCCCGACTGGTTAGCCAACGTTTTGGTCGTACAAAAGAAGAACGAGAAGTGGCGAGTGTGTATCGACTTCACATACCTTAACAAGGCCTGTCCTAAAGATCCATTTCCACTACCCCACATCGATGCTATGGTCGACGCAACCGCAGGACATGAACTCTTACCGTTCATGGATGCTTATTCAGGATACAATCAGATACTGATGCACATCGAAGATCAAGAGAAGACTGCTTTTATGACAGATAAAGGCGTATACTGCTACAAAGTCATGCCTTTCGGCTTGAATAATGCAGGATCGACCAACCAGCGATTGGTTAACAAGAGGTTCAAAGAGCATCTTGGCGACACCATGGAGGTTTACATAGACATTATCAAATGAAACTGAATCCTTCGATCATATGGAGGTTTGCATAGACCATATCGATCATCTGGAGAAATCCTTCGACGTTCTTCGACAGTATCAAATGAAACTGAATCCTACGAAATGTTCCTTCGGAGTCAGCGCCGGGAAATTTCTAGGATACATGGTCACCCGTCGAGGCATAAAAGCAAACCCTGATCAAATCAAAGCTTTGATAAACATCAAGTCGCCCAGAAACTTCAAGGAGGTCCAACGACTCACAGGTCGAGTGGCAGCGCTAAATCACTTCATCTCACGATCGTCGGATACATATCGTTTATTCTATAACATCTTGAAGAAGAACAAGGGTTTCGATTGGACGAACGATCACGAGCAGGCGCTACAACAGTTAAAAGAATACATGGTTGTTCCACCCCTGCTCTAAAAACCATAGGACCACGATGTCCTGCAGCTATATCTCGTCGTAAGTCCTCACTCAGTGAGTGCCGTCTTGACTAGAGAGGATGACAAGCAACAGCTACCGATTTACTACGTCAGTAACTATCTGCTAGACGCCAAAATGCGATATACGTCTATGGAGAAGCTACTTTTATCACTAGTTACAACAGCAAAGAAGTTATGACACTACTTCGAGTCCCATCCAATTACCTTTGTAACAAATTTTATTCTCATGTAAGTCTTGAGAAAGCCCGAGCTAACAAGACGACTAGAGAAATGGAGTATCTACCTCAGCGGCTACGACATTGACTTCAAGACTCGTACGGCAGTTAAATCGCAAGTCTGGGCCGACTTCGTCGGAGATTTCAGTCCTGAGCTGGAAAAAGAAGCACAGAATGAGACCTATGTTGTGGCGACTGCAAGCGACACGACCTAGGTACTCCATGTCGACGGCTCTTCAAATGCCAGAGGAGCAGGTCTTGGTGTCGTCTTAAAGTTCCCACAGGGGGGAAAGGTGGTGTACTCCATACAATGCAGTTTCAAAGCTACCATCAACGAAGTAGAATACGAAGCAATGATCGTGGGCATGAATATGGCTCACGACTTGGGGGCAATCGGACTTCACGTCAGAAGCGATTCCCTATTGGTCGTAAACCAAATGAACGGGGAATTCGCAGCAAAAGATTCCAAGATGACATCCTATCTCAGGATAGCCAAGGAGAAGTCAAAGATGTTTGATCTGTTCTCAATCGAACAAATCCCTAGAGATCAAAACACTCAATTCGACGCGCTAGCCAACCTTAGACCAGTACTCAATAAGCCGTCGTTTGATACTATTCTGTCGGTTCCTGTTTTCTTAACAATGATCTTGACTTTCGGTTAGTTCAGATTTAGATATGGTGCGGAAGCGTATTTAAGAACCGAAAGATAATGTAATGGTAGAAGAACACACAATATCAAATAAACAGTAAGTAAAGAACAGATGAGTATCTCCAAGATTACTGTTTGATATTAATCAAGAACACCAAGAACATAACAAGAAAGAACTGCTGGTGTGTGTGTGTTTGTGTGTAGCTTAATTATCTGATTCTATGTTCTTGTTAATAGAAGAACTCAACATGAGTCTTCTATTTATACTACTACAAATGGGACATACTTTAGACAATAAGGACTGATCTACAGTAGACAAGATTGTATGAACAGTAGCAGGTACGATTTTCATTTAATGCGCATGTTCCAATTCTGACAGAGCCCTATCAGAGTTTGACACGTGTAGTTGTTGTCAAGGCACGCCTAGAACAAGTGGATGAACAGATCCTGGAATAGTATAAAGATATTTGTAAATCTTCTAAGTCTTCAGTATAAACCACAGAGGCTCTGTCAAATGTTACAGATGTTTTGCAGCTCGGTCCTCTGTGAGGAGTCTTCTGCTGATTCTTGCCTTCGGTATTCTTGGGTTCTTCTGCAGAGCCTCTGTGGGTTACTTCTGTACTTAGACTATTTTCACTACTTTCACAAACAGAAAGATTGGAGCTAACAATCTCCCCCTAAGTAGTTAAAATTAAATATTTGAAAGTGCAAGGATTTTCTAAGTACAAGAGTATTTTCCTTTTCACATTTGATTATGCCAGAGGCATTTACATTTGATTGTATTGAAAAGAAAAAAAATTACATAGGTTTTGTTTTATTGACTCAGACATTGACATCCTTGAAGTCATTAAAACTTCTGCGGTCGAGTCCTTCTTGTATGAGCTCGTGATAGAAACTGATGCAGAGTTTTCTGAAGTTGATTGTTGCATCGATGATCTCTATCTGTCTGTCGGCTAGGCTTTGATCCATGAGCTATGTTCTTCAGTGCTTCACTAGGATCGATCTAAACTTTGTCAAAGTACTAGTTACGTACTTCTGACAGTCCATCTCTATGAACAACTTTGATTTACCAGAAGGATCTAGAAATACTAACCCGACCCTTGGATTTGTGATGATTGAGTTTGGTGTAGCAGAGGGAAGGCAGTAGTTTTCTGGTGGTTGAATGGTTAAGCTTTTTACTCCAAGATCTTGAGCCAATTAGAAATCTACCATGCTGTATAGCAAAAGCTTCTCGCGTATGGCCTTTCTAATCACCCTGTATGCTCTGCGAACTTCATCTATTGTGAGTTCTCTTTCGTCCAGTCCAGAAGGTCAGGAAGATCATAAGGATTTAGGTTTCTAAGATCCGCATCAGAGAATTGGTTCTCTGATCTGTCCTCTCTTTTGACCTTGTAGATGTTGTAAGAGAGTTTAGGCCCGGTTCTGGTTATAGAGAACTTACAATATAGGACTTTGACGATCTTGGCTGTTGAGAAAATTTCGTATATAGGCTTGGGTTTTGTTCTGGTGAAGAGATTTTCGAGGTTATTGCGAAAATCAGGGTCTTGAATGGTTGGTTCGGATTGATCCATTATACCCATTCTGCTGTATAAGTACCTATACACCACCTCTTCCATTTGTGGTGGTGGTGGTTGAGGTAAGGTTCTGCGCAGAGCATCTAATTGGTTATTGACTTCTGCTACTCGATCCTCTGTTGGTTTACCCTTTTGATCCAGAACAGGTTCGTTTGACAGAGGAGCAACACCAAAAGCCCAGTCTTCTTCTTCTGGCTTTGGTGTCCTAATAGCATCGAAAGAGATCTTCATCAGTTTTCTGTCTGAGGTTGATGCTTGGGTTTCTTCTTCTGTGGTTCCCCAGTCATTAATCCTTTGCCCTTGTCTTTGGCCTTCGGCTGATCTTCTTGTAGAGATGGAGTTGCCTCTGCAGGTTTTGACACTTGAGTTTTAGAGGGCTTGATTGTAGGAGGTTCTGTGGGTGTTGCCTCTGTTGGTTTTGACACTTTAGTTTCTGAGGGCTTGATTGGGGTTGCTTCTGTTAGAGAGGCTTCTGGTGTCTGGCTCAGATATTTCCTCTGTTTTTTAGCAATGGTTTTGATTCTTGGGTTGGTTTTGGGTGTTGGGGAAGGTAGTTCGTCTTCGGAGGATGTCAGAAGTTGGACCTCTTCTTGGATTTGGACATCTTCTCCAAATACAGAAGGAAATTCCACAGAGGTTGGTATTGCCTTTGTGGTCTTCTGTTGTTGAACTTGGGTTGTTTCTGGTATTTGGGTTTCTTCAGGAATAGATTCTACAAAGATGGTTGTTGTCTCTGTGGTTTGGTTTCTGCTTTGGGTTTTAGGTGTTTGGGTTGTAGATGGGGTTTCTTCAAATACCATTTCCACAGAGGTGGTTGTTGCCTCTGTGGACTGTTGTGTTCTTTGTTGGGTTTGAGTTGGGGGTGCAGAGGATATTGGTTCTGTGGATACCGGTAGAACGGGTAGACCTCTGCTTGCAGCTATTTCCCTTTGTTTCTCCCCTTGATTCTCCCCCTCAGGATGATCTGATGAATCGTCAGAATCATCAGAGTCATCCTGACCCTTATCTGTTGTACCCTCTGCCCTGCAAGATGTATCTGGTTTCTTTAGAGGAGTTGCACCTGCGGCTATTAGTTTTGTGCATACATCATCACAGAGTCCAAGAAGAGTTTGGAGATCTGCTTCTGTGTTGAATCGCATTTTGCCGACGCTTGTTTGAAACTCTCTGACATAGTTTGCGTTGGCAGCAGTGAAAGCACTGATGAATTCGGTCATCTGATCAAGTATTCCTTGGCCAAGTTCTGTCACTTGAGCTCTGGTCATGTAGTCAGAAGGCTTCATGGCCTGAGTAATTCTGGTTGTTTGCTATTGAACTTCGTCTAAGGCCTTCTTCAGGTATTCGGGTGTAAGACCCTTAGATATTGAGGATTGCACTTTCAGTTGGTGAAGAGAGTGCTTGACAGACTCTTTGAAGGCAGTGGTTGCGGCTTTTTCGAATTCAGCAGCTGCAGAGGTTGCAGTGGTAGTTACAGAGGACTTTATCTGAGCTACGATATGTTGTACCTCTGTGGACAGGTTGTCCATTTTGGTATTCAGTTTTGTGATAGCCAAAGATGTTGATTCTGCAAAAGTTTTGAGAGAGCCTTGCAACTCTTTTATTGTTTGGTTCACAGAGGTACAAACCCTTGATACATGTGAACTCGTTGTAACCTCTGGGTGAACAGATCTATCACCAGAGTGTGTCTCTGTTCCTGAGATGCCTTCTTTCGCTCCAGTTTTGCCGTTGAGAGCGGAAGGACTTCCTTCTAATCCTCGAGAAGAAACTTTTTGAGTTTCAATCTCTATAGAAGTTATGATAAGGACATTGTCCTTATCCACTCCGGAGGTGGGTAAAGGATTATCCTTGAGTTGACTTGGGGATTTGTCTATAATCCCTTCGTCTGTGTGCACTCTAATCTCCTCTGAAGAGATGTTTGGACCTAGTTGTTTGCGTGTGGCAGAGGAAACAAATTCCTCTGCAAGGATTTCTGTTGTGATCTGGGGCAATAGATCACTTACTAAGGGCAAATCCTTTAGAGAGGATTCCCCTAGAATGGTTTCCCCGGTTATTAATGGTACAGAGGATGAAAGAATTTCCTCTATCCGGATGGTTTGGGTTGGGGTCGAGCTGTTTGGCTCTTTTTCAATATTGCCCTCTGCCACTATACTGGCGGCAATAGAAATGTGGGCTGCACTGGGAGTTGGTTTTGGTTGTGTGCCTCAATTAATCCAGACATCTTTTCCTGCTTCTGCTTCTGTGAAGCATCCAACCACTTGTTCTCCATCTATGGTCTCAACCTCTGTTGCTACCATATGGGTTGATGCTTCTTCTCTAACTTCTGTAGCGGCTTCTGCATCCGTCCGTAAAGAGTCGAATATTGGATGTGAGCCAATTAGTCGGATGACATGTGGATGGTAAAGACCTTTTCTTATTTGGTCTGCTTCTTCTTCATCAGAATCCACTTCTGAGACCTCTACCCTTGTCTCCCCTTCTTCTGTTACCTCTTCTTCCCTTTGACCTAGGGAGTCGTACATAGGATTAGTACCAAAAAGTTGTTGTACATGGGGGTGCATAACCTGTGTACCGTCAGAGGCAGAGATTACTTTCTCTGGGCTTCTTCTGTGAACATCAAGACCATGTTGAAGGAAGGGGTTATGCAGTATCTCTGGGGTCTCAGCCGGTTTGTTTCTTGGAGTTTGGTCATCATCAGCTAACTCTGAGTCAACTCCAGAGATTGTGAAATTGGGATCTTCTGCGGCTTCTTCGTTTTCATGTGATAGAGCTTCTGCAGTCCATCCAGCAGTGTCAAGGGTGTGGGTAAATTCAGGACGTTGGAGGAAGTCAGAGAAACTCCCATGATGAGCATAATTTAGGGGATTGGGGGATTGCAGATGGGATTCTTGTGCTACTTCTCCTATCACCTCTTCTTCCACTGTATATCCTCTGCAATTGTTTGCATAGGAGACAAAGGTTTCCCAGTTTTCTTCTTGCTCTTTCTCCTCTTGGGTTTAGGTGCCCCTTCCTCTGAGGTTTTGGATTTTCTCTTCTTCTATTCCTTTGGGGGAGAGGGAGGAGCAGAAGATCCAACTTCTGTGGCATGAGGAGGAGAGTGTTGAGCTTCTGTGACACTTGTGGAGGTGCCCTCTGTGGTTTTCCTCTTATGAGTTTTCTTTTGAGGAGTAGAGGCAAAGGGTTTTTGTTTCTTTGAGGCAGAGTAGATGGATTTTCTCTGAGCACGGAATCTGGCTTGATTGTCTTCATGCTTCTGAACAGCAGCTGTCCATTCTTCATCTGTCAACCTATCTAACACTTCTGTACCTATGGGAACTCCTAGACGCGGGGGTGTCATAAGACTTGGTTCTGGAGTCCTATGATCGCATACATCTTGGTTGTTGGCCCCTCCATTGGCCATTTATCGAGCAAGAGTAGAGGCTCTATCGGAACACCTGGAATTCTTTGAAATTGCAGAGGAGGTAGAGCTCCTTTTGTCTTTGACTTTTTCTGCTGGAAGGTGATCTTTCTGTCGATGGTGTTAACCATTTCATGCATCATGAGTGTTGCGAAGTCCAGAGGTAGGTCATAGTAGACTCCGTACATGATGGCTAGTATTTGGTGTGAGGATTGATCTGGACTCCCCACTTTCCCGGTTAAGCGTCTGTTGAGTATGGAAAAGAGTGTATTCCACAGAGGTGGTAATCTGCCTCTGTAGAAATCGTTTCTCTTTCTGAGTGGTACGTTGTACCCCAACATTTCGACAAACCTGCAGAGCTCTTCATCTGTAGGTTCCTGTGCAAATGTCTTTAACCCTAGAAGACCTCTTGTAGGTAGGCTGAACTCAAGAGAGAACATAGTTCTGTTGACCTTGAGTTCAAGATGTGCGTATTTATCTGGTATGGAGATGTAGCCTTTGATCTGTCGGTCTTCTGGATCAAATCTGCAACTTTGCCAGAATTGATTTATATATCTGGCAGGGATTTTGTCCACGGTTTTGGACAGAAGAGGGTAGAGAATATGTTGTTTCAAAATATGGAGAAGTATTGCAAGTGCTTCTCCAAAAGCAGTTTTGGATGGAACAAGGTAGTGGTTATTGGGTTTTAAAGGTAGAACATTTGCAAAATGTTCATGTTCTAAGACGTTTTGGAGGTGGGTTGTCGGAGCAAAGCCTGCTTCATCGTCGGAGTTATCTTGCTCCGGGTTTCTGGAGATTTCAGGGTTTTCTGAATGTTCAGAGTGTTCAGGGTGTTCAGGGGAGTTCGCCGGAGAGTGAGCAGGGGAGATATCTTGAGAAGAGGAGGCCATTTCTTGTTTGAAGATAAGAATTTTGCAGGTTTTTGAAATGGTTCGCCGGAGAAGAGAGTGAAAGTTGAAAGTTTGTTACGTTTTTTAGGAATGGTAACTTGGGTTTTATAGTGAGAGGTAACGGTAGAATCTGAAGAGATAAATATCTGGAAGTGGATAATATTTAGGGTCCGTACTTGAGTGTGAACGGCGGGTTCAACTTTCCAGAAGAACGTGTGTCGTGTACGTCCAATAAAAATGAGACATGTCAGCAGTGTCAGAGCACGACTTGACGTCGTGCGCGGCCCACATATGCTTGGCGCGTGGGTTTCTTTTCCTCCACATAATTTTCACTCGCAGTAAAATAGCCGTTACTGTTACAGAATTTCCCTAAGTTGAAAAATGACATAAGCTCTGTAAAGATTGAAGCTCTGTGGTTTGAAGTCTTCCTTTTATTTTCCTCTGATGCTTGCACCTTTACCAAAAATGTTTGAAAATTCATTGGAGAGGATCGATAGATTTATAGAGTAGAAATTTCTTTCACAGAGGTTTTGAAGCTCTGTCAGAACCAGCATAAGCTCTATGAGAATAAATTTCTCATAACTAAAAATCTATTAAACTTTTTGATCATCCATGTTTTTAATTGATTTTGACAATGTTTTTAGGACCTATTTGTAAGTTGGTGTCCTAGAAAATTGTTTGTTAAAAGGTTTTGTGCGAGAAATTCTTTTAAAAGCATATGTTGGTTAACAGAGTTTCTTTTATGGAATGAGCTCTGTGACCAACAACCTTTTAGAATCTCAAAGTGTGCATTTGTGTGAAAGAGGTCTTTTGAGAATACATTCAAACTGATCGAAAGAGTTTAAATTTTCGATCGTAGAGATTTTCTCTGGCAGAGCCTCTGTTGAGCTCAGCAGAGGCTCTATGACCTAAAATTTCTCATAACTCAAAATTTATGCATCTTTTTGATCATTTGAAGTTTGAAATGTTTTTAACATTATTTTTAGGACAAATTTGGAAATTTGTGTCCTAGAAAACTGTTTTCAAAAACTGTTTGTACGAGATACTTACATTTTGACTCTTCTGACCTCGGCTTAGTACCTGACTTCTGTGGATAATGTCGATCGCAATTCTTCTTTGGCTCCCCCTTGAACAGTCAACTTCTGTAGATCATTTCAAGGTCTCCTTCTGCTCCCCTTGATCTATGCTTGGGTCAAATATGATAAGTTGTGCATAGAACATAGATCAAGTCTTTCAGAGGTTCTGTAAGGACTGTCAGAGGTTCTGAGCAATCCCATAGAAGCTTTGTTGAGTTTTGAATACTTGGTGATTGAGAATTTACATACAGAAATAATTTAAACTACAAAACCAAAACAATGTATTTACATATTTACAGAAGATTAAGTTATACTTACAGAAGTTTTAACTCATGTTTATCATTCCCAACTTACCCACCAAGAAAAAGGAATATTTTCTCATCTAGTGCCTTGGTGAATAAGTCTGCAAGCTGGTACTCTGTAGACACGAAGTGCATTTCGATTGTCCCATATTCAACATGGTGTTTCAGAAAGTGGTAACGGATGTCGATATGCTTTGTTTTGGAATGCTGTACTGGATTGGCAGAGATTACTATGGAGCTGTTTGTGTCACAGAAGATGGGAATCTTAAATAAGATGTGACCATAATCTTTTAGTTGAGTTTTCATCCACAGAACCTGAGAGCAACAGCTAGCAGCAGCAACGTATTCAGCTTCTGCCGTAGATGTCGACACACAGTTCTGCTTCTTTGAAGTCCAACTCACTAATTTCCCACCTAGGAATTGACAACTCCCAAAGGTACTCTTTATGTCGAGTTTGCAGCCTCCATAGTCTGGATCTGTATAAGCTTTAAGACCAAAACCAGAGTTCTGCGGATACTAGAGGCCAAGATTTTTAGTCCCTCTTAGGTATCTGAAGATTCTCTTTACAGCATCATAATGGGATTTCTTCGGGTTAGCTTGATATCTTGCACAGAGGCATGTGGTATGCATTATGTCAGGTCTACTAGCAGTTAAGTATAACAGAGACCCAATCATGCCTCTGTAGAGTGTGCTCTCTACAGAGATACCATCTGGATATGAGAATAATTTATTTCTAGTGGCCATTGGGGTTTTCATTACAGAGGCATCAGAGAGACTGTATTTTGAAAGTATGTCAGAGACATATTTTGCTTGATTTATGAAAATTCCCTCTGATGATTGTTTTACTTGGAGCCCGAGGAAGAAAGTTAATTCTCCCATCATACTTATTTCAAACTCACTCTGCATGAGTTTTTCAAACTTTTTGCACTCTTCTGTATTTGTAGACCCAAAAATTATGTCGTCCACATATATTTGTACAAGCATAATTTCATCACTTTTTCGTTTATAAAACAAAGTTGTATCCGTTGTACCTCAGTCATAACCATTATCGAGAAGAAAGGTAGAAAGTCTTTCGTACCATGCTCTTGGAGCCTGTATCAGTCCATACAGAGCTTTGTCGAGATTGTACACGTATCTTTGGTACTTGGAGCTTTCAAACCCTGGTGGCTGTTGGACGTATACTTCTTCTTGGATTTCACCATTTAGAAAAGCGGATTTTACGTCCATTTGAAATACTTTAAAACCTCTGTGGGCTGCGAAGGCTAAGAAGATTCTTATGGCTTCGAGCCGTGCGACAGGGGAAAAAGTTTCATCGTAATCTATGCCTTCTTCTTGTAGATATCCCTTGGCCACCAATCTTGCTTTGTTTCTTATGACCACCCCATCTTCATCCTTCTTATTTCTGAAGACCCATTTAGTTCCTATGGCTTGTTTTCCTCGCGGCAAAGGAACTAAAGTCCAAACTTTGTTTCGTTCAAACAGTAGAAGCGCTTCTTGCATAGCGTCTACCCAGTTTGGGTCGTCAAGGGCTTCAGAGATCCTTTTTGGCTCGATCACACTAATAAAGTTTGTAAAGAAACAAAAGTTAGCAGTGGTAGATCTTGTTTTTACCTTTTCAGAAGGTTCGCCAATTATAAGACTTGGAGGATGGCTTTTTTCCATTTTGTTGTTCTTGGGAGATGGTCATCGATTTCATCAAGTTGATCTTCAGAGGTCTCTAACTGTGGTTTATGTGCAACCTCTGTCGTAGATTTTGCTTTCGTGCTTGATCCTACAGATTGTGGAATGATTGGAATGAGTGGTGGTGTTTGTTCGTCTGAGGAAGTATAGACCGAGTCCTCTTGTTCCTCTGTAATTGGTTCCTTTGTGGTTTCTGGAGTTGGTTCTTCAGTAGCTTATGTGGTTGTTTTCCTTGTCGTATCATCTTCTGTTGGCTCCCCCTCGGTATTTGCATCTGTATGATTAACAGAGGAAGATGAATTATTTAACGGACTAGTTAGAGATATACCTATCGCGTTCTGGCTGGCAGAAGATGATTCCCCAGAGGCTCTGGTGGCTCCAGCAGAGGGATCAATGTCGTCATGGAACATCTCTTGAAATAGAAGATTTAAGTCTTCTTCTCTTGTTTTTGAGATGCCAGAGGATTCCCCTTTTAGACCAAGTTCTGAACTGATTTGTTCAGAAGTCTTTTGGAAGGTATCGTCAAAGGAAACGTTTATGCTTTCTACAATCGTTCGTGACTGCAGAAGATAAACTCTGTAAGATTTGGAAGTTGCAGAGTATCATATGAACTTGCCTTCATCTGCCTTTACTTCAAACATTCCTCTTGCTTCTCTATCATTTAAGACGAAGCACTTGCATCCAAATACATGGAAGAACTTGATGTTTGGTCGTCTTTTGTTGATTAAATGATATGGTGTTTTGATGTGTCTCTTTACGATGATTGATCGATTTTGGGTATAGCAAGCGGTCGATACTGCTTCTGCCCAAAATGTCATTGGTAATCCACATGCGGTCAGCATAGTTCTGGCGGCCTCCACAAGCGTGCGGTTCTTTCGTTCAACCACGCCATTTTGTTGTGGGGTGCGTGCAGCAGAGAAGTTCTGTGATATTCCTTCTTCTGTAAGATAGGCTTCAATGACAAAGTTTTTGAATTCTGTGCCATTGTCACTTCTTAGTTTCTGAATCCTGCACTCATACAGAACTTGGATTTTCTTCATTAAATTTATCCGAATGATTGGAACATCTGATTTCTTTCTAATAAATTCAACCCATGTAAATCTAGAGAATTCATCGATCAAAACAAGGAGATATTTCTTTCCACCTAGGCTCTATGTAGATATTGGACCGCAGAGGTCAACATGAAGCATGTACAGAGGCCTAGTGCAAGATACATCAGTTTTGCCTTTATGGGAAACTCTTTTGAGTTTTCCCATTTTGCAGGCAGAGCATAGATGATCTTTATTGAATTTGACGTTTGGTAGACCTTTTACTAGATCAAGTTTTACAAGTTTATCAAGAGTATGAAAGTTTAAATGGCAGAACCTGTTGTGCAATAACCAGGCTTCTTCGCTTTTGCATGCAACAAGGCAGATTTTGTCTTTCTTGTTCTTTGCATTGAAGTTCATGAGATATAGATCTCCTCTTCTTTTGGCTCGCAGAAGTTCAATTCCTGTGTCCTCACTTTGTAGAGAGCAGGAGGTTCTTTTGAACATTACGTCGAATTCCGTATCGCAGAGTTGGCTGACACTGAGAAGATTAGTTTTAGGCCATCCACATATGCAACTTTGCATACGGTTGTATTTTCCTTCTTTATGACTCCGTAGCCTTTGATGTACCCCTTCTTATTGTCTCCAAAGGTCACAGATCCACCATCGATCTTTTCTTTTAATGTGGATAGAAGACCTTTGTCGCCAGTCATGTGCCTCGAGCATCCGGAGTCTAGATACCAGATTGGCACATACTGCTTCTGCAAGACAATTAGAGAGTTTTAGGTACACATATCCACATGGGTCCAGTTTTGTTAGGGGTCTTCAAGTTTGCCTTAGCATTCTTGTTCTTTGTTTTAGCTTCTGTTGAAGAAACATTTTGTTTCTTCTTACCCTTGGATTTATCATTTTCTTTGGGTACAGAGAGATGACAGTGTGGACTTTTGAAGTGTTGGTTTAATTTAAACATAAGATCAAAGCAATGACAGTATTGAATGTGCGAAGAGATTTGCTTGAACTTTTCATTAAATACATTAAATGGGGGCACAAAGGCATTACAATTTATCCTAACAATAGACTTTCTATTACAAGAAGGTTTATGTAGGCTAGATTGTTGTTTGCAAAATCCTTTGTTGAGTGTGGCCTTTTGTGTTCCCCTTCTGTGGTGAACTTCTGCAGGTTTCACTGTCACAAAAGAAAAATATTTGTTATTTTTAGTCCATTTACCCTTCTGTTGCCATGTTAGTTTTTCTTTAACGGGTTTTAAGGGTTTCAAAATCTTTGAACTTGTTGGAATTTGAGTGGACATTAACTTCTGTTGTTTGAAATTTTCAAGCTCAAGAGAGGTTTTGGCTTGTATGCACATATCCAAAAAGTCTGGACAAATAAGAATTCCAGTGATTTTCTCCTTGGGAGGAATAGTTCTGTTAAGAACTTCAGAGGTTTGTTTAAAAACCTCTGTGTCACTAGGTCCGATCTCTGACTTAGAGTCAGTCTCTGATTCGTCAGGGGATGAATAGTCCTCATATACAGAGGTTGAGTCACTTGGTTCTCTTTCGACAGAGACTGGACTTTCAGAACATGTGCCATATTCACTTTCTTCCTTTTCTAAGGAACTATCCTCAAAGTCAACAGAAGTATCTGTTAAGTTTTCTTCAGAGAGATCTTGATCGCTGGAAGATGAACAGATGTTTTCTTTAGAGATATCAAGTTTTTCTTCTGTAATTCTTGGCTTCAACTCAGGTGCCTCTGCTGATAATTTTTTTTTAGAATTCATCATGCAGACAAATGCAACTTGGGTTTGAGTCTCAGGTTTACCAAACTTGAAGATTCCTATCTGATCTTGAGTTTTCAGATACCTCTTAGGTTTGGATTCTCTTTTGACAGAGATAGAAGGTGACAAATCTGGGTTTTCAAACCACACATTTGTCATCTTCAGAGGTTTCCTCTTGTGAGGTTCCCCAGAGACTTTTTGCCTTTTACTTACAGAGAGAAGATTTGGAGATCCAGGTTTTCTTGTATCTCCAATGTGAAATATAGAGGACAGAGACTTGTCTCTTTTGGTTCCGGTATAAGGATCTATATCACAGAAGCCAGTTCCCCGTCTCCATACTTGTGTGTTTATTTTTTCGTACACCTTCTGAGCATCTTGAATTTTTTTAATTTGAAGATCTCTTATGAGTAAATCTTGACACAGGACTTCTCTTTCCTTTTGAAAATAATTTTTAAGAGCTAGGATGTTCATTCTGTCGCACTCAACGTCCATTAGTTCTTTAGACTTTGTTTTCAAGGAAGAATTAAGTTCATAAATCTTTTCTTTTAAAGGATTTAACTTTTTGTTCCAGTCCATTTCAATTTCTTCTTTTTCTTGAAAAATCTTAGCTTTTTCTTGAGTGAGAAGTCTAGCTTCTCTTTCATAGAAGGTGTCCTTCTTTTGAATACTTTCGCATGTCTTTTTCATTTCATTGTATTCAATGTTAAGTTTGAGTAAATCAACTTCTGCTGTATTAGAGTTAGAGTTTGAAGTAGATGCCTCACTGTCGGAATCGGAGCTGACTTCTGCCATGCCACATAATAGAGCATTCTTTGATTCGCCTTCATCAGAGGACGTGTCTGATTCCCAGATTTTTTTGTTCACCATTAGTGACTTCTGAGCATAGTATCCAGCTTCCTTTTTGTAGAAAGTTGCATCCCTCTGAGGGCGATTTGATTTGCTCATGCACTCGTTGGCGAAGTGACCTGGCTTTTCACAGTTGTAGCATCCTTGGTTTTGTGTAGAGTTTCCAGCTCTGTCGTCTGACCTCTGTCGGTCAC
Source organism: Saussurea involucrata (assembly GCA_033807775.1). Taxonomy (NCBI): domain Eukaryota; kingdom Viridiplantae; phylum Streptophyta; class Magnoliopsida; order Asterales; family Asteraceae; genus Saussurea; species Saussurea involucrata. The sequence continues at coordinate 104,625,213 of CM066314.1, read as the reverse complement.
CACTTCTTTCTGTTCGGCATTCATTTGCGTAGTGGCCTGGTTTACCACATTTGTAACACTCTTGAATCTGTGGAGTGTTGCCAGCTTTGTCTTCCAACCTCTGTCGGTCATTTACTCTGTCATTTCTGTCACTTAACCTCTGTCGGTCACCACTTCTGTCGTTTCTGTCGTTTGACCCTTCTCTTTCTCGATTATCTCTTTCATATCGTTCATTACCAGATTTCTTCTGGTATCCTCTGCTGAATTCCATAGTCAAGAGAGCTAATGATTTAGCTATCGAGGCCAGGGTCGTTTCTTCTTCTGCTGCTTCTCCCTCTTCTTCTTCACTTTCCACCATCATGTTTTTCTTCTTCTTCTCCTTTCTTTCCTCTACTGTTTTCTCTTTCTTTGGTTTCTCTCTAGCCTCTGTAGTCTTACCAACCAATGCAAGAGGTGCAATGATCTGGGCTTTTGCTTGTGCTACATTAGGCTCTTGTGCTGCCAATGTTCCATAAAGGTCTGATAGGGTCCAGGAATCTAAGTCTTGATTTGTTTGCAGAGACATAGATAACTGAAGCCATTCTTCATTCAGAGACTTCAGGAACATAACGTTGTTTTCTTCAGAGGTTATGTGGATGCCGAACTTCTTACACTTGTTTATTAGAGAGTTGAACCTATCATACGTAGTCTGCAGAGATTCGGTTGGCAGAGCTTTAAAGGCATAGTATTCATTTATGTATTGAGCTTTGTGGTTCTTCTGGGTTTTGGCTCCTCCTTCTAGTTGTTTTTCCAGTTCTTTCCATAGATCATATGCAAATTCACATTCATCCATGGACTGGAAAAGGTCATTTGGAATGGCCATAATCAGAATTCTCTTGGTTTTCTGAGCAACTTCGTATTTTGCCCAATCAGGTTCAGACCATTTATCCTGGGTCTTTGGTTTGGTGTGTTCTGGGATTTCTGGTGTGTCGTCTGTGCCTGGAACACGAGGTACAGTTATCATGGGAACGAAAGGAGGGTTACGGATATAATAAACCAATTCTTTGTCAGTACCCTCAAAGAAGTGAATCATTCGAATCTTCCATTGAGGGTATTCTTCTCTAAGCAGAGTTGGAGGTTTGGTTAAGGAACCAACAGAGAGGAAGTTGTTTGTATGCGTCATTTTAGAGAAAGATAAATTATCCAGAAAAGGGTTTGAACAGTAAACTTTTTAGAGTATGAAGTGGATGCTACGTATGAAGTTTTTTAGCTTAAAAGCTTTAAGCTGAGCACTAAAATGGAGTTTTTCAACCAGAATAACAGATTCTATACTTTTACCAGAGTTCGAATGAATCAAAAAATGGCAGAAAAACAGAAACTGTTTGTTTAATATGAAGACTAGGTTAAAAATCCAAGTTTCTACCAAAGATCATAGTTTTAGAGTGGATCCCTTGATATTAAAAATCAAGGTTTGCTCTGATACCAATTGTCGGTTCCTGTTTTCTTAACAATGATCTTGACTTTCAGTTAGTTCAGATTTAGATATGGTGCGGAAGCGTATTTAAGAACTGAAAGATAATGTAAAGGTAGAAGAACACACAATATCAAATAAACAGTAAGTAAAGAACATATGAGTATCTCCAAGATTACTGTTTGATATTAATCAAGAAAACCAAGAACATAACAAGAAAGAAATGCTGGTGTGTGTGTTTGTGCGTAGCTTAATTATCTGATTCTATGTTCTTGTTAATAGAAGAACTCAACATGAGTCTCCTATTTATACTACTACAAAGGGGACATACTTTAGACAATAAGGACTGATCTACAGTAGACAAGATCGTATGAACAGTAGCAGGTACGATGTTCCTTTAATGCGCATGTTCCAATTCTGACAGAGCCCTATCAGAGTTTGACACGTGTAGTTGATGTCAGGGCACGCCTAGAACAAGTGGATGAATGGATCCTGGAACATTAGAAAGATTTTTGTAAATCTTCTAAGTCTTCAGTATAAACCGCAGAGGCTCTGTCAAAGGTGACAGAGGTTCTGCGGCTCGGTCCTCTGTCAGGAGTCTTCTGCTGATTCTGTACTTAGACTATTTTCACTACTTTCACAAACAGAAACATTGGAGCTAACATATTCCTATGATCCACCTTACGACCTCGTCCATCGAGGACCCTGAAAAAATTTGTGTTCTTAACACAGAAATTGGTTGGTCGTACGATATCAATAATTTTCCTATACACGATCAACTACCCGAAGATAGAATGGTAGCTCGAAAGATTCGATTTAATGCTTCAAAATATATCATCATAGGCGATAGACTTTATCGATGATCATCGACAAGTCTAACCCTACGATGCATCGATAATTGTTAATGCGAAAAACCACCCAAAGGATAACTTAAGGTTGATGTGGAACTTTTAACAACTAAAGAAAAGGATCTCAAAAGAAACAACACAATCTCGAATAAAAATTAAATAAGACAGAGGAATTGGTGACGCGGAAAACCCAAACGAGGGAAAAAACCACGGTCGACGTGTGAGAGTCGACGATGCACTATGTTCGCCAAATAGGGGCGAAATCCTTTCGTAACAAGTGTCGTGTGTACAATAGATTACAATAAGAGTAAAAATAAACTTAATCGTAAGCAAAAGATGTACGTCGTGCGTAAATCATGCGAAATGAACTATTGTCGTGCGAATCGAACTGCTGTCGTGCGAATCTTGCGTAAGCGATGCATGTTCGAATGCTCAGATTGTCACTGTTGTATTGGGTGAAAACGTAGAAGAACTGAGTTCATGTATTGGATGTTGCAGTGTTCAGATGTCAGATATCCGATAGATGTCATGTTCGAATGTGGAGAAGGCCTTTATATAGCTCCTGACAGCATTGAATGTCTCTTGATGATTTGTTTGTAACCGCCGTCGGGTCTTTAATATCACTAAGAGCTCGTCCGTTACTGACCATTATGCCATGATTGCTCATGGACCTGCATTAATGGAACAAAGAAAACGGTTGTTGACTGTTAACAGTTAGTATAATCGTACGACCGTCTTAAGTCTTGGACGTCAGTCGTATGAATCTTACGACCATCGTAGAAATGTACGACCAAATATTCGATGGTAAATACCCTGCAGGACCTTGTCTTAATACAAGAATGGTCTTACATAAATGTTATATGTGTTATTCATCGTCGGTCGTGAGGTGTGGATTTTTACCCAAACGGTTTGCCTTTAAAATTTGAATTTCTGCGTGAAATTCGAATTTTAAATATGACGAAGTAACTCGACACGTGTCGCATGGGGAGAGGGTCTGGTTGAATCCCAACCATCTTGGTTCGATTTGGACCGAGGGAGACAAAGTGGTCGTGACGTCATGGTGACGTGTCAGAGGCGTGGAGCCGTTATAGTACAGGTGTCATTCATCCGGACGTTGCATGCGAAAAGGTGGTGGACAGCTGTCGACCATCCACTTTATTGACCTGACACGGCGTTGCTATAAATATCACGATACCGGAGATCACTTCTTTTTTTACTTTTGCGATATTTTCAGAAAGATATTTTTAGAAAGATTCAGTCGTCTGTGCTTTCGCTTGCTTGCTCGAGGTTTTAGAGATCTAAGGTATGATCTTTATTCTTTTCAACATGCGGAAAAAATCAATAGCTAGGAAGACCACCACAAATAGTGACCTTATGGACCTATATGTAGCGCAAATCTCTGTCCCCGATTTTTCGGTATCTTCCGAGTCAGCGAGCTTTTTTCAAGAGAAAGGGGAGGTGGTAGCCTTTAGGTTATTGGCTGGCATACCTTCCGATGTATGACTGTACACACCCGACCATCTTAGACCGGCGGAGTGCTTGAGAGAATTCTTCATCCTGTACGAGTATCCTTTTAGAATAGGATTCCGGTGGCCCTTCTCCCCCTTGGTTAGGGAGTTTCTGGACGCTTTTGACCTCTCTCCTGGACAAATCTTGCCTGAGTTTTGGCAGATTTTTCAGGAGATTGATCGGATCACAGTTGATTAGGAAGCGCCTTTCACAGTGAGCGATCTACTAACAGCGTTCGACGTCAGGTCGAACGGCTATCATCGATATAGCCTGTCCTCTAAGATGAAGGACAGATATACTCTAGTTCCTGATACCTAGGTCCACGATCATGGGTGCAAGGCCAAGTACGTCACTGGTCGAGTGCTGACGCTTGATCATATAAACAAAGATACCTCATGGGTCACATCTGGGTGGAACACAAGGGGTATATATATATATTTGTTAACCTGTTGTATGTTTTAACGTTGTCTTTTTCTTTTTACTAACAGTTCGGGCAAAATTTCACAGGTCTCGACCACGACCAGAAAAGGTAAGACACATGTTATGAACTATATCTTGTATTAAGATAAGGTCCCGACAAAGACCCAAAAAACCTCTGTCGTCCCTCCTAAAAAGGTAAGTCGAGATTCCTCACGACAATCGACCTTGACGTCGCCTGTTCCGCACGACCGTCGCACAAGACCGTACGACCTTGACTAACTCGATATACGACTGTTACACTTGTTCAATGATTAATGCAGGAGTCAAAGTCATTAATGGGCAACGGTCATAACCAACGAAGAGCAATTATGAAGAGTTACAACTGGCGACCGTCATGGCTGTTATCGAAGCAATCAATGAGCTATTCAAAGCACCCAAAGGCTATAAAAGATCAAGTTAAACCTCAGTTCTGGGGACCGAACATCGAACAACAGAAAAAAACGCAAACAATCGAAGAATATTCATTCGAAGCAAAGAGATCATTCATAGAAGATCGCTCCCGACGCACGACTTTCACTCTCGACCAACAGTTTACGCATTGTTTTGACACACGACGCACACTGTTTTTACATTTTAAAAACGTGTACTTTACATTTCGAAGTCATTCCCTTCATTTGTATTGTAATCTCTGTACGATCGACACCCGAAACACCAAGGACATCGCCCCTAATTGGCGACCATAGTGCAGCGACGACTTCCACTGTCGTCCGCAGGTTTTTTCCTCGTTGAAGTTTTTCCTGCGTCATCAAATCCTCTGTCTTATATACATTTTTGTCTTTGTCGAACAATTCCTTTCTTTAGTTGTTAAAGTCTACATGGACCTTAAGTTTTCCCTTTGGTGCGATTTTTGGCATTAACAGTTTGGCGCCATCCGTGGGACCCCATCTAGAGAAAATCTTCGACAAACGTGCGTCTTGCTAACGGTTTCTTGGAGTTTTCTTTGTTCTCTGTTTCAGGAAAATGGCAGCCCCTGGAAATCAGCAGCATGTCAGTGCCCAGATGTACCAGGAGCTTGAAGTCGCTCGAAATCAAATCAACGCCATGGCAGAGCAGCTGAGGTGATCGCACGACTAAGGAATCCCTCTGGACCTCATAATGGTCCTAGGCCATTCGTTCAGAATCCAGGCCAAGGATCGTTCGGTCAGAATGGTCCTCGACCATTCACGCATAATCCAGGTCCAGGATCAGGTCCGTTCGCTCTGAATCATCATCCAGGTCCGTTCATGCAGAACCAACAGCCGGGACCGTTCAATCCAAATACCCAGTTCGAGATGGTTCCTCCTCATCATATAAGGCCACCACCCATGCAGAATGGATCTCAGCCATTTCAGAATGGGTTGCAGCCGTTTCAGAATGGGTCGCAGCCGTATTTTGTTCCTTTCAATGGAGACGCCAATGGCTCGTTGCATGGCAATGGCACCAGTTCAGGAATCAATCCGCAAACAGGGGCAAATCTCGACCCCAATGACCCCGTCGCCCAGCGATTGAAAATGATAGAAGATCAGAACGAGCGTGTCCTATCTTTGCTCGCCAAGCTACCTGGGGCAACCGTACCCGTCGACGTCGAGCCTCGATCAGGATACCAGGTGTCGCCCTTCGTCGATGAGATCGCGACCGTTGAGGTCCCAAAGAAATACAACGTCCCCGCCTTCACGCCCAAGTATTCGGGAGTGACCGATCCAACCGTGCACGTCGCGCAGTATAACCAACTCATGTAGACGATCTCGATCCCATACATGTATCAGGAGATCTGTATGTGCAAAAGCTTCGGTGCGACTCTCACCGGTCCTGCTCTCCAATGGTTGATGAATCTCAAACCCAAGTCCATCGGGTCGTTCGCTGAATTGGTCAACCAATTCTCCCAGCAATTTACCAGCAGTCGCAAGATGGAGAAGCAGACCAGTGACCTGTATTACGTCGTGTAGAAGACCAGTGAGTCCATCCGCAGTTATTTCAATCGATTCAATGCGGAGATGATCAGAATTCGCAATGGTGACGTCAAGACTGCAATTGAAGCTTATAAGCGTGGTCTGGACGACAGCTCAGGTTTATACACTGACCTGACCAAGTATCCTCCGGAGAATTTCGAAGACGTCCGAGCTCGAACCCTAGCGTATATGAGAGTAGAGGACGACGCTACCTTTCGTAGCAAGCATACCGACGACGAGAGGTCGCTAGGTGTAAGGAAGCCAGAGTTCAAGACAAAAGCAATTTCCAAAATAGAGCCCGCGCGCCAGATCTCGAACGTCCGATTCAAGACAAAAGCAGAGGATAAGACCGCGACCAAGTTTCCTCAGTACCCAAAGATATCCTCTTATGGATTCAAAGGATCCACTAAGGATTTGGTCGAAGCTCTGAAGACCGCCCAGGCGACTATTCGATGGCCAAAGAAGTCTGATCAGGACGACGCTAAGAAAGACAAATCTAAATGGTGTGGCTTTCATGTCGACCATGGTCATGTGATGGATGATTGCATATCTCTCAAAAAGGAACTAGCGTATCATGTCATGAAGGGAAACTTCAAAGATATCATCGATGACATCGTTACTCCAACTAGCGACCATTGACCGTCAACCCCCGAGCATACAAAGGTCATCAATTGCATCACTGGTGGTTCCGATGTATGTGGTCTGACGTACTCCGCGACCAAATGTCACGCCAGTCAAGCGCCTGACGATCAACCTATTCCGCGTTCATCAAGGCCAAAAGGAGATTTGGAGTTGGAAGCTATGAAGATCGTATTCGACCAAGACGACATCGGCGACTCGAATCAGAAGCATCATGACGGGTTTATCATTCAACTCACAGTTGGTAATTGTTTAACTGGACGAGTCTTGGTCGATGGGGGCATTTCACCGAACGTCATCTTCCTTGGCACCATCATGGCCATGGGAATCGATCGTTTGGAAATCACCGGACGTTCGACAACTTTGGTCGGTTTCAATGGAGAAGCGACGAGCACCTACGGAGATATCATCTTGACAATCTATGCCGGAGGAATCAACAAGCAGACCAAGTTCAGTGTCATCGACTGTGCGTCGGCCTATAACATCATCTTAGGTCGACCATGGATCCATGAGATGAAAGCCGTTCCCTCGACGTATCATCAGACTCTGAAGTTCCCTACGCCGTGGGGAATCCAGGAGATAAAAAGTGAGCCAAAAGTCGCTCGTGATTGCTATAAAACCACCTAAAGCCGCGAAAATAGACCTTCTATTGTGGCGATTCACGACGACATTTAGTGTATCATCTTAAAATCGCCACAAGGGGGCAAGATGGTAGCAATAATCAAGACGTCCCACGTAGTTGGGCACGACGCGTCAGAAAAGGTACGTCTTCTAAACCCTTTTCTATTTTTTCATACGATTTTTTAACAACGACGGTTACTAACTTAAGCATCAAAGGGTCGTTGGTTTGCCAACGACCAACATCTGACAATGTTTTATCGCAGAATCGCACGACATAAGTCACTGAGACTGTCGCATGACACCGGCACGATCTCGCAAGGTCGCACTACATAAACGATCAAGTCTATGACTTGATCATCCTTCTACAGGGGCACACGATTCGAATTAATCGCACGACTTAGTCATACGATCGCGAGGTCTAGCGATCTCATGATCTAATTTTCTTGACTTAGAAAAAAAAATTCATACTCCGAATGTATGCTTTAGTCGCATGTGCTTATATTTATATACACGATTTAAAAGTCTATTGGCTTACGTTCCAGTTATTGTGTTATAATAGATGCCTAAGTCGCATGATTCCTTGTATATTTTTTATGAATTTGACAGTCGATGTGATATTTTATAAAGCGCAAGTTCAAAAGAAGCCCAAATTTCATTCACCGAATAAACCGTCAATTACATTTCGACCACCAACGGTCGATCAACAAAAGCGAAGATAATAAAATTTCTAAACATGAGGGGGAGCATCAGTCGCATCCTTGCCTGTGGTCCCACCCTGAAGACCTCCGTACACCTCATCCTCAGTCTCCTTCTCATCATCCGAATCAAGCTCTCTCACCGACCCGACGCCCTTCAAGTAAATGTCGAGCTCTTCCGACGCCGAAGCAAGAGGGTCCTTCTCCGCTAGATGTCGCCTCATAATCACTGCCCTAGCAGTCAGACGAGCTATGGTTAAAACAAACTTACCCTCGTCCTTAGCACCTTGTACATCTCTCTCCAGACCCTCTACCTTGGTTTTGGAATCCTTATCTTCCTTTGTAGCTGCAGCCAAAGATTCTTTAATCTTCTCTATCTCCTCCCTCTGGTCGGCAATCGTGGATAAGGACTGCGCTAGGCGATGACTGACATCATCCTTCGCACGACCGACGACCTCTAAGTGTTTTCGGGTGTCATCCAGACGTTTTAACAGAGCCTCTTCGCACTCTGCGGCAAACCTTCGCCCTATCTGATGCCGCGTTCTCCCTCTCGTGCGCAGCAGACATTAAATCCTTTATCTTCAGTTTCTCATCCTGCAAAGCTAGGGAAGCCTGGAACGCCTGCAAAATCCTAAAACAAATATTGTAAATAAACATACGACAACGAACAACGACACCGACAACGACAATGACAGCGACAAACGAACCAAGTCTTGAAAGAAAGACTTACCATGAAAGCCAGCCCGGCGACATGAGCTCCCGTCTCCTCGATAGGAAACCCCACGAAACTCTCCCTGAAAGAAGGGAGCAGATATTTCCCCAGGTGAGGAAATAAGTTCGTCCCTTCTAGGACACTGCTGGCCATAAAGTCCGACGGCAATGTAAAATTAACCATCGTGACCTTAGCCCCTCCCGTCGGCTGATCCTTGCCCTTGCCGGCCGACAAAGGATCCGATGTGGCTGACGGGGACTTCACTGTTTCCGCTGGAGGCGCAGAACTAATAGGTGTCGCAGCGATCGCATCAGAAGATGACTTCTTTGGTGATGCGACTTTCGCCTTCTCAGGCGTAACGACTCTAGACGAGTCGTGAACTCCCAAAGACGGTTCCCTCAGAATCGTCGTCTGCGTCTTCTTCAGAACATTTGGACCAGCGGGCATAAGCTTCTGCCTCTGCTCCTTGCCCTTACGAGCAAGTTCGAGTTCAGCTGCTCTTTTAGCAGAGACACGCGGCATCCGTGGTTGAGACTCCCCTGGAAACCACAGAAGAATAAAAATTATGAAAATCAAGGGAAGAAGAATCGAATTAACACAGAAAGAAATAAGAAGGTACGCTTACCAGTCATCTCTCTTTCTTCTTTCGACTCCCCTTCTTCCTCACGTTTCTCCATGTGATTTTCTCCTAAGTATACTAAATCCTCGTCATCGTCCACCAATTGACGTACAACAAACGACCGTTCCCTAGTGCTGAACTCTAAGAACGCGTCGATCTTTGCATGAGAATTAGCATAAGGCTTCACGTCCTCGAACTTTATGGCTGTCGATATATAAAAAAACAAGTTAAAGACCAAAAAACGCAGACGACAGACAACAAAAAAGTACAAAGCTCACCCGATGTATTCCACCTAGCCCTAATCCAATCACTCTCAGAGTCAAGGGTCGACTTACGCACAAATGCGTACCGAATCTTCCACCCACGATCGTTCACAGCGGTCCTAAGGGCCAGAACCCGATCACCTTTAAGTCTAGAGTACAAACTGCAGCGATGACTCCCATCCTTTTTGGCTTGATAAGCCAAAAGGAGGTCGCGTACATTCATGGGATATTCGCAATTCTTAGTGGCACGCTCGATCACTTGTACAACTCGCCAAAACTGGGCCATTAGCTGACCCGGTGCTAAGTCAAATTGTAGCATAAAAGCCTTAGATAGAGGTGAGTAGGGCCATTCAAAGCCAATGTTAAAGGGATATTCGTATATCACGATATCACCCTCGGGACATTCGTTCGATCGAATCTGACCTGCGCAAATTAATTCTACCCACGTAGGGATTTTAGCTAACCTCCTAAAGTCATCAAGATCCGAGTGTTCTTGAATATTGCTCTCAGGGTCCATCGACAACTCTAAAAACAGATTGGAGGAATCGAAGAAATCGTACCTTATATATAAGCACTCTAAGACCTTGAAAATCCTAACTGATTCGCAGATTCTCGCAGGATTAGCAATGATCGGGCAAAGAACAGCAAGAAGATCGAGTGGAAATCTTCACTTAAGACTCTTTGAAATCGTAAAACAGAATAGACCCATTAAGGTCTCTATTTATGCAAACGATCGAGTCCTCAGATGATCGCCACGCGTCCCCGTCTTTTCGTATGACCACACAGATCGTCGACACCTGTCATCGACAGCTGGTAAGCACCATCGTGCGTCGGCATGATGTCACGACTCCATCCTCTCTTCGATTTCCCTATCTAGTTTTAATTGAACCGATTCAGTTCCAAAACAACCAAGGTATTTTTCAACACAAGACCCTGAACACCCGACAAGAAAAATTTAAAATTCGAATTTGCCATCCTACTTTCAAATTTTGGGCAAAATTTCACAGGTCTCGTCCACGACCAGAAAAGGTAAGACACATGTTATGAACTATATCTTGTATTAAGATAAGGTCCCGACAAAGACCCAAAAAACCTTCGTCGTCCCTCCTAAAAAGGTAAGTCGAGAGTTCCTCACGACACTCGACCTTGACATCGCCCGTTCCGCACGACCGTCGCACAAGACCGTACGACCTTGACTAACTCGATATACGACTGTTACGTTTGTTCAATGATTAATGCAGGAGTCAAAGTCATTAATGGGCAACGGTCATAACCGACGAAGAGCAATTATGAAGAGTTACAACTGGCGACCGTTATGGCTGTTATAGAAGTAATCAATTAGCTAATCAAAGCACCTGAAGGCTATAAAAGATCAAGTTAAACCTCAGTTCCAGGGACCGAACATCGAACAATAGAAAAAAACGCAAACAATCGAAGAATATTCATTCGATGCAAAGAGATCATTCATAGAAGATCGCTCCCGACCCACGACTTTCACTCTCGACCAACAGTTTACGCATTGTTTTCACACACGACGCACACTGTTTTTACATCCACTGTCGTCCGCAGGTTTTTTCCTCGTTGAGGTTTTTCCTGCGTCATCAAATCCTCTGTCTTATTTACATTTTTGTCTTTGTCGCACGCCTTTGTCGAACGATTCCTTTCTTTAGTTGTTAAAGTCCACATCAACCTTAAGTTGTCCCTTTGGTGCGATTTTTGCCATTAACACTAATTGTGGTCGTTTGTTTCAGATATCAATTTTGCCACAGTCGGGCCCGCTTATGATTTTAAATAGAAAGTCTCAAGACTATTTTCCTGGGGTGTCGAGGAGTTGTTTGACTCCCCCGATCGTACGACCGTTGGAACTTCGGAAGCCGAAGAAAGAAGTCGACAAGAGACTTCGACAAGTACGTGTTTCTAATCGTACATTTTTAATTCTGAGTCGTACGATAATACATGACGTTTGTCGTTTTTTGCAGGCGATTCAGAGATGTAGTCCACTTCGAGCAAGTCGAAGAAGGAAGCGCAACTAGCTCTGGCTCGGAGGGCCAAAGATCTGAATAGGAAGGATCCTCCGACTTCAGGGTCGGAGGCTTTGAAAAAGACGAAGTCGGTTCCTCTGAGGGAACCGTCGTCGATGGGTAGGGAACCTCTCCACTCTTGAGAAGGTGAAGACGTCTTCCAACGTGTCCGAGGCGACGCCTGTTAATGCCAAAAATCGCCCAAAATAACAACTTAAGGTTGATGTGGACTTTAACAACTAAAGAAATGTATCTCAAGACCAATCAACACAATCGCAAGGAAAAAAGTAGATAAGACAAGAGATTTGGTTACGCGGAAAACCCCAAAACGAGGGAAAAAACCGCGGTCGACTTGTGGGAGTCAACGGTGCACTATAGTCGCCAAACATGGGAGAAAGTCCTTTTGTAACTAGTGTTTTGTGTACAACGGATTACAATAAGAATGAAAATAAACTTAATCATATGAAAAAGTCGTGCGTCGTGTGTAAATCGTGCGAAAATAAGCTGCTGTTGTGTGGTTCGAACTGCTGTCGTGCGAAGTTGCTTTTGCGATGTGTGTTCGAATGCTCTATAGATTACTGTTGTATTGCGTAAGAAATGTAGGAGAGTTAAGTTCAGATGTTTCTAATTGATGTGTAACAAATGTAGATCCCTTTTTTCGGTTGTAGAGCAGGCCTTTATATAGCTTCCGATGGTCATTAAATGTGTCTGGATGGCTTGTTTCGTAACCGTTGTCGGGCCTTTAATGTCATTGATAGCTTATCCGTTACTGGCCGTTGTACCATGAATGCTCGTGGACCTGCATTAATGACCAAAAGAAACGGTTGTTGACTGTTAACGGTTAGTGTAATTGTACGGCCGTCTTAAGTCTCGGACGTCGGTCGTATGGAACGTATGACTAGCATAAAAATGTATGACCGAGTACTCGTCCGTAAATAACTTGTAAGACCCTATCTTAATACAAGAGTGGTTTTACGAAAATGTTATCTGGGTTTTCTATCGTCGGTCGTGAGATGTAATTTTTTACCCAAACAGTTTGCCCCCAAAATTTGAATTTTAGGAATGAAATTCGAATTTTAAATCAGACGAAGTGTTTCAACACGTGTCGCGCGGGGAGAGAATATGGTCGAATCCCAACCGTCTTGGTTCGATTTGGATTGGAGGAAACGAAAAGGTCATGACGTCATGACGGCATGTCAGAGGCGTACAGTTGTTTAGGAGACAGGTGTCGTCTATCGGCATGATGCATGCGGAAAGGTGATGGACAGGTGTCGACAATCCAGAGGGCCGACCTGACACGATCTTTGCCATTAATAGCACGAACCTGTGGATCGTTTCCTTTTTACGCTCACTTGTGTTTTTAGGAAAGGATTTCAGAGAGATTTGCTTGCCACTGTTACGTGTGCTTCGAGTGTTTATAAGTTTAGAAAAAGTTGTGTTCTTATCATAGTCTTTCAGGATGTCAATTGAACCAGCGAGCACTATTGTTGGTCAGAAAAGTCTAGAGGCCTTTAGGACCTTGTCTGGTGTTCCTGCTGTCGTTCAGATGTATTCGCCGGGTCAGTTTCGACCGAACGATTGTCTGAATGGACATTTTGTTTTGTACGAATACCCTTTTAAGTTGGGTTTTAAGTTGCCATTTTCCCCGCTAGTTAGGGAGTTTCTGGGAAAGTATCATCTTTCGCCTGCCCAAATGATGCCCCAGTTCTGGCGAATAGTTCGTGTGATTGATAGGATCACCGGCGAGTGGACGAATCCGTTCACTGTGGAGGACCTTCTGGCTTCCGACGTAGTCAAGGTGGACAACTACCACCGGTACAGTTTATTTTCCAAGTACAAGAAAGCTCAGGTCTTGGTGATGAACACCCAAGTGAACGACCATAGGTAGAAGGCTCAGTACGTCTTTGGAAAGACGCAGTCGCTCGAGCTTTTGCAGGAGGACACGACATGGGTCACTGCCGGGTGGAACACCAACAGTAATTCTTTCACTTGTCGTATCTTATTTCTGGGTTGTGTGTCATAGGTGATTGTAAGTGTTCATTTCATCCCTTACGTTCCCTGATGCTGGCGTGTCCAAAGAGATGGAGGTGAAGATCAAAAAATTCTGGATGTATAATCCTAATGACAGATCTTTCTTCGTCCAGCGAGGTCTTAGGGACGAGGGTTCGGACGACGAGGTCGTCGAGCTAACAGGGACGGAGATCCCTGTAAGAGAAGACGCAGAGAGAGAAGAGGAGGAAGAAGAAATAGCATGTAACTTGCCGTATGTTTTACCTGGTGTGTCGTATGTTTTACCTGGTGTGTCATATGTTTTATTTATACAGCTTTCCTCTTATCCTATCTCTGTCGTTGTGTAGGTGGTTCGGGCAATATGCCTACCCCTAATGTGCAAAAGAAGAAGGCCCAACTTCTGTTAGCTCGTAAGGCCAAGGAGTTGAAGCGAAAAGCTCCCCCACCCGCGTCATCGGGGGGTAAAGAAGTCTAAAACGGTTCTCCAGAGGGAACCATCGTCGAATGGCGGTGACTCGTCCGGGGTCGCCACCACTGAGAAGACGAAGACGCCACCGGGAGTCATTGACGCGACTCCGGTGAGTGTGGCCTCTCCCCTGTTTGAAGAGGTCGGTCCCCCTTCCTCGTCGGCCGACAAGGGAAAAGGCAAGAGGACGAAGGAGTCCAGTGATGTTATGACGGTGAACTTTACACTGCCGTCAAACTTCATGGTCGGGGAAGAGATGGATAGCAATTAGATCTTCCTCGATGTGGAGAAATTCCTCCTACCGTCCTTCAAGGAGCGACTGGAGGATGTCACGGTGGACAACATGGGATCGCACGTCGTAGGGCTGACCTTCAAGGTACGTACGATCTGTCTGTCTTAAGTATTTTTGCCGTTTATTTTCTAACGTTTGTATATTCGTGCGCTGCAGGCGTTCCAAACTTCTCTTTGCATGTATGCCCATATGGATAAAATCCGTAGGGTTACCCCTGTCGCCATAGAAAAAATGCATAAGGCGCAGGAGGAAGCCCGTGTGGCAAGGGATCAGGAGAAGCTGGCGATGGAAAGGGTTGAATGCATTTCCGCGAAGTTAGCCGAAGTCCAGGACTTTCACGCGGCGTCGTTGAGCGCAAAGGAAGACCTTCAGCACCATCTGAGGGAGACCCTTGAGAAGTCCTCTACGACTAAGGCAGAGTTAGGAGCGACTAAGGACTCATTGGCCGAGAGCGAAAAACAGGTCGAGGACCTTAAGTCGCTCGTCGAGGCGAAAGAGGAGAAGATCGCATCCTTAGAGGAGCGTATCAAGTCGTTTGAGGCTCTAACCCATCTGAGGGTTCGATCGGCGATCATGCATCACCATTTATGGGGGTTAGACCCTATGGTCGGAGCCGAAGAGGAGGTCAAAACCTTCTTAGAGCAAGTCGGGGACGAGGAGGAACTCGAACAAGAAGACAAACTCGAAGAAGAGGACCTGACAGACGTTGAGGTCGATGTACCTGGCGACGAGGAGGTCGCTGAGGACTCCCCTCTGCCTTAAATTTTCATTCCTTAGTTTATTTTCGACGTGGGCGACTATAATTGGTCGTGCCATTTACTTGTATATTTTTTATCGTATAAATACAAGTGGAATTTTTGTTATGCTCTTGTCGTGTACTTTACTTTGTTGAGAATGAACAAAATAAAACGAAAGATAACAAGACTTAATGGTCGTATGTACGACTGAGATATTTATAACTTTGAAGTAATCGGGCAACTGAGGCCGAAGAAGTATTCTATTTATGGAATTCAAGTCACGGGACTTTGGTCTCCAAAACTTAGTTTAAAGAACACATGTGATGATCATAAGACATGTATAATGAATCGTAAGATTCTTTTTTGCAAGTCTCAAAGACTTTGTTCCTCACGACGAAGATCGTAAAACTTGTATCTGAGTCGTAGAGACTTTGGTTTTTCATAATACAAATCGTAAAACCTGTGTCTTAATCACCATAAGACTTATGTTTTAAGTCGCAGGGACTTCATTTCTCATGATGTGAATCGTAAGAAAAGAATGATTTTGGAAGTAATCGGGCGACTGGGCCGAACATACATTCTAAACTATAGAGTTTAAGTCATAAGACTTCAGCTTTGTGACTCAAATTTGAATGCACCTGTGGTGATCATAATATCTAGGTAGTGAATCATGAGATTTGGTTTACGTCGTATGAGTCATGAGTTATGGGTCACGATTTAATCGGTCGTGACATATTTATCGTGACCTTGAAGTCTAAAAGGCTTTGTCTTCTCACGATATATATCATAAGACTGACGTTCGTGCGATCCTGTGAGCCTGCAATGTAAGATTCAGGGGTGGTCGTTGGTTTGACCAACGACCCTCCGATGCTTAATTCAGTAATCGTTTATCGAAATAAATCGAAAGTAAAAAAGATATAAAATGTACTATAGGCCAGCTACGTGGGGTTGTGGTCGTAGGTTTGATACTACGATCTCCAGATGTACGATCACTGGTGGATCATTGTCGTACACGATTTCAGAAGGAATTCCGAACCTTCATAGAATGTTAGTCTAGACAAAAGAGATGACCTTTATGTCCCAAATCTGGGAGTAGGCGTCTACTTCTGTCAGAGGAATAATTTGTAAAGACTAACAGGAAAATTTCTTGTCCTGGGGGCAGGATTTAATTTACTAGCGATGTCTGTTAATGCCAAAAATCGCACCAAAGGGACAACTTAAGGTCGATGTGGAATTTAACAACTAAAGAAAGGAATCATTCGACAAAGACGTGCGACAAAGACAAAAATGTAAATGAGACAGAGGATTTGATGATGCAGGAAAAACCTCAACGAGGAAAAAACCTGCGGACGACAGTGGATGTCGTCGTTGCACTATGGTCGCCAATTAGGGGCGATGTCCTTGGTGTTTCAGGTGTCGATCGTTCAGAGATTACAATACAAAGGAAGGGGAAGACTTTGAAATGTAAAGTACAAGTGTTTGAAATGTAAAAACAGTGTGCGTCGTGTGCGAAAACAATGCGTAAACTGTTGGTCGAGAGTGAAAGTCGTGCGTAAAGAGCGATCTTCTATGAATGATCTCTTTACTTCGAATGAATATTCTTCGAGTGTTTGCGTTTGCTTCTGTTGTTCGATGTTCGGTCCCTGGAACTGAGGTTTAACTTGATCTTTTATAGCCTTCGGGTGCTTTGATTAGCTCATTGATTGCTTCGATAATAGCCATAACGGTCGCCAGTTGTAACTCTTCGTAATTGCTCTTCGTCGGTTATGACCGTTGCCCATTAATGACTTTGACTCCTGCATTAATCATCGAACAAACGTAACAGTCGTATATCGAGTTAGTCAAGGTCGTACAGTTTTGTGCGACGGTCATGCGGAACGAGCGACGTCGAGGTCGAGTGTCGCGACCTTTTAGGAGGGATGACGGAGGTTTTTTGGGTCTTTGTCGGGACCTTATCTTAAAACAAGATATAGCTTATAACATGTGTCTTAACTTTTCTGTTCGTAGTCGAGACCTGTGAAATTTTGCCCAAACAGTTTGCCCCCAAAATTTGCAAGTAGGATGGCAAATTCAAATTTTAAATTTTTCTTGTCGGGTGTTCAGGGTCTTGTGTTGAAAAATACCTTGGTTGTTTTGGAACTGAATCGGATAAATTCAAACTAGAGAGGGAAATCGAAGAGAGGATGGAGTCGTGACGTCATGCCGACTCACGATAGTGCTTACCAGCTGTCGATGACAGGTGTCGACGATCTGTGTGGTCATACGAAAAGAAGGGGACGCGTGGCGATCATCTGAGGACTCGACCTGGCATGATCATTTGTATCAGTAAAGATCATGATTGATGTTCTTTTGCTTACGATCTTCGAGTGTTTTAAGTAAAGATCTCCTCTTGATATTCTTGCTGTTCTTCTTCGAATCCCTTCCAAATTTGCGAGAGACTATAGCGATTCAAGGCTTAGAGTGCCTATATAAGGCATTACTTTCTCATCTTCATCTTCATTGCTCCTCTCTTTTTCTGACAAATAATGTCGTCTGAACCAAAGAGTTCAATCACGAGTCAGGAAGACGTAAATACCTTTAGGTGTTTAGCGAAAATACATGCAGAGATAGAACTGATATGTCCAGGGAGTACACGTCCTGGAAGTTGTCCTGAAGGATACTTTGTAACATATGAGTATCCCTTCAAAATAGGGTTTGAATGGCCGTATTCGGCTTTTTCCAAGGCTTTCATGCGAGATTTCGGTCTGTCGCCAGGGCAGCTAATGCCCCAACCCTGGCGAGTTTTCCTAGTCATTGAGTGATTGTCCGCAAAGTGGGAGTCGCCTATGATCATGAATGATTTCTTGTTGGCTTATCAAGTCAAGAGAGACAAGAACTAGCGTTAGAGCCCTTATTCCAAGTACAAGGGCGATCGTACCCTGGTTTTGAAAACTGGGGTTAACGATCGTGGGTGGAAGTCTAGATACGTATTAGTACGTATTGATTCAGTTAATCTCCACAGTAATTGGATTCGTCCCGATTGGAATGTGACGGGTATATACTTTTCTTTTGTTTTTAACGTATGCCATTGTTTGATTTATGCTTTCTATTTATTCTTCTTCTTTGTCGCCTTCAGAGATCTAGTTCGATGATGTGAAGCCGAACGAAGATTCCCAAGCCAAGATCGACAGATTCATGAATCACAACATCGATGATCGATCTTTCGTCATGCGTCAATCGGCGGTCGAGGACGAGGACGTGGTGGGAGACACGAGATCTCCACAGCATTTGGATTCGTCCCGATTGGAATGTGACGGGTATATACTTTTCTTTTGTTTTTAACGTATGCCATTGTTTGATTTATGCTTTCTATTTATTCTTCTTCTTTTATCGCCTTCAGAGATCCAGTTCGATGACGTGAAGCCGAACGAAGATTCCCAAGCCAAGATCGACAGATTCATGAATCACAGCGTCGATGATCGATCTTTCGTCGTGCGTCAATCGGCGGTCGAGGACGAGGACGTGGTGGGAGACACGAGAGTTTCTGAAGAAGAAGATGAGCAGGAAGAGGCGACTGGTAAGCGTACAGTAGTTTTTTTATTTTCTCCGTTTATTTTGTCTGTCTGATGCTTTGTGTGATTTCTTACTAGTGCCGACTGAGAGGAAATCGGTATCCAGGAAGAGAGGGATGCAGATTATGCTTTCCCTTCGAGGCGAAAGAGAGAATGTCTCGACAGCTGGGTCGAGGATTCCAAAGAAAACCAGGAAGACAGTCCTGAGGGAACCGTCTTCGAGGGCTGATGACTCATCGAGAGTTGTCACGCCTAAGAAGGCGAAGGCGTCATCCATCCTTCGCGGTGCGATGGACGCGACACCGACAAGTTCGGCGCCTTCGGCGACAGTGACGAAACCAGTATCTAAGGTGTCGACCCCATCGGCTGTCGACAAGGGCGAGGGGTCGTCGGCCGAAGTTACGACGGTTATATTTACGTTACCGTCCAACTTTATAGCGGATAGTGTCCTATACGGGACGACGTTGTTTCCTCACTTGGGGAAATATTTGCTCCCATCTTTTAAGGAATGTTTTCAGAGAGCTCCGATCAGGGAAGCGGGATCTCAGGTTGCCGGTTTGGCGTTCTCGGTAAGTCTTTCTTTCAAGACTTGGTTCATTTGTAGCTGTTGTCGTTGGAGATTTAATGAACTTCCTACTTTTTACAGACATTTCAGTATTCTTTGGCGTTATATGCTAAGATGTCGAGAGTCGAAGATCTGGTGGCGTCTGCTCTTGAAAGAGAGGATGCGGCGCTAGAAAGGGAGAGGGTGGCTTTGGACAGGGAGAAGTCGGCCTTGGCGCGCGCCAACGAGTTGACCATTCAACTTTACGATGTTTTGCACGAGCTAAAGGCTCTTAGTCGCGCGAAAGAGGCGGGCGATTCTCCTAAGCTTTAGGAAACTTTTAACCTTTCCTTGTTTTTGTTGACTATTAGTGGTCGAACCACTTTCCTTTGGATTGTAAATCGACAGTTTATGAATGAAACTTAGATTTTTGTTGAACTTGCGTCTTATATATTTGGCAAACAAATATCGCATCGACTGTCAAATTCAGAAAGTATAAATTATACAAAGAATCGTGTGACTTAGCCATCATTGCAACACAATAACTAGGACGTAAGCCATAAGGCTTTTAAATCGTATATACAAACATAAGCACATGCGACTAAAGCATATATTCGGAGTACGAATTTTTTCTAAGTTAAGTTAAGAAACTTAGATCATGAGATCGTTAGTCTTTGCGATCGTACGACTAAGTCATGCGATTAATTTGAATCGTGTGCCCCTGTAGAAGGATGATCAAGTCATAGACATGATCGTTTATGTCGTGCGACCTTGCGAAACTAGAGTCGTTTGATTATTGTCGTGCGATTCTACGGAATACACAATGTTAGAGGTTGGTCGTTGGCTAACCAACGACCCTCTGATGCTTAAGTCAGTAACCGTCGTTGTTATAAAATCATATGAAAAAATAGAAAAGGGTTTAGAAGACGTACCTTTTCTGTCGCGTCATGCCCAACTACGTGGGACGTCTTGATTATTGCTACCATCATACCCCCTTGTGGCGATTTTAAGACGATACACTAAATGTCGTCGTGAATTGCCACAATAGAAGGTCTGTTTTCGCGGCTTCAGAGTGGTTTTATAGCAATCACGACCGACTTTCGGCTCACTTTTTAACTCCTGGATTCCCCACGGCGTAGGGAACTTCAGAGTCTGATGATACGTCGAGGGAACGGCCTTCATCTCATGGATCCATGGTCGGCCTAAGATGATGTTATAGGCCGACGCACAGTCGATGACACTGAACTTGGTCTGCTTGTTGATTCCTCCGGCGTAGACTGGCAAGACGATATCTCCATAGGTGCTCGTCGCTTCTCCATTGAAACCGACCAAAGTTGTCGAACGTCGGGTGATTTCCGAGCGATCGATTCCCATGGCCTTGATGGTGTCAAGGAAGATGATGTTCGCTGAACTGCCCCCATCGACCAATCGTGAGTTGAATGATCAACCCGTCATGATGTTTCTGGTACGAGTCGCCGAGGTCGTCTTGATCGAATACGATCTTCATAGCTTCCAACTTCAGATCTCCTTTAGGCCTTGATGAACGTGGAATAGGCCGATCGTCAGGCGCTTGACTGGCGTGACGTTTGGCCACGGAGTACGTCAGACCACATACGTCGGAACCACCAGTGATACAATTGACGACTTTTGTATGCTCAAGGGTTGGCGGTCGAACGTCGTTAGCTGGGGTAATGACATCGTCTATGATGTCTTTTAAATTGCCCTTCAGGACGTGATACGCCACCTCCTTTTTTAGAGCTATGCAATCATCTGTCGCGTGACCATGGTCGACATGAAAGTCGCACCCTTTAGATTTATCTTTCTTAGCGTCGTCCTGATCGCACTTCTTTGGCCATCGAATAGTCGCCTGGGCGGTCTTTAGAGCTTCGACCAAATCTTTAGTGGATCCTTTGAATCCATATGAGGATATCTTGGGTGACTGAGGAAACTTGGTCGCGGTCTTAGCCTCTGCTTTCGTCTTGAATCGGACGTTCGAGATCTGGCGCACGGGCTATATTTTGGAAATTGCTTTTGTCTTGAACTCAGGCTTTTTCACACATAACAACCTTTTGTCGTCGGTATGCTTGCGACGAAAGGCAGCGTCGTCCTCTACTCTCATGTATGCTAAGGTTTGAGCTCGGACGTCTTCAAAATTCTCCGGAGGATACTTGGTCAGGTCAGTGTATACACCTGAGCTGTCGTCCAGACCACGCTTATAACCTTCAATTGCAGTCTTGACGTCACAATTGAGAATGCTGATCATCTCCGCATTGAATCGATTGAAATAACTGCGGATAGACTCACTGGTCCTTGGTGTTCCAGGTGTCGATCGTACAGAGATTACAATACAAATGAAGGGAAAGACTTCGAAATGTAAAGTACAAGTGTTTGAAATGTAAAAAATAGTGTGCGTCGTGTACGAAAACAATGCGTAAACTGTTGGTCGAGAGTGAAAGTCGTGCGTCGAGAGCGATCTTCTGTGAATGATCTCTTTACTTCGAATGAAAATTCTTCGAGTGTTTGCGTTTGCTTCTTTTGTTCGATGTTCGGTCCCTGGAACTTAGGTTTAACTTGATCTTTTATAGCCTTCAGGTGTTTGATTAGCTCATTGATCGCTTCGATAACAACCATAATGGTCGCCAGTTGTAACTGTTCATAATTGCTCTTTGTCGGTTATGACCGTTGCCCATTAATGACTTTGACTCCTGCATTAATCATCGAACAAACGTAACAGTCGTATATCTAGTTAGTCAAGGTCGTACGGTTTTGTGTGACGGTCATGCGGAACGGGCGACGTCGAGGTCGAGTGTCGTGAGTAACTCTCGACTTACCTTTTAGGAGGGATGATGGAGGTTTTTTGGGTCTTTTTCGGGACCTTATCTTAATACAAGATATAGCTCATAACATGTGTCTTACCTTTTCTGGTCGTAGTCGAGACCTGTGAAATTTTGCCCAAACAATGTCCATTCCCTACCTTATGAAGGGTCATGGGATTAAGGACGTATGTAAAGTTTCAAAAAGTTGGTATATATCATACCTGAGTGTCGTTGACGGGCGTTACGTACCTGATAACGTTTTTCGTCGGCTATTGGAGAATTACTTCCATTGTGAGGTCCGACTGCCCCCAAGTCGTGAGCTATATCTATGTCCACGATCGGTAGCTGAAAGCTGTAGCGTCGTATGGGGTACAACATTCTGCCCCCTTGTGGCGACTGTAAGACGATACCCAGACCTATCTGTTCTGGAGTATGGATAGATTGGATCATATCGTGCGCAGTCGCCACAATATTGGTTTCACTTTTGAGGTTTCAATGTTGCTTTGTAGCAATCACGGGCGATCTTCTGCTCGCTTTTGATTTCCTGCACTCCCCACGGCATCGGGAATTTGATCACCTGATGATAGGTCGATGAGACCGCTTTCATACCGTGTATCCAGGGTCGACCAAGTATAACGTTGTATGCGGACGAACAGTCAATAACGTTAAATCTTGTTTGCTTGTTGACCCCTTTAGCATACACTGGGAGGATGATCTCTCCCAGAGTGTTGATAGAGTCACCATTGAATCCTATCAGAGGCGTCGATCGACGGGTGATCTCTGATTTATCGATTCCCATTAGGAAAATGATGTTGGCCGAACTGCCCCCATCGACCAATACTCTTTTGGTGGAGCAGTTGCCAATAGTGAGGTGGATAATTAAGCCATCGTGATGTTTTTGCCAACTGTCCTGGAGGTCGTCCTGATCGAACGTTATTAGCATCCCCTCCAATTCCAATTCTTGTTTTGGTCGGGACGACCGAGGAATGGGATATTCTCCCGACGATTGACTGGCGTGCCGCTTGGCTGCCAAATAGGTTAAACCGCAGACGTCTGATCCACCCGTCACACAGTTGGCGACTTTTTCATGGACGGGGGATTCTAGTCTTACGTTATCAACTGGCGTAGATTCTTTACCAATCAAGCCCTGCAGATGACCCTTGGGGACGATCCAGGCTAACTCCTTCTGCAAAGCAAGGCAGTTATCTGTCGTATGACCATAGTCGCTGTGGAAGTCGCACCACTTGGTCTTGTCCTTCTTGTTGTCATCTTTATCACTCTTCTTGGGCCATCGGATAGACGACTGGATGCTTCTAAGAGCTTCAACTAACTCTTTTAGCGTTCCTTTGAATCCATAAGAAGAAATCATAGGATATTGAGGGAATCGGGGTGTAGGATTGCTCTTTTTCTTATCGAACCAAACGTTCGATATTTGGCACGACAGTTCCGACTTGACGCTCGACTTGGATTTCAAATCTGGTTTCTTGATCCCGAGCGACTTTTTATCAGTGGAATGCTTACGGCGGAAGACTAGGTCGTCTTCGACCCTCATATAGGCCAAAGTCCTAGCTCGGACGTCTTCAAATTTTTTTGGCGGGTACTTCGTAAGATCGACGTACAATCCCATAGTGTTGTCGTCAAGACCACGCTTGTAGGCCTCGATGGCAGTCTTGACGTCACAATTTTGAATGTTGATCATTTATGCGTTAAATCGATTGAAATAACCACGGATGGATTTTCCGGTTTTTTGGACGACGTAGTACAGGTCGCTGGTTTGCTTCTCTATCTTGCGACTGTTGGCGAACTGTTGCCGAATAGTTGCGAAAACTAGTTGACAAACTCTGTGAAGTTGCTGATGGACTTGGGTTTGAGGTTGATCAACCATTAGGGAGCAGGACCTGTAAGAGTCGCGCCAAAGCTTTTGCACACATGCACACCTCTTGATATTGATGTGGGATCGATACTGTCCACATCAATTGTTTGTATTGTGCAATATGTTCCGTTGGGTCAGTTATTCCTGAATATTTGGGCATAAAAGCAGGAATGTTATACTTCTTTGGAACGTCGACAGTCGCTATCATGTCGATGAAAGGCGACGCTTGAAATCCTGTGCCGGGTTCGACGTCGAAGGGTACGGCGACACCTGGTAGTTTGGAAAGTAGCGACAGCATCTTCTCGTTCTGATCTTTCAATAACCTAAGTCGCTGGGTGACGGGGTCGTTAGGATCGGAGTTTACACCTGTCGGAGGGTTGACCCCTGAATTTGTGGCCGTCGCCGCACCGTTCCTGTACGAAGAACCATTGGAGTCCCCGTTGAGAGGTACGAAGTTTGGCGGGGATCCATTGTGCAAAGGTGGCGGCCTCAAGTACTAAAGGGGAAATTGTCCCTGATGAGGGTTGCTGACAAATGGCCCTGGACCTGAATTGTTGGCGAATGGCCCTGGTCCTGAGTTGTTGGCGAATGGCCCTGGACTCGTCTAGAATTGGGGCCTTATGAAAGGCGTGCCAGTAGGTCGGGGACCATTCTAAGGACCAACGGAATTTCCCATCGCTGAATTCCTCATAGAAGCGATTTCTACGGCTGCCTTCAGATTCTGCTCATGCAAGGCTTGAATCTGACTTCGGGCCGCATTCAATTCTGACTGAAGTTGAATCATGGGATCTTAATAATTTTCCATTTACCTGAAAATAACAAAAACTTCACAAGATCGTTAGAGCGATGTATGTGCTGGCTTGAGATTTTCTCTATATGGGGTCCCACGGATTGCGCCAAACTGTTAATGCCAAAAATCGCCCAAAACAACAACTTAAGGTTGATGTGGACATTAACAACTAAAGAAATGTATCTCAAGACCAATCAACACAATCGCAAGGAAAATATTAGATACGACAAGGGATTTGGTGACGCGGAAAACCCCAAAACGAGGGAAAAAACCGCGGTCGACTTGTGAGAGTCGACGGTGCACTATTGTCGCCAAACAGGGGCGAAAGTCCTTTTGTAACAAGTGTTCTGTGTACAACAGATTACAATAAGAAGGAAAATAAAATTAATCGTATTAAAAAGTCGTGTGTCGTGTGTAAATCGTTCGAAAATAAGCTGCTGTTGTGTGGTTCGAACTGCTGTCGTGCGAAGTTGCTTTTGCGATGTGTGTTCGCATGCTCTATAGATTACTGTTGTATTGCGTATGAAATGTAGGAGAGTTAAGTTCAGATGTTTGTAATTGATGTGTAACAAATGTAGATCCCTTTTTCGGTTGTAGAGCAGGCCTTTATATAGCTTCCCCTGGTCATTAAATGTGTCTTAATGGCTTGTTTCGTAACCGTTATCGGGCCTTTAATGCCATTGATAACTTGTCCGTTACTGGCCATTGTACCATAAATGCTCGTGGACCTGCATTAATGAACAAAAGAAACGGGTGTTGACTGTCAACGGTTAGTGTAATCGTACGATCGTCTTAAGTCTCGGACGTCGGTCGTACGGAACGTACGACTAGCATAAAAATTTACGACCGAGTACTCGTCCGTAAATAACTTGTACGACCATATCCTAATACATGAGTGGTCTTACGAAAATGTTATCTGAGTTTTCTATCATCGGTCGTGAGGTGTGATTTTTTACCCAAACATCGCCGAAGACGCCTGGGTCGTCCGCTGCAGGGGAAAAGGGGAAAGGTCCTCAAGTTGAGGAGACCCTTTAAGTTATGACGGTTAACTTTAGTTGCCGTCAAACTTCCTGGAGGATGGCGTCCTGGACAGGGCGAAGATTTTCCCAGACTTGGGGAAATTCCTTCTACCGGCCTTTAAGGAACGCTATCGGGGCGTGTCTGTGGATGAGACGGGGTATCATGTCGCATGACTATCCTTTTTGGTATGCCCCTTTTATTTTTTGTCATAAGATTTTTCCTCTCTGATAAGATAGACTTACCTTATATTTTCATGCGACTGCAGGTGTTCCAGGCGTCTTTGTGCCTTTTTGGCCAACTGGAGGAGCTCCAGAAGGTCAACCCTTCCGTCCCTGAGGAGCTTCAGCGAGCACAGAAGGGTGAGCGTATAGCTCGAGGGGAAGAACGGGCGGCAAAGGCCAAGGTGGAGGCTCTCTCCGTTCAACTACACGATCTCCACAGTAGTTTGGAGACGTCGTCGCAGGAGAAGGAAGAGCTTCGAGGTCGCCTCCGGGAGGTGTTGGAGAAGATCTCCACCTATGAGGCGGAGATGCTGGCGACCAAAGCTTCACTCACCGTGGGCGAAAAATAGGTGGGGGAGTTAAGGTCGTCGTTCAAGGAGGCTGAGGCCAAGACGGTGGCCCTTGAGGAGAAGCTCCTCTCTTTCGACGCGCTTACCCGTCTGAAGGTTAGAGAGGCAATCATGCGCCGTCAGCTGCAGGGGAAGAATCCCTTGGTGGACGTTGAGGCCGAGGTCGCGTCCTATCTGGAGAACGTCGGGACCGGAGAGGATCTTGACCAGGAGGATAGGGTCGACAACACAGACTCCGCAGAGGCCAGGTTAGGTGATGTGGAAGATGATGCCTGCGTTGCCCTAGGTCCTCAGTAGGCATTTGTTCTCTTTTTGTAACTTTTTGTTTTTGTCTTAAGGGCGATCGTTGGGGATCGCGGCTTTGTCTTGTATTTCCTTCCGATTTAATACACTTATGTCTTTTGCTATATTATCGTGTACTTTGCTTTGTCGCAAGTGAACAAGATAAAGGAAAGATAACATAATTTAAGGAATAGGCTTAAAAAGCAGTAAGACGTATGTAAGACTGTACGACTAAGGTACTTGCAAATTTCGAAGTAACCGGGCGACTAAGGCCGAAAAAATATTCTAAGTATGGAATTCAAGTCATAAGACTTCGACTCCGGGACTTAGATTAAAAATCACCTATTATGATCGTAAGATTCATAAGATGAATCATAGGATTTTGCTTATGACGTATGAGTCATAATTCGACGGTCGTGACATAACAGTCGTGACATTTTAGTCATAGAGACTTTCGTTTCTCACGATTTAAATCGTAACACTGTCGTTCGTGCAATCCTGTGGGCCTGCAATGTGAGATTCATGGGTGGTCGTTGGTAAGACCAACGACCCTCCGATGCTTAAGTCAGTAATCGTTTGGAAAAAATAAATCATAAGGAAAATTTCAAAAGAAATATTTCTTCAAGTGTACTGCGTTCCATCTATGTGGGATGTCTTGGTCGTCTAGGGTTTGAAGTCTGTAAGCACCTTTCCCAGCGACTTCAGATATTTGATAAGGTCCTTCCCACTTAGTGGATAACTTACTCCTTTGTGTTTTGGAATACTAGTCGTAAGACGTAGTCACCCTCCTGAAAGATCTTGGCTTTAACATTCTTATTGAAATGTCGTTCAACAACCTGTCGCTGAGATGCGATTTTAACCAAAGCAGACTCTCTTAGCTCTTCGAGAGTGTCGAGGTCGTAGCTTAAGTCCACCAAGTAATGATCGACGGAGGTATGTCTTGATGTCGGGAGCTGCATTTCAATAGGTAAGATGGCTTCACAACCGTAAACCAATGAAAATGGTGTATGTCCTGTCGATGTTCGGGGTGTCGTACGATTCGCCCATAGGATCGATGGGAGTTCTTCGACCCATCTTCCCTTTGCGGCCTTGAGTCTTTTCTTGATCGAATTGATAATGACTTTATTGCTTGATTCTTCAAGACCGTAGGACTGGGGATAACGTGGGGTTGAAGTCGTAAGTTTGATGTTACGATCCTCATAAAACTGTTGCGTAAGATCACTCATGAATTGTGACCAGTTGTCACATACGATTTCGGAAGGAATTCGGAACCTGCATATAATGTTAGTCTGGATAAAAGAGATGACCACTTTGTCCCGAATCTGGGAGTAGGCAGCTGCTCCTATCCCCTTAGAAAAATAATCTGTAAGGACTAACAGAATGACTTTTTGCCTTGGGGTAGGAGGTAATTTACCAACAATGTCAATTCCTCACCTCATGAAAGGTCATGGTACCAACGACGTATGTAGAGGTTCAGAAGGCTTGTGTATCATATATGAGTGTCGTTGACGTGCGCCGCAGCTTTGTACGTACCTGGTGGCATCTTGCCTTAATATCGGCCAATAGTAGCCTTGTCGTGATATACGATTTGCAAGACTGCGACCACCAGAATGGTTACTGTTTGGGTAAAATTTCACCAGTCTCGACCACGACCAAAACGCTAAAGAACATTTATTGCACATCTCCTTAATAAAAGTCAAATCATAAACACTTTATCCTTTGACTAGAGCTGAAGTCAAAAGTACCCCTCGACCTCGACCGTCGTGACATAGCTACCGACCTCGACCAACTAATCTGCGACATTTCTGTTATGTTTTCATCTTTTAATGCAGGGTCAACATCATTTATGGACAACGGACATAACCAACAGAGGAAATTATGAGCATTAACAGCAGTGACCGTTGCGACCGTTATCAGAAGCATTTATGGAGTCATTCAAGGCACTTGAAGGCTATAAATATGAAGATTCCAGCCTCAGTTTCGGACACCTGATTTGAAGGAAAAAGATCACCGAATTCTGGAATCATACACTACGTACTCAAGAACATTTGAAGAAAAGAATTCTCTCACAACAGTTCGCTCACAACGCACGATTCATACACTCGACACATTGTTTTTACACACGACGCACCAGTTTCTCACGCATGATACACTTGTTACTTATACATTTCAAGTCATTTGTATTGTAATCATTGTACTCTCGACATCTGAAACAAAGGATATCGCCCCTGTTTGGCGATCATAGTGCAGCGACGACCCCCAAAGTCGTCCGTAGGGTTTTTCCTCGTTGAGGTTTTTCCCGCGTCACCAAAATCTTTGTCTCTTTTACTTTTTATGTCTTTGTCGCTAGATTCCTATTATTTAGTTGTTAAGCTCCACAATAAACCATAAGTTATCCTTCTGGACGATTTTTGGCATTAACAGTTTGGCGCCCACCGTGGGGCCCCATCTAGAGAAAATCTTCGACAAACGTGCGTCTTACTGACAGTGTCTTCGAGTTTGCTCTTTTCTATGTTTCAGTAGAATGGCAGGTAATGGAAACCGAGAGCAGATCACTGCCCAGGTACATGAAGAGATTGGAAATGCACAAGATATTCCTGGAATGGTCGACGAATATCGCCTGGAGAAAGTCATCCTGGACCAGAGCAACCCTGACCAGAAAGTCCTTGTAGGGTCGTCCCTCGATCCCTGCCTTAAAGAAAAGCTCAAATCTTTTTTGCAGGAGCATGCCGATTGTTTTTCCTGGTCGCATGAAGACATGGTCGGCATAGACCCTAGTGTCATATCCCATAAGCTCAATGTTGACCCGTCATTTAAGCATGTCAAGCAAAAGCGGTGAAAATTTGCTCCTGAAAGGAATAAGGTGATAAATGACGAAGTTGACAACCTCCTCAAGACAGGGAAAATTTGATAAGTAAAGTACCTCGATTGGCTTGCTAATGTCGTGGTCGTGGCAAAGAAAAATGGCAAATGGAGGGTCTGTATTGATTTTACAGATCTCAACAAAGCCTGTCCAAAAGATCCGTTCCCGTTGCCACATATCGATGCCATTGTCGACGCGACAGCAGGACATGAACTATTGACGTTCATGGATGCTTATTCTGGGTACAATCAGATCCTGATGCACGTCGAAGACCAAGAGAAAAATGCGTTCATGACAGATCGAGGTATTTACTGTTACAAAGTTATGCCTTTTGGACTTAAAAATGCAGGATCTACCTACCAGCGTCTGGTGAATAAGATATTCAAATATCATCTTGGCGACACGATGGAGGTTTATATCGACGACATGCTTGTCAAGTCGAAGAAAGCAGTCGACTATGTCGAACATCTGACGAAGTGTTCCTTTGGTGTCAGTGCCGGGAAATTCCTCCGAAAATAAAGCATGAAGCTTAACCCGACGAAGTGTTCCTTTGGTGTCAGCGCCGGGAAATTCCTGGGCTACATGGTCACTCGACGAGGAATCGAAACCAACCCCGACCAGATCAAGGCTATCATTGAGATTAAATCTCGTAGAAATTTCAAGGAGGTCCAAATGCTCACTGGTCGGGTGGCTGCTCTTAACAGTTTTATCTCTCGATCCTCAGATATATGTCATTTATTCTATAACATCCTCAGGAAAAATAAAGGCTTCGACTGGACCGACGACCATGAGCAAGCGTTGGAAAAATAAAAGGAATACATGACGACGCCTCTTTTACTGTCAAAGCCTGATGACCATGAAGACTTGCATCTATATTTGGCCGTTAGTCCTAATGCAGTAAGTGCCGTCCTGACACGAGAAGATGAAAATCAGCAGCTGCCAATCTATTATGTAAGTAAATCCCTCTTGGACGTCGAAACCAGGTATTCCTCAATGGAAAAACTACTCTTGTTGCTTGTTACAGCCGCAAAGAAATTGCGACATTATTTCGAATCACATCCGATTACTGTCGTGACTAACTTTCCTCTTAAGTCTGTCTTGAGAAAACCTGAGCTGACAGGACGTTTAGCAAAATGGAGCATATATCTCAGCAGTTACGACATCACTTTTAAGCCCAAGACCGCTATCAAATCGCAAGCCTTGGCGGATTCCATTGCTGATTTCAGCCCTGAATTGGGAAATGAAGCGAAGCTCGAGGTGTCTACTGTGGCGACTCACGACGACGTACCTTGGACCTTACACGTCGATGGGTCATCCAACATTAGGGGTTCAGGACTTGGCGTCGTCTTAAAGTCGCCACAGGGGGGCAAGATGGTGTATTCCGTGCGATGGGACTTCAAAGCCACCAACAACGAAGCTGAATACGAAGCCCTGATCGTGGGAATGGATATGGCCCACTACTCGGGGGAATCCTCGCTACATGTCAAAAGCGATTCTCATCTGGTCGTGAATCAGATGAATGGAGAATTCGCAGCTAAGGACTCAAAGATGACAGCGTACCTAAAGGTAGCAAAAGAAAAATAAGAAAAACTCAAATCTTTTTCCATTGAACAAATTCCAAGAGATCAAAATACCCAATATTCGACAATATTCCTATGATTTGGGTCTGCTTTGGTCAAACAAATATTCGACAATATTCCTATGATTCACCCAGCGACATCGTCCATTGAAAATGACGATGTCGTCTAGATCGAGGAGCAAGAAGACGATTGGTCGTGCGACATCCAAAATTTTCTTATGCACGACCAACTCCCAGAGGACAAGATGGAAGCTCGGAAGATCAGATTCAAGGAATCCAGGTATGTCGTGATCGGAGATAGACTCTATCGACGATCATTGACAGGCTTAAACCTGAGATGCGTTATCAATAAGAATCAAGTTCAAAAGATCCTCCAAGAAATGCACGATGGGGAGTGTGGCAACCACTCCGGAGGTGGTAGTCTGGCTAATCGTGTCTCTCGACAAGGCTACTTTTGGCCAACATTACGACAAGACGCCATCGGGTACGTCCAGAACTGTGATCCTTGTCAACGACATTCAGGTACGTCTCATAAACCATCTGAACCTTTACATTCGACACTGATCCCGTGGCCCTTCATGAGATGTGGTATGGATATTGTCGGCAAGTTACCACATGCCCCTGGGCAATAGGCATTTCTTCTCGTACTTATAGATTATTTTTCCAAATGGGTAGAAGCAGCTGCATTCTCCCATGTTCGGGACAAGGAGGTCGTGTATTTTATCCAGACTAACGTTATATATAGGTTTGGGATTCCATCCGAAATTGTCTGCGACAATGGATCCTAATTCATAAGCGACAGGACTCGGCAGTTCTGTGAGGACCGCAACATCAAGCTGACGACCTCGACGCCCAGATATCCTCAGGAAAATGGACTTGCTGAATCAAGTAATAAGATAATCATTGCTTCAATTAAGAAGAGGTTACAAGCCGCAAAGGGAACGTGGGTCGAAGAACTCCCTTCGGTCCTGTGGGCGAATCGCACGACGCCTCGCACGTCCACAGGACAAACCCCTTTCTCTTTGGTCTATGGCTGTGAAGCAGTTTTGCCGGTCGAGATTAAACTCTCGACCTCAAGACATACTTCCGTCGACCATAATCTGGTTGATCTGCGTTATGACCTCGATGCCCTCGAAGAGCTCAGAGAATCAGCATTGGTCAAAATGGCATCACAGAGACAAGTGGTCGAACGACAATTCAACAAGAACGTTAAAGTTAACGACTTTCAAGTAGGCGACTACGTCCTCCGACGAGTGTTCCAAATCACTCAAGAGCTAAAACGCCGTGGGTAAAGGTCCTTACCGTATCTCCGAAGTCGTGGGTAAAGGTGCCTATCGACTCCAAACCCTCGATAATCAAGATATCCCACGTAGCTGGAATGCGACGCATTTGAAAAGGTATTTCTTCTAAGTCTTTTTCCTTATCTCATACGATTTTTACTCATTGTGACGACTACTGACTTAAGCATCGGAGGGTCGTTGGCTAGCCAACGACCAACCTCTGACATTGTTTTATCGCAGAATCACACGACATAAGGTTGCTAAGTCTACTACATGACTTAGATCTCGCCAGGTCGCACGACATACGTGTTCATGTCTGTGACTTGATTATTTTATCACAGGGGCATATGATTCGAGTTTCGTCGTACGATCTAGTTGTACGATCGTAAGGTCTAACCACCCTTCAATCTAAGTTTATGTATTTAAAAAAGTTTGCATGTTCTGAATGAACGCATCGATCGCATGTGCTTATGTTTGCCAATATGATTCAAATGTATGACTTATGTCTTAGTCGTTATATACTGTTAATGCCAAAAATCGCACCAAAGGGACAACTTAAGGTCGATGTGGACTTTAACAACTAAAGAAAGGAATCGTTCGACAAAGGCGTGCCACAAAGACAAAAATGTAAATGAGACAAAGGATTTGATGACGCAAGAAAAACCTCAACGAGGAAAAAACCTGCGGACGACAGTGGATGTCGTCGCTGCACTATGGTCGCCAATCAGGGGCGATATCCTTGGTGTTCCGGGTGTCGATCGTACAGAGATTACAATACAAATGAATGAACGACTTCGAAATGTATAGTACAAGTGTTTGGAATGTAAAAACAATGTACGTCGTGTGTGAAAACAATGTATAAACTGTTGGTCGAGAGTGAGAATCTTGCGTCGAGAGCGATGTTCTATGAATAATTTCTTTGCTTCGAATGAATATTCTTCGAGTGTTTGTGTTTGCTTCTGTTGTTCGCTGCTATTGTTCTTTCACTCTCTCTGTATTATTCGATGTCGATCAGATGTCTTGAACTGATGATTGAGCTTGGATTTTATAGTCTTCGGATGACTTTAATTGAGTCAATAAGATCTTTGATGATTGTTGTAACGGTCGTCGTCTTCAATGTGAGTTTAGATGCTCATAACTGATTTCGTCGGTTATAGCTGTTGTCCATTAATGATGTTTGACTCATGCATTAAACATTGAACACACGTAACAGTTGTATAACGCATTAGTCGGTCGAGGTCGCACGGTTTTATGCGACGGTCGTGCAGAACGGGCGACGTCGACGTCGAGTGTCGTGAGGAACTCTCGACTTACCTTTTAGGAGGGACGACGGAGGTTCTTCGGGTCTTCGTCGGTATAGCTCATAATATGTGTCTTACCTTCTCTGGTCGTGGTCGAGACCTGTGAAATTTTGCCCAAACAGTTTGCCCCCAAAATTTGAAAGTAGGATGGCAAATTCGAATTTTAAATTTTGCTCGTAGGGTGTTCAGGGTTCTGTGTTGAAAAATACCTTGATTGTTTCGGAACCGAATTGGTTCGATTCTAACTGAACGAGAAGTCGAATAGAAAACGAGGTCGTTACGTCATACTGACGCACGATTGTGCTTACCACCTGTCTTTGACAGGTGTCGACGATCCGTGTGGTCATACGAAGAGAGGGGGGCACGCGGTGATCATCAAAGGACTCGACCTGACATGATCGACTGCATAAATAAAGATTACGATGGATCTTTTCTTGTTTACGATTTCAGAGGGTTTTGAGCAAAGATTTCTTTAGGGGTTTTCTTCTTTGATCTCTTTTTTGTTCTTTGCTCAATAATTTTCGAAATTTTTTAGTGTTCATACGAGGTATAGCTTCTCAATTTCTCTTAAACCTTCCAAGATTGGAGGCTCTTTGAGAATGATTATGTCCGAGTCGATGAAGACTTTGATTGCGATAGACGCGACGTTCGTGGATCTTGCGCATTTGGCGACGATGTCCTCTGTATCCACGTCGACCCTTTCGTCAGCCGTCGGGAGCAAGGGTATAAGGACGGGAGAGGGTGAGGAGGAAGTCATGACGATCAACTTTACGCGATCCTCTTGACTGACTGTGTCCTTGATGGGACGAAGTCATTTCCGCATCTGGGGAAATATCAGCTCTTATCTTTCAAGGAGCGTTTTCAAAAGATCTCCATCGAAGAGACAGGATCGTGTTTAGCTGGACTAGCGTTCTTTGTGAGTTTTTCTTTCGAAACTCGTGTTCCCAATGTTTCCACCGAATGTTTGTTTAACATACCCTTTTTGTATTTTACAGATAGATGTAATATAGGAGATGTCGAAACTCGTGTTCCCAATGTTTCCACCGAATGTTTGTTTAACATACCCCTTTTGTTAGATACGCGAAGATAGAGGAGACGTTGGACTGGAAGTCGACCGTCGAGAAGATCATATTCCTTCCTCTAACCTTAACATTAATCTTAAGAGCCGCATTCTGAAAATGTCGCGGCTTAGGGTGTCGCCTAACATACTCGTTTGATCCTTGCATTATCTTCTTAACGCATTTTCGAGGATTCGAAGGTCGAGACTGAGCATACGATCGACGCTCCTCTCTAGATTTAGGAAATGCTATGTTTTTTCATGTCTCGACCGTTGGTGGTCGAGCCATTTTAACTTTGTATACTCGACCGTCGGTCGCTCTTATGTAATCGTTCGTTTCGTAAATGAATTCCATCCTTCTGTCGAATTTTTACTTCGATTTATATATGTCGTAGATAGATGTAATATCAACCGTATAACTTTGTTAAGCATAGAACGAGCGAGAATCGTGCGACTTAGGCATTCATAGCAATATAACGATTGAAATATCATACGTTTGACTTGTATTGATAGGCTCAACTATTGACATGTTAGAACGTATAAAATTTTCTGAATCTAGAAACTCATATCGAGAGGTCGCTCAAACCTTATGATCGTGTAATCAAATTTCATGATGAAATTTGAATCATGGGCCCCTGTGATAAAACAATTAAGTTGCATGAGAGGAAGATGATTTTTGAAAAAAAATACTTTTTCATGTGTGTCGCATTCCAACTGCGTGGGATTTCTTGATTGTCGACAGTTTGGAGTCGATAGGCTCCTTCACCAATGACTTCGAAGATGCGGAAAGGACCTTCCCATTTAATAGAAAGTTTACCGGCATTGAGTTCTTGAGTGTTTTGGAACACTCGACGGAGGACGTAATCGCCTTCTTGAAAGACTTTGATTTTGACGTGTTTATTGAAATGTCGCTCGACTGCTTGCTTTTGAGATGCCATTCTGATCAAGGATGATTCTCTAAGCCCTTCGAGGGCGTCGATATCATAATTTAAATCAATCATGTTGTGGTCGACGGAAGTATGCCTTGAAGTTGGGAGTTGGACTTTGATTGGCAGAACTGCTTCGCAACCGTAGACGAGAGAGAAAGGGGTTTGTCCTGTGGACGTGCGCGGTGTCGTGCGATTTGCCCATAGGACTGAAGGGAGTTCTTCGACCCATCTTCCTTTTGCAGCTTTTAACCTTTTCCTGATCGAAGCTATAATGGTCTTATTACTTGATTCAGAAAGTCCGTTCGCCTGAGGGTATGTGGGAGTCGAGGTTGTCAACTTGATGCTCCTGTCTTCGCAAAATTATTGGGTCCTGTCGCTTATGAATTGGGATCTGTTGTCACTGACGATTTCGGATGGAATCCCACATCTGCATATGATGTTAGTCTGGATAAAAGAGATGACTTCCTTGTCCCTGACTTGGGAAAAAGCAGCCGCCTCAACCCACTTGGAAAAATAATCGGTGAGTACCAGGAGGAATACCTTTTGTCCCGGGGCTGGGGGTACCTTGCCAACGATATCCATTCCCCACCTCATGAAGGGCCATGGGATGAGTGTCGAGTGCCAGGGTTCAAAGGGTTTATGTGACATACCTGCATGTCGCTGACAAGGGTCACAGTTCTGGACGTACTTGACGGCGTCTTGTCGCAATGTTGGCCAAAAATACCCTTGTCGAGAGATACGATTAGCCAAACTGCGACCACCGGGATGATTGCCACATTCGCCGTCATGCATCTCATGAAGGATTTTTTGGACCTGACTCTTGCTAATGACGCATCTTTGGTTTAATCCTGTCGATGATCGTCGATAGACCTTATCTCCAATTATGGTGTATTTAGATGCTTTGAATCTGATCTTCCGGGCTTCCATCTTGTCTTCTGGGAGTTGGTCGTGCATAAGGAAATTTCGGATGTCGCACGACCAATCATCTTTTTCGTCCTCGATCTGGACGACATCGATGTTTTCGATAGACGATGTCGCCAGATGGATCATGGGGATAACGTCGAATATGGGTTCGACTAAAGCAGACCCGAGATTTGCTAAAGCGTCGGCCTGAGTATTCTGGTCTCTCGGGATTTGCTCGATAGAAAAAGATTTAAATTTTTCGGATTTCTCTTTTGCTACCTTCAGGTATCCTGTCATTTTCGAATCTTTGGCCGCAAATTCTCCACTGATCTGGTTCACCACCAGGAGAGAGTCGCTTTTGACATGTAACGCAGTTGCCCCCGAGTCGTAGGCCATATTCATTCCTATGATCAGGGCTTCGTATTCAGCTTTGTTGTTGGTAGTCTTGAAATCGCATCGAACCGAGTATACCATCTTGCCCCATGTGGCGACTTTAAGACGACGCCTAGTCCTGAGCCTCTAATGTTGGATGACCCATCAACGTGTAAGATCCAGGGCACGTCGTCGTAAGTCGCCACAGTCGATACCTCGAGCTCTGCTTCTTTCTCTAATTCAGGGCTGAAGTCGGCCAAGGCTTGCGACTTGATCGCGGTCCTGGGCTTGAAGTCAATGTCGTAGCTGCTGAGATATATGCTCCATTTTGCTAAGCGACCTGTCAACTCAGGTTTTCTTAAGACGGACTTAAGAGGGAAGTTAGTTACGACAGTAATGGGATGCGACTCAAAATAATGTCGCAGTTTTTTAGCAGCTGTGACTAGCGACAAGAGCAATTTTTCCATAGAGGAATACCTGGTTTCTGCATCCAGAAGAGATTTACTTACATAATAGATTGGCAGTTGCTGCTTTTCATCTTCTCATGTTAGGACATCACTTACCGCGTTTGGACTAACAGCCAGATATAGTTGCAAGATTTCATGATCGCGCGGTTTCGACAATAAGGGAGGCGACGTCATGTACTTTTTGAGCTTTTGCAATGCCTGTTCATGATTGTCGGTCCAGTTGAAGCCTCTGTTTTTTCTGAGGACGTTGTAAAATAGATGACATTTATCTTAAGATCGGGAGATGAACCTGTTTAGAGCTGCTACCCGACCAGTGAGCCTTTGGACTTCTTTGAAATTCCGAGAAGATTTGATCTCGACAATGGATTTGATCTGGTCGGGATTGGCGTCGATGCCTCGGCGAGTGACCATGTAGCCCAGGAATTTCCCAGCGCTGACACCGAAAGAACATTTCATTGGGTTGAGCTTCATGCTATACATTCTAAGGATATTAAACGATTGCCTCAGATGCTCGACATGGTCGATCGCTTGTTTTGACTTAACCAGCATGTCGTCGATATACACTTCCATCGTGTCGCCGAGTTGGTCTTTAAACATTTTATTCACTAGACGCTGGTATGTAGAACCTGTATTTTTTAGTCCGAAAGGCATAACTTTATAACAGTAAATACCTCGGTCCTTCATAAATGCGGTTTTTTCTTGGTCCTCGACGTGCATTAAGATTTGATTGTATCCGGAATAGGCATCCATGAACGTCAGTAGTTCGTGCCCAGCTGTCGCGTCGACCATGGCGTCGATATGAGGTAATGGAAAAGGATCTTTTGGACAGGATTTATTGAGATATGTGAAGTCGGTACAGACCCTCCACTTTCCATTCTTCTTCGCTACCACCACGACGTTAGCAAACCAGTCGGGGTATTTTACCTCTTGAATCTTCCCTGTCTTGAGAAGATTGTCGACTTCGTCATTTATCACCTTATTCCTTTCAGGAGCGAATTTCCGTCACTTCTGCTTGATAGGTTTGAACGATGGGTCGACGTTGAGCTTGTGAGAGATGACGTCAGGATCTATGCCGACCATGTCTTCATGCGACCAGACGAAACAATCAGCATGTTCCTGCAAAAAAGATATTAACTTTCCCCTGAGACAAGGATTGAGAGACGACCCAATTAAGACTTTTTGGTCAGGCTTGCTTGAATCTAGAACGAATTCCTCCAGGCGATAATCGTTGACTGTTTCAAGTGCATCTTGTGCATTTTCGAGCACCTCATGTGCTGGGACAGCGACTTGTTCGTTATTCGCCATTTTCCTGAAACAAAGAACATAAGAAACTCCAAGAAAGCGTAAGTAGGACGCCCGTTTGTCGAAGATTTTCTCTAAATGGGGTCCCACGGATGACGCCAAACTGTTAATGCCAAAAATCGCACCAAAGGGACAACTTAAGGTCGATGTGGACTTTAACAACTAAAGAAAGGAATCGTTCGACAAAGGCGAGCAACAATGACAAAAATGTAAATGAGACAAAGGAAAAACCTCAATGAGGAAAAAACCTGCGGACGACAGTGGATGTCGTCGCTGCACTATGGTCGCCAATCAGGGGCGATGTCCTTGGTGTTCCGGGTGTCGATCGTACAGAGATTACAATACAAATGAAGGAAAGACTTCAAAATGTAAAGTACAAGTGTTTGGAATGTAAAAATAGTGTACGTCGTGTGTGAAAACAATGTATAAACTGTTGGTCGAGAGTGAGAATCTTGCGTCGAGAGCGATCTTCTATGAATAATCTCTTTGCTTCGAATGAATATTCTTCGAGTGTTTGCGTTTGCTTCTGTTGTTCGCTGCTATTGTTCTTTCTCCCTCTCTGTATTATTCGATGTTGATCAGATGTCTTGAACGGATGATTGAGCTGGGATTTTATAGTCTTCAGATGACTTTAATTGACTCATTAATCTTTGATGATTGTGGTAACGGTCATCGTCTTCAACATGAGTTTAGATGCTCATAACTGATTTCGTCGGTTATAGCCATTGTCCATTAATGATGTTTGACTCCTGCATTAAACATTGAACAAACGTAACAGTTGTATAACGCGTTAGTCGGTCGAGGTCGCATGGTTTTATGCGACGGTCGTGCGGAACGGGCGACATCGACGTCGAGTGTCGTGAGGAACTCTCGACTTACCTTTTAGGAGGGACGACGGAGGTTCTTCGGGTCTTCGTCGGTATAGCTCATAATATGTGTCTTACCTTCTCTGGTCGTGACCTGTGAAATTTTGCCCAAACAATTACAATGGATGCCTAAGTCTCACGTTTTCCTGCTCATTCTACGTTCAGTGAAATTCACAATTAAAAGTTACTTACATGACATATAAAACAGAAAGAAATGCGAAATAAAATTCAATTCATCGAATCGACTATTATATTAGATAACTCGAGCACCAACGGTCGAGCATGCAAAGTAAAATTCATAAAAGGAAAATTTCTCCTAAGGCTGAGGAGGAGTGTCGGTCGCATCTTTTCCCGAGGCATCAACCTTGGAACCTTCATTCACCTCTTCCTCCTCGGCTTCTTTCTCGTCATCAGAGTCGAGATCCATTGCGGACCCGACCTCACTCAGGAAGTAAGCGAGTTCGTTAGACGCCAGGGCCAAAGGATTTTTGCCCGACTAGTGTTGCCTCATTATAGCAGCACGAGCGGTCAATCGAGCCAAAGCGAAGGTGGATGCAGCCTCCTCTTTGAGCTCTCCTATCTCCTTCTCCAGACCCGCCACCTTGGCCTTGGAATCCTCAACTTCCTTCTCCTTCGTAGCCAAGGCTTCTTCCATCCTATTCATCTCCTCCCTCTGGTCGACAATCATAGACAGTGGTTTGCTTCATCCTTTACACGTTCGACGGCCTTTAACTCATTCAAGGCCTCATCGACGCGTTTAGACATGGCCTCTTCGCGCTCCAAGGAGACCTTCTCCCGGCCCAACACTGCATTCCTCCTCTCATGGGCGGAAGACACCAAACCCTTGATTTTCTCCGTCTCAGCACGCAGGGCGAGAGAAGATTGAAACACCTGTAAAATACAAGGGAACGTGTTAATAAACGTTCGACAAAGATTAAAAACATCGAAAATACAAGGTTTTGAAAGAGAAACTTACCAGAAACGCTAGTCAGGCAACGTGGGATCCCGTCTCCTCGACTGGGAATCCCTCGAAATGCTCCCTGAAAGAAAGGAGCAGATATTTCCCTAGATGGGGAAACAAATCCGTCCCGGATCGGACGTCATCGACCATAAAGTCCGAAGGCAACGTAAAGTTAACCTTCGTGACTTTAACCCCTCCCGTCGCATGCTCCTTGCCCTTGTCGGCCGACGAAGGGATCGACGTGGTAGATGGGGACTTCGCCGACTTCGCAGTTTTCGTCGGTGGCGCATAACTAACAGGTGTCGTAGCGTTCGCGCTAGAATACATCTTCGTCTTCATAGGCGATGCGACTCTCGTGCTAGAATACGTCTTCTCAGGCGTAACGACTCTCGACGAGTCATCAACCTTCGAAGATGGTTCCATCGGAATCGTCATCCTCGTCTTTGGTAAAGACCCCGACTCAGTGGTCGAGGTCTTTTGCCTCGTTTCCTTGCCCTTACGGGCGAGCTCGAGTTGAGCTACTCTTTTAGCCGAGATCGTCGGTACCTTCATCTGATATTCTTCTGGAAACAGATAAGAAAAAAATATCACACAACGAACATAGAAGAAAAGGACCAGAGTCGAGCAATGTGAAGGTACACTTACCAGTCATCTCTTCTTCT
The DNA here is from genome assembly GCA_033807775.1 of Saussurea involucrata. Taxonomy (NCBI): domain Eukaryota; kingdom Viridiplantae; phylum Streptophyta; class Magnoliopsida; order Asterales; family Asteraceae; genus Saussurea; species Saussurea involucrata. Next base: position 104,583,955 of record CM066314.1, on the reverse strand, counting down.
TCTCTCGACTCTTTTGTATCCTCTTCTTCTTCCTCTTCCACACGTTTCTCTCCTAGATTCTTTCCTAGATACACCAGATCTACGTCGTCGTCGTCGTCCACTAATTGACGCGTGACGAAAGATCGCTCGACAGTGCTGAACTCCAAAAATGCGTCAATCTTCGCTTGAGAGTTGGCATAGTGCTTCACGTCCTTAAACTTTATATTTGTTTACACATAAAAGGAAGGTTAATAATCGGTCGAAATTAACATACGACGTACGAAAAACGGCTAAAAAATCTCACCCGACGCATTCCAGCCCGCCCTAATCCAGCCACTCTCAGAATAAAGAGTTGAGTTACGCACAAACGCGTACCTAGTCTTCCATTTACGATCGTTTACAGTGGTATTCAGGACCAAAGTACGATCGCCCTTAAACCTAGAAAATAAAATGTAGCGATGACATTTGTCCTTCTTGACTTGATAAGCCAAGAGGAGGTCACTCACATTCATGGGAGATTCCCATTTCGAGTTAAGGCGTTCGATCACATGTATGACCCTCCAGAATTGGGGCATTAACTGGCCCGGTGCTAAGTCGAACTCGGTCATAAAAGCCTTAGCCAAAGGTGAGTAAGACCATTCAAAACCTATCTTGAAAGTATTTTCGTATATAACTACAAACCTATCGGGGCATGTATCCGGTCGAATCTGACCTGCTTTAATCAATGTAGTCCCCGCAGGGATTTTGGCTAAACATCTAAGGTCGTCAAGATCTTCAATGGAACTTACAGGCTCTATCGACATTTCTAAACCCTAAACGTTTCTCAAAGTTTCCTAGCAATGGACTTATGAAAAACCAAGAAATCGTACCTTATATAGGCGCCTAAAAAACCTCGAAATTTCTAACTTAGTCGAAGATCCCTTGCAGGTTTGGAAAGGATTTGGCGAAGAACAATAAGAAATCAAGAAGAAATCTCGCTCTCTGGAATCGTAAAGTCGAAAAGATCCATCAATGGTCGCAATTTATGTAGAAAATCGTGTCAGGACATGTCGCCCGATGAACGACACGTGCCCTTGCCTTTTCGAGTACTCGACAGATCGTCGACACCTGGCATTTACAGCTGTTATGAACGATCATGCGTCAGCGTGACGTCACGGCCTTATCCTCTTTTCGACTTCCTCTTTAGCTGGAATTGGGCCGATTCAATTCCAAGACAACTGAAAAGATTTTTTTGACACGTGTCACGACCCTAGGCGTCCGACTAACAAAATTTAAAAACTTTTGAAACTTAAAATTTCCGCTCCATTTTTTAAAATTTGGGGGCAAACTGTTTGGGTAAAATTTCACCAGTCTCGACCACGACCAAAACGCTAAAGAACATTTATTGCACTTCTCCTTAATAAAAGTCAAATCATAAACACTTTATCCTTTGACCAGAGCTGAAGTCAAAAGTACCCCTCGACCTCGACCGTCGTGACATAGCTCACGACCTCGACCAACTAATCTGCGACATTTCTGTTATGTTTTCATCATTTAATACAGGGTCAACATCATTTATGGACAACGGACGTAACCGACAGAGGCAATTATGAGCATTAACAGCAGTGATCGTTGCGACCGTTATAAGAAGCATTTATGGGGCCATTCAAGGCACTCGAAGGCTATAAATATGAAGATTCCAACCTCACTTCCGGACACCTGATTTGAAGGAAAAAGATCACCGAATTCTGGAATCATACACTGCGTACTCAAGAACATTCGAAGCAAAGAATTCTCTCTCAATAGTTCGCTCACGACGCACGATTCATACACTCGAGACATTGTTTTTACACACGACGTACCAGTTTCTCACACACGATACACTTGTTACTTTTACATTTCAAGTCATTTGTATTGTAATCATTGTACTCTCGACATCTGAATCAAAGGATATCGCCCCTGTTTGGCGATCATAGTGCAGCGACGACCACCAAAGTCATCCGCGGGTTTTTTCCCCGTTGAGGTTTTTCCAGCATCACCAAAATCTGTCTCTTTTAATTTTTCTATGCTTCTCGCACGCTTTGTCGCTAGATTCCTATTATTTAGTTGTTAAGCTCCACAATCAACCTTAAGTTATCCTTCTGGATGATTTTTGGCATTAACAGTTGTTTAGGCAAAAATTCACGTCGTACGACCACGACCAGAAAAGGTAAGACGCGCGTCATGAAAGACATCTTGGATTAATATAAGATCCCGACCAAGACCCGCAGAACGTCCGTCGTCCGCCGTAAAAGGTAAGTCGAGAGTTTCCTAGGACGTACGACCATAGCGACGCCCGTTCTGCATAACTGTCGCATCGAGCCATACGTCTTCGACCAAGACTAACGTTAACCATGACTGTTACGTTTGGTTAAGTGTTTAATGCAGGAGTCAAAGCTATTAAAGGAGCAACGGCTATATCCGACGCAAGCCATTATCCGATGCAAGTTGTTACTCGTAACGGACGAAGACTGTTATGGATGATCACGCCGGCAGCCATTACAGACCGTTGCGACAATTAAAGCTATTAACGAAGCAATCAATGAGCTAATCAAAGCTCCCAAAGACTATAAAGCTAGAGCTGAATCCTCATTTCAAGGGGGACCGAACATCGAACATCTAAGTAGAGAACATCTGGAGATCATCTGAAGGACATCTGCAGAGTAATCTACTACAAGTATTCGAACTCAAGAACACCCGAAGTGAAGAACTTTCTCCCGAAGAAGTCACTCTCGGCGCACGACAACAGCCCTCGACCAGCAGTTTACACTTTGTATTCACACGACAAACACCTGTTTTACACTTTAAACATTTGTACTTTACATTTTGAAGTATTTCCTTCATTTGTATTGTAATCTCTGTATGATCGACACCAGTACCAAAGGATATCGCCCCTGATTGGCGACCATAGTGCAGCGATGACATCCCCTGTCGTCCGCAGGTTTTTTCCTCGTTTGAGGGTTTTCCTGCGTCATCAAATCCCTTGTCTCGTTTATTTTTTCCCTCGTCGCACGTCTCGTCGAAAGATCCTTTCTTTAGTTGATTAAGTTCACATCGACCTTAAGTTGTCCCTTTGGTGCGATTTTTGGCATTAACAGTTTGGCGCCATCTGTGGGACTACATCTAGAGAAAATCCTCGACGAACGTGCATTCTACTAATAGTTTCTTGGAGTTTCTTCTATCTTCTGTTGCAGGAAAATGGCAGCCCCTGGAAATCCGCAGCAAGCTGTTGCTCAGATGTATCAGGAGCTCGAAGTCGTCAGGAATCAACTCAATGCAATGGCAGAGCAGAATCGCAGAGCAGCTGAAGAAATCGCGCGGCTAAGGAATCCTTTTGGACCCCAGAATGATCCTAGACCATAAATCCATAATCTAGGTCCGAGACCAGGCCCGTCCGCGCAGAATCAGCATCCAGGTCCATTTATGCAGAATCAACAGCCGGGTCCGTTCATTTCGAATCCCCAGTCTGGGCAGATTCCCCTCAGCACATCTGACCACCACCCTTGAACAATGGATCCCAACCATTGCAAGGTGGCGCCCAACCATTTCAGAATGGATCCCAGCCGTTTTCCCAGCCGTTCCAAAGTGGTCCGCAACTTTTCCAGCAAGGATCGCAATCTTTCCAGCAGAGATCGCAGCCATTTCAGCAGGGACCACGGTCGTTTCAGAATGGACCGCAACAATTCCATCATGGGTCGCAGCCATATTTTGTTCCATTCAACGGGGACACCAATTGTTCATCGCATGGTAATGGCACTAGCCCAGGGACCAACCCCTCGACAGGGGCAAATCCTGATCTTAACGAACCCGTCGCCCAGCGTTTGAAGATGTTAGAAGACCAAAATGAGCGTGTCCTGTCCTTGCTCGCCAAGTTGCCTGGGGCAGCCGTGCCTGTCGACGTCGAGCCTCGCTCGGGGTATCAGGCATCGCCCTTCATCGACGAGATCGCCACCGTCGAGGTCCCAAAGAAGTATAACATTCCTGCCTTCACTCCCAAGTATTCGGGTGTGACTGATCCAACCGAGCATGTCGCGCAGTATAAGCAGCTCATGTGGACGATCTCGATTCCACACATGTACCAGGAAGTATGCACGTGCAAGAGTTTCGGGGCAACTCTCATCGGTCAAGCTCTCCAGTGGTTGATCAATCTCAAACTCAAATCTATCGGGTAGTTCGCCGAATTGGTCAACCAATTCTCCCAGCAATTCGCCAGCAGTCGTAAGATGGAGAAGCAGAACAGCGACCTATATTACATCGTGCAGAAAGCTAATGAGTCTATTCGAAGTTATTTCAATAGATTCAATGCCGAAATGATCAGCATCCGCAATTGTGACATCAAAACGGCGATCGAAGCTTATAAACGTGGTCTAGACGATAGTTCAGGTCTATATATCGATCTGACCAAGTATCCCCCTGAGACTTTCGAAGACGTCCGAGCTCGAACCTTGGCATATATGAGGGTCGAGGATGATGCCGCCTTTCGTCGCAAGCACACTGACGACAAGAAGTCGTTAGGCGTCAGAAAACCGGAATTCAAGGCCAAAGATGTTTCCAGAATCGAGCTCCGCGCCAAATTTCAAATGTTCATTTCAAGACGAAAGCAGAGGCCAAGACCGCGACTAAATTTCCTCGATACCCCAAGATATCCTCTTATGGATTCAAAGGGTCCGCAAAAGACTTAGTCGAAGCTCTTAAGTCCGTCCAAACGACCATTCAATGGCCAAAGAAGTCCGACCTGGATGGTGCTAAGAAAGATAAATCAAAGTGGTGCGACTTCCATGTCGATCATGGTCACGCAACAGACGATTGCATCGCGCTGAAGAAGGAGATAGCATATCACTTCCCAAAAGGAAATCTCAAAGATATCATTGACGATGATGCTACTCCAGCTAGTAACCATCGACCATCGACCCCCGAGCATACAAAAGTCGTCAATTGCATCACCGGTGGTTCAGACATGTATGGTCTGACATACTCCACAGTCAGGCGCCTTTGACAACTTTGTTCTTCTAAAATTATATCTTTTCCACATGGATAAGTCTACTATGGTGCCCTGTCGCACGACAATATCTCATCAGATCGCAGTGTCATCCTGTCATTTAAAACCTATATTTCCTCCGAAAAGAATAAGATAATAAATGACAGGGGGGCAATATCCCACTAAAAAGAGAATCTAACGGTATGTTCCTAAATCTTTTTCATGCGATTTTTTCTCACAACTGACTTAAGCATCGGAGGGTCGTTGGTTAGCCAACAACCAACCCTTAACATCATTTTACCGCAGAATCGCACGACAGCTTATCGCAGGATCGCACGACAGTAGTCATTAAGTATACAATATGACTTTAAATTCATAAGGTCGCACGATATAGACGACCAAATCTATGATTTGATCATCCTTTACAGGGACATACGATTCAAATTAATCACACGACTTAGTCGTATGAGTGCGAGGTCTAACGATCTCATGATCTAAGCCTCTTAACTTGGAAAAATTTCATACTCCGAATGTATGCTTTAGTCGCATGTGCTTATGTTTATACACACAATTTAAAAGTCTTATGGCTTACGTACCAGTTATTGTGTTACAATGAATGCCTTAGTCGCATGATTCCCATATTCAATTTCATAATTGATATGGTATTTGTTTACCAAATATATAAAACGCAAGTTCAAACAAAAGTTCAAAGTTTCATTTACAAAACTGTCGGTTATATTCAAAAGAACTCGACTACCGACGGTCGAGTATACAAAGTTAAAATGGTTCGACCACCAACGGTCGAGACATGAAAAAACGTAGCATTTCCTAAACCTAGAGAAAAGCGTCGATGGCAAGCTCTGCCCAAAAGTCTCGACCTTCGAAGCCCTGCCAATCCCGAAGAACTGATGCAAGGATCAAACGAGAATATTAGGAGTGGTCTTCCAACTCCTTACGCCTCGACATTATGAGAATATGGCTCTAAAAGATTAATGTTAAGGTTGGAGGAAGGAATATATCCTTCTCAACGATCGACCTCCACTCCAGCATTTCGTCTACCTTCACATATTCAATGAAAGGAAGTAGAAGCATCTGCAAATTACAAAAGAAACATACTAAATGCTCAGCGAAAGAACTTCGATAATACAAGTTTTGAAAGAAAAACTTACAAAGAACGCCACTTCGGCTAAACACAGTCCAATCTCTTCAATAGAGATTCTTCGAAAACGCTCCTCGAAAGATAAGAGATGATATTTCCCCAGATGCGGAAGTGACTCTGCCCTGACGAGGACATAGTCAATCAGGAGGGTTGACGACAACGCAAAGTTGTTCGTCGCCATAAACTCTCCCTCATTCTCTCCCGTATTTACACCCTTGCCCCTGGCGGCTGACGAAAGGGTCGACGAGGATGTAGAGAACATCGTTGCCAGTTGCGCAGTATGAAACACCGTCGCCAGTTGCGTAGTATGAAACACCGTCGCCAGTTGCGCAGTATGAAACATCGTCGCCAGTTGCGCAGTATGAGACCTCGGCGCCGGTTGCGCAATATGAAACATCGTCGCTAGTTGTGCAGTATCAACAGATCCAATCCAATCACTGTTCGTATCCAGCACATACCTCGTATTCCATTTGCGATCATCGACAGTAGTGTTCAAAACTAAGGTACAATCACCCGTAAGTCCTGAAAGTAAACTATAACGACGATATTGATCGGTCGTGACTTTATACGCCACTCCCAGTGCGAGGTAAGTCGCTCGATGATCAGGATAACTCGCCAGAACTGGGGCATCGGTTGCCTCGGTGAAAGATCGAATTCACGCATGAATACTTCGACCAAAGGCGAATACGGCCAGTGGAAGCCCATCTTAAACAGGTACTCATATATCATGGCATATCCATCAGGACACATCTCCGGTCGAACCTCGCCAACCTTGCTTGTGGTAATACACATGAGAATCCTCACTAGACTTCCAAAGTCGTCAAAATATTTTTCATTTCTAATAGCATCTCTGGGCTCCGTCGACATTCAGCTGGTAAGCACGATCATATGTCAGCATGACGTCACGACCTCGTTCCCCTTTTTAACTTCTCGTTCAGTTAAAGGCGAACCGGTCTAGTTCCACGACAACCATGTAAGTTCCTCAACCCAGGTCACAAGTCTTAGTGTTCGACAAGCAAAATTTAAAACTCGAATTTGCCATCCTTCTTTCAAATTTTGGGGGCAAACTGTTTGGGCAAAAATTCACGTCGTACGACCATGACTAGAAAAGGTAAGATGCGCATCATGAAAGACATCTTGGATTAATATAAGATCCCGACCAAGACCCGCAGAACGTCCGTCGTCCATCGTAAAAGGTAAGTCAAGAGTTTCCTAGGACGTACGACAATAGCGACGCCCGTCCTGCATAACTGTCGCATCGAGCCATACGTCTTCGACAAAAACTAACGTTAACCATGACTGTTACGTTTGGTTAAGTGTTTAATGCAGGAGTCAAAGCTATTAAAGGAGCAACGGCTATATCCGACGCAAGCCATTATCCGATGCAAGCTGTTACACGTAACGGACGAAGACCATTATGGATGATCACGTTGGCAGCCGTTACAGACCATTGCGACAATTAAAGCTGTTAATGAAGCAATCAATGAGCTAATCAAAGCTCCTAAAGACTATGAAGCTAGAGCCGAATCCTCATTTCAAGGGGGACCGAACATCGAACATCTAGATCATCTGAAGGACATTTGCAGAGTAATCTACTATAATCATTCAAACTCAAGAACACCCGAAGTGAAGAACTTTCTCCCGAAGAAGTCACTCTCGGCGCACGACAACAGCCCTCGACCAGCAGTTTACACTTTGAGGTTTTTCCTGCGTCATCAAATCCCTTGTCTCGTTTATTTTTTCCCTCGCCGCACGTCTCGTCGAAAGATCCTTTCTTTAGTTGATTAAGTCCACATCGACCTTAAGTTGTCCCTTTGGTGCGATTTTTGGCATTAACAACAGTTACCACATTCGCCATCGTGCATTTCTTTCATAATGTCTTGTACCTGTTATGGATTATTGATGCATCTTAGGTTTAGACCTGTCGATGATCGTCGATAAAGTCTGCCACCAATGATAATGTATTTCGAAGCTTTAAATCGAATCTTTCGATCTTCCATTCTATCTTCACGTAGTTGATCGTGTATAAGATAATTCCTAATATCACACGACCAACCGTTTTCTACGTTAAGAACACAAATTTTTTTAGAGTCCTCGATGGACAAAGTCGTAAGATGGATCATAGGAATAGAGTCGAACGACGGCTTATAGAGTGCTGATCCAAGGTTGGCCAACATGTCGGCTTGAGTGTTTTGATCTTTAGGGATTTGTTCGATTGAGAACGGATCAAACATCTTTTACTTCTCCTTGGCTATCCTAAGATAGGCCATCATCTTGGAATCCTTTCTGTGAATTCCCCATTCATTTGGTTTACGACCGATTGCCCCCACTTCTGACGTGAAGTCCGATTGCCAACAAGTCATGAGCCATATTCATTCCCACGATCAGAGCTTCGTATTCTGCTTCGTTGTTCGCAGCTTTGAAGCTGCATCATATGTAGTACACCATCTTGCCCCACTGTAGGGACTTTAAGACGACACCAAGACCTTCTCCTCTGGAGTGTGAAGATCCGTCGACATGGAGCACCCAGGTCATGTCGCTTGCAGTCGCCACAGTACAGGTCTCATCATGCTCTTCTTATTCCAGTTCAGGACTGAAATCGGCGACAAAGTCGGCCATGACCTTTGATTTAATTTTCGTACGAGGGTTGAAGTCAATAACGTAGCCACTGAGGTAGATACTCCATTTCGCTAGTCGTCCTGTTAGCTCGGGCTTTCTCAAGACTGACTTGAGAGGAAAATTCGTTACGACGGTAATGGGATGGGATTCAAAGTAGTGTCGTAGATTCTCCATAGACGTATATCGTGTTTCAGCGTCTAGCAGAGACTTCCTGACGTAGTAGATCGGTAGCTGCCGCCCGTCGTCCTCTCTCGTCAATACGTTATTCACTGAGTGAGGACTTACGACGAGATATAGTTGCAGGACCTTATGGTCCTTTGGTTTCGAGAGCTGTGGTGGAACAACCGTGTATTCTTTTATTCATTGTAGCGCCTGCTCGTGATCATTCGCCCAGTCGAAACCTTTGTTTTTCTTTAAGACATTATAGAATAAATGACATTTGTCCGACGATCGTGAGATGAAGCGATTTAGCGCTGCCACTCGACCTGTGAGTCGCTGGACCTCCTTGAAGTTCCTGGGTGATTTGATGTTTATCAAGGCTTTGATTTGATCTGGATTTGCCTCTATTCCTCGTCTTATGACTGTTAATGCCAAAAATCGCACCAAAGGGACAACTTAAGGTCGATGTGGACTTTAACAACAAAAGAAAGGAATCGTTCGACAAAGACGTGCGACAAAGACAAATATGTAAATGAGACAGAGGATTTGATGATGCAGGAAAAACCTCAACGAGGAAAAAACCTGCGGACGACAATGGATGTCGTCGCTGCACTATGGTCGCCAATTAGGGGCGATGTCCTTGGTGTTCCGGGTGTCGATCGTACAGAGATTACAATACAATTAAAGGGAAAGACTTCGAAATGTAAAGTACAAGTGTTTGAAATGTAAAAACAGTGTGCGTCGTGTGTGAAAACAATGTGTAAACTGTTGGTCGAGAGTGAAAGTCGTGCGTCAGGAGCGATTCTTCAAGTGAGTGTTCTTTGCTTGTAGTGTTCTTCTGAGATGGGATGCTTATCTTCTATTGTTCGATGTTCGGTCCATGGAACTGAAGTTTAACTTGATCTATTATAACCTTCGGGTGCTTTGATTAGCTCATTGATTGCTTTGATAACAGTCATAACGGTCGCCAGTTGTAACTCTTCATAATTGCTCTTCGTCGGTTATGACCGTTGCCCATTAATGACTTTGACTCCTGCATTAATCATTGAACAAACATAACAGTCATATATTGAGTTAGTCAAGGTCGTACGGTCTTGTGCGACGGTCGTGCGGAACGGTCGACGTCGAGGTCGAGTGTCGTGAGGAACTCTCGACTTACCTTTTAGGAGGGACGACGGAGGTTTTTTGGGTCTTTGTAGGGGCCTTATCTTAATACAAGATATAGTTCATAACATGTGTCTTACCTTTTCTGGTCGTGGTCGAGACCTGTGAAATTTTTCCCAAACAGTTTGCCCCCAAAATTTGAAAGTAGGATGGCAAATTCGAATTTTATAATTTTCTACCTTGGTTGTTTTGGAACTGAATTGGTTCAATTCAAACTAGAGAGGGAAATCGAAGAGAGGATAAAGCTGTGACGTCATGCCGACGCACGATGGTGCTTACCAGCTGTCTTTGACAGGTGTCGACCATCCATGTATTCATACGAAGAGACGAGGGCACGTGGTGATCATCAAGGGACTCGACCTGACATGATCATTTGTATAAATAAAGATCACGATTGATCTTCTTTTGTTTACGATCTCATAGAGTTTTAAGCAAAGATCTCCTCTTGATATTCTTGTTGTTCTTCTTCGAATCCCTTCCAAATTTGCGAGAGACTATAGCAATTCAAGGCTTAGAGTGCCTATATGTCACACCCCGCTAAAGCGGAAACACGGGATGTACAGCTCGAGTTTCATAGCAAAAGTTACAAGATCACACCAACCATCAAAATACATTCAAAAGTTTAGATCCTTGATTTTACAACCGTTTTACGAAAAAGGGAAATGAACATATTCAAAAGACAACGTAGAAAGATTCAACACGTGTAGCCTTCCTAAGTTCCAACCTTACTTGGTATTTCCTGAAAAGCATGTAAATGAGAGGGTCAACTATTGAATAGTTGGTGAGATCACAGGTTTAATGAGTACCACAAAGTTTGTCATAGAAATCGTTTTAATCCGCACAATTGGATAAGTCAACCGGTTATAAAAACACTTGCTCAAGGTAATCGTATGTATAATGTTTAAGTTATGAGCCCGTTACCCGACCTATAATGACATGACGCCCCGACGCATGTTCTATCGCCAACAATGCGCAAATACAAACAAAAATTATGCACTCAAACAAGCGCTACTTGTGAGTGGGGTGTCAACCAAATAACGTTATCCATAATTACCAACGGCTCAATCCATGATTTAAACGGGTAACGTGAGAAATAAACGGGGACTTTTGAACGATAGCAAAAGAAAACTCAAACTTACAACATTCGCAAAACATAGATACCATAGAGCATAAACAAGTATAGCAAGTTCGTATTTCCAAGAAAACGAGACAACCGGTGCGTAAACTAATTGTAGTAACAACATGCTTTTCACCCCAAATATGTAAAAAATTGAAAAAGGGGTTGTGATAACTCACTTGATACGCGATAGAAATCCGGGAATCTTCCACAAGATACTCCGGTGTGATCCTACTTCAAACCTATGAATCGTAAGGTCACTAGTGAGTTTTAATCTCAAAGGTTCGGTACTAACTATCCAAATTGTCATAAAATGCCTTTGTTGTGATTTAATTATTATAAATCATATAGGGTTACTGAAATTAGTAATTGTAACATATATACTTCATTCTTGTTAGGTTAACGTTACCGCAATCTCGCCACAATAAGTAACGAAAAGGGTCAACGTTACCGCACTGTTTTTGTTAGGTTAACGTTACCGCACTGTTTTTGTGAGGAGTGTTTGGTAGACGAAATCTTTGAGTTTTTGAGTGAAACCACTTGGGTTCGAAACCTAACTCATAAAAATAAATTCCAGAAAAATAATCTTTAAGGAAGGTGACTACGTCTTACGACGAGCATTCCAAAACACCAAGGAGCCAAACGCATGTAAGTTATCCACTAAGTGGGAAGGACCTTATCGAATATCCGAAATCGTTGGGAAGGGTGCTTACAGACTTCAAACCCTCGACGACCAAGACAACCCACGTAACTGGAACGCAGTACACTTGAAGAAAAATTTATTTTGATGTGGAACTTTTAACAACTAAAGAAAAGGATCTCAAGACAAACAACACAATCGCGGATAAAAAGTAAACAAGACAGAAGAATTGGTGACGCAAAAAACCCAAACGAGGGAAAAAACCACGGTCGACGTGTGAGAGTCGACGATGCACTATGGTCGCCAAATATGGGCGAAATCCTTTGGTAACAAGTGTCGTGTGTACAATAGATTACAATAAGAGTAAAAATAAGCTTAATCGTAAGCTAAAGCTATGCATCGTGCGTAAATCGTGCGAAATGAACTATTATCGTGCGAATCGAACTGCTATCGTGCGAATCTTGCGTAAGCGATGCGTGTTCGAATGCTCAGATTGTCACTGTTGTTTTGCGTGAAAACGTAGAAGAGTTGAGTTCAGGTATTGGATGTTGTAGTGTTCAGATGACAGATATCAGATAGATGTCATGTTCGAATGTGGAGCAGGACTTTATATAGCTCCTGGCAGCATTGAATGTGTCTTGAAGATTTGTTTGTAACCGCCGTCGGGTCTTTAATGTCATTAAGAGCTCGTCCGTTACTGACTGTTGTTCCATGATTGCTCGTGGACTTGCATTAATGGAACAAAGAAAACGGCTGTTGACTGTTAACGGTTAGTATAATCGTACGACCGTCTTAAGTCTTGGATGTCGGTCGTATGAATCTTACGACCATCGCAGAAATGTACGACCAAATATTCGATGGTAAATATCCTGCAGGACCTTGTCTTAATACAAGAATGGTCTTACATAAATGTTATATGTGTTATTCATCGTCGGTCGTGAGGTGTGGATTTTTACCCAAACAATAATCCATAACAGGTACAAAACATTCTGAAAGAAATGCACAATGGCGAATGTAGCAACCATTCCGGTGGTCGTAGTCTTGCAAATCGTATATCACGACAAGGCTACTATTGGCCGACGTTAAGTCAACGACACTCAGGTGTGATACACCAGCCTTCTGAACCTCTACGTACGTCTTTGGTCCCAGGCCCTTCATGAGGTGGGGAATGGACATCGTTGGTAAATTACCTCCTGCCCCAGGGCATAAAGTCTTTTTGTTAGTCCTTACAGATTATTTTTCTAAATGGATAGAAGCAGCTGCCTACTCCCAGATTAGGGACAAAGAGGTCATCTCTTTTATCCAGACTAACATTGTATGCAGGTTCAGAATTCCTTCTGAAGTCGTATATGACAATGGCTCACAATTTATAAATGATCATACGCAACAGTTCTGTGAGGATCGTAACATCAGACTTACGACCTCAACTCCACGCTATCCCCAGTCTAACGGTCTTGTAGAATCGAGCAATAAATCCATTATCAATTCGATCAAGAAAACACTCAAGGCCGCAAAAGGAAGATGGGTCGAAGATCTTCTATCGGTCCTATGGGCAAATCGTATGACACCACGAACATCGACAGGTCAGACGCCATTTTCATTGGTCTATGGTTGTGAAGCCGTCTTACCTATTGAGGTGCAACTCCCGACATCGAGACTACGTCTGTCGATCATAACTTGATGGACTTATTCTATGACCTCGACGCTCTCGAAGAGCTAAGAGAGTCTGCTTTGGTCAAAATGGCATCTCAGCGACAGCTTGTTGAACGACATTTCAATAAAAATGTTAAGGCCAAGATCTTTAAGGAAGGTGACTACGTCTTACGACGAGCATTCCAAAACACCAAGGAGCCAAACGCATGTAAGTTATCCACTAAGTGGGAAGGACCTTATCGAATATCCGAAGTCGTTGGGAAGGGTGCTTACAGACTTCAAACCCTCGACGACCAAGACAACCCACGTAACTGGAACGCAATACACTTGAAGAAATATTTATTTTGAAATTTTCCTTATGATTTATTTTTTCCAAACGATTCCAAGATGACGGGAGTGACCCAACGGATCTTTTCCATATGGGCATACAAGCAAAGAGACGTCTGAACGCCTGTAGCCGCACGATTAAACAAACGAACATCGGAAATCAAACGACAGAAATGTAAAAGACAGATGGGTCGTACATACCTTGAAAGTCAGCCCTGTGACTTGCGACCCCATCTCGTCGACCGTGATCTCCCGAAATCTCTCCTGGAAGGAGGGCAAGAGAAATTTCCCAGATCTGGGAAACTTTTGTGACTGTCCATCTCATCGCCGGCCATAAAGTCCTTCGGCAGCGAGAAATGGACCGACATGGCGCCGGCAGAGCTCTCCGTCGCATGTCCCTTCCCCTTGTCGACCGACGAAGGGGACGGAGCAACCATCTTGGGGCCAGATCCCTCGACTTCAGGTGCCGACGAAGGGGCCACGCTCACCGGGGTAGCGTTAATCACCCTCGGTGGCGTCTTCGCCATCTTGGAAGTGGAAGCCCTAGAGGGACCACCACTTTCGACAACGGTTCCCTCCGGAGAACCGTCTTGGATTTCTTCACCCTGACGATGGGGGTGGAGCAGCCTTGCGTTTCAACTCCTTGGCCTGACGGGCCAAACGGAGTTGTGCCTGCTTCTTCGACACACCATGAGTGGGCACATCGCCCGAACCACCTGCAAAAAGAAGAAATTACGATGAGAAGAAAGTCTTACGATATAAACACATACGACAGATCAGGTAAGACATGTACTATTACCTGTCGTCTCCTCTTCTTCTCCTCTCTCCTCGGCAGGAACCTCGGTCCCCCCAAGCACGAAGACCTCGTCGTCTGAATCTTTGTCCCTAAGACTACACTAGACGAAGAAGGACCTATCATCCAGAGTGTAGGTCCAAAACTGTTGATCTTCGCCGCAGACTGGGGAAGATCGGCATTAGGGAACGTGATGGCTAAAAAAACATGAAAGTCACGTCAGTCAAAACGTACGATCGAAAATGTGAATATACGATAAGAAAAGAAAAACTTACAGTTTGTATTCCATCCGACGACAACCCATGTCGTGTCTTCCGTCAGGAGCTCCAACGATTGGGTCTTGCCAAATACATATCTTGCCTTCCACCCACGGTCGTTTACCTGGGTATTTTGCACAAGCACCTGTGTACCCTTGTGCTTGGAAATGAGGCTATATCAGTGGTAGCCGTCCACCTTGACCATGTAAGCCGACAACAGGACATCTATGGTGAATGGTACCGGCCACTCGCTGGTGATCCTATCGATCACATGGACGATCTGCCAGAACTGTGGCATCATCTGGGCAGGAGAAAGACGAAACCTGCTCAAAAACTCCCTGACCAATGGGGAGAAAGGACGCTCAGACGAAACCTGCTCAAAACTCCCTGACCTTGAATGGGTATTCATACATGACAAAGTGGTCGTTCGGACGCTCAGAAGGCCAGAACTGGTTCGGCGAATATAACTACATCGCATCAGGAATACCGGACATGGTTCTGAAGGCATCGAGTCCTCCCTGACTCGCAATAGAACTTGTTGGTTCGATCGCCTTTATTAAATCCTCTGAAAAAACTAAGATGATCTCTTTCAACTTATAAACACTCAAAGTATGCACTCGAAACAATCAAGTAAATCTCTCTAAAATATCTCTCGAAAATTACCTTAAGCGTAAAAAAGGAAGTGATCTCCGGTATCGCGATATTAATATAGCAACGTCGTGTCAGATCAGTCCAGTGGATGGTCGACAGCTGTCCACCACCTTTTCACTTATCCTTTAACGGCTCCACGCCTCTGACACGTCGCCATGACGTCACGACCACTTCGCCTCCCTCGATTCGAATCGAACCAAGACGGTTGGGATTCAACTAGACCCTCTCTCCATACGACATGTGTCATGTTACTTCATCACATTTAAAATTCAAATTTCACGTCAAAAATTCAAATTTTGGGGGCAAACTGTTTGGGTAAAAATCCACACCTCACGACTGACTATGAAAAATACATATGACATTTATGTAAGACCGTCCTTGTATTAAGATAAGGTCCTGCAGATTATTTGCTATCGAATATTTGGTCGTACATTTCTACGATGGTCGTAAGTTTCATACGACTGACGTCTAAGACTCAAGACGGTCGTACGACCGTACTAACCGTTTATGGTCAACAGCCGTTTTATTTGTTCCATTAATGCAGATCCATAAGCAATCATGGTGCAACGGTCAGTAATGGACAAGATCTTAATGACAATAAAGACTCGACAGCGGTTACAAGTACACCATCAAGGCACATTTAATGCTATCACAAGCTATATAAAGACCCGTACCACACTTCAAGCGGACATCTGAACTCAACACTTCTACACTCGCTTCTACATTTTCTACGCAATACAACAGTTATCAACAGAGCATTTGAACCATCATCGCTCACGCAAGTTTCACACGACGAGCGGTTCAATTCGCATGACAACAGTTCATTTCCCTCGTTTGGGTTTTCCGCGTCACCAATTCCCCTGTCTTATTTATTTTTACTTGCGATTGTGTTGTTTGTCTTTAGATTCTTTTCTTTAGTTGTTAAAAGCTCCACATCAACCATAAGTTATCCTTTGGGTGATTTTTGGCATTAACAATATCCGATTTGCAAGACTACGACCACCGGAGTGGTTACCACATTCGCCATCGTGCATATCTTTCAGGATTTTCTGCATTTGCTCTTAACTATCGATACACCTTAGGTTCAGGCCCGTATCGTCGATAGAGTCTATTGCCGATTATAAGATATCTCGAGGTTTTGAATCGAATCTTTCGGGCTTCCATCCTGTCTTTGGGTAGTTGGTCGTACACAGTGGCGGATCCAGGAAATTCATGGAGTGGGGTCCTTAAGCCGGAGGTCGCTGGAGGATGGAGGAATCGCCGCTGCCAACTGCTGAACATGGGGTCGCTGCAAAAATTCACCGGGGGGACAAAAGTAACCAAAGGGTAATTTTTTTACAAAAAAAAAATATTTAACCTGGAAATTTTTTTTTTTTAATATTTGACTAGGGTCCCATCCCCCCCCCCTTTAATACACTACGTCCGCCACTGGTCGTACATAAGGTAGTTCTTGATGTCGTACGACCAACCGTTTTCTTCGTCGAGGACATGGATTTTCTCGGAGTCCTCGATGGACGAGGTCGCCAGATGGATCATAGGGATTGCGTCGAACGACGGCTTATTGAGTGATGATCCGAGATTTGCTAGCGCATCGGCTTGAGCGTTTTGATCTCTACGGATTTGCTCGATCGAGAATGGATCAAACATCTTTGCTTTTTCTTTGGCTATTTTAAGATAAGCTGACATCTTGGAGTCTTTTTCTGTGAAGTCCGGTTGCCTCCAAGTCGTGGTCCATGCTCATGCCTATGATCAAGGCTTCGTACTCTACTTCGTTGTTGGTGGCTTTGAAATCACATTGTATGGAATACACCATCTTGCCCCTTGTGGTGACTTTAAGACGATGCCAAGCCCTGCTCCTCTGGCGTTTGAAGAACCATCGACGTGGAGTGTCCAAGTTGTGTCGTCTGTAGCAATATATTTGGGTAAAAATCCACACCTCACGACCGACGAAGAAAATAAACATGACATTTATGTAAGACTATTCTTGTATTAAGATAAGGTCCTGCAGGTTACTTACGTCTGCTTCTCCCGTCGTACATTTCGACGATGGTCGTAAGACTCGTGCAATCGACGACCATGGCTTAAAAGATGGTTGTACGACCATACTAACCGTTAACAGTCAACAGCCATTTATTCTTGTTTCATTAATGCAGGTCCAAGAGCAATCATTGCCCAATGGTCGTAATGGACGATCCATTAATGACAAATAAAGATAAATTAGCGGTTACGATAATCATCAAGACACATTCAATGCTACCCAAAAGCTATATAAAGGCAAATGCAACACAAATTCTGCAAGAACGACACATTCACCACTTCTTCGCGAACACAACAGAGATCATCAGAACATCAGAGCAATATTGTTTGTTAATGCCAAAAATCGTCCAGAAGGATAACTTAAGGTTGATTGTGGAGCTTAACAACTAAAGATTTGAAATCACTCGACAAACGGTACGACGAAGACAGAAAAAGTAAATAAGACCAAGATTTTGGTGACGCGGGAAAAACCTCAACGAGGAAAAAACCCGCGGATGACTGTGGAGATCGTCGCTGCACTATGATCGCCAAACATGGGCGATGTCCTTATGTTTCGGATGTCGAGAGTACAATGATTACAATACAAGTGAAAGAAAGACTTTAAATGTAAAGTAACAAGTATATCGTGTGCAAAAACCTAAAGCGTTGTGCGTAGAAACTAAGTGTCGTGTATATAAGTCGTGCGTCGTGAGCAATCTTTTGAGAGAAATTCTTTGCTTCGAGTATTCTTTAGAGTTCAGATGTTTCGAGATGCCAGATGATCCGCGAAATAATGATTGAGCCTTTGTATTTATAGCCTTCGAACGTCTTGAATGACTCCATAAAGACTTCTGGTAACGGTCGTAACGGCCACTACGTTAAATGCTCGTAAATGTCCTTGTCGGTTATGGCCGTTGGTCATTAATGTCATTGACCCTGCATTAAACACTGAAAACGTAATAGTAATATCGCATGTTAGTCGGTCGAGGTCGCGAGGTACCTTACGAAGGTCGAGTGTCTTGAGTAACTTTTTTATCTTTTGGTCAGACGGTAAAGTGTTATGATTTTACCACATTATGGAAAAGTGCAATAAATGTTTTCCCTGTTTTGGTCGTGGTCGAGACTGGTGAAATTTTACCCAAACAGTTTGCCCCCAAAATTTAAAAATAGAGTGGCAAATTAGAATTTTAAATTTTTGTAAGTCGAACGTCTAAGGCCGTGACACATGTCAAAATGTTACTTCGGTTGCCATGGAACTGGATCGGTCCAATTCCAACTAAAGGGGAAGTCAAAAAGGGGATAAGATTGTGCCGTCATACTGACGTGCGATCGTGCTTAACAACTGTCAATGCCAGTTGTCGACGATCCGTGAGTGCATATGAAAAGGCATAGGTACGTGTCAATCATCGAGTGACTCGACCTGACACGATCGTTTACATAAATAGAGACCCACAATGGATCTTTTCCTTTTTACGCTTCCAGAGGGTTTTTTAGAGAGAGGTGTTTTCCTGATTTCTTGCTGCGCTTCGTTAAATTCTTTCCAAACCTGCAAGAATCTTCAACTCGATTAGGAATTTCGAAGTTTTTAGAGCACCCATATAAGGTACGATTTCTTGATCTTTTTAAGTCTGTTTAACAGGGTTAGAAATGTCGACTGAGCCTGTAAGTTCTATTCGAGATCAAAAGGATCTCGACGACCTTAGAAGTCTAGCAAAAATCCATGCGGGGATTACATTGATTAGAGCAGGTCAGATTTGACCTAATATGTGTCCTGATAGGTTTGTCGTTATATACGAATACCCTTTTAAAATAGGTTTTGAATGGCCTTATTCGCCTCTGGCTAAGGCATTCATGCTCGAGTTTGACTTAGCACCGGGCCAATTGATGCCCTAATTTTGGCGAGTCGTACAAGTGATTGAGCGCCTTACCGAAAACTGGGAATCTCCCATGAATGTGTGCGACCTCGTCTTGGCTTACCAAGTCAAGAAGGACGGATGTCATCGTTATAGCCTGTTTTCTAGGTATAAGGGTGATCGTACCTTGGTCTTGAAGACTGCTGTTAATGACCGTAAGTGGAAGACTATGTACGCGTTTGTGCGTAAATCGACTCTCGACTCTGAGAGCGGCTGGATTAGGGCCGGTTGGAACATGTCGGGTGAGATTTTCTAGCTTTTTGTCGCACGTCGTTTGTTAATTTTCAACTTATTTCTAATATGTCTTTTACGTGTCGACAAATATTAAGTTTGAGGACGTGAAGCCCTAGGCCAACTCTCAAGCAAAGGTCGACGCATTCTTGGAATTCAGCGCTATTGAGCGGTCATTTTTCACACGACATCTTGTGGACGACGACGACGAAGATTTGGTATATGTGGGGGAGAATTGGGGAGTGAAACATGAGGAGTAGGAGGAGGAAGAGGAAGAGAGAGAGGAGAGAGAGGAGGAGTCGAGAGAAGAAGAAGAAGAAGAAGAGATGACTGGTAAGTGTATTTTATTTTTTTCCGCTTGACCTCGACCTTTTCACTTATGTCTACCGCGTAACATTTCTCTCTTCTTAGTTTCCAGGGGAATCTCAGGTAAAGGTGCCGACTGCCACTACCAAAAGAACAGCTCAACTTGAGCTTGCCCGTAAGGGCAAAGAAAAAAGGAAAGGGAACTCAACCACTGGGTCGGGGCTCTTAAAGAAGACGAGGATGACGATCCCGAGGGAATCGTCTTCAAGGGCTGATGACTCATCGAGAGTCATCATGCCTGAGAAGGCGAAGGTATCGGTTGCATCACCTGCGAAGACGAAGACGTCTTCTGGTGCGATTGATGCGATACCTATCAGTTCGGCGTCTCCGGCGAAAATGGCGAAGTCCCCGTCTACCACGTCGATCCCTTCGTCGGACGACAAGGGCAAGGGTCACACGACGGGAGAGGCTGAGGTCACGATGGTCAACTTTACGTTGCCATCGGACTTTATGGTTGATAATGTCCTAGACGGGACGAATCTGTTTCCTCCTCTGGGGAAATACCTGCTCCCTTCTTTCAAGGAGCGTTTCGAGGGAGTCTCGGTCGAGGAGACGGGATCCCATGTCGACGGACTGGCGTTTATGGTAAGTTTTTCATTTCAAACTTGTGTTTCAGTGTTTTTAATCTTTGTCGAGCGTTTTACTAACACGCTCCTTTATGTTTTACAGGCATTTCAGTCTTCCCTTGCTTTGCACGCTGAATCGGTGAAGATAAGGGGTTTGGTGTCTTCTGCTCACGAAAGGGGGAACGCGGCGTTGGATAGGGAGAATGTCTCTCTAGATCGTACCGAGGCTATGTCCAAACGTCTCGATGAAGCCTTGAAAGAATTAGAGGCCGTCGGACGTGCAAAGGATGAGGCAAACCACCGTCTGAAGTAGTCTCTGTCCTTGATCGCCGATCAAAGGGATGAGCTGGATAAGACTAGGCAGTCTTTGGCTGCGAGTACGAAAGAGGCTGAAGACTTCGAGTCTAGGGTAACGAAGTTAGAGGATGAGGTGAAAGAATTGAAGGATGAGGCGAAGCCTGTCTTCGCTTTCGCTCGATTCACGGCTCGGGCGGCGATCATGCGACGACACGTGTCGCGCAAGAATCCTCTAGCTTCGGCGTCGGACGAACTTGCCCTTTTCTTGAGGGACGTTGGGACTGAAAGAGACATCGACTCTGATTATGAGAAGGAGGTCGAGGAGGAGGAGGTGGACGAAGGCTCTAAAGGTGAGGCGTCAGGCAAGGATGCGACCGACGCTGTTAGGACCATAAATGTCCTAAATATTAGAAAGATATATAAATAATTATAGAGTATAATTATAGAGTTTAATTAATCTTTTGTAATGGCCTTTAATCATAAAAGGGCTTAGATTAGGTTTATGGGCCTTGGGCCTTTGTGTTTTTAGCCTTGGTATATAAGGTTATGTTAACCTTAGAATTAGGTTAGCCTTTTGTTAAGCGATTCATAATCATTCACTAGAGCTTATTGTTAGAGGTCGTTATTTTGCATTGAATTGTAATATTCTAATAACGATTCTTTGAATGAATACGAGAGGGATGACAAGTTGAAATCATCAATCGTTCTTGTTATTTCTCTTTGAATCGTTGTTACCTGATCAATCTTGGATTTAACAATTGGTATCAGGGCCGACGGACGGATTCGATTCAAAGCACTCATATTGACTTCTGGTAAGATTTGACTTTTTCACGTCTGCCATATTCTTGATTTTTCTAATCCTTGATTCTGATAAAATTGTTCGATTCTGTTTATTGAGTTATGTTAGCATTGTACTCATTAGTGTTTCTGCAAATTTTCACATTCTAATTCGATCGTTTGAGTGGTTAATTTAGCAAATTAAGTTCAAAGTTTTTGGTTGTGTTCTTCAATAAAAATCAAATTTTTACCATCAAAACGTGTTCTTTTTGCTTAGAAATTGATTGGGTTAGTGTTAGTTTTGTGTTTGGTAGTGTTTCTAATCTTTCAGGAACCTTCTTGTGCAACCCTAATCGAAAAATCGATCGAATTGAAAAGACAGCCGCAGAATCCGGACAACACAGCCGTGGTTTCCGGACAAGTATACAGTGTCCGGACATTTGTGTTAATTTCATCCGGGTTCTTCCTTCTTTCTGGGTAAGTTTTCTCTTAAACTCAAAGTTACCGGGTAATTTGTTCCGGAAACCCAAAGTTTCCGGTAAGGATTTTATCCGGACAACTCTAGGAATCCGGTAATAATTTTATCCGGTCAATACTGAGTATCCGGGAAACAATTCATTCGGATTCTCTAACCACCCGGTAAGTTCTTGTGCTTAGCGGGACCCCCGTGCTAAATCGCAGGAGGGGGACATTTAAGTATCCTTGATACTGTTCCACTTTGAATCGAACAATCGTCTAACGATCACTCCAGTGCAACTGAAGATGTCTCCTGCTGAAGAAGACAAGACAAAGCTGTGTCAGGTATGTAAACCTATCTATTTAGAACTTTCTGACCAAATGACACCACTTACTGATCAGGAAAATTCCTTTAAGGCCACTACTAGAGAACAAAAGCTTGAGATTAGATCACTAACCGAAAAGCTAGATGTTCAAACGCGAATAACAGAAAAATATAAGTCTGAAAATGCTATTTTAAAGGAGAAATGCGAAAATCTTTCAATAGCACCTAAAGACTTAAGGACCAAATTATCTGATCTTCAGTCTCCGTTTGATCAGTGCATGAATGAGAAAGAATAAATTGTTTATCAATGTTCTTCTCTTCAGATTCAGCACAAGGAGTTTGTTGCTAAAATTCTTGATCTTGAAACCAAACTCCACAAAAGGAGTCAAACTGATCAAACCATTTTTCTGAATAGACCCAAAGAGTTCACGTACTTTAAAAAAGAATGGGGTATCGGATATGATAACCCACATTATTTGAAAAAGGGAAGATGGTATACACCAACTTTGTATGATTTTGCTTGTTTTGGGTTAATCAAAAACTATCCGGAATATGCCATTCAATGGACTGGTCCTCTTGAACCTGAAAAGGAAGATGAAACCGAGGAATATAAGCGTGCACACAAACGAGGAATACAGCTTCCGTTTTGCTATGAACCATTGAATAATTCCTATAAAAATAACAAAAAGTATCTCTCAAATGACTATTTCGACCCATACAAAGTTGCTAAGCCCAAGGATTTCTCCAAAAAGGATGAGGACCAAGCGACCGAAGCCAAGACTGAGACGGATGAGTTTAAACTCTATGTTCCCCCTCTCATCTTGGAAGCAAAGATAGTCGAGTTGGAGGAGTCACTCGAGAAAGAAAAGTCTGTTTTTCAAAATGAGAAGAAAGAGTTAATTAAGGATCTTGAGAAACTCAAATCTGAGAAAACCGACGGTGTGTCAAGTGAGGAAAAGGAAAAATTTCAGTGGGAAATCAATACGCTCTCATCAAAACTGTCTGAAATGACAAGAGAAATGATGAAAGAGCAACTGAGAAATGGTCAACTCCAAGAACAGATTGACCTTCTCCAAGCTCAAAAGCAGAATTCACCGGATCTTTCTTCCAACTCATCTGACACATCCTCGTGTAAAGCTTTCATTGGAAATATCTCTTCTCAAGAAAGTAACGTCTCTCAAGACGAATGTGTTAAAAGGAATTTAAACTCTGATTTTTCAAATGCTTCCGCACCAAATTCCTCAAAGCACACAAGCACAGCGTGTTCCTCGCCTTCCTCATCTGATCCAAGTCCAGTAATTCCGGAGATAGATTTTTTAGAATACATGAACTCCGAAGGTAATTTTGAAGGAGAGTTTGAGTCGTTCCATTTCGACAAACCTCTTCCAAGTCACACTGATTTTCTATCACCAGTGGTGAATCGTCCGGTCAATTTTCAAATGGGTGCGTGTTCAAATACAAAGACCCCAGCTGTGATCAAGATTTTAAAATCTAACCCAGTTTCTCAAAACCAATCACAGCCGAGGCAAAAGACCGAACGATTACATGTCAAAAATCCTATTCCTTCAAAAGTCACTGACCACACTGTCCCTGGTGTTTCAGAAAAAAAACAGTCGGGCTAATCAAGAAAAACCAAAGTGGCTAAAGAAGGAACCTGTCAAGAAGGATGCATCAAAGTCCTTCCCAAATGCTTTTAATTCTATAATAAACAAAAACGATTGTGCCTGGAATCATAGGAATGATTTTGTTAAAAGAGATGTTAATTTTCCAATGAAAATTTACTCCACTCAACAATTGATTCAATTATCGCACGATTGTTTGTGTTGTTCTAGTTGTGGTTGGAATGACTTTGATGACATTAATAATAATGATTGGTTTGGGTCATATCACATGTATAATCATACACCCAAACGGAGACCCCGTAAGAACAAAAAGAAGTCTAAATCCAAACGGGGTTCCCAATCAGAGGGAAATTTTTCAGTCCAGGTATATGTCGATGACATCATTTTCAGTTCTACTAGTCCTTTATATGCAAAGAACTTTGCCACTCTCACGGGGAAT
This sequence comes from Saussurea involucrata, assembly GCA_033807775.1. Lineage (NCBI taxonomy): Eukaryota > Viridiplantae > Streptophyta > Magnoliopsida > Asterales > Asteraceae > Saussurea > Saussurea involucrata. The sequence continues at coordinate 104,559,433 of CM066314.1, read as the reverse complement.
TTTTTTTTAAAATGAGTATGCTTTGTAAGATGAACTTTTTTCTTGGTCTTCAAGTTAAACAACTGTCGACAGGAATTTTCATAAACCAGTCCAAATACATTCGGGATATTCTTCAGAAATTCCAATTGGACTAGTCCTCACCAATGAAAACTCCCATGGCAACCAATACAAAGCTTGACGTCGATCCTAACGGAAAGGCTGTCAACGCCAAATTGTATCGGGGAATGATCGGTTCTTTAATGTACCTTACTGCCAGTAGACCAGACATCATGTTTTCGACATTTCTTTGCGCCCGTTATCAGTCAAACCCTAAAGAGTCTCATTACAATGTTGTTAACGAATTTTTCGTTATTTACGTGGTACTGCTGATCTTGGCCTTTGGTACTCGAAAGAGACAGGTTTTGGCGTATCCGCTTACTCTGATGTGGATCACGCAAGATGCATGTTGGACCGCAAGAGCACATCGGGACACATTCTGTTCTTGGGAGATAGCCTGGTAAGTTGGGCTTCGAAGAAACAACAACGTGTTTCAACATCAACTGCTGAGGCGGACTATGTAGCCGCCGCAAGTTGCTGTTCCCAAGTAATCTGGATGAGGACGCAACTCAAAGACTACAGATTTACGTATGTCAAAGTCCCGATCTACTGTGGCTCGAAGAGCGCAATTGCCATATCAAGCAACCCGGTCCAACACACCAAGACGAAGCACATCGACATTCGGTATCATTTTATTAAGGATCACGTCGAAAGAGGTACAGTCGAACTCTACTTCGTAAATACTGAGCATCAGTTAGCAGACCTATTTACCAAAGCCATGGACGAAAAACGTTTCAAATTTCTTGTGTTCAAGCTAGGTATGCTAAATCTGAAGACTTAATCCGAATGTGTGCCTCTTACAAGTTCCATACATCTACGAGCAACTGTATACTCATCATCCGGTGTTCTCACTCCTGATGACTAAGCATACACTTTCTCGCACTTGTATTCTACTTGTCTTAGCTACACATTTAGACCATTGTCTTTGTATTTATTAGGTAGATTTCGTGTATTTTTCTTTCTTCGTGTGTTTCTGTTATTTCATACTGTCGTCTGATTTCCGGTCACTATCTATGTGCTTTCAGCATATGTTCTTGTGTTCAGAGGGAGCACCTTGCGGTATCAGGTAAGATCTCTCATATTTTGAGGGGGAGCGTCACACACACTTTTTCTAAAATATGTTAAAAAAAATTGTGTGGATACTCCTGTGTGCATGTGATAGTCATCGTTTGAGGGGGAGCGGCACAAGTTTTTCTTGAAAAGTCTAAAAGTTTTTGTGTGTCGGACTCCTCCACTACACTCTTCTGCACTATCCGAGGGGGAGCGATAAATCCCCATGCTCAATTTGAGGGGGAGCGAGAGAAAGTTCTCTTCCAGTTCAAATTCCTGAAAATCTTCACGGAAAAGGGCTATTCAGAGTTCCCCGGACACCTCCAGTATCCGGACAACTCTCGCATCCGGACAACTGTCGCAACCAGACTACTCTCGAATCCGGACACCTTTGGTATACGGACATAATCGGGACCGGGTAGATATCCGGGTCGGCTCCACCCGGGTTTATATATACGTATCCGGCTTCTTTCAAACCACTTATCCGGAAAATCGCTAAAACCCTAAACCCTTTTCCTCTCTCTCTCTCGCACTCGGACTCTCCCTTTTTTCACGATTCACCGGTGTTTTCGCCCTAATTTTCAGGTATGTTACTCGTTTCTCACTCTCGATCACATATCGACTCTTTCTGTACTCTTTACACCGTAAACCGACCACTGATTGGGTCGATCAAACAGTGCCGAAACCCTTAAGGGTTTTTCGTCGGTTTCGCTTCACTAGATGCGATTAATGGGTTGTCAGTACTCTAATATGCTGTTATTCGCTTCTGGACACCCTTCCGCACCCTAACACTCGATTGGGATCTCCATTTTTGCACATGACGATTGCGTCTTCGTCCGGACACATTCGTCGTGTCCGGACACCTTCAACCATATGACGATCCATCCGGAAACCAACATCACCCGGAGACCTAGTTGTCCGGAAATCTTAGGGTTTCCGGTAAGTTCAACTACTGGGTAGTTTGGCGTCCGGACTTTAATGTTATCCGGATTAGTCTATTTGTCCGGACTCTCTCATTAGCCGGACACATCTGTCACCCGAACTACCTAGTCCGGAGTCCCAATTTTATCCGGAAAACCCATACCATCCGGTTATCTCTAACATCCGGACACATGTGGTGTCCGGAAACCATTTTGTCCGGAAAACTTGGGACTCCCAATTATGTCCGAACACCCCTGTTGCAATTTCAGTACCTGTTTTGTCACTGCGAGTCCTCGATCTGTTTCAGATTGAGCCAATGCCAGCAAAGGTACGCGCTGACAATTGTTCATCCGTCTCAATTACTAACTGTGCTATTTATTTTATAGATTATCTATGGCGGATCAACAGCAACCTCTTCCCGGACAACATGGAGACCCACAACCACCTCCTCAAGAGCAAATACCTCAAGAGGAGGGTATTATTGACGACGCAGCTGATGCTGCCTTGGTTGACCCTGACCATGGTACTGAACTGGAGGCTAACAATCACCACCTGGACCCGACACTGTTCAGACCTCAACCACTTCATCGGGTGCTCCTAGACATTCTCATGAATCACCCTCTCCGTGAGGCCCTTACCAGCACAGCCGATGTGGTACACTCTCTTTACAATCCTAAACCGCTGTCTTTCCTCGCGATGGAGAGGCATAGATCAGTGCACCGGCGACTTCATTCGCCTAGTTCATGCTGTGTGCTATAACCGCCACATCGACTTCGTAATGATCATCTGGAGGGAGCTCGTCACCGCTATTCGCCACATCGGAGGGTCCAAACAGAAGAAGTTTCTTCCGTATCCACGTTTCCTTTCGCTTGCAGTGCGTCAACACATGGACGTGAATCCTGCCATTCCTCGCCGCCTGAACCATCCGGTACGTCCCCATCACCACTTACAGTTCATGGTTATACGCAATCCATCTGATGCGGTAGCCATGCCCATCCCTGAACCACTACTAGCCATTGCCGATCCCACTGCACCAGGGGTAGTAGCATACAAGGGAGCGTTAGGAAATCCCATGGTCCACCCAGAGCCGGAGGGACCTGCCCAGGGACTTAGACCCGAGAGACGTGAGGGTCCGAGAGTAAGAGGTGGAAGGGCCCGACAAGCAGGTGTTGTCGGGCGGGGAACGTTAGTTGTGAGAGGAAGGGGAACGAGAGCAGGTGGTGCAGTGGAATCGCAACCCGGTTCCAGCCAACCCCAATCTAGACCCGCTCTTCATCGTTCGATCGAACCATATGTTACTGAACCCCCTTCCCCATCACACCATGTTGAAGACGTGGTTTCTGACTCCACGGACTCCGATGCCGACCGTTCTATACGCCTGAAACACATACCTCACGGTATCGGACCCAACCCAGATTATTACACTGGTGGAATCTCCTTTAACTCACCTCCACATACTGGAACCGAACCTATTAGGACATCTGAGGGAGAACAAGTAGAGGAGTTAAGACATACGAGCCAGAGAGAACTGCGTTCAAAGTTGAACCAAGAAAGATTGAGCCGTAAAGATAACGAGGCTCCTGAGCGAATAGAACCGAGCGACAGCCGGGTAGCCACATCTGCAATCCTGTCTCATACGTTGGGACAGGGTATTGAAGAAGACTCCATGGACCCAGCAGAGTGCTGGTGTTGAAATAAGAGACCAGCAGCCCCCGGTCTCGACTTCATTTCGTGAACCATCGAGTCTATAGCCACTTGTAACAGATCAATATTTGGCTAGGACACTTGAAGAGGTACAACACCAAGTCGAGGCTCTTTGTGACTCGACCGGAACCACTGTAGTGTCTTCACCTCTTGGTGAAACACAAGGATCGGCGGGAAATCCTACAACAGCTAACATCACGCCAATTGTGAACGTTGGTGGCTCTACCCTTGTGGTAGACGCATCAACGGGAAATCTAAGTGATCCCGGGGTTAATTTACCCAACTTCGTGTCACCAGGGTCTCTGGACAGCACCCGTAAGGCTGTCCGCCAGGATATGGAGCAACACATGCAGCAACATGTAGCCGCTGAACTTGCCAAAGCTATGCGCGCTATCAAAGGTAAAGGCCTTCTCGTCGATACTGAAACCGCCTCTGTACCTCCATCGATTCAACAACAACCAATCTATTCGTTGGAGACCCTGAAGACGATGCTGTTGGCTCAACTGCTCTAGGAATCCGATACCACCGCATCTATCGAAGCAGACCTGATCTCTGTTCTCCGATCACAGGTCACTTCTCCGTCTTCATCCATTACCTCTCGCCTCGACTCCATCAACTCGACCCTGAACGAATACAACAAAGCGCTAACCACGCTGTCTGAGAGGGTCCGTTCACTAGAAGACACTTGTAATAGTCAAGCCGACGGTCTCAAACGCAAGCACGATGACCAGGATGATCCTGATCACCGTGAGGGGGAGAAGCGTCTACGCCAAATCGAGACCGCCCAGTTCATGACTGCCGAAACTATAACAGTGGTTCAACAGGAACCCACAACTGCGGCAACTACATCAGAAGCACCCGAAGCCGAGTTGCCACTAGCAGATATGGTCATAAATATGGAAATTTCAGATGAAGAAGACCCGACGGTTGAAAAGCCCGAGGGTTCAACACAGGAACTGGTCGATTTTGACTCGTCAGACAGACCGATACTGGACATGATAAATCCAGAGTGTGAGACCAACCAGGAGACCGAAGACGCATGGTACGAAAAAGCCGCCAGTGCCGTAAATCTCCAAGTAAATTTGGTCTTCCCTACTGATGAGGACGACAATATTGACTACGATCAGTTCCTGCTCCAAAATTTATATGGAGCAACCCCCGTTCACTATGCTCAACCCGCCGGAACATCATCAACAAGACCTGAGTCTACTACTTCTGATCTTCCTCCTCCTCCTCAATAGCAACAAATCCGTTGGGAGAAGATCATGGTACTTATCCCTCACTTGGAAGAATCTTTGAAGAAGCTGTTCGTACATAAGCTTCGCTCGATCGAGCCAACCTTCTGTCTTGGCATCTACAACCTTGACCCAGAATTTCAACGCCGAAATATCAGCGCAATGCAGCGGTGTCTTCCAGTCAACCAGGTCAGAACCAAACTTCGAATCACAAAGGTAATCAGTATCTATTCAAGACGTATTATGAGGATCGTCTACCCAGTTTTCATTGTTCGACGTGAAGATGGGAACGAATGGAAATTTTCAGAAGCTGATTTCAAGAACCTCCGACCACTTGACTTTCTGGTTATTCTGAAAGACTTACGTACAAGAACCATCCGACCGCTAGAGATTACGAAGGCGCTCGAAGTTGTTCGTCGATACATGGTCCGCACCATCATGATGTCTTATCTATCAGACTTCCAAATGTCTATCGAGAACAAGGCAAAAAAGGTAAATCTGATCAAGCCGAATCTGAAAGCGCCTGAGTTAAACATGTATCCCGAGAACGCTATACTTCTAGAACCAGAATTCGGGATTGTTTACCTCAACGAGCAAAAGGTGAAGAAGTTCATGCGTTTCAGTCAGGTAGACAGATTTTGTGACGGCACGCTTCTAAAGGTCAGAGATGCTCTTCGAAAGATTATTCAACACGAGTCTAAAAATCCAAGGTATTCTTATGTTCCGAATCCGAATGAGTAACTGCTCGGAATGCCTTGGAATGATTGAAGATCGTATCGACTATCGCCGCGCCATCATATTGTTCGAGGTACACTTCGCGCTCCGCAAAAGATATGTCTTCAACTGGAGAGATCTAGAGCGCCAACTCGAACTTCAAATCAAAGGGGGAGATTGTTAGAGAAGGTTTTAATGTTGATTTAAAGTTCAAGGGTTAAACTGTATTTGTTTAAATTAGAGCCTTTTTAGTGAACGGGCCGTGGGCTTGTTAACCACGGGCCCATTGTATTTAATGTTGATTAGCTTGGAAAAACAAGCAAATCATCTCTTTAGCTTTCAATTCATAATGTTATTCCCTCTGAAAGTTAATGAAAGGGATGACCAGTTGAAATCATTACACTTATTGCTTATCATATTTGATTTCTGTATTGTTGCACGGATCTGGATTCTACACATATACATCAACATGTATCAATTCTAAAAAAAACTTTTTCTCCTTCTCTATGAATTACAGAAAAGAGCTATATTCAACTTTATCAAGATCGCATATATCAAATGAAAATATTTATATTTAGTTTCAAAAATACCACAGTTTTGAAAATTAGATATGCGTTTAAGGATTACTTGATTAAGTTGACTATTTCATGTGCAGACTTGATTCAAAACACATTTGAGTCTTATGGTGATTATATAAAACTATGTCTTGGAAGACTTTTGAGATTCACTTTATTATTCAATTAGGAGGACTAGTTCTCGAAATAGAATAATTCAATTTGAATATGAATATAATCGTTTCCAAAACGGTTAAGTGAACTTCATTCAATCAATTGACATGTGACTGAAAAATAATAATTTAGTCAAACTAAATTCAAATATTGTTTGAAACAAACATTGTTTAACAATACAATCCAAATGGTTTCAAAATAAAATCTCTTATATGCTTGGAATGCAATCCTGCTTCCATGCCCATATGGATCACCATTTTGCTTGTGATTCAGTCATCTACCTTTCTTGATCATCTGTAACATATTACAAAAGTGAGTTTTACACTTAGTATCAAATACTCAAATGCAAAGTAGAAAGGTAAAAGTTCTATTTAACAAATAGATACCTGAAGGACTTTCCTTCGTTAGAAAACATTCAGATGACAATTTTCTCTTCCATGACCAAGGTAACCACACTTACCACATGTAAACGCTTCCATAGAAAGATTCTTATCAAACGTCTCTAGCATTGTATGCAACTGTGAGACCGAAAAAACTTTGATGCCCAACCTTTTGATAAAGGCATCAAATTTTGGGGTCAATGATCTAAGGATCATATCTATGGCCAACAGTTCGGGATAAGGATAACCAAGGTTATCCAAATAATCAAGGTGCGTCCTCATCCTCTAAACATGTGTGTTTACATCTTGGTCTTCCTCCATCTTAGTCCTATAAAGTGCCCGAAGAGTTCTCAGGCGTTCACCGAACACATAGCTTTGATGAAGCTCCCCTAAGTGAATCATCATCTCTAGTGCCGTATATGAGTATATCTCCACATCTTCTCGTAAGATTGGATCCATAGTCTCAAGCATAAGACGTGATATGTCGATTGAATCATCATTATGTTTCAACCAAGCCTTGTGATCTTCAGTGGAGGTAAGAGGAGGTTCTTGACGAAGAGGTACGTTAAGAAGATACGATATGTGTTCACTTTTGAGAACTTGTCTCAATCAGCGAAACCAACTCGGGAAGTTTTGTGTGGTTAACTTTTCTTGGTTAAGCCATGCTCTTAGGGATGAATTAATCGTCGTGTTTGCAATCTACAAAATTTTAACAAAGTTAATATAGTATTTTCAATATTATTTATTAAGCAAATTAATTACCCTTTCGTTTTCTAAAAACATTAATTTGCATGAAATCTAGGATCCAACGTTGCAAAACAAATGAAACGGTTAGGTGACCTTTATCCCGTCCATTTTATGCAACAAGGTAGATAACGTTTATCGATTACATTAAATGTAATTCCTAGCGTTATGGGATCCTTAACAACTTGTTTGTTAATTGGCATGTTTGATCCCATCTATGCCTTGGGTTTCTAATGCTTAGGTGACCTTTATCACAAAAGATTCCCAATCAAGTCATCCTACTTGAAACAACATGTGAAACTCACATCCATGCGGTTAGGTGACCTTTATCCCACAAAGACATAAGAATCACCTCATTCATCTCAAGACAATCCAAGTGGTTAGGTGATCTTTATCCCACAAGGGTGTCATAGTGACGTATTGAGTGTTTCTCAAAAGGACGGGATAGACTTGCATTTTGAAAAAGGGATTTATAATGTTTTATAATTCTAGTTTTAAAACATTTTATTGTCATGTGTTAGTATTCAATAAGATATGGTACTATTTAAAATCTTATTTCACATTAAATGGTTCATTATAGTTAAATAAAATATCTATTTTATCAACTAATTATATATATGATCATATGTTAATATTAATGTTTGAGTTTGATCATAATAAGAACCATTTATAGTCTTTTAATAAAACACTTTTATTATTAGATTATGAATTTGTATGAGTTTTAAAAACTCAAAATCTCAATTTTTGTCTTAAAAACCATAGTACCATATTATTGCATGCATCCAATAATCAAGGTACTCCTTTAAGAAAAAAAGAATTTTTCATCAAAATGAATAAATTTAAAATCTCAATTTTAAATAATTTGGCCCAATTAAAAAAACAATTTTATAGTCACGTCGTTTTTAATTAAACAATTTTATATAAAACTTATTTGAACCACTTTGCATGTCATTGTTTTAAAATCTCCATTTTAAATATTGGTTGATATAAAACACTCTATTTTAAACTTGGTTCATTTAAAATCTAATTTTAAAATTTGTCGCTTCAACTTTAAACAATTTTAATTAAGCGCGTTTGAACGAATTTTATGTTTTTTACTAGCATACAATATCCTATATTTTAACGAATCAAAAATAACATAATCAACCATAAACATGCAAAAGAATGTGCATAAAACAAAGCCATTTCTAATGACATTTCTTGTGAGCCAAAACAAGAAATGCCAAGTCCATTCCTAAGGGACAAAAAAAAAAAAAAAAACTTCAAGCTTCCACTTGCTTTAGCATCTCCATGCAAACAAGAACATCAAGCTCCATCTTCAAGCTCCATGTTGGCCTTCTTCTTGTTACATTTTATAAAATAAAAAAACTCGTTCTAACAACTAATCTAATACTTACAAAATGAACAAAAGAAACATGAAATAATAAAACCTATTTACTATTACAAACCAACATGAATAATAATAAAAATTATAACAAATTTAAAGGAAACAACATAACAACCAACATATTGGTCCATGGCTTGTTTATGCACATTTTTCATAAACAAAATAAAATAAAACAACACTTTGTTTTTCTAAGGCAACCTTTATGTAACAAAAATGCATGTTAAAATTTTGTTACATAAAATATAAAATTTTCACAAACAAGTTGCCAAAGAAGCCATGCATGAACTTTTCATACCAAAATGAAATTTTATCCATGGCTTCCAAAAACCAAGTTTTACCCAAAAAAAAGTTTATTTACTAATCATGCATTATAACATAGGCTCTGATACCACTTGTTGGGATTTTATGTTCAAAACAGGGTTTCAAAAACTCATAAGAGGTAAAAATTATTACGCAACGGAAGCAAAAATAAAGTTTTTGAACAAAAACATAAAACCATTTTACTCCCACCAAGGATCTTGTTACATGCAAGATAAGATAAATAAGAACATACCAAGAGAGTTTAGACAATACAACCTTTGTAGACTTTGAATCCTCTAGGGAGGTTGGAAGTTGATGAAGATGGTAGAACCCAAAATAGAGATCCTCTAGCGGTATCCACCACAAGCAAATGACACCTTCCGGAATGCTAGTTCTTCTTCTATCTTGATGCAAGAACTCTAACAATCTCTACTATAGAACTTGAAAGAGATGAACACAAAACACACACACACATTATGTGTGTGTGTTTCGGCCGAAGGTAGGGGAGAGGGAGAGAGAGAGAGCAAAAACCAAGTGTTGTATAATTTCTCAAATGACATCCCTTTATTTACTTCAAAGTCATGATACAACACATCATTTTCTATTGGTTACCAAAAGAAGGTCCAACCAAAACACATGCAATATTACAAAACAAACCCTCTAGATTTAAGATGTTTAAAATCAACAAGTATCTTAAACTTCCTCTTGAAATCCCTCCTTTCCTTTTAGTTATATAAAATGAATCCATCATATGTATTATTTTATTTAACCAATAAAATATTATTTGCATCTAATATTATAAATCATATTTATAAATATTTTCAAGAATTAATTAATATTTATCAAGAATCAAGTTCTTATAAATATCAATTCGGTGTCTACTTGTTGTTCGGTGAGACCCTATAGGATCATATATTACCGATAATATTATTTTATAATTATTCTTGAGCATATAGATCCAACAAAGATAACGAGGCTCCTGAGCGAACCCAACCACATGTCACCCGGGTAGCCACATCTGCTATCCTGTCTCATGAGTTGGGACAGGGTATTGAAGAAGACTTCGTGGACCCAGCGGAGCAATTGCACGACCCCCTTATCCACTCATCCGTCTCTCAAAAGACGGATGTTTCAGTACATCACTGGGATATAGCACAACTTCCACCGGCCTCTCACTCGGAGAGTGCTGGTGTTGAAACAAGCGACCAGCAGCCCCCGGTCGCGACTTCTTTTCGTGCACAATCGAGTCTAGAGCCATTTGCTATTGAAAACCCTTTGGCTAGAACACAAGAGGAGAAACACCATGTCGAGAATCTTCGTGACTCGACCGGAACCACTGTAGTGTCTTCACCTCTAGGTGGAACACAAGGATCGGAGGGAAATACTACCACATCTACCGATATGCCAACTGTGAACGTAGGTGGCTCTACCCCCGCGGTAGATGCCTCAACGTGTGTTCTAAGTGACCCCGGCATTATTTTACCCGACTTTGTATCACCAGGGTCCCTGGACAGTACCCTTAAGACTGTCCGCGAGGCAATGGAGCAAAATATGCAGCAACATGTAGCCGCTGAACTTGCCAAAGTTATGCGCGCAATCAATGGCAAAGACAAAGTCGTCGAAGCTGAATCAGCACCTGTACCTCCACCGATCTCAACTCAACCTATCTATTCGATGGACACTCTAAAGACGATGCTACTGGCCCAACTGCTCCAAGAATCAGAAACAAACGCCTCAACCGAAGCAGACCTGAGCTCCGTTCTGAAATCCTAGGTCACTGCTCCTTTGTCATCTATTACATCTCGCCTGGACTCTATCGACTCAACTCTCAAGGGATTCAACCGAGCTCTTACTTTGATGTCCGAGAGAGTCAGTTCCCTGGAAGAAACCTGCAAGAGTCAAGCAGGCGGTCTGAAGCAAAAACACGATGACCAGGATGATCCTGATCACCGTGAGGGGGAGAAAAGACCCAGATTATCCGAGACCGAGACCGCCGCCCTGATCCAGACTGAAGCTACAACAGTGGTTCAACAGGAACCCCCAACTGCGGAAGCTACTACAGAAGCGCCTGAAGCCGAGTTGCCATTAGCCGAGATGGTGATTGATATGGATATATCGGATGAAGAAGACCCAACGGTTGAAAAGCCCGAGGGTTCAACACCGGGATTTATCGACTTTGACTCATCAGACAGACCTCTACTGGATATGATAGATCCAAACTGTGAAGCCAACCCGGAGACCGAAGATGCATGGTATCAAAAAGCCGCCAGTGCCGTAAATCTCCAGGTAAATTTGGTATTCCATACTGACGAAGACGACAACATCGATTATGATCAGTTCCTGCTCCAGAATTTTTATGGTACTTCTCCCGTTCACTATGCTCAACCCACTGGAACTTCAACAAGACCTGAACCTACTACTGCCAACATTCCGACAACTCCTCTGCAAACGACAACTTCTGATCTTCCTCTCCCTCCTCAGCAACAAATCCGTTGAAGAAGTTGTTCGTCCACAAGCTTCGCCCTATCGAGCCAACCTTTTGCCTTGGTATTTACAACCTCGACCCAGAATACCAATGACGTTATATCAGCACAATGCAGCGGTGTCTTCCAGTCAGCCAAGTCAGAACCAAGCATCAGATCACTGAGGTACTTAACATCCATTCAAGACGTATCATGAAAATCGTCTACCCAGTATTCACTGTCCGACGTGAAGATGGGAATGAGTGGAAATTCTCTGAAACCGACTTCCAGCACCTCCGACCGTTCGACTTCCTGGCTATTCTGAAAGATCTTCGTACAAGAACCATCCTACCGCTTGAAGTTACAAAGGCGCTCGAAGCTGTTCGTCGATACCTGGTCCGTACCATTATGATGTCATATCTAACGGATTTTCAAATGGATGTCGAGAACAGGGCGAAGAAGGTAAATCTGATAAAGCCGAATCTGAAAGCTCTTGAGTTGAATATGTATCCCGAGAACGCTATGCTTCTTGAACCAGAATTTGGGATCGTCTTCATTAATGAGTAGAAAGAGAAAAGATTTATGCGGTTCAGTCAGGTAGAAAGATTCTGCGACGGCACACTCCTCAAAGTTTGAGATGCTCTTCGAAAGATCATTACACACGAGTCTGAAAATCCAAGGTACTCATATGTTCCGAATCCGAATGAAACAAATGCTCGGAATGCCTTGGAATTGGTTGAAGATTGCATCGACTACCGCCGTGCCATCAGATGGTTCGAGATTCACTTCGCGCATCGCAAAAGATATGTCTACAACTGGCAAGAGCTAGAGCACGAACATGAACTTCAAATCAAAGGGGGAGAGTGTTAGGGTCAATTTATGTTGATTTAAAGTTCAGGGTTTAAACTGTAATTCTTTATTTTGAGCCTTATTAGTGAACGGGCCATGGGCTTGTTAACCACGGGCCCGCCATATAAATAGTTTGCTTAACCTTACAAAATAGGCTAGTTGTCTCATTTGCTTTTCTGAATTGTATTGTAAACACTCTGATTGAAAGCATAATACAGGGATGACCAGTTGAAATCATTGTTCTTATCGTTCATATTACTGATTTCATAATTTTTGCACAGATCTGGATTTAACAGACGCTCCTCTTCAGCCTTAGGAAAAATATTTGTTATTTTTGGTTTTTGCTGCTCGACCGTTGGTGGTCGAGTTATTTGGATGTAACTGATCGATCGTTCAATGTACGAAATTTATATATCTTCTGATCTTATGTCTTATACATTTTGTGAATAGATATAATATCAATTTTAAAATTTCACCAAGCATAGAATGAACAAGAGAGCGTGCGACTTAGGCATCCATTGTAATACAGCGATTAGAACATAAATCGTAAGACTTTTATACTTTTTAAATCATGTCGGCAAACATAAGCACATGCGATCAAAGCATTCATTCAGAACATGACATCCTTCTACGTTAAAAAACTTAGATCGGGTGGCCGTTAGACCTTATGATCGTACAAATAGATCGTACGACGAACTTGAATCATGTGTCCATGTGAAAGGATAATCAAGTCATAGACCTGATCACTTATGTCGTGTGATCCTGCGAGACTAAAGTCGTATAGTAGACTTAGCAACTTAAGTCGTGCGATCTGCGATAAAACGATGTCAGAGGTTAGTCGTTGGCTAGCCAACGACCCTCCGATGCTTAAGTCAGTAATCGTCGTAATAAAAAAATCGTATGAAAGAAGGAAAAAGTTTTAGAAAAAACACCTTTTCAGATGCATCGCATTCCAGCTACATGGGATATCTTGATTGTCGAGGGTTTGGAGCCGATAGGCACCTTTACCCACGACTTCTGAGATACGATATGGACCTTCCCACTTGGTGGAAATCTTACCTGCATTGAGTTCTTGAGTGCTTTGGAATAATCGTCGGAGGACGTAATCGCTGTTAATGCCAAAAATTGCATCAAAGTCAACTTAAGGTCGATGTGGACTTTAACAACTAAAGAAAGGAATCGTTCGACAAAAGCGTGCGGCAAAGATAGAAATGTAAATGAGACAGAGATTTTGGTGACGCGGGAAAAACCTCAACGAGGAAAAAACCCGCGGACGACTATGGAAGTCGTCGCTGCACTATGGTCGCCAAACAGGGGCGATGTCCTTGTGTTTCTGGTATCGATCGTACATAGATTACAATACAAATGAAAGAAAGACTTCGAAATGTAAAGTAACAAGTGTTTTGAATGTAAAAAAATGTGCGTCATGTGTTAAAACTGTGTGTCGTGCACTGATGTCGTGCGTCTAGAACGATCTTCTACGAGTGATTTCTTCGTTTCGAGTGCTTGTGTCTGTTGTTCGATGTTGTGTCTCTGTGTTCTTTTTCGTCCCCTTGAAATGATGATTATCCTTGATATTTATAGTCTTCGCACGCTTTAATTGGCTTATTAAATACTTCGATAACTGTCGTAACGGTCGTCGTCTTTAGTGCTGTTTAATGACCTTCATTAGTTATAGTCGTTTGTCCATTAATGATGTTGACTCCTGCATTAAACACTGAACAAACGTAACAGTTTATGTCATGCGTTAGTTGGTCGAGGTCGCATGGTTCTATGCGACGGTCGTGTGGGCTATGCGACGTCGAGGTCGAGTGTCGTGAGGTAAAAAGACTTTCGATTTTATCTTTAATCAAGAGTTTAAAGTACTATGATTTTACCTTCGTTATGGAAAAGGGAATAAGTGTTTCCTTACCTTGGTCGTGGTCTAGACTGGTGAAATTTTGCCCAAACAGTTTGCCCCCAAAATTTGAAAGTAGGATGGAAAATTTGAATTTTAAATTTTACTTGTCGGGTGCTCAGAATCGTGGCACGTGTCGAAAGTTACCTTGGTTGTAATGGAACTGGATCGGTCCGATTTTAACTGAACGAGGAGTCGAAAAGGAAACGGGATCGTGACGTCATACTGACGCACGATCGTGCTTACCAGCTGTCTTTGACAGGTGTCGACGATCTGTGTGGTCATACGAAAAGACGATGGCACATATTGATCATCCAAGGACTCGACCTGATATGATCGATCGTTTAAATAGAGATTCTGAGGGATCATTTCCTTTTATGGCTTTGGAAAGTTTTAGGGTGAGATTCTTTTTCTGATTCCTTACTGCCCTTCCTCCGATCTTCTCTGAAATCGCTAGGATTTCTGACTATCTTAATATTTCGAAGCTTTTGAGCACCTATATAAGGCATAGTTTCTCGCCTTTCCATTCATTCTTGACTGAGGCATTTGTGCTTTGAGTCCATCACTTTTAAGTTTATTATGTGATGCTCTTCTTTTGTATGTTCTCAGGAAGATCGTTGACAAAGGTGCCGACCATCTCTGCTAGGAGAATGGCACGACCTGAGCGTATCTGCAAAGGAAAGATGCAAAGGGACCCTGATCGTTGCGTCGGGGTTTTACTGAAGACGGGGACGACGACCCTAAAAGGGATGCTTTCAAAGTTTGATGACTTATTGAGAGTCACTATGCCTGAGAAGGTGAAGGCATTGATCGTGATTGACGCGATGTCCGTGGAATCTGCGCATCTGGCGACGATGTCCTCTGCAACCATATCGACCCCTTCGTCAGCCGACAACGGCAAGGGTGCAAAGATGGGAGAAGGTGAGAACAAAGTCATGACGGTCAACTTTATGTTGCCGTTGGACCTCATAACTGTCCATATCCTTGACGGGATGGAGTCGCTTCCGCATCTGGAGAAATATTAGCCCCTATCTTTCGAGGATCGTTTTCGAGGGATCTATGTCGTGAAAACGGGATCACGTATAGCCATTCAGGCGTTCGTTGTAAGTTTTTCTTTCAAAACTCGTGTTTTCAATGTTTTTCTCAATTTTCATCGGACACTTGCTAACATATTTCTTTTGTTTTTACAGATGTTTCGATCTCTCCTCGTTCGATATGCGAGGACAGAGAAGACGTTGGACTGGAAGTCGATCGTTGAGAGCATCATATTCCTTCCTCCAACCTTAATCTTAATTTGAAGAGCCGTATTCTCAAGATACTGCGGACTTACCTTCACGACGTGTCATGGCGTAGGACGTCTTTCATACTCGTTTGATCCTTGCATAAGTTCTTTAACGCGCTTCAGCGTCGACGAGGATTCTAAGGTCGAGACTTCGGGCTAAGATGCGGCCGAAAATCTAGCCTTAGGACAAATTTTTGTTTTACGAATTTTTCATAGCTGATCGTTGGTGATCAAGTTGTCTGATGTAATTATGTTTAAGTATGAAATGAAGTTTCGTGAGATCTGTTTACTACAAGCAATTGTCGAAAGTAATTTCAATTGTATAAACGCACTTGTAGATCGAATGTAATCGTAGATTCGTGCGACTAAGGTTTTTTATTGAAAGATAACAACCATAACATTAGTCATATAAAAATCAAGTATACATGCGTTTAGAGCATTCATTCAGAACATGAGGCTTTTCTAAGTCAAGACACTTAGATTGTGAGTTGATTTTGGAATCGAATCGTGCGATGACTTTAAATCACATATCGAGTCGTGTATTAGACTTATGTTATGCGATTTTGGGAAAGTCACACAATAAACTTTTGTCGTGTGACCCTGCGATAGAATATTGTCAGAGGTTGGTCGTTGGATAACCAACGACCCTCCGCTGCTTAAGTTAGTTACCGTCGAGGTGAAATAAAAAATCGTATGAAAAAGGGTTTAAAAGAAATACCTCTTTAGATGTGTTGCATTCCAGCTGCGTGGGATTTCTTGGTTGTCGAGGGTCTGGAGTCGATAGGCCCCTTTACCCACGACTTCAGATATACGATAACGACCTTCCCATTTAACGGAAAGTTTACCTGCGTTGAGCTCTTGAGTGTTTTGGAACACTCGACGGAGGACGTAGTCGCCTTCTTGAGAGACTTTGATTTTGACGTTTTTATTGAAATGTCGCTCGACCGCTTGCCTTTGTGACGCCATCCTAATCAAGGTTGATTCTCTGAGTTCTGTTTGGGCTAAAATTCACGTCGTACGACGACGACCAGAAAAGGTAAGACGCGCGTCATGAAAGACATCTTGGATTAATATAAGATCCCGACCAAGACCCGCAGAACGTCCGTCGCCCGTCGTAAAAGGTATGTCGAGAGTTTCCTAGGACGTACGAACATAGCGACGCCCGTCCTGCATAACTGTCGCATCGAGCCATACGTCTTCGACCAAAACTAACGTTAACCATGACTGTTACATTTGGTTAAGTGTTTAATGCAGGAGTCAAAGCTATTAAAGGAGCAACGGCTATATCCGACGCAAGCCATTATCCGATGCAAGCTGTTACTCGTAACAGACGAAGACCATTATGGATGATCACGCTGGCAGCCGTTACAGACCGTTGAGACAATTAAAGCTGTTAATGAAGCAATCAATGAGCTAACCAAAGCTCCCAAAGACTATAAAGCTAGAGCCGAATCCTCATTTCAAGGGGGACCGAACATCGAACATCTAAGTAGAGAACATCTGGAGATCATCTGAAGGACATCTGCAGAGTAATCTACTACAATCATTCGAACTCAAGAACACTCGAAGTGAAGAACTTTCTCCCGAAGAAGTCACTCTCGGCGCACGACGATAGCCCTCGACCAGCAGTTTACACTTTGTATTCACACGACAAACACATATTTTACACTTTAAACATTTGTACTTTACATTTCGAAGTATTTCCTTCATTTGTATTGTAATCTTTGTACGATCGACACCAGTACCGAAGGATATCGCCCCTGATTGGTGACCATAGTGCAGCGACGACATCCCCAGTCGTCCGCAGGTTTTTTCCTCGTTTGAGGTTTTTCCTGCGTCATCAAGTCCCTTGTCTCGTTTGAGGTTTTTTCCTCGCTTGAGGTTTGAGGTTCTTTAGTTGATTAAGTCCACATCGACCTTAAGTTGTCCCTTTGGTGCGATTTTTGGCATTAACAGTTTGGCGCCATCCGTGGGACTACATCTAGAGAAAATCCTCGACGAACGTGCATTCTACTAATAGTTTCTTGGAGTTTCTTCTATCTTCTGTTGCAGGAAAATGGCAGCCCCTGGAAATCCACAGCAAGTTGTTGTTCAGATGTATCAGGAGCTCGAAGTCGCCAGGAATCAACTAAATGCAATGGCAGAGCAGAATCGCAGAGCAGCTGAAGAAATCGCGCGGCTAAGGAATTCTTTTGAACCCCATAATGGTCCTACACCATTCATCCAGAATCCAGGTCCAGGACGAGGCCCGTCCGCGCAGAATCAGCATCCAGGTCAATTCATGCAGAATCAGCAGCCGGGTCCGTTCATTCTGAATCCCCAGTCTGGGCAGATTCCCCCTCAGCACCTCCGACCACCACCCTTGAACAACGGATCCCAACCATTGCAAGGTGGCGCCCAGCCGTTTCAGAATGGATCCCAGACATTTTCTCAGCCGTTCCAAAGTGGTTCGCAACCTTTCCAGCAAGGATCGCAATCTTTCCAGCAGAGATCGCATCCATTTCAATAGGGACCACAATCGTTTCAAAATGGACCGCAGCAATTCCACTATGGGTCGCAGCCATATTTTGTCCCGTTCAACGGGGACACCAATGTTTCGTCGCATTGTAATGGCACTAATCCATGGACCAATCCCTCGACAGGGGAAAATCCTGATCTTAACAACCCCGTTGCCTAGCGTCTGAAGATGTTAGAAGACCAAAATGAGCACGTCCTGTCCTTGCTCATCAAGTTGCCTGGGGCAGCCGTGCCTGTCGACGTCGAGCCTCACTCGGGGTATCAGGTGTCGCCCTTCATCGACGATATCGCCACCGTCGAGGTCCCAAAGAAGTAAAACCTTCCTGCCTTCACTCCCAAGTATTCGGGTGTGACCGATCCAACCGAGCATGTCGCGCAGTATAAACAACTCATGTGGACAATCTCGATTCCACACATGTACCAGGAAGTATGCATGTGCAAGAGTTTCAGGGCGACTCTCACTGGTCCAGCTCTCTAGTGGTTGGTCAATCTCAAACCCAAATCTATCGGGTCGTTCGCCGAACTGGTCAACCAATTCTCCCGGCAATTCGCCAGCAGTCGTAAGATGGAAAAGCAGACTAGTGATCTGTACTATGTCGTGTAGAAGACCAATGAGTCTATTCGAAGTTATTTCAATAGATTCAATGCCGAAATGATCAGTATCCGCAATTGTGACATCAAAACTGCGATCGAAGCTTATAAGAGTGGTCTAGACGATAGTTCGGGTCTGTACACCGACCTGACCAAGTATCCCCCAGAGACTTTCGAAGACGTCCGAGCTCGATCCTTAGCATGTATGAGGGTCGAGGATGATGCCGCCTTCCGTCGCAAGCACACTGACGACAAGAAGTCGTTAGGCGTCAGAAAACCGGAATTCAAGGACAAAGCTGTTTCCAGAATCGAGCCCACGTGCCAAATTTCAAATGTTCGTTTCAAGACGAAAGCAGAGGCCAAGACCGCGACTAAATTTCCTCGATACTCCAAGATATCCTCTTATGGATTCAAAGGGTCCGCAAAAGACTTAGTCGAAGCTCTTAAGTCCGTCCAAGCAACCAATCAATGGCCAAAGAAGTCCGACCTGGATGGTGCTAAGAAAGATAAATCAAAGTGGTGCGACTTCCACGTCGATCATGGTCACGCAACAGACGATTGCATCGCACTGAAGAAGGAGCTAGCATATCACTTCCCAAGAGGAAATCTCAAAGATATCATCGTCGATGACGCTACTCCATCTAGTAACCATCGACCATCGACCCCCGAGCATACAAAAGTCGTCAATTGCATCACCGGTGGTTCAGACATGTATGGTCTGACATACTCCACAATCAGGCGCCTTTGACAGGTTCGTTCTTCTAAAATTATATCTTTTCCACAATGATAAGTCTACTATGGTGCCCTGTCGCACGACAATATCTCATCAGATCGCAGTGTCATCCTGTCAATTAAAACCTATCTTTCCTCCGAAAAGAATAAGATAGTAAATGACAGGGGGGCAATATCCCACTAAAAAGAGAATCTAACGGTATGTTCCTAAATCTTTTTCATGCGATTTTTTCTCACAACTAACTTAAGCATCGGAGGGTCGTTGGTTAGCCAACAACCAACCCTTAACATCGTTTTACCGCATAATCGCACGACAGCTTATCGCAGGATCGCACGACAGTAGTCATTAAGTCTACAATATGACTTTAAATTGATAAGGTCGCACGATATAGACGACCAAATCTATGATTTGATCATCCTTTACAGGGACATACGATTCAAATTATTCACACGACTTAGTCGTACGAGTGCGAGGTCTAACGATCTCATGATCTAAGCCTCTTAACTTGGAAAAATTTCATACTCCGAATGTATGCTTTAGTCGCATGTGCTTATGTTTATACACACGATTTAAAAGTCTTATGGCTTACGTACCAGTTATTGTGTTATAATGAATTCCTTAGTCGCATGATTCCCAGATTCAATTTCATAATTGATATGATATTTGTTTACCAAATATATAAAACGCAAGTTCAAACAAAAGTTCAAAGATTCATTTACAAAACTGTCGGTTATATTCAAAAGAACTCGACTACCGACGGTCGAGTATACAAAGTTAAAATGGTTCGACCACCAACGGTCGAGACATGAAAAGACATGGCATTTCCTAAACCTAGAGAAAAGCTTCGATGGCAAGCTCTACCCAAAAGTCTCGACCTTCGAAGCCCTGCCAATCCCGAAGAACTGATGCAAGGATCAAACGAGTATATTAGGAGTGGTCTTCCAACTCCTTACGCCTCGACATTCTGAGAATATGGCTCTAAAAGATTAATGTTAAGGTTGGAGGAAGGAATATATCCTTCTCAACGATTGACCTCCACTCCAGCATTTCCTCTACATTCACATATTCAATGAGAGGAAGCAGAAGCATCTGCAAATTACAAAAGAAACATACTAAATGCTCAGCGAAAGAACTTCGATAATACAAGTTTTGAAAGAAAAAAACTTACAAACAACGCCAGTTTGGCTAAACCCAGTCCAATCTCTTCCACAAAGATTCTTCGAAAATGCTCCTCGAAAGATAAGAGCTGATATTTCCCCAGATGCGGAAGTGACTCTGTCCTGAAGAGGACATAGTCAATCAGGAGGGTTGACGACAACGCAAAGTTGTTCGTCGCCATAAACTCTCCCTCATTCTCTCCCGTCTTTACACCCTTGCCCCTAGCGGCTGACGAAAGGGTCGATGAAGATGTAGAGAACATCGTCGCCAGTTGCGCAGTATGAAACACCGTCGCCAGTTGCGCAGTATGAAACATCGTCGCCAGTTGCGCAGTATGAGACCTCGGCGCCGGTTGCGCAATATGAGACATCGTCGCCAGTTGTGCAGTATCAACAGATCCAATCCAATCACTGTCCGTATCCAGCACATACCTCGTCTTCCATTTGCGATCATCGACAGCAGTGTTCAAAACTATGGTACAATCACCCGTAAGTCCTGAAAGTAAACTATAACGACGATATTGATCGGTCGTGACTTTATACGCCACTCCCAGTGCGAGGTAAGTCGCTCGATGATCAGGATAACTCGCCAGAACTGGGGCATCGGTTGCCTCGGTTAAAATCGAATTCACGCATGAATACTTCGACCAAAGGCGAATACGGCCAGTGGAAGCCCATCTTAAACAGGTACTTATATATCACGGCATATCCTTCAGGACACATCTCCGTTCGAACCTCGCCAACCTTGCTTATGGTAATACACATGAGAATCCTCACTAGACTTCTAAAGTCGTCAAAATCTTTTTCATTTCTAATAGCTCCTATGGGCTCCGTCGACATTCAGCTGGTAAGCACGATCGTATGTCAGCATGACATCATGACCTCGTTCCCCTTTTTAACTTCTCGTACAGTTAAAGGCGAACCGGTCTAGTTCCACGACAACCAGGTAAGTCCCTCAACCCAGGTCACAAGTCTAAGCGTTCGACAAGCAAAATTTAAAACTCGAATTTGCCATCCTTCTTTCAAATTTTGGGGGCAAACTGTTTGGGCAAAAATTCACGTCGTACGACCACGACCAGAAAAGGTAAGACGCGCGTCATGAAAGACATCTTGGATTAATATAAGATCCCGACCAAGACCCGCAGAATGTTCGTTGTCCGTCGTAAAAGGTAAGTCGAGAGTTACCTTGGACGTACGACCATAGCGACGCCCGTCCTGCATAACTGTCGCATCGAGCCATACGTCTTCGACCAAAACTAACGTTAACCATGACTGTTACGTTTGGTTAAGTGTTTAATGCAAAAGTCAAAGCTATTAAAGGAGCAACGGCTATATCCGACGCAAGCCATTATCCGATGCAAGCTGTTATTCGTAACGGACGAAGACCATTATGGATGATCACGCCGGCAGGCGTTACAGACCGTTGCGACAATTAAAGTTGTTAATGAAGCAATCAATGAGCTAATCAAAGCTCCCAAATACTATAAAGCTAAAGTCGAATCCTCATTTCAAGGGTGACCGAACATCGAACATCTAAGTAGAGAACATCTGGAGATCATCTGAAGGACATCTGCAGAGTAATCTACTACAATCATTCGAACTCAAGAACACCCGAAGTGAAGAACTTTCTCCCGAAGAAGTCACTCTCGGCGCACGACAACAGCCCTCGACCAGCAGTTTACACTTTGTATTCACACGACAAACACCTGGTTTACACTTTAAACATTTGTAATTTACATTTCGAAGTATTTCCTTCATTTGTATTGTAATCTCTGTACGATCGACACCAGTACCGAAGGATATCGCCCCTGATTGGCGACCATAGTGCAGCGACGACATCCCCTGTCGTCCGCAGGTTTTTTCCTCGTTTGAGGTTTTTCCTGCGTCATCAAATCCCTTGTCTCGTTTATTTTTTTCCTCGTCGCACGTCTCGTCGAAAGATCCTTTCTTTAGTTGATTAAGTCCACATCGACCTTAAGTTGTCCCTTTGGTGCGATTTTTGGCATTAACAAGTTTTTCGAGGGCGTCGAGGGCGTACCCTAAATCAACCAAGTTGTGATCGACTGAAGTATGCCTTGAAGTTGGGAGTTGGACCTCGACCGGTAGAACTGTTTCACAGCCATAGACTAGAGAAAAAGGGGTTTTTCCTAGGGACGTGCGAGGTGTCGTGCGAATTGCCCACAGGTCTGAAGGAAGTTCCTCGACCCACTTTCCCTTTGCAGCTCTTAGCCTTTTCTTGATTGAAGCGATGATGGTCTTGTTACTCGACTCGGCAAGTCCGTTGGCTTGGGGGTATTTGGGAGTCGAGGTTGTCAGCTTGATGTTTCTGTCTTCGCAGAATTGTTGGATCCTGTCGCTTATGAATTGGGATCCGTTGTCACAGACGATTTCGAATGGAATCCCAAATCTGCATATGATGTTAGTCTGGATAAAATAGATGACTTCTTTATCCCTAACTTGGGAAAAAGCAGCCGCCTCAACCCATTTGGAAAAATAATCGGTGAGCACAAGGAGGAATACCTTTTGTCCCGGAGCTGGGGGTAGCTTGCCGACAATATCCATTCCCCACCTCATGAAGGGCCATGGGATAAGTATCGAGTGCAAGGGTTCAGAGGGTTTATGTGACATACCTGAGTGTCGTTGACAAGGATTACAGTTCTGGACATATTTGACGGCGTCTTGTCGCAACGTTGGCCAAAAATACCCTTGTCGATAGATACGATAAGCCAAACAGCGACCTCCTGAATGATTGCCACATTCGCCGTCGTGCATTTCTTGAAGGATTTTATGGGCCTGACTTTTGCTAAAGACGCATCTTAGGTTTAATCCTGTTGATGATCGTCGATAGAGCCTATCTCCAATCATGATATATTTAGATGCTTTGAATTTGATCTTCCGGGCCTCCATTTGTCTTCTGGGAGTTGGTCATTAGGGAGGAAATTTCGGATGGCGCACGACCAATCATCCTCTTCATCTTCGATTTGGGCGACATCGACGTTTTTGATGGACGATGTCGCCAGATGGATCATGGGAATGGCGTCGAATATTGGTTCGACCAAAGCAGTCCCGAGATTTTCTAAGGCGTCGGCCTGAGTATTCTGATCCCTCGGGATCCGTTCAATAGAAAAAGATTTGAATTTTCGGATTTTTCTTTTGCTAGCTTTAAGTACGCTGTCATTTTTGAATCTTTGGCCGCGAACTTCCCATTGATCTGGTTTACCACTAGGAGAGAATCGCTTTTGACATGTAACGCAGTTGCCCCCGAGTCGTAGGCCATTTTCATTCCTATGATCAGGGCCTCATACTCAGCTTCGTTGTTGGTGGATTTAAAATCGCACCAGATCGAATATACCATCTTTCCCCCTGTGGAGACTTTAAGACAACACCTAGTCCTGAACCTCTAACGTTGGATGAACCGTCGACATATAAGATCCATGGCACGTCGTCGTGAGTCGCCCCAGATGACACTTCGAGTCCTACTTCTTTTTCCGATTCAAGACTGAAATCAACAATGAAGTCTGCCAAAGCTTGCGATTTTATCGCGGTTCTGGGTTTGAAATCGATGTCGTAACTGCTGAGATATATACTTCATTTTGCTAAGCGACATGTCAACTCAGGTTTTCTTAAGACAGACTTAAGAGGAAAGTTAGTCACGACAGTAATAGGATGGGACTCAAAATAGTGTCGCAGTTTTTTAGCAGCTGTAACTAGCGACAAGAGCAATTTTTCCATAGAGGAATACCTGGTTTCTGTGTCCAAAAGATATTTACTTACATAGTAGATTGGCAGTTGGTGCTTTTCATCTTCTCGTGTTAGGACGGCACTTACCGCGTTGGGACTAACAGCCAAATATAGATATAGCACCTCATGATCGTGAGGTTTCGACAATAAGGGAGGCGACGTCATGTACTCTTTAAGCTTTTGTAATGCCTGCTCATGGTCGTCTGTCCATTCGAAACTTCTATTTTTCCTGAGGACATTTTAAAACAGATGGCATTTTCCTGAGGATCGAGAGATGAACCTGTTTAGCGCTGCTACTCGACTAGTGAGCTTCTGGACCTCCTTGAAATTTCTAGGAGATTTAATTTCAATAATCGCTTTGATCTGGTCTGGATTAGCCTCGATCCCTAGACGAGTGACCATGTAGCCCAGGAATTTCCCAGCGCTGACACTGAAGGAACATTTCGTTGGGTTAAGTTTCATGTTGTATTCTCGAAGGATGTCGAACGATTGCCTCAAATGCTCGACGTGGTCGATAGCTTGCTTCGACTTGACCAGCATATCGTCGATATACACCTCCATCGTGTCCCCAATACGGTCTTTGAACATCTTGTTCACCAGGCGCTGGTAAGTAGACCCTGCCTTTTTCAGTCCAAAAGGCATAACCTTATAACAGTAAATACCTCGGTCTGTCATAAATGCGGTTTTTTCTTGGTCCTCGACGTGCATTAGGATTTTATTGTGTCCGGAATAGGCATCCATGAACGTCAATAGTTTGTGCCCCGCTGTTGCGTCGACCATGGCGTCGATGTGAAGGTAATGGAAAAGGATCTTTTGGACAAGCTTTATTGAGATCTGTGAAGTTGATACAAACTCTCTATTTGCCATTTTTCTTTGCCACGACCACGACATTAGCAAGACAATCGGGGTACTTTACTTCTCGAATCTTTCCTGTCTTGAGAAGGTTGTCGACTTCGTCATTTATGACCTTATTCCTTTCAGGAGCAAATTTCCTTCGCTTTTGCTTGACAGGTTTGAACGATGGGTCGACGTTGAGCTTGTGGGAGATGACGTCAGGATCTTTGCCGACCATATCTTCATGTGACTAGGCGAAACAATCAGCATATTCCTGCAAAAAGATATCAACTTCTCCCCGAGGCAGGCAGGGACTGAGGGATGACCCGATAAAGACTTTTTGCTCAGGCTTGCTTGGATCCAGGACGACTACCTCCAAGCGATAATCGTTGACTGCTTCAGGAGCATCTTGTGCATTTTTGAGCCCCTTCCTACTCTGGGACAGCGGCTTGTTCTGGGTTCCCGTTATTTGCCATTCTCCTAAAACAGGGAATAAAGAAGACTACAAGAAACAGTTAGTAGGACGCACGTTTGTCAAAGATTTTCTCTAGATGGGGTCCCACGGATGGCGCCAAACTGTTAATGCCAAAAATCGCACCAAAGTACAACTTAAGGTCGATGTGGACTTTAACAACTAAAGAAAGGAATTGTTAGCTTCAATCTTCCTAATCATAGAAGTATTTAGAAGTAGTGAAAAATAGGCTAAGTAAAGAAAGCCTCTTACAGAGGCTCTGCCGAACTTACCGAGAGATCAAGGTCAAGAAGCTACAGAAGCTAAAGAGGCGTCCTACAGAAGCTCTGTCATACGCACAAAGAAGACCAAAGACTCGGAATCCGGTGAAGACTGCTCTACAAAGGACCAGACCGCAGAACCTCTGTAACACTTTACAGAGCCTCCGTGGTCCTCTCTAAAAGACCTGAAGATATTTATAATATCTTGCTACTGTTACTGGACCTGTTCATCAACTTGCATGGTAGCATGCCCTGTCCATCTTCAACGTGTCAAACTCTGATTGGATTCAATAGGGCTTAGTACATAATAGACGTCTGCTGCATTAAATGCAATACAGCACGTCCAACTGTTCATGCCATCCGTTCCACTATTCATACCGTCCGTTCTGAATAGTACCTTATGCTTTATGGTCCCCTTAGAGTAGTATATAAGGAAGACTCATGTTGAGTTCTTCCTAATAGAGAATTAAGAGATAAAAACATCAAGAACATATAGCTTATATACTTTGAGAGTCATATATGTTTTAAAAGCTTTGCTTACTCACTGTTCTTAAATCTATTCTTGATATATATATATTCAGTAAACTTTGAGATATTATTTCCTGTTCACTGTTTATTTATATTGTGTTCTAAATCAATCAAACATATCTATTAGTTCTTCAAATACGCTTCCGCATCAAACTTAAACTTGAACTAATAGATCTGATAATCTTGTTTAAAACAAAACGGGAACAACAATTGATATCAGAGCCTACCTTGTTTTTCAATATCAAGTGATCCTCTTTGTTACAAGATTGGTGATAGACATCATCCCTTTTTAACCTATTCCTCATTTCTAGGTTAAAACTCCATTAAAGTGTACTCTGGGAACTGTTTAAACCCAGAAAACTTTCCAGATCATCAGACTCATACTCTTTAATCATACTATCTTTTCAGAACCTTTAAAATGACAAATACAAATAACTTCTTTACTGCTGGTTCACTCACCAAGCCTCCTACTCTCCTTCGAGATGAGTATCCTCAATGGAAAATAAGAATGGTCCATTTCTTTGAGGGTACTGAAAAAAATCTAGTACAATATCTTTACAATCTTCCTCATGTTCCCATGATAGTAGTACCACGAGTACCAGCTACTGCTGAATCTCCTAAAATCCCTGAACATCAAAAACCGAAGCCAAAAGAAGAATGGTCAAATGAGGATAAGGCAGAAGATGAAGTTGCACAGAAAACAAAAAGAATATTGATAATGGCTATCCCCAACGAACTTTTTCAATCCTTAGATGCATGCGAAACTGCGCACGATCTTTGGAAAGAATTAGAAAGACAGTTGGAAGGGGGTGCTAAAACGCAGAAGAACCGAAGGGCACAATACATAAATGAATATCATGCATTCAGAGCCTCTGCAACAGAATCTCTGCAACCGACGTACGGCAGGTTCAACTCTCTCATAAACAAATGTAGAAAGTCTGGCATTCACAGAACCTCAGAAGAAAATAATGTCATGTTTCTAAAAAGTCAAAATGATGAATGGCTCCAGCTGTCTATGTCCTTACAAACAAACCAAGATCTAGACTCCTGGACTCTCTCTGATCTCTATGGAAAACTAGCCGCACAAGAACCTCAAATAGCACAGGCTAAAACACTAACCATTGCACCATATGCATTGGTTAGTAAATCTACAGAGGCTACAGAGAGACCAAGAAATGAGAAAGCAACAGAGGAGAAGAAAAAGGAAAAGAAGAAGATAGTGATGATTGATAGCGAAGAAGACGAGCTGATAGAAGAAGAGATAACTCTTGCGTCATTAGCTAAATCCTTAGCTCTGTTGACAAGAGAGTTCAGAGGAAACCAAAGAGGTTCAAGAAATGATCGATATGGCAGAGACACCCAAGGTGACAGTAGAGATAACGGAAGAAGAGAAGAATCAAGTGACCGACAGAGGTCAGATGATAGAAGTGACCGACAGAGGTCAAGCGACAGAAACTACAGAAGTAGTGACCCACAGAGGACAGGTGACAAGATGAGCCACATACAACAAGAATGCTACAAATATGGCAAGCCTGGTCATTACGCAAACGAATGCCGATCGGAGAAAGGTGGAGACCGACAAAAATCCGAAGGACTCAGCTTTTTACAAAAAGAAGGCTGAGTGTTATGCACAAAAATCCCTAATGGCGAACAAAGGGCATTCTGAGGCGAACAAAGAGGACTTCGAGTCAGACTCTACCTCTGACGAAGAATACAAAACCAATGCCCTATTATGTGGCATGGCAGAAGTCGACTCCGGCACTAACACTGAGGTATCCACTTCAAACTCTACCTCTTGTACTAATTCTGTAGATGATGATTCACTTAAACTTATTGAACTGATTGAACTAAAAAAATTAAATGTAGGCATTCAGAAAAGACTCACCTTTAATGAGAGAGAAGTACGGCTTCTCACTCAAGAAAAGGCCAAAATTTTTGAAGAAAAAGTGAGAATAGAAAAGAATTGGAACAAAAATCTAGATCCTTTAAAAAAAATTCTGAATTATCCTCGGAGTTAAAAATCAAAACAAAAGAACTTTCAGTTTCCAGGAGTGAAACTACTGACATAAGAGCTCTCAAGGAATACTTTCAAAGAGAGAGATGGTACTTTGGCAAGATCTACTCAGAAGAGAAGTTTTACTCAAAAACTATAAAGATGCACAGAAGGTTTATGAAAAAGTAAACTCACAAATAGGAAGACGAGGTATAGGGTACGATGATATTACCCTAGGTGTTGAAGGCAAAAGAATTAAACCTCTGTCTTCTCTGTTTGTGTTGGGAAAAACAAACAAACCAGATTTTCCAAACTTACTCTCTGTAAGTAAAAGGGCTAAAATCTCTGTGGAACCTCACTTAAGAAACATACGAAGATGATCAATGTGTGGTTTGAAAACACAGATTCATCATCTTCAACCTCTGTCAATAGAGGAATCAAACCAAAGAAATATCTGAAAACGCAAGATCAGATTGGTATCTTTATGTTTGGTAAACCAGAGACTCAAACGCAGGTTGCTTTTGTCTGTATGATAAATGTTGAAAAGAAATTATCAGCAGAAGCTCCTGAGTTTACACCCACTTTTTCAGAAGAAAAACTTACAGAAACAATGGAAAAGGAAATTTTGGAAGTTTGGAAAACAAACGTTGTAGAAAACTTCTGTACATCTTCTGTAGATAAAATTCTCGCTGAAGAGATCTTATCAGAAACCTCTGCCATCTATGAAAATTATTTTACAGAGGAAGAAAGCTCGTATGATACATGCTCGAAAACTCCATCCTCTGTCGAAAGAGATGAGTCAACCTCTGTATATGAGGACTATTCATCTTCTGACGACTCAGTGACTGATGTTATGTCAGGGATAATTCACTATGACACAGAGGATGTTAAATTCTCCTCTGAAGTTCTTAACAGAACTCTTTCTCCAAAAGAGAAAATCACAGAGATACCTATCTGCCCAGATTTTCTGAACTTGTATTTACAAGTCAAAACCTCTGATGAGCTTGATAGGTTAAAGAAGACCTCTGTAGATCCAAAAAGTTCAAAATTTTCAAAACCTTTAATGCAAATTAACGAAAATCCCACATGGCAACAAAAGGGAACATGGCCTAAAGTTAACAAATCTTTTTCCTCTGTGACAGTGAAGAAAGATGTTCACCACAGAAGAGACTCACAGAAGGCAAGAACTAAACAAAGCTTTTGCAATCAACATTCTAGTACTCATAGATCTTCTTGTAATAGGAAATCTAATGTTAAGAAAGAATGTAATGCCTCTGTGGCTCAGTTCAATAAATTCAATGAAAAGTTCAAGCAAATCACGTCTCATATTCAATACTGTCATTGCTTTGATCTTCTGTTCAAATTGAATAATCACTTCTCAAGTCCAGATTGCTTTCTCTCCACTAAAATTCAAACTCCAAAGTCAGAACCTAGAAAGAAACAATCTGATTCTTCTACAAAAGATAAAATGTATTTCAAGAATGCTAAGGCAAACTTGAAAAATTCTAACAATATTGGACCCATGTGGATATGGGTACCTAAGTCTCTGTGATTATTTTACAGAAGCAGTTTGTGCCAATTTGGTATCTTGACTCCGGATGCTCAAGGCACATGACTGGCGACAGAAGTTTACTATCCACGTACAAAGAAACACACGATGGTGGATCTGTAACTTTTGGAGACAACAAGAAGGGACACATCAAAGGCTATGGAGTCATACAGAAGGAAAACGTATTTGTATACAAAGTTGCATATGTGAATGGCCTTAAACACAACCTACTCAATGTAAGTCAACTCTGTGATACAGGATTTGATGTCTTATTCAAAAGAACTTTCTGCTCTCTGCAAAGTGAAGACACAGGAATGGAACTTCTGCGAGCCGAGAGAAGAGGTGATCTGTATCTAATGAATTTCAGTTCCAAGAACAAGGACAAAGTTTTCCTTGTAGCCTACAAAAGTGAGGAAGCCTGGTTATGGCATAACAGGTTATGTCACTTGAACTTTCACACCTTGGATAAACTGGTCAAACTTGATCTAGTTAAAGGGTTGCCTAATGTTAAATTTAATAAAGATCACTTGTGTTCTGCCTGTGAAATGGGAAAACTCAGAAGAGCTTCCCACAGAGGCAAAACAGATGTGTCTTGCACTAGACCTCTGTACATGCTTCATGTTGACCTCTGCGGTCCCATTGCCATACAGAGCCTAGGTGGCAAGAAATACATACTTGTCTTAATTGATGAGTATTCGCGTTTCACATGGGTTGAATTTGTTCGAAAGAAATCAGATTTCCAATCATCTTGATAAATCTAATGAAAAGAATCCAAGTTCTTTATGAATGCAGAATACAGAAGTTAAGAAGTGACAATGGCACAGAATTTAAAAACTCTGTCATTGAAGCCTATCTTTCTACAGAAGTAATATCACAGAACTTCTCTGCCGCACGCACTCCACAGCAGAACGGCGTAGTCGAAAGAAATAATCGAACGCTTGTGGAGGCCGCAAGAGCTATGCTATTAGCATGCGGATTACCGATGAACTATTGGGCAGAAGCGATTTCTACTGCTTGTTATACACAGAATCGTTCAACCATTGTGAAAAGACACCTCAAGACTCCTTACGAATTAATCAACAAAAGGCGGCCAAACATCAAATTTTTCCATGTGTTCGGATGTAAATGCTTTGTTTTAAACGATAGAGATTCCAGAGGAAAGTTTGAGGTAAAAGCTGACGAAGGCAAATTCATTGGATACTCTGCCACTTCCAAAGCCTACAGAGCATTCCTTACAAGGTCTCGCAAAATTGTAGAAAGCATCAATGTTTCTTTTGATGATTCATTCCAGAAGACTTCTGAACAAATCAGTTCAGAACTCGGACTTAAAGGGGAATCCTCTGGCATCTCACAAGCAAAAGAAGACTTAAATCTTCTATTTTTAGAGATGTTCCACGATGACATTGATCTCTCTGTTGGAACCATCAGAGCTTCTGAAGAACCATCTTCCATCGGTCAAAATCCAACAGGTATGACTCTAACTGGACCAAACAATGCTTCATCTTCTTCTGTAAATTCTACAGATGCAAATGCCGAGGTAGAGATCGCAGAAGATGAAACAACAAGGAAAACGACCACAGAAGCTGCTGAAAATCAAACTTCACAATCCATAGAGGAACCAATTATAGAGGATATAGAGGACCAAGTCTATACGTCCTCAGTGGAACAAACTCCACCACCTCTCATACCAATCATTCAACAAGCTGTAGGATCAACTACAAAGGCACGCACTACTACAGAGGCTATACAAGAAGAAGAAGAACAACAAGAAGCCTCTGAAGAAAGATTTGATGACATTGGTGACCACCTTCCACGCACAACTAAGTGGACAAAAAGCCATCCTCCAAGTCAAATAATCGGCGAACCTTCTGACACGATAAAAACCAGGTCTGCCACTGCTAATTTTTGTTTCTTTACAAATTTTATTAGTGTGATAGAACCAAAGAAGATTTTTGAAGCCCTAGATGACCAAAACTGGGTAGACGCCATGCAAGAAGAGCTTCTACAGTTTGAGCATAACAGAGTATGGACTTTAGTACCTCTGCCTCGAGGGAAACAGGCCATTGGGACTAAGTGGGTCTACAGAAATAAGAAGGATGAAGATGGAGTGGTCATCAGAAACAAAGCACGATTAGTGGCCAAGGGATATAGACAAGAAGAAGGCATAGACTACGATGAGACTTTTGCCCCTGTCGCATGGCTCGAAGCAATAAGAATATTCTTATCCTTCGCAGCCCACAGAGGATTTAAAGTTTATCAGATGGACGTAAAATCAGCTTTTCTCAACGGTGAAATCCAAGAAGAGGTTTACATAAATCAGCCACCAGGGTTTGAAAGCTCAATGTTCCCAAGGCATGTATACTACCTTGAAAAGGCTATGTACGGACTGAAACAGGCTCCAAGAGCATGGTACGAACGACAGAGGTACAACAGATACTACCTTATTCTATAAATGTAAAAACAGTGAAATAATGCTTGTACAAATCTATGTGGATGACATAATTTTTGGGTCTACTAATACAGAGGGGTGCAAAAGTTTTGAAAAACTCATGCAGAGTGAGTTTGAAATGAGTATGATGGTAGAATTATCATTCTTCCTCGGACTCCAAGTCAAACAATCATCAGAAGGAATTTTTATAAATCAGGCCAAATATGTCTCTGACATTCTTTGCAAATATAGCCTTTCTGATACCTCTGCAATAAAAACTCCAATGGCCACTGGAAATAAGTTATCCTTAGATCCAGATGGCATCTCTGTAGAATGCACTCTCTACAGAGGCATGATTGGATCTCTGTTATACTTAACTGCAAGCAGACCTGACATTATGCATGCCATATGTCTTTGTGCACGTTATCAAGCTAATCCTAAAAAATCACATTATGATGCTGTTAAGAGAATCTTTAGATACTTAAAGGGGACCAAAAATCTTGGTCTCTGGTATCCACAGAACTCTGGCTTTTGTCTTAAAGCTTATACAGATTCAGACTATGGAGGATGCATGCTCGACAGAAAGAGTACCTCTGGGAGTTGTCAATTCCTAGGTGGTAAGCTAGTCAGTTGGACCTCCAAAAAGCAGAACTGTGTATCAACATCTACGGCAGAAGCTGAATACGTTGCTGCTGCTAGCTGTTGTTCTCCGGTTCTGTGGATGAAGACTCAGCTAAAAGACTACGGCCACATTCTATTCAAAATACCCATCTTCTGTGATTCCAAAAGTGTCATTGCCGTCTCTGCCAATCCTGTGCAACATTCCAAAACCAAGCATATCGATATAAGGTACCACTTCTTGAAACATCATGTTGAACACGGTACAATCGAGATGCATTTCGTGCCCACAGAATATCAACTCGCGGACTTATTCACCAAAGCATTAGACGAGAAAAGATTCAATTTCTTGGTGGGTAAGTTAGGAATGATTAACATGACGTGAAAATCCTCTATAAGTATAGCTTTATCTTCTGTGAGTAAGTATATATTTCTACTACTTTTATTAAATGGTTTGATTGATTGATTTCTGTATGTAAATTCTCAATCATAAATAGTTCTTGATATCACAGATCTTCTGTGGGTCTGCTCAGAACCTCTGACGACCCCCACAAAACCTCTGTAAAAACATGACCTATGTTCTATGCAAAACTTATCATTTTTTTATCCAAGCATAGGTCAAGGGGGAGCAAAAGGAAATTACTTGATCTACAGAGGTGATTAGATCAAGGGGAGCAAACGGGACCTTGAAATAATCTACAGAGGTTAATCTTTCAAGGGGGAACCAAAGAAGAGTGTCGATGAATCTCTATCGACAGAAGTCAGACATCGCTGCCGAGAAAAGAAGAACCAAAAAGGTATGTCTCTCGTACAAAAGGTTTTTGAAAACAGTTTTATGGGACACAAATTGTCAAATATGTCCTAAATATACTATGAACAACATGCCAAAAATCAAAAGATCAAAAAGTGTAATAAAATTCAAGTTATGAGAAATTTGAGGTCATAGAGCCTCTGCTGAGCTCAACAGAGGCTCTGCAAGAAATATGCTCTGTGATCGCAAATTTAACCTCTATCGATCTTTTGGAATGTTATCTCGGAAACCGAATACACACACCATGACCTTCACGAACAAAACTTTTTCCATAACAGTTTTTTTTCGGACACCAACTTTCAAATATGTCCGAAAAACGTTTCTGAGTACAAATCAAAACTTGGATGATCAAAATCGTTGATAGATTTTTAGTTATAAGAAATTTTCTTTCATAGAGCTTCTGCTGGCACTGACAGAGCTTCTGCAAGTTCCTACAGAGCCTCAAAACCTCTGAACGAAATTTCTTCACTAAAATCCTATTAATCCTCTCCAATGCCTTTACAAATGTTTTGGTTAAAGAAGAACCTACAAAGTCATGATAACATTGAGATATATGAGGCAATGAACATCAAGTTTTTCAAAATTACAGAAGCTTCTGTAAACCACAGAGGTTCTGTCAATATGCAACTTGGGCATTTCTGTAAAAATAACGGTTACTTTTAACTGAGAGTGAATTTCATATGTCTAAGAACAACCCCACGCGCCTAGCATTAATGGGCCGCGCACGACGTCCTGTCATCCTCTGACATGGCCTACGCGTCTCTTTTTCATTGGGCGTACATGGAATGTTTTCTATGGAAAGTTGAACCCGCCGTTCTAACTCAAGTACGGATTCCAAATATCTATCCATTGCCATATATTTTCACTCTTCCAAATTCTACCATTTTACACTCATATAAAACCTAAGCTTACCTTCTCATAAAACCTTTACAAACTCTCATTCTTCTCCGGCGAAACCCTGCAAACGCTTGCAAGAATCCTATTCTTCTTACCAAATGGCTTCATCTTCTCAAGCTATCTCCCCTGCACACTCTCCGGTGAACTCACTAGAACACTCACCTGCTCATTCTGGACATTCAGAAAACCCCCATCTCGCCAAAAATATTGAACAAGAAGATTCCGGGGACACAGTAGACTTTGCTCCGACCACACATCTTCAAAACTTTATAGCAAAGGATCATTTCGAAAAGGTACTGCCAATCAAATCCAACAACTGCTATTTGGTCCCCTCACCCACTGCTTTCGGCGAAGTCCATGCCATTCTTCTGCACATAATGGAAAATCATATACTCTTCCCTCTACTTTCAAGAACCACAAAGAAAATACATGTTAGGTATTTGAACCAATTTTGGCAGAGCTGCAGATATGATAAAGATGATTCTTTGATCAAAGGGTACATCTCAAAGCCGGACAACTCAGAGCATCTGGAACTCAAATTTAATAGAACAATGTTCTCTCTGGAGTTCAATTTGTTAGGACACTGAAGTTGTCCTTTATAATAGAAAGTTTTGTAAAACAATAGCTGTGTTAAAGGGCTTATGCTTAATTGTTGTAGCAAGTGATGAAGACTATAAATAGGTCTTTACTTGTAGTTTGTAAGAAGAGAATTCATTAATACAAGATGTAGATCTCTAATCACTTTGTGTTCTCTCTAGGTTAGATTTTCTTTTCAATAATGTTCTTCATCATCTTGTTACACAATACTTGGATTGTATGAAGATCATGGACCTAACAAGTGGTATCAGAGCCAAATCGAAGAATTTTTCATCGATACGATCATTGGATCTTCATAATTCAAGCGTTTTTAGCCCTATTTTCCTCAGATTTCGGAGATTTATGGTGTTTGTTCAAGAAAAAAGTCGAACTCACTTTTTGGATCAAAACTTCATCAAATCGATCGAATTACATGTTTTGATCAACTAGAAATCTGTTCATCTTCATTTTTCGAATAAGTCTGCGAAAGAATCACTGAAATTGGTCAAGAATTGAAGAAGTTATGATGATTTTAGTGATTTTCGAATGCTGTTACTTGAATTCGGATTATTCTTGATGAATTCGGATCCTTCATCGTTTACTGTTCATTGATGAATTCGGATCCTTCATCATTACTGTTCATTGATGGTTTCGAATCCTTCATGCTTTACTGTTCATGGTTTCGGATGCTACTACTGTTTGGATGGCTTAGATGGTTTCGAACTGTTCAGAGTTGTTGGTTTCGGATCTTGTGAAGTCCGAAATATTGCTGAATTTGGTCATCTTAGTTCTGAATTTCGGAATGTGCTTACACCTAAAGGTTCAAAGGTATGGATGGCTTCGCATCTTTCTTATCCTCATTCTAATGGTTTCGAATTCCATTTATTCAAGATAGGCATGGTTTCGCATCCAACATGATATGAAATGGCTTGATTTCGAACCCTACATGATCCGGATTCATTGATTTCGGACCCTTCATGATACGAATTGTCCTGATTTCCAACCCTTCATGATTCGAATTCATTGATTTCGAACCCTTCATGATTCGAATTGCCCTGATTTCGGACCCTTCAGGATTCGAATTGTCCTGATTTCGAACCCTTCATGATTCGAATTGAGTGATTTCGAACCCTTCATGATTCGAATTCCATGATTTCGAACCCTTCACGATCCGAATTCATTGATTTCGCACCCTACATGATTTGAATTCCCTGATTTCGCACCTAACATGATCCGAATTGAGCTGATTTCGCACCCTACTTAATCTGAATCCATGGTTTCGAATCTGCCTACATCCGAATTCTGATGGTTTCGGATCCAAGAAATTTATTGAAAAATATTTCTCATTAAAAAAAAGTGTTAGGACACTGAAGTTACAGAGAAAATAAAGCCAACAGAGGTTACAGAGCAAATCAAGCGGAACCCCTGTGCTAAGTCTCAGGAGGGGGACATTGTTCATGGATTTTAGCATAACGCGTGTGTGACATCATTCAGATATTCAGCTTGCCACATACATTTAGCAACTGTCAAAGTTTAAAAGAGCTCAAGTCTTTCAAGATTTTCAGAAGTAGATTGTTGGAGTTCAGTCTTTGATTGGATTGGAAGAGACGCTTGAATACTTGCAATCATTATTCTGAAGATTTGTTGACGATGCTAGACCTTTGAGTGCTCTTTATCATTCTTCTGACTTGATCAACCAGAATTGTGAGAGCTTGCAATCATTGTTCTGGTGCTTTGGTTGTGATTCAGACTTTTGAGTGCTTATAACCATCCAACTATTTCTTGAAGATTGAAGTTCTGGATTCTCTTCATTCAGTGGCTTGAAGTATTTTGAAGACGAGCATTTCTCTACAGTTGCTGAACAATGTTATTTGCTTGGTTCGTCTCATCCCTACCGAGTAGCGCGTACTTTTACCGTTCCTTCTTCGAGCAAATTCGTACCAAGTTCTTAAGCCGAATTCCTACTCAACTCGTGATAAAACGATGGATTCCTTGTTTTACACTAAGAATGCATTTGGTTTTTCATTCAAAACTCACTCGTTATCATTTTTGTGGGCTTATCGGAACGAGCTCGAGTTTCTACATTTTAGAGATGTTGTTTGTGCACTTAGTGGAGTACATTGGATCTAAGTTTACTCAAGGTTGAAAATATGATGAATAAGAGCAACATTCAAGGGGGAGCCAAGCCTACATTTGAAGAATGCACCGCTAAAGTTTTTACAAGGAAATCAAGGGGGAGAGGAGCTAATGATTTGAAGATGATTTGCTTTCCAAAACTTTAGGGGGAGAATGTTAGGACACTGAAGTTGTCCTTTATAATAGAAAGTTTTGTAAAGCAATAGCTGTGTTAAAGGGCTTATGCTTAATTGTTGTAGCAAGTGATGAAGACTATAAATAGGTCTTTACTTGTAGTTTGTAAGAAGAGAATTCATTAATACAAGATGTAGATCTCTAATCACTTTGTCTTCTCTCTAGGTTAGATTTCCTTTTCAATAATGTTCTTCATCATCTTGTTACACAATACTTGGATTGTATGAAGATCATGGACCTAACACAATTTACCAACTAGAGGTCTTCTGGGATTGAAAAAATATGCAGAACAACCTACAGACGACGAGCTCTGTCGTTTTGTAGAAACGCTTGGGTACAACACCCACCTGAGGAAAAGAAATGACTTCCGCAGAGGCAGACTACCACCTCTGTGGAACACCTTGTTTTCGACCCTCAACAGATGCCTGACAGGGAAGATAGGCAGCATTGATCAAAGCTCGCATCAGATCTTAACCATCATGTATGGGGTCTACTACGATCTCCCACTGGATTACTCGACCATCATGCTGCAGGAGATCATCAATACAATCGACAGAAAGAACAACACCCTAAAGGCTAAAGAGACTGATCCCACATATCTACCGCCTCTGCAATTCCAAAGAATCTTGGGACTTCTGTTCGAACCTCTGCTAATGATGCAGAACTGGCCAATGGAAGGACCAATTCCCAAACAGTTCCCGATGAACAAGAAAATCCCCACCGATCATGCAGAAGGCTACAACCACTGCAGACCTCTTTCAAAAAGGTTTCTGAAATATGCCACGAACAAAACCCTTAAGCAAGAGTATATACGCGATCACAGGACTCCAGAACCGAGCCCTGTGACACCCCCGCGTTTAGGTGTCCCCTTAGGAACAATAGTTGTAGAACCCCTCTCTGCAAAATCGAAGAAGAAGAAACTGGCAAAACATTTGGAAATCCAACGAAGTTTTATGGCCAAACGTGACGAGCTCATGGGAAAGAGATCTTCTTCTAAAGCCTCTGCCTCTACCCCAAAAAACAAAGAAGAGGAAAACTGCATAAGGCACCTCTACAAACATTGCAGAAGATCAACCTTCACCTCCTCGTGCCACATAAGTTGGCTCCTCTGCTCCTCCCTCTTCTCCAAAACCAAAGAAAAGAAAATCAAAACCCACAGAAGAAGGAGCACCAAAACCCAAGAGGATGAAGACAAAAAAGAAGCATGGAAAATCACTTGATCAAATGGTTACCATCGCAGAAGATGCAGCTGCAGAAGTGGTTGAAGAAGAGATCGCAGGAACCCGGGTCGAAGATACTGCAGAAGAAGAAACTGCAGAAGTCGAAGTTGCAGAAGAGGGATATCAATCACCTTATGAATCCCCAGATCGATTCGCTCATCAAGGCAGCTTGAATGATTTTCTTCAACACCCTGAAATTGCCAACACCCTAAATACAGCTGGGTGGACGGCACAACCACTTGACCACCACACCTCAGAAGAACAAGACTTCTCTATCTCTGGAATTGACACCAATCTGCAAGAAGATGATCAAACCCCCAGAGATCAACCATCTGAAACCCCTAACATTCTACAGAACCCCTTCATCCAACAGGGACTGGACGTCCACAGAAGGAGTCCAAACCAGGCCTCAGAAGCTGAGTGGAATAGAGAAGAGGTTACAGAGGTTTTAGAAAGAATAGGAGGAAAAGAAAAAGAAAAAGAAAATGGTGTCGAAGGTATAGAGGTCTCAGAGGTAGATTCTGATGAATAAAGAAGCTGACCAAATCCGGAAAGGTCTATATCATCCACATGTCATGCAATTATACGGCTCTCATCCAATGTACGACTTCTTAGTCACAGAGCAAGGAACTTCAACAGAAGCTAGGGAAGAAGCACCAAGCCAAAGGATAGCGATAGAGGCTGAAATGATTGGTAATGAAGTGATGCTTGGATGCTTAACAGAGGAAGAAACAAGAAAAGATGCCGAAGTTGTAGAAGGCACGTATCCCTCACCCCCTCCCAGTGCAACCCACACATCTAACTCCGCAGGTCTAGCTGCAGAATGAGTTATTGAAAAAAAGCAGCACAGCTCGATCCAAACCCAACCCATCCAGCCAGAGGTCACTCTTTCGACTTCTGCGCCCACAGAAACCGGGGAATCCATTCCTAGGGAGTCTCCTCAGAGAGACTCACCTATAGTTCGTGATCAATCGCCCCAAATCACATCAGAACACCCTACAGAGGAATTTGTTTCCTCTGCCACACACAAATTAGGGCCAACACTTCTTTCAGAGAGAAGTAGTGAGCACATAGACGAAGAGACTCTAGACGAGTCTCCAAGTCAACAGAAGAACATTCCGATACCCACCTCTGGAGTGGATTTGGACACTGTTCTTCCCAGAACTTCTGTAGAGACTGAAACTCTTGTTTCTTCTCAAAGATCAGATGGAAATCCTTCCACCCCCATCGTACAAACAAGGGTGAACGAAGGTGTCCCAGGAGCAAGGACTCACTCTGGAGACGAATGTGTTGCTCCAGAGGTTACAACAGGGACACAAATATCAAGGGATGAGTTCCAAACCCTTGTCACCTCTGCGAACCAAACCATGAAAGAGTTGCAAAGCTCTTTCACATCTTTTGCAGAGACAACATCAACAGCCTTACGAAATCTGAACACCAAAATGGACAATCTGTCCACAGAGGTGAAATCCGCCATAACATAGATGAAGTCTTCTACTCAAACAACTGCCACAACTACAGCCACTTCTGCTGCTAAAGATTTCAGAATAGCTGCAACATCTGCATTCAAGGAATCAATCAAGCATTTCCTTGAACAAATGAACAAGCAATCCAACAAATCACAGAGCCTCACACTTACAGATCTACAGAAGGCTCTGCAAAACGTTCAAGCAGAAGCAATGCGCAACAAAATACTGATGCAGCCAAAAGACTACATGACCAGAGCACATCTAACAGAGCTCGGGCAAAATTTGATAAACCAGGTCACAGAAGTCATCGTCTCCTTCACTTCTGCAAATGCCAACTACGTTAAAGAATTCAGAAAAAGTGTCAGCAAAATGCGCTTCAACACAGAAGCAGAGCTTGCAACTCTAATCGGCCGCTGTGATGATGTATGTACGAAGTTGATGGCCGCAAGAGCAAAACTGCCAAATAAACCCAAAGCTTCCTGCAGAGCAGAGGGTACTTCTGATAAGAGTCAGGATGACTCTGATGATGACCATCCTGGTCCATCAGATCATCCTGAGGGGGAGAATATAAGGGAGAAAGCTACGACCAGAGGACTACATGCTCCACCAATCGCAGCAGAACCAATCAGCAAAGCCCCTCCACAACAAACCAAAGATCAACAAACTCAACAGACCACAGAGACAACACCCATCTCTGTGGAATCAACCGCTGAAGAAACCCATGTACCAGAAGCTCAAAAGACCACAGAGGCAACACCCACCTCTGTGGAATTCCCTACAAGGTTTGGAGTATATGTTCAACATCTGTCATCCTCCACAGAAGAAGATCTTCCCTCCAAAACTACAAAACCAACAGAAAAACCCCAATCCGTCCCCAAGAAGAAAGTCTATTGCCCACAAACCAAAAAGAGCAACGACATCTGCTTCTTCTGTTATAAGGAATATGCACAAAACAATGACTGAACGAATGGCGCTGAGAGAAGAAGAAAGGCACAGATTCACATTAGCTTTCAAAATGGCAAGAAGATTTGATATCCAACCTTCACCAACATAAACCGAGCTCACAGAAGAAGTCACCAAAGAACCTCCAACAGAGGTTACAGAGCAAATCAAGCGAACAGAACCAACGCCACAAAAGTCCTCTCAAACACAAGTGTCAAAACCTACAGAGGCAACTCCCATCATTCCAACAGAAGCACCAACAACCAAACCTACAGAAGCAACAGGTTCTGCACCTCCAAAAGCCAAAGACAGGGGAAAGGCAAAAATGACAGTGTTAGGACACTGAAGTTGTCCTTTATAATAGAAAGTTTTGTAAAGCAATAGCTGTGTTAAAGGGCTTATGCTTAATTGTTGTAGCAAGTGATGAAGACTATAAATAGGTCTTTACTTGTAGTTTGTAAGAAGTGAAATTCATTAATACAAGATGTAGATCTCTAATCACTTTGTGTTCTCTCTAGGTTAGATTTCCTTTTCAATAATGTTCTTCATCATCTTGTTACACAATACTTGGATTGTATGAAGATCATGGACCTAACAAGTGGTATCAGAGCCAAATCGAAGAATTTTTCATCGATACGATCATTGGATCTTCACAATTCACGCGTTTTTAGCCC
The DNA here is from genome assembly GCA_033807775.1 of Saussurea involucrata. Taxonomy (NCBI): domain Eukaryota; kingdom Viridiplantae; phylum Streptophyta; class Magnoliopsida; order Asterales; family Asteraceae; genus Saussurea; species Saussurea involucrata. The sequence continues at coordinate 104,517,364 of CM066314.1, read as the reverse complement.
TATTTTGCTCAGATCACAATTCACGCGTTTTTAGCCCTATTTTGCTCAGATTTCGGAGATTTATGGTGTTTGTTCAAGAAAAAAAGTCGAACTCACTTTTTGGATCAAAACTTCATCAAATCGATCGAATTACATGTTTTGATCAACTAGAAATCTGTTCATCTTCATTTTTCGAATAAGTCTGCGAAAGAATCACTGAAATTGGTCAAGAATTGAAGAAGTTATGATGATTTTAGTGATTTTCGAATGCTGTTACTTGAATTCGGATTATTCTTGATGAACTCGGATTATTCTTGATGAATTCGGATCCTTCATCGTTTACTGTTCATTGATGAATTCGGATCCTTCATCATTTACTGTTCATTGATGGTTTCGAATCCTTCATGCTTTACTGTTCATGGTTTCGGATGCTACTACTGTTTGGATGACTTAGATGGTTTCGAATCATTCTGACTTTTGATTTCGAATCTTGTGAAGTTCAAAATATCTCTGAACTTGGTCATCTTAGTTCTGAATTTTGGAATGTGCTTACACCTAAAGGTTCAAAGGTATGGATGGCTTCGCATCTTTCTTATCCTCATTCTAATGGTTTCGAATTCCATTTATTCAAGATAGGCATCGTTTCGCATCCAGCATGATACGAAATGGCTTGATTTCGAACCCTACATGATCCGGATTCATTGATTTCGGACCCTTCATGATACGAATTGTCCTGATTTCGGACCCATCATGATACGAATTGTCCTGATTTCGAACCCTTCATGATTCAAATTCATTGATTTCGGACCCTTCATGATTCGAATTGTCTTGATTTCGAACCCTTCATGATTCGAATTGAGTGATTTCGAACCCTTCATGATTCGAAATGAGTGATTTCGAACCCTTCATGATCCGAATTGTCCTGATTTCGAACTCTTCACGATCCGGATTCATTGATTTCGCACCCTACATGATTCGAATTCCCTGATTTCGCACATAACATGATCCGAATTGAGCTGATTTCGCACCCTACTTAATCCGAATCCATGGTTTCGAATCTGCCTACATCCGAATTCTGATGGTTTCGGATCCAAGAAATTTATTGAAAAATATTTCTCATTAAAAAAAAGTGTTAGGACACTGAAGTTACAGAGCAAATCAAGCCAACAGAGGTTACAGAGCAAATCAAGCGGACAGAACCAACGCCACAAAAGTCCTCTAAAACACAAGTGTCAAAACCTACAGAGGCAACTCCCATCATTCCAATAGAAGCACCAACAACCAAACCTACATAAGCAACAGGTTCTGCACCTCCAAAAGCCAAAGACAAGGGAAAGGCAAAAATGACAGTGTTAGGACACTGAAGTTGTCCTTTATAATAGAAAGTTTTGTAAAGCAATAGCTGTGTTAAAGGGCTTATGCTTAATTGTTGTAGCAAGTGATGAAGACTATAAATAGGTCTTTACTTGTAGTTTGTAAGAAGTGATTTTTATTAATACAAGATGTAGATCTCTAATCACTTTGTGTTCTCTCTAAGTTAGATTTCCTTTTCAATAATGTTCTTCATCATCTTGTTACACAATACTTGGATTGTATGAAGATCATGGACCTAACAGACAGAAGAGCCCAAGAAAAAGAAATCAGTGCCCAATCCTACAGAAAAACTGATGAAGAGCTCCTTTGATACCTTTCAAACTCCAAAGCCTGAAGAAGAGAACTGGGCATATGGATTAAAGTCCCTGTCAGACATTCCACTTACTGGCAGAGCTGCAGAAGTTGTTCAACAGATGGAGAGTCTCAGAAGACAAGTACCACCACATGGTCCAACATATGAAGAAATGGAAGAAGTGGTGTACAAATATCTCTACAAACAACCCTTTCAGAACCTCCATCCAACAGACCAAATCACAAATCCGAACATCAGAGAAGAATTTGAGAACATCTTCAGCAGAACAAAGCCAAGAACCAAAGCATAAGTCTTCTCAATTCATAAAATCAAAAAGGTAATCTTCTGTAGGTTCTCCTTCACAAGAACCTATCCAAGAGTCAGATACAATCTTTACAGAGTCAAAAGGGTAAACAATTCAGAAACCACCTTTGCTGATGCTGACATAAGGAATCTGAATCCCTATGATCTACCTAAACTTCTGCAATGGACGAAGGACAACTACAACACAGAGCCAAACACCAGAGCCTATCAAGTGTTGAGAAAAGCAATGAGGGAAAGGCTTCTAATCTACAGTCTGACAGACTTTTAGCTGGGAAAGGATCTTGGTCTTAAACATCTGAATCTACGACCACCAGAGGATCGCTGCCCACCTGACGCCATGCCCAACTCAATCTTTACAAAACCATGATTCGGGTTAGTATTTCAAAACCCACAAGGCGAAGTCAAACTTTTTATAAGCATGGATTGTCAGAAGTACGCAACTAGTACACTGAACAAGTTCAGAGCAAACCTTGTAAAATACAGAGATACCGAGCAAATGGATAGATACGTTGCAGATACCCTCATCAGAGAGATTGATGCTACAATACGCTTAAGAGAACTCTGCATCAGTTTCTACAAAGAGATCAGAGAAGTCGGAAGAGACAACAGAAGCTTCAACGATTTCAAAGACGCCAAAATCTGATTCTCAAACAACCAATCTCTGCAAACCATGTTAAAGTTTATCTTTCATTGTACTCAAATATAAAATGCCTCTGGCATACTTATAAATGAAAGAACTTTCGAGGTATTGTTTAACCTCTGTTTTATCTAACTTAGCCTAACTTAACTCAAGTTCAAATTTTTTATTTTTCACTACTTAGGTGGAGATTGTTAGCTTCAATCTTCCTAATCATAGAAGTATTTAGAAGTAGTGAAAAATAGGCTAAGTAAAGAAAGCCGCTTACAGAGGCTCTGCCGAACTTACCGAGAGATCAAGGTCAAGAAGCTACAGAAGCTAAAGAGGCGTCCTACAGAAGCTCTGTCATACGCACAAAGAAGAACAAAGACTCGGAATCCGGTGAAGACTGCTCTACAAAGGACCAGACCGCAGAACCTCTGTAACACTTTACAGAGCCTCTGTGGTCCTCTCTAAAAGACCTGAAGATATTTATAATATCTTGCTACTGTTACTTGACCTGTTCATCAACTTGCATGGTAGCATGCCCTGTCCATCTTCAACGTGTCAAACTCTGATTAGATTCAATAGGGCTTAGTACATAATAGACGTCTGCTGCATTAAATGCAATACAACACGTCCAACTGTTCATGCCATCCGTTCCACTATTCATACCGTCTGTTTTGAATAGTAGCTTATGCTTTATGGTCCCCTTAGAGTAGTATATAAGGAAGACTCATGTTGAGTTCTTCCGAATAGAGAATTAAGAGATAAAAACATCAAGAACATATAGCTTATATACTTTGAGAGTCATATCTGTTTTAAAAGCTTTGCTTACTCACTGTTCTTAAATCTATTCTTGATATATATATACATATTCAGTAAACTTTGAGATATTATTTCCTGTTCACTGTTTATTTATATATTGTTCTAAATCAATCAAACATATCTATTAGTTCTTCAAATACGCTTCCGCATCAAACTTAAACTTGAACTAATAGATCTGATAATCTTGTTTAAAACAAAACGGGAACCAACAGGAATCGTTCGACAAAAGCGTGCGACAAAGACAGAAATGTAAATGAGACAGAGATTTTGGTGACGAGGGAAAAACCTCAACGAGGAAAAAACCCGCAGACGACTGTGGAAGTCGTCGCTGCACTATGGTCGCCAAACAGGGGCGATGTCCTTGTGTTTCTGGTCTCGATCGTACAGAGATTACAATACAAATGAAAGAAAGACTTCAAAATGTAAAGTAACAAGTGTTTTGAATGTAAAAACAATGTGTGTCGTGTGTTAAAACTGTGTGTCGTGCGCTGATGTCGTGCGTCGAGAGCGATCTTCTACGAGTGATTTCTTCGTTTCGAGTGCTTGTGTCTGTTGTTCGATGTTGTGTCTCTGTGTTCTTTTTCGTCCCCTTGAAATGATGATTATCCTTGATATTTATAGTCTTCAGACGCTTTAATTGGCTCATTAAATACTTCGATAACGGTCGTAACGGACGTCGTCTTTAGTGCTGTTTAATGACCTTCATCAGTTATAGCCATTTGTCCATTAATGATGTTGACTCCTGCATTAAACACTGAACAAACGTAACAGGTTATGTCATACGTTAGTTGGTCGGGGTCGCATGGTTCTATGCGACGGTCGTGTGGGCTAGGCGGCGTCGAGGTCGAGTGTCGTGAGGTAAAAAGACTTTCGATTTTATCTTTAATCAATAGTTTAAAGTACTATGATTTTACCTTAGTTATGGAAAAGGGAATAAGTGTTTCCTTACCTTGGTCATGGTCGAGACTGGTGAAATTTGGCCCAAACAATCGCCTACTTGAAAGACTTTAACTTTGACATTCTTATTGAAGTGTCGCTCGACCGCTTGCCTTTGCGACGCCATTCTGATCAGTGATGATTCTCTAAGCTCTTCAAGGGCGTCGAGGTCATAACTTAAATCAACCAGATTGTGGTCGACGGAAGTATGCCTCGAGGTTGGGAGCTGGACCTCGATCGGCAAAACTGCTTCGCAACCATAGACCAAAGAGAAAGGAGTTTGTCCTGTAGACGTGCGCGGTGTCGTGCGATTCGCCCACATGACCGAAGGGAGTTCTTCGACGCACTTTCCCTTTGCAGCTTTTAATCTTTTCTTAATCGAAGCAATGATGGTTTTATTGCTCGACTCAGCAAGTCCATTTGCCTGGGGATACCTGGGTGTCGAATTCGTCAACTTGATGTTGTGGTCTTCACAGAACTGTCGAGTCCTGTTGCTTATGAATTGGGATCCATTGTCGCAGACAATTTCGGACGGAATCCCAAACCTGCATATAATGTTAGTCTGGATAAAATAGACGACTTCCTTGTCCCGAACTTGGGAAAAGGCAGCTGCTTCTACCCATTTAGAAAAATAGTCTGTAAATACGAGGAGAAATACCTTTTGCCCTGGGGCAGGTGGTAGTCTGTCGACAATGTCCATACCCCATCTCATGAAGGGCCATGGGATCAGTGTCGAGTGCAAAGGTTCGGAAGGTTTGTGGGACATACCTGAATGTCGCTGACAAGCATCACAGTTCTGGACATACCTGACGGCGTCTTGTCACAATGTTGGCCAAAAGTAGCCTTGTAGAGAGACGATTAGCCAAACTGCAACCTCCTTAGTGATTGCCACACTCTTCATCGTGCATTTCTTGTAGGATCTTCTGGACTTGACTCTTGCTGATGACGCATCTCAGGTTTAAGCCTGTTGATGATCGTCGATAGAGTCTATCTCCGATCATGACATATATGGATACCTTGAATCTGATTTTCCTAGCTTCCATCTTGACTTCTAGGAGTTGGTCGTGCATAAGAAAATTTTGGATGTCGCACGACCAATGATCTTCTTGGTCTTCGATCTGGACGACATCGTCATTTTCAATGGACGACATCGCTAGGTGGATCATAGGAATACTGTTGAATATTGGTTCGACTAGAGCAGACCCAAGGTTTGCTAGAGCGTCGGCTTGGGTATTCTGGTCCCTCAGAATCTGTTCAATAGAAAATGATTTGAATTTTTCTGATTTTTCTTTTGCCACCTTTAGGTACACTGTCATCTTTGAATCTTTGTCTGCGAATTCTCCGTTCATCTGGTTCACGACTAGAAGAGAATCGCTTTTGACATGTTGCGCGGTTGCCCCTGAGTCGTGGGCCATATTCATTCCCACGATCAGGGCTTCGTACTCGGCTTCGTTGTTGGTGGTTTTGAAATCGCATCGCACGGAATACACCATCTTACCCCCCTGTGGCGACTTTAAGACAACGCCTAGTCCTGAACCTCTAACATTGGACGATCCGTCGACATGTAAAGTCCAAGGCACGTCGTCGTGAGCCGCCACAGTGGACACTTCGAGCTCTGCTTCTTTTCCCAACTCAAGACTAAAGTCGGTGATGAAATCAGCTAATGCTTGCGATTTGATTGTTGTCCTGGGTTTGAAATCGATGTCGTAACTACTGACATATATGCTCCATTTTACCTATCGACTTGTCAACTCAAGTTTGCTCAAGACAGACTTAACAGGAAAGTTAGTCACGACAGTAATAGGATGCGATTCGAAATAATGTCGTAATTTCTTTGCGGCTGTAACAAGCGACAAGAGTAGTTTTTCCATTGAGGAATATCTGGTTTCGGCGTCCAAGAGAGATTTACTTACATAGTAGATTGGTAGTTGCTGTTTTTCATCTTCTCGTGTTAGGACGACACTTACTGCATTTGGACTGACAGCTAAATATAGCTGCAAGACCTCATGATCGTGAGGCTTCGACAGCAAAGGCGGTGACGCCATATATTCTTTCAATTTTTGCAGTGCTTGTTCATGATCGTCGGTCCAATCGAAGCCTTTGTTTTTCCGGAGGACGTTGTAAAATAAGTGACATCTATCTGAGGATCGAGAGATAAACCTGTTCAGAGCCTCCACCCGACCAGTGAGCCTTTGGACCTCTTTGAAATTTCTAGGAGATTTGATCTCGATAATAGCTTTGATCTGGTCTGGATTAGCCTTGATTCCCCGACGAGTGACCATGTAGCCCAGGAATTTCTCGGCACTGACACCAAAGGAGCACTTCGTCGGGTTGAGCTTCATGCTATACTTCCGAAGGATGTCGAACGACTGCCTCAAATGTTCGACGTGGTCGGATGCTAGCTTCGACTTGACTAGCATGTCGTCGATGTAGACTTCTGATAAACCCAGATTTAGCAATCAAGAATATAGAGAGAATCTAGAGAGCAAATGTATCATTCATATATTGAACTTGAGAGTACAGATGACAATATGCACGAAGTTTTTATCTCAAAAGATTTTCGTTCAGTTTCAAAATCAGCTCTTTCTTTTTCGAGCTTCTCTTTTTCTAAAAATAAAACTTTCTCAAAGTCAGAAACTTGTTTTGAAAGTTTTATACATTTCAGCTCAGTTTCTTTCTTTTCTTCAAGAGAAAAATTAGACAGTTTTCTCTTTAGATCAGCATTTTCACTGTCCAAACTTTTTCTTTTATCTTGAACTTCTTTTAATTTAGCTTGTAAATGCAAGTTCCACTTCTCTCTCTTTTCTTCCCTACTCTTCATATCAGCATTTTCTCTTTGAAGAGTTGTTACTTTCTCTTGAAGATTCTCGATTTGATCGTGCAGACTTGAGTTGTCTCTCTTTGCTTCAAGATCTGCAATATAAATGTCAAGATCAGTAACTCTTTTAATAAGTTTATCATTTGAATAAGAAATGTCTAAAATTTGTCTCTTCAGATTAGCATTTTCTTCCTCCCATGCTTTTATACTTCCTTGAAGCTCCTTCATGTCATCTTGATGTGTTGAAGGATTTGAAGTATTAGTTTTAACAACATTTTGCTTCAAACCTTCACCACTGGATTTAACAATAGTTTGCTTCAAACTTTCATTATTAGATTTAACAAAAGTTTGTGGTGTTGAAGGTATTTCTGTTATAAGAACTTGTTGCAAAATTTCATTATTTGGTTTAACAAAAACTTGTGGAGTTGGAGGAATCTCCTTTATAAGAGTTTGTTGCAAACCCATCTCTCTTTATGGTACTGCTAGAAGTTGATCTTTCAGAAAATCAAGCAGAAAGTGTATAAAATACACTATTGAAAAAAAAATTATATAAATTTGTTTCTTTAAAAGCTCTTAAGGTGTATGAAAAACAGTATTGAAAAAATTTCGGAATAATTTTTTTTTTCAAAACACTATTGAAAAAATTTCGGAATAAAATATTTCGGGAATTTTTTTTTAAATCAACACGAATTCGGATCAAGAAGGGTGCGAAACCACGGAATCCGGATCAATAAGGGTGCGAAACCAATGGATTCGGACGTATAAGGATTCGAAACCAATGGATTCGGACGTATAAGGATCCGAAACCAACAGATTTCGGATGTAACTTGATCCGAAACCAATGAATTCGTACACCACAAGATTCGAAACCAACATATTTCGTATTCAATGGAATGCGAAACCAACAGATTTCGAACGCTCAGGAATCCGAAATCCACACTTGTAGAAAAAAAAACTTTATCTATGTGATTCGAAATCAAGTAGAAAATCCCTTGAATTGTCCGAAACCCGTATGAACAATCCGAAACCCTCAAGAACAATCTGAAACCTTCACTTCGAACTCGAAAAACACTAATTCAGCCATAACCTTTTCAATTCTTGATCAATTGATATGAAACTTGCACAAATTTGTTCGAAATTTGAATCCACACACTTTCTTAGTTGATCACAAATCCTAATTCGATCAATTTAATCGAATTAAGATCCAAAACAGTAAGTTTAGGGTTTTCGAACAAACAGACCAAAAATGATCAAATCTGCAAATTCTATGCAGATTTTGGTAAAATTCCTTGTTTTAAAGATGATCAGGGATGAAAATCGAGTTCAGTAGTGTCAATAATCAATCAAAAAGATCAAAAATGGTAGAAAAGATGAAATCTGGATGAATAGTAATCGAAGAAGGGTCAGAAATCTCGATGAACAGTGAAGATTGAAGGGTCCGAAATCTTCAATTTAGTGTAAAAAATCTTCAATTTGGTCTTTGATCTGCTTGAAACTTCTGTTTAGCTCTGATACCAATTGATAAACCCAGATTTAGCAATCAAGAATATAGAGAGAATCTAGAGAGCAAATGTGTCATTCATATATTGAACTTGAGAGTACAAATGACAATATGCATGAAGTGTTCTAAGAGTTCTATGTAACTATTACATGACACACCTATTTATACCCCATACATACAAGGTATAAAGGCTAAGCAATACAGTATGGACTTATTACAGCACATTGACTTTACAGTAAATATTGAATACAATAATGCTCTAACAACTTCCATCGTGTCGCCAAGATGATCTTTGAACATCTTATTCACTAGACAATGGTAGGTAGAACCTGCATTTTTTAGTCCAAAAGGCATAACCGTATAACAGTAAATACCTCGATCCGTCATGAATGCAGTTTTCTCCTGGTCCTCGGCGTGCATCAGGATCTGATTGTATCCAGAATAAGCATCCATGAACGTCAATAGTTCATGTCCTGCTGTTGTGTCGACCAGTGCATCGATATGTGGTAATGGAAAGGGATCTTTTGGACAAGCTTTGTTGAGATCTGTAAAATCGATACAGACTCTCCATTTACCATTCTTCTTCTGAACGACCACAACATCGCAAGCCAGTCGGGGTACTTTACTTCTCGAATTTTCCCTGTCTTGAGGAGGTTGTCGACCTCGTCATTTATCACCTTACTCCTTTCAGGAGCAAATTTCCGCCGCTTTTGTTTGTTGTGTTTAAATGACGGGTCGACATTGAGGTTATGGGAAATGACGCCAGGGTCTATGCCGACCATGTCTTCGTGCGACCAAGCAAAACAATCGGCGTGTTCCTGCAAGAAAGATATTAGCTTGTCTTTAAGGCAGTGATCGAGGGACGATCCTACAAAGACTTTCTGGTCAGGATTGCTCTGGTGCAGGACGACTTCCTCCAGGCGATAGTCGTCGACTGTCTCAGGAGCATCTTGTGTGTTCTCAAGCTCCCCATGCATCTGGTCAATGATCTGCTCTGGATTTCCATCACCTGCCATTTTCTTCAAAAAGAAACAGAGGAAACTCCAAGAAAACGTTAGTATGACGCATGTTTGTCGAAGATTTTCTCTAGATGGGATCCTACGGATGGCGCCAAACTGTTAATGCCAAAAATTGTCCAGAAAGATAACTTAAGGTAGATTGTGGAGCTTAACAACTAAAGAATGGAAATCACTCGACAAACGGTATGACGACGACAGAAAAAGTAAACAAGACCAAGATATACTTATGTTTTGGGAAAAACCTCAACGAGGAAAAAACCCGCGGACGACTGTGGAGGTCGTCGCTGCACTATGATCGCCAAACAGGGGCGATGTCCTTATGTTTCGGATGTCGAGAGTACAATGATTACAATACAAGTGAAAGAAAGACTTTAAATGTAAAGTAACAAGTATATCGTGTGCAAAAAACTAAAGCGTCGTGCGTAGAAACTAATTGTCGTGTGTATAAGTCGTGCGTCGTGAGCAATCTTTTGACAGAGAATTCTTTGCTTCGAGTGTTCTTCAGAGTTCAGATGTTTCGAGATGCCAGATGATCCGCGAAATGATGATTGAGCCTTTGTATTTATAGCCTTCGAACGTCTTGAATGACTCCATAAAGACTTCTGGTAACGGTCGTAACGGCCACTGGGTTAAATGCTCATAATTGTCCTTGTCGGTTATGGCCGGTGGTCATTAATGTCATTGACTCTGCATTAAACACTAAAAACGTAACAGTAATATCGCATGTTAGTCGGTCGAGGTCGCGAGGTACCTTACGACGGTCGAGTGTCGTGAGTAACTTTTTTATCTTTTGGTCAGACGGTAAAGTGTTATGATTTTCCCTCATTATGGAAAAGTGCAATAAATGTTTTCCCTGTTTTGGTCGTGGTCGAGACTGGTGAAATTTTAGCCAAACACTGTTTATGCAAGATTATGCACGACAACAGTTTATTACGCACGATTACAGCATTATTTCGCACGACGCACGACACTAGTTTACGATTAAGTTTACTTTTATTATTATTGTGATCTACTGTATTCACAACACTTGTTGCTAAAGGATATCGCCCCTGATTGGGGACTATAGTGCATATATAAGTCGGGCGTGGTTTTTATCCTTGACGGGGTTTTCCGCATCACCAAATTTCCTGTGTCTTATTTCCTTTCTGTCGACGAATGTATTGTTTGCCTTGAGATCCTTTTCTTTAGTTGTTAAAGCTCCACATCGACCTTAAGTTATCCTTTGGGTGATTTTTTGCATTAACAGTTTGGCGCCTACCATGGGGCCCCATCTAGAGAAAAACTCAAGCCAAGCATACATCATTCTAACAATCTCGTGAAGTTTGTTGTTTCCAGGAAAAAGGAAACTCATCAAGATCCAGTCACTCGGCTACACATGGAATTGAATGTTGCACGGAGCCAGATCCGAGCCTTAAACGATAGGCAACTCCAGCGATAGGCAGCCGCAGATATTGCTTCCTTGAGGAATCCAGCGATAGGCAACTCCTTCGGACCTCAAAACGGTCCCGACCTTCTTTTGGTGTGCCTTTTGTTAGACCACCGCAGGTCCAGGACCATTTGTCAACAATCCTCTCTCGGGACAGTTCCCCCCCGCAGCATTTAAGGCCACCCCCGTTGTACAACGGAGTCGTGCCTTACCACATCCCGACGATCCCTCAGCCGACGATGACAATTCCCGTGAATTTTCCCCTAAATGGAGAAACTAACGGTTCGTCGTACGGAAACGGTCTCCATACGACGGTCGGCACGACGTCCCAAGATTCAGGAGTTGTTCCTCCAATTGCTACGAACGATCCAGTCGCCCGACGCTTGAGGCTTTTGGAAGACCAAAATGAAAGGATGTTATCTTCACTCTCAAAATTGCCTGCTGCTGTTGTCCTTATCGACGTCGAACCCCGCTCAGGATTCCAAGCATCACCTTTCATCGACGAAATCGGAAACGTCAACGTCCCGAAGAAATACAATATTCCTAATTGTACGCCTAAATATTCCAGAATAACTGACCCAACAGAGCACATCGCCCAATACAAGCAATTGATGTGGACCACGTCAATCCCACATCAATACCAACAAGTCTGCATGTGCAAGAGTTTTGGTGTGACCCTTACAGGTGCTGCTCTCCAATGGTTGATCCACCTCAAACCCAAGTCCATCAGCAACTTTGCGGAGTTGGTCAACCAGTTTTCACAACAGTTCGCCAGTAGTCGCAAGATTGAGAAGCAGACCATCGACCTGTACTACGTCGTCCAAAAGACTGCGGAATCCATCCGCTGTTATTTCAATCGTTTCAATGCAGAAAGGATTAGCATCCAAAACTGCGACGTTAAAACCGCAATCGAGGCCTGCAAGCGAGGTCTCGACGACGACAGTTCAGGTTTATACATCGATCTTAGGAAGTACCCGCCAGGAAATTTTGAATACGTCCGAGCTAGAACATTGGCTTACATGAGGGTAGAAGACGACATGGCTTTCCGTCGTAAGCATTCGACCGACAAGAAGTCGCTTGGAGTAAAGAAACCTGATTTCAAGTCCAAGACGAATGTCAAGACAGATCCCTCGCGCCAGATATCGAACGTCCGATTCGAAAAGAAAAAGAACAATCCTACACAAAATTCCCTCAATACCCTAAGATTTCTTCTTACGGATTCAAAGGAACCTCAAAAGACTTGGTTGGAGCTCTCAGGAACGTCCAGTCGACCATTCAATGGCTCAAAAAGAGAAATAAAGAATATGCCAAGAAAGACAAGACCAAATGGTGCGACTTTCATAGCGACCACGGTCATACGACGGACGACTGCTTGGCATTACAAAAGGAGATGGCTTGGATCGTTCTCTAGGGCCACCTCCATGGTTTGATCGACAAAGAATCAGCGCTTGTTGAAAATATGCGACTAGCATCCCCTATCCATGCAAAAGTCGTTAATTGCGTGACAGGAGGATCAGACGTCTATGGGTTAACGTATTCGGCAACCAAACGGCACGCCAGTCAAGTATCGGACGAATATCCAATCCCTCGGTCGTCCCAACCAAAACACGAATTGGAACTGGAGGCAATGCCCATCACGTTCGATCAAGACGACCTCCGAGACAGCTGCAGAAACACCACAACGGATTGATCATCCAACTTACTGTTGGCAACTGCTCGACCAAAAGCATTGGGCATTGATAAGTCACAGATCACTCGTCGCTCGACAACTTTGGTAGGATTCAACGGAGATTCGACCAACACGTTGGGAGAGATCAACCTCCCCGTATATGCTAAAGGGGTCAACAAACAGACAAGCTTCAATGTTATCGACTATTCGTCGATTTACAACATGAAAGCAGTTCCCTCGACGTATCATCAGACGATCAAATTCCCGACACCGTAGGGGATACAGGAAATCAAAAGTGAACAAAAGACCATACGTGAATGCTACAAGGCAACATTGAAACCTCAGATGAAAGATATCTAGCAATTACAGATCTAAGATGTCCCTGAGTCTACTAATGACTATCGGCTAGAAGAAGTCATCTTAGACCAGGACAGGCCTAGTCGAGTCGTCCTTGTGGGGGCATCGCTAGACCCCGTCATAAAGGAAAAGTTGGTTTCCTTTTTACAGGAACACGCTGATTGCTTCGCTTGGACGCACGGAGACATGGTCGGCATAAGTCCCGACGTCATCTCTCATAAGTTGAACGTCGATCCATCATTCAAACCTATAGAACAAAACTGTCACAGATTCGCTTCTGAGCGAAACAAGGTAATCAATGATGAGGTTGACAATTTTCTTAAGACCGGAAAGATCAGAGAAGTAAAATAGCCCAACTGATTAGCCAACGTCGTGGTCGTACAGAAGAAAAGCGGGAGGTGGCGAGTGTGCATCGATTTCACAGATCTCATCAAGGTCTGTCCTAAAGATCCATTCCCACTACCCCATATCGACGCTATGGTTGACGCAACTGCAGAACAAGAGCTTCTAACGTTCATGGATGCTTACTCAGGATATAACCAGATCCTAATGCATGCCGACGACCAGGAGAAAACCGCCTTCATGGTGGATAAAGGCATCTACTGTTTAAGGTCATGCCTTTTGGCCTGAAAAACGCAGGATCGACGTACCAAAGATTGGTCAACAAGATGTTCAAGGAACACCTTGGTGACACGATGGAAGTTTACATCGACGACATGCTCGTCCAGTCCAAGCAAGCGGCTGATCGTGTCTACTATTTAAAGAAATCTTTCGAAATCCTGCAGGAATATCAAATGAAGCTAAATCATTCGAAATGTTCCTTAAGAGTCAGTGCCATAATTTTTTGGATATATGGTCACCCGACGTAGGATTGAGGCTAATCCTGATCAAATCAAGGCTTTGGTCAATATCAAATCGCCTAGATACTTCAAAGAAGTTCAACGACTCCCAAGTCGTGTGGCAGCGCTAAATCGGTTTATATCCCGATCATCCGACAAATGTCATTTATTCTACAACGTCTTAAAGAAAAACAGGGGTTTCGATTGGGCATACGACCATGAGCGGGCATTATAAAAGATAAAAGAATACATGGCAGCTCCGCCCCTGTTATCGAAACCGAAGGACAACGAAGTCCTACAGTTGTATCTTGCCGTAAGTCCTCACTCAGTGAGCATCGTATTAACTAGGGGGGACGACATGCAACAACTGCCGATTTACTATGTTAGTAAATCCTTGCTAGACGCAGAGACACGATACACGTCTATGGAGAAATTACTACTGTCGCTAGTCACAGCTGCCAAGAAGTTACGACACTACTTCGAGTCTCATCCTATCACTTTCGTGACTACCTCAGCACTTACGACATTGATTTTAAGCCTCATCCTAGCTGACTTTGTCGCCGAATTTAGTCCCGAACTAGAGAAAGAAGCACAAGACGAAGCCTATACTGTGGCGACTTCTGACAACACGACTTTGATGCTCCATGTCGACGGTTCTTCAAACGCCAGAGGAGCAGGTCTTGGCGTCGTCTTAAAGTCGCCATAGGGGGGCAAGATGGTGTACTCCATACGATGTGATTTCAAAGCCACCAACAACGAAGCAGAGTACGAAGCCACGATGGTAGGCATGAGCATAGCCCACGACTTGGGGGCAACCGGACTTCATGTCAGAAGTGATCCCCTATTGGTCGTAAACCAAATTAACGGGGAATTTGCGGCAAAAGACTCTAAGATGATAGCCTATCTCAAAGTGGCCAGAGAAAAATAAAAAATGTTTGATCCATTCTCGATCAAGTAGATCCCTAGAGATCAAAACACTCAAGCTGACGCGCTAGCGAATCTTGGATCAGCACTCAATAAGCCGTCGTTCGACGCCATTCCTATGATCCACCTAGCGACCTCGTCCATCGAGGACTCCGAGAAGATTCATGTTCTCGACCTAGAGGATGGTTGGTCGTACGACATCAAGAATTATCTTATGCACGACCATCTACCCGAAGACAAGATGGAAGCTCGAAAGATTCGGTTCAAAGCTTCAAGATATCTTATAATTGGCAACAGGCTCTATCGACGATCATCGACGGGCCTGAAAGTACGATGTATCGATAACCAGGAACAAGTGCAAACATTCTGAAAGGTATGCACAACGGCGAATGTGGTAACCACTCCGGTGGTCGTACTCTTGCAGATCGGATATCCTGACAAGGCTACTATTGGCCGACCCTAAGGCGGGATACCATGAGGTACGTCCAAAGCTGCGATTCATGTCAGCGACATTCAGGTATGCAACACCAGCCTTCTGAACCCTTGCACACGACATTAATCCCATGGCCCTTCATGAGATGGGGAATGGATATCGTAGGTAAGTTACCTCCTGCCCTGGGCAGAAAGTCTTTTTATTAGTCCTTACGGATTATTTTTCTATGTGGATAGAAGCAGCTGCCTTCCCCCAGGTTCGGGATAAAGAGGTCATTTCTTTTATCCATACTAACATTATCTGCAGGTTCGGAATTCCATCCGAAATCGTATGTGACAATGGATGACGATTCATAAGTGATTGTATGCAACAGTTCTGCGAGGATCGTAATATCAAACTTACGACCTCTACTCCACGTTACCCTTAGTCTAACGGTCTTGCAGAGTCTAGCAACAAAGTAATCATCAAATCGATAAAGAAAAGACTTAAGGCAGCAAAAGGAAGATGGGTCGAAGAACACCCATCGGTCTTATGGGCCAATCGTACGACACCTCAGACATCAACAGGACAAACGCCGTTCTCATTGGTCTACGGCTGTGAAGCCGTCTTACCTATTGAGACACAGCTCCCAACATCAAGGCGTACATCTGTCGACCACAATTTGGTCTTAAGTTATGATCTCGACGCTCTCGAAGAGCTAAGAGAATCTACCTTAATAAAAATGGCATCGTAGAGACAAGTCGTCGAACGACATTTTAACAAAAATGTCAGGATCAAAGTCTTTCGGGAAGGTGACTTCGTCTTACGACGAGCCTTCCAAGACACCAAGGAGCCAAACGCAGGTAAGTTATCCACCAAGTGGGAAGGACCCTATTGCATATCCGAAGTCATGGGGAAAGGTGCTTATTGGCTCCAGACCATTGACAACCAAGACATCCTACGTAGTTGGAACGCAGTACATCTAAAGACATATTTCTTTTGATATTTTTCCTACGATTTATTATCCTCATCGATTACTGACTTAAGCATCGAAGGGTCGTTGGTCTTACCAGTGACCACCCCTGAATTTTGCATTGCAGGATCACAAAATCGCACGAACGCCAGACTTACGATCTGTATCGTATAAAATAAAGTCTTCATGACTAAATATGTCACGACTGATATGTCATGACTGATATATTACAATTGATATTATACGATCTATATTGTAAACCCTCTGATTACTATGTTACAACAGGTATCCAACGATCCAAGTTCTAGTGGATAAGTCTTACGACTTTGACTCCACAATATTTTTGCCTTAGTCGCATGATCAAATACAAGGGAACATAAGTATCGTTGTCGTACTCATTTTAACTATGGATATCTTTCTGCCCTAGTCGCTAGATCCATAAGTTATACGATTCATGTTATTTTTCGTTTATTTTGTTTATCTATGACATGCATCACAGTAGTGCTCGTTCAACAAAAACATACTCCTGAGCGACCTCCTCATCACCATCACCGATGACCACAGCGTCCGCAGGATCCCCATCTTCGAGTTGGTCTTCCTGATTGAGGTATTCCTCATCCCCGACCTGCTCCAAGTACGTGGCGACCTCCACCTCGACTCTGGCCATAGGGTTTAACCCCCGCAAATGGCGACGCATGATCGCCGCTCTGACCTTCAAACGGGTCAAAGCTTCAAAAGGCAGAAGTCGCTCCTCCAAGGAACCAACCTTCTTCTTCTCCGCCTCGACAAGCGACTTAAGATCCTCGACCTGTTTTTCTCTCTCGGCCAAGGAAGCGTTAGTCGCTCCCACCTCCGCCTCAGACGCAAAGGATGTCGCCAGGGCCTCCTTCAGGTGGCTCTGAAGATCTTCCTTCTCTCTCGACGACGCCTCAAAGAAGTCCTGAGCTTCATCGAGCTTCGTCGAGAGGACCTCAGTCTTGTCCATCGCCAGCTGCTCCCGTTCCCGTGCCACACGAGCTTCGTCCTGCGCCTCGCGTATATTCTCCAGGGCACGGGGTACGACCCTTCAGATCTTTTCCGTCTGGGCGTACAGGCAGAGCGACGTCTGGAACGCCTGCAGTCACACAATCAAAACATAAGTCGTAAGTCGAACGATAAAACATTACACAAGAAAAAACAAAGCGGTCGCACGTACCTTGAAAGAAAGCCCAGCGACCTGAAACCCCATCTCATCGACCGTGACCTCCTGGAAACGCTCCTGGAAGGAAGGCAGGAGGAATTTCCCCAGGTCAAGGAAGATTTTGTTGCTGTCCATCTCGTCGCCAGCCTTGAAGTCCCGCGGTAACACAAAGGTGACCGTCATGGCACCGGCAGAGCATTCCATCGCCTGACTCTTCCCCTTGTCGACTGACGAGGGAGACGGGGCGACCGTGTAAGGCCCGACCACCTTGACCTCCGGTACCGTCAGAGGGGCCACACTCATAAGGGTAGCGTCAATCACGCCCGGTGGCGTCTTTGCCTTCTCAGCAGTGGTGGCCCCAGATGGGCCACCACTCTTCGATGACGGTTCCCTTCGGGGAACCGCCCTGGATTTTTTCACCCCCGACGACGGGGGTGGGGGAGCTTTCCTTTTCAGCTCCTTGGCCCTTTTAGCCGAAAGGACTTGAGCCTCCTCCTTTGCGAGGCCATGCGTGGGTTCCATCCCGAACCCACCTATAAATAAACACAGAGAAAAGTGAGAAAGAGAACCTACGGCATAACATGGTACGACCAAGTCGTACGACTACCATGCACAGGATCAGACGTAAGTTGTTACCTGCTGCCTCCTCCTATTCCTCTCCTCTCTCAACTCCCTCCACTGCATGGACCTCTGTTCCTCCGAGCACGACGACCTCGTCGCTCATATCCTCGTCCACAAGATTACGTTGGACGAAAAAAGACCTGTCTTCCAGACTATAGGACCGAAACTTCTAAATCTTCACCAAAGACTCGGGAAGATCAGCGTCAGAAAACTTGATGGATAAAAGCGAAAACAAGGCACATGTTAGCTATGAGGCACGGTCAAAAATAAATATACGATGGATAAGAGATAACTTACAATCGGTATTCCATCCAGCCACGACCCAAGTTCTGTCTTTCGCCAGAAGGTCTATAGATTGGACCTTGCCAAAGACATACCTAGCCTTCCACCCACAGTCATTAACCTAAGCATTCTGCACAAGCATCTGAGCACCCTTGTGCTTGGAGAAAAGGCTATATCGGTGGTAGTTGTCCACCTTGACCAAATGCGCCGCTAGTAGATCATCCACCATGAATGGCGTTTCCCAGTCAACGGTGACCCTGTCGATCACATGAATAATCCGCCAAAACTGCGGCATTGCCTGAGCAGGCGACATGTGATACCTACTCAAGTACTCCCAAGCCAAGGGAGAGAAAGGCCATTTGAAACCCACTTTAAACGGATACTCGTACAAGATGAAGTGCCCGTTTGGGGATTCAGACGGCGGGAACTGATCCGACAAATATAGCTGCAGCGCTTCAGGAATGTCGGCCAACGCCCTGAAGGCATTGAGGACTTCCTGAGTAACGATCGAACTTGTGGGCTACAAACTATTGCTCGACTACAAAACACTCGAAGCTCACATCTAAAAACAGCAACAATATCGCTCGAAAATCTCTCTAAAATATGCCGAAGGCGTAAAAAGGAAGCTATCTCCTGAATCGAGCTATTTATATGGCAATAACTTGTTAGATCGGCTCAATGGATGGACGACAGTTGGGTAACACCTTTTCACATGTCTCGCCAGGATGAGTGACACCTGTCATGCAATGGCTCCACGCCTCATCCACGCCCCCATGACGTCACACACCCTTACGCCTCCTTGGTTCAAATTGGACCAGAACAGTTGGAATTCCACTGGATCCTTTCCCCACGTGACACGTGTCATCCCGAGTACTCAGATTTAAATTTTGAATTTCACACCAAGATGCAAATTTTAGGGGCAAACTGTTTGGGTAAAAATCCACACCTCAGGACCGATGGAGAAAATAAACATGACATTTATGTAAGACCATTCTTGTATTAAGATAAAGTCATGCAGGTTACTTACGAGTGCTTCTCCTGATGTATATTTTGATGATGGTCGTAAGACTCCTACAACAACACTTGTTGCTAAATGATATCGCCCCTTGTTAGCTCTAAGTATCTGTAAAATGAAAGTATTGAAAATAAAACCAAGTCAGAAGACCTACAGAGATAAAGCAGAAGACTTAGAAGACCAACAAAGAAGACCAACAGAACTCAACAGAATTCTGGTGGAACCAACGGAGCTCAACAGAGCTCTGGCAGAAGATCAACAGAAGAACTGTTCATACCCGAAGACCAACAGAGTTCTGTCATAACACGCTCTGTTGAAGTGAAGACCTCTGTTATGCCCAAGTCTCGTAGAAATCCGAAGTGTCAGATACGTGTCCACACCTTTCCACGTATGCCCTAAAGATTGGAGACACACTTTCCACGTGTCATTCCAGGGTACGATAGTACACTGTCTACACTTTATGAGGCTATATATAGCGAGGTAGTGGAACAAACAATTGTAAGCTTTTGGAAGAATAGTTTTCCACAATTGTAAAAGCACACTGTCATATCATCATAGCACTATCCCGTACGATATTGTCTCTGTGATTTCTTGATACACCATTGATCTTGTTCTTGGTGTTATCTTTATCAATATACGAGCAGCGTTTCTTATTTGATCTTGTTATCATATTCCTGTTCTATATTTGATATCACAGTTTACATATCGTCTCATACAATCACTCACTTTAATGGATTTATATTTAAATGCTTCCGCTGTCTATTTAACTACCATTATCGTGATACGACGTGAATCTGGGAACCAACAATTGGTATCAGAGCTTGCTTGATTTGCTCAAATCAAGGCATCCAATCTACCAAGGTTGATTCACTGTTGTTGATTGTGTGTGTGTTTAAAAGCCTCATTATACTCTGTTTTACTGCTTAAAGTATTTTACATCTTCTCAGTTCATTTAATATCATACTAAGCTTTCAAGTCTAGATTAAAACATCTGTTCTACTATTTCATTGGTTACTGTTACTCATACTTTAGCTTATTCTCATTATAGACCATTTGAAACTCTCATACTCTGTTTTCTTTTCAAAAAATGGCAAACATCAACGCCATTTATACTGCTGGTTCTCTGACCAAGCCTCCTACTCTTCTGAGGGATGAATACCCTCAATGGAAGATTAGGATGGTCAACTTCCTTGATGGAATGGATAAGGACTTAATGCGATCTGTCACGAATGGACCATTCCAACCCATGGTTTATGTCCCACGTGTACCCGCAATAGAAACCACTGATGAGTGGTTTATGCTCACTTCGAACCCAAAACCACTGGGATTACCGAAGAAGAAAAGAGCAAAATAGAAAATGACCTTAAAGCAGTGAGACTTCTAATTATGGCCATTCCGAACGATATATTTCAAGAACTAGACTCATGTGTTACTGCCAAGGAAATCTGGGATCAACTTCTAAATCAACTTGAGGGTGGTATCAAAACCCAAAAGAACAGAAGGACCCAGTGTATAAATGAATACAATGATTTCAAGGCACTTCCTGAGGAAACCTTACAACAGACCTACAACAGATTTAATATTCTGATTAACAAATGTAAAAAGTGTGGGGTTGTTAGGTCGAAGGAAGATAACAATGTTCTGTTTTTTAAAAGTTTAAATGATGAATGGTTGAATCTGTCCATGTCTTTACAAGCTAATCAGGACTTAGATGCATGGTCTCTTACTGATGTGTATGGCACTCTGGCCGCACAAGAGAAGGATGTTGTCAAGCAAAAAGGCAAATCCACCATTGCAGGTCCTATCGCTTTGATTTCAGAATCTAAGAACTCAGGAGAAGAGAAACTCAACAGAGATGGCCCTAGCAGAGATAAGAAAAGAGAGAAAAAGAAAGGGAAGAAGAGCTTGGTTGTAGAAAGTGATGATGAAAGGAGTTCATCAGATGAGGATAGTGATATAAATGCCTTTGCTAAATCTCTTGCGTTAATAACTCAACAATTTACCCAGAGATTTGGCAACAGGACATTTGACAGAAGAAAAAGGTACGAAAGAGAAGAAAAAGGTGACAGAAGTTATACTACACCTCAACAGAATCACCAGAACAGAAACCCGACAGAACAGAGACCTCAACCTCAACAGAAGTACAATGCTCCTGGTCCACAAAAGACTGATGCTGCACAACCCATCAACCAAAACGATGGTCGTTGTTTCAGATGTGGCAAACCTGGCCATTTCTCTGCTAACTGTAGAGGAAAACTTGTAAAAGATCAAGACTACTACAAGAACAAATACAAGTACAACTACAGAGAAAGGAGTTATGTCGCCGAGATGGAGAATTGGATCTCTGACTCATCCTCTGATGATGAACCAGAGCAAGCCAATGTTGCTGTAGATGATGAAAGTATGACAGAGGTTGACTGGATGACTAGAGAACGAATAGAGAGAACAGAAGAAGAAGACATAGCTCATGCATTCGCTCTTACTGTAACAGAGCCAGACGACAGAGCGCTGGAGACCATTAAACCCAGTGCCAAGGTATGTTCCTCCGAATCCAAGTCTGACTCAGAACTGGAAATGCATGTTTCGCAATTAACTGAGGAATTTCAATTACTGAAACAAAAGCTTTCTGAGGAAAAAGAGCTAAGAAAGCTAGCTCAGAAGGATCTGTCCTTCTACAAGAGAGAGAAAACTCTCTTGGAACAAGAAAAGGAAGATATCTTCAAGGAGAAATCTGAGCTAGAGATCTTACAGCAGAAAGAGAAAAGTACTTTTTCTAAAAAGGTTAAAGAGTACGAAAATCTGTTAAAACAGAAAACCGAAGAAATGAAGAAGTCTGAGAATGAAAGACTTAACTCTGTCGCTTTAAAAGACTTTTTTCAAAAAGAAAGGGAAATCTTACATCAGTCCCTGCAGAGAAAAGAACTTCAAATCAAAAAGTATCAGGATGCACAGGATGTGAATGTTAAGATAAATTCTCAGATGGATACGCAAGGTCTTGGTTTCTCAGACCTTGCTCCCTGGAACGGAAAGAAGAAAACATCTCTGTTGACTACTTTCTGTGCTGGGAAAATCCAAGAGAATGTTATCTCTGGTAATGCTGTTTTCAAAAGAATTAAAACCTCGGACGTTTACAAGAGGACGAAAAGGCTTGACTTTAGGAATGTCAGCTATGACTCCTTGGATCATGACAAGGTTCTTAAACCATCTTCAAAGTTTATTCTTGATCAAGGAAGAGCTAGAATCTTAATTCCTAACTCTGTCGAAAGTCTGGATCCAAAAGAGATTTTCAACTTTAATTCTTTCAAGGAACAGAAGCCTGTCACTTCTGAGGCTGAATCCTCTGTTGAAATACAACAGAGCAAGCTCAACCCTGAAGCACCAGTCTTCTCTCCTACTTCTGAAACGATAAGAACATCTTTTGAAGAAGATCTCATGAAAGTTCTTAAAGAAAATGTTGTTTCTGATGCTTTAAAACCCAAGATGAGAAGGTTTAAAACTGCAAAACCTGATTCTACAAAGCCTGTTTCTGTGAGTAACACTTCCAACAGAGCCACCAGAGACTTTCTAGCCTCTGACAGTGACTCTGACCCTGAGGTAGATGAGCAAATTTTCTGTACTCAACCAAATGCTTTGCACAAACCTAAACAGATACCGGCTGGATCCTTTGATTTAAAAGAAGACATATCATTTTTCAAGAAACAATCAAGATTTATACCGGTAACTGAGTTTAATAACAAAGAATTTAGAATTCTTGCTTCTAACTCAACAGAAGTAAAAGGTAAGGTGAAGGCAAGTACTTTACTTAACAACACCTTTGTTCCAACTTTTAAACCAATCAGATTTACACCAGAACAGAAGGGAAAATGGATAGTAAATGACAGACATACTTCCAATTCTGGTAGAAATCAAGATATCAATTTTGAGAAAAGAGAATCTGTCTCAAAAAATAGTTCAAACAGAATGCATGGTCCTAAAGCTTTTCAGAATCAAACTCCATCTAATAAACGATTCTTGAATAACAACTTGCATCAATCCTCATGTTCCATCAATTGCAATTGTGTTCATCTGTTAAGAAAACTGCAAAATCATATGAGTGGACCTCACTGTGTTCTGAATCAGTCACAAAAGATGATAAATCCCAAGACTGATCAGACCACACAGAAGAAAACCTCTGGCACAACATCAAAGAATGTAAAGCTTGTAAGAAAGACTGTTAACCCATCAAAGCCTAAAAAGAAAGGACCCATCATGCAATGGGTACCTAAAAGAAACTAATCTGTCTTGCAGAAGCCTCATGTGCAGATCTGGTACCTAGATTCAGGATGTTCCAAGCACATGACAGGCAATAAGGAGCTGCTGACTTCATTCAAGAACAAAAAAGGAAGTGCAGTCACCTTTGGAGGAGACAATGGAGGACAAATTAGAGGTTATGGTACTCTGGTAAATGGTGGTGTTTCAGTTTCCGAAGTTGCTTATGTTGAAGGATTAAATCATAATCTTCTCAGTATAAGTCAACTCTGTGATCATGGGTTCGATGTCAATTTCAGGAAGAAGTTTTGTTCATTATTACTTTCTGAGTCTGGTCAAGAACTTTTAAGAGCCGACAGAAAAGGCAATCTTTATAAAATGAATTTTAATCCAAACCAGGGAACTACAAC
This sequence comes from Saussurea involucrata, assembly GCA_033807775.1. Taxonomy (NCBI): domain Eukaryota; kingdom Viridiplantae; phylum Streptophyta; class Magnoliopsida; order Asterales; family Asteraceae; genus Saussurea; species Saussurea involucrata. The sequence continues at coordinate 104,493,321 of CM066314.1, read as the reverse complement.
AGAGAAACTCTGTTTAGTCTCTTTGAACAAAGAAGATGACTGGCTCTGGCATAAAAGATTTGCTCACTTAAAATTTTCAAATCTTGACAAACTCGTGAAATTGAACTTGGTAAAAGGTCTTCCTTCGCTGAAATTTGACAAAGACCATCTATGCTCTGCTTGTGAGTTTGGAAAAATGAAAAGATCCTCACACAGAACCAAGAGTGATCACAATTGCTTAAGACCTTTGCATATGCTTCATGTGGATCTCTGTGGTCCAATCTATGTGCAAAGTCTGTCTGGCAAGAAGTATATTCTTGTGCTTATTGATGAATATTCTAGGTATACTTGGATTGAGTTCATCAGAGCAAAATCTGATGTCCCAGAAATTCTGATAAGTTTATTGAGAAGGATACAGGTTCTGTTAGGACTAAAAGTGCAAAAGTTGAGAAGTGACAACGGGACAGAATTCAAAAATACTCGAATAGATTCTTATCTATCAGAAGAAGGAATTTCCCAAAACTTTTCAGCTACCAGAACTCCACAACAGAATGGCGTAGTGGAGAGAAAGAACAGAACTCTGGTAGAGGCCGCCAGAACCATGTTGGCCGGTTCTGTCCTTCCCATCAACTTCTGGGCAGAAGCAGTCTCAACAGCTTGTTTTGTTCAAAACAGAGCTGTAATAGTGAAAAGATTTAAAAAGACGCCTTATGAACTCATCAATAACAGAAGACCAAACGTGAAATATTTTCATGTTTTTGGGTGTAAATGTTATGTCTTGAACGACCGAGAACAGCTGGGTAAATTTGATAAGAAAGCGGACGAAGGAATCTTTATTGGTTATTCCCTGACCTCTAGAGCCTACAGAGTCTACAACACCAGAACTCGCGTCATTCAAGAAAGCGTGAACGTGTCCTTTGATGAAAGTACATCAAGTACCTCTGATCGCAAATCAACAGAGGGGACACCAACAGCACAGAAGAAGCCTAGTTCTTCAAAATCAAGGGAAGAAGATATCAATCTCCTATTCGACGATTTCTTCGATGATGATGATGATTCCTCTGTCAACATCAACAGAGGAGATCAAGCTCAAAGTTCAACAGAACAAAATCTGACAGGTACAACTCTTACTGGTCCCTCCAATATTTCACCATCTACTTCTCTGTCTACATGTATAATTCAGAGAAACGAGGAACCACAACCAGAACCTACACAAGAGCCATCATCACCTCTGCTAACAAATATCGGCAGAAACTCCCTGTTTGAAAGTTCACCTTCGCAGAGCCCTGTTGGCAATCCACAGAGCAATGAGGCCACTCTTCAGAGTTGTGTGCCACAGAACCCTGGCACCAACCCTCAGAGCTCTGTTGTTGAAGATCGTCTTTTCTCATCTGAAGCACAAACCCCTCCTGTTGTCCATGCTCCCATGACAAAATGGACTAAGGATCACCCCCAACATCTTATAATTGGTGCTGCTGAAGATGGTGTCAAGACAAGATCGGCTACAATCAACGAAGCTTTCTTTGTTAACTTTTTGAGCATGATTGATCCGAAAAGAATTTCTGAAGCACTTGAAGACCCAAACTAGATCGAAGCTATGCAAGAAGAGCTTCTTGAATTCGAGAGAAATAAAGTTTGGTCCTTGGTTCCACTCCCAAAAGGCAAATCAGCCATTGGAACCAAGTGGGTGTTTAGAAACAAGAAGGATGAAGATGGGATTATCATCAGAAACAAAGCCCGTCTGGTTGCAAAAGGATACTGTCAAGAAGAAGGAATTGACTATGACGAGACTTTTGCTCCTGTGGCTAGGCTAGAAGCAATCAGAATCTTCTTAGCTTATGCTGCTCACAAGGGTTTCAAGGTCTACCAAATGGACGTCAAATCTGCCTTCCTAAATGGCAGACTACAAGAAGAAGTCTATGTCCAGCAACCACCTGGTTTTGAAAATTCGGAGTTTCCAGACCACGTTTACAAGCTAGACAAAGCTCTGTATGGGCTTAAGCAAGCTCCCAGAGCCTGGTATGAAACTCTGTCCAATTTTCTGTTGGTTAATCACTTCGAGAAAGGTACTGTCGATAAAACTCTATTCTTTAGGAGATACAAGAATGATATACTTCTGGTACAAATATATGTTGATGACATTATTTTTAGGTCAACACGGCAAGAGTACTGTGATAAGTTTGAGGATTTGATGAAAAGTGAATTCAAAATGAGCATGATGGGAGAACTTTCTTTCTTCCTTGGTTTACAAGTAAAACAAACCGACAAAGGGACTTTCATAAGTCAGTCCAAATATATCTCTGACATTTTGAAAAAGTACAATTTTAACAACTCAAATTCAATGAAAACTCCTATTGCCACTGGTGTTAAGCTTGACCCTGACCTTAATGGTGAACCAACAGATGTCAAGAACTACAGAGGTATGATAGGGTCACTTCTGTACTTAACTGCCAGTAGACCCGATATAATGTTTGCAACGTGTCTCTGTGCTAGATTTCAGGCTAATCCTAAAGTTTCGCATTTCTCTGCCGTCAAGCGCATATTTAAATATCTGAAAGGGACTCAATTTTTGGGTCTCTGGTATCCTCTGAATTCTGGTTTCGAGCTTGTAGCATATACAGATTCAGACTATGGAGGATGCCAGAACGACAGAAAGAGTACGTCTGGTAGCTGTCAATTTCTTGGAGAGAAGTTAGTAAGTTGGACATCCAAGAAACAGAACTGCGTGTCCACCTCTACAGCAGAAGCAGAATACGTTGCTGCTGCTAGTTGTTGCTCTCAAGTTCTCTGGATGAAAACTCAACTCAAGGATTACGACTTGGAGTATGACAGAATTCCAATTTTGTGTGACTCCAAAAGCGCAATAGCAATCACAGCTAATCCAGTTCAACACTCAAAGACCAAGCATATCGATATAAGGTATCACTTCATAAAAGATAATGTTGAAAAAGGGACTACTGAAATGTATTTCGTTTCAACAGACTTTCAACTTGCTGATCTTTTTACAAAAGCCCTTGATGAAAGGAGATTTAACTTCTTAATCAGCAAATTGGGTATGCTGAACATGTCCTAACACTATTTATCACTCAACAGAACTCTGATGTTCCTACCAGAGATCTGTCAAAATAGTTGGGTAGGATAGTTCAACAGAGCCTCTGTCATTCACCAGAGCTCTGTAAAACATACTTTTTCAACAAGCTTCCAGTGAATTCGTTTGTATATATCTCTGTAAATATTTCTTTTAGCAAGTTTTTAAGCTCATATTTCTAGGGGGAGCTTATAAAAGAAAATATGCATGGTTTTAGGGGGAGCAAGTCAAAAAAAAAAAAAAAAATTATTCTGATTTCAAATTCATATGACTTGGCTCTCTTGATCTTGAAAGAAAAATCTTTTTGAAAGAGGGAAAACCTGTTCTGATGAAATTCTTTTGAGAAAGTCGAACTTAGCAGAACCCTGATATTCTCACCAGAGCCTCTGTTGTTCCTCATCAGATCTCTGTTGAAAATTGTTGGTCAATTATGTCCTTGTTCTTTGATTCTTCACATCAGATACAGAATTTTAAAATGTTTTTGGGTAAAGGTGAAACATGATTGGTCACTGAGCAAAGTTGAAAAGATAATTTCAACAGAGAAAGAAAATAACTGAGCTCCACCAGAGCTCTGTTAGTTTCTCTGCCCCATCATCAGAAACACGTCAGCAGAGAAGCGGGTCATTCTTTGAAAATCACCCACTTGTCACCCGCATATCTCTAACCGTGACGGTTTACTTGTCCTACGATTGTAAGAACAAAATCTTACGTGGCATCCTCTGATTGAAAGACAAACCACTAGGTGTTCCCACGATACACTGTTCAGGCCGTTCCACTTTCTGACACTCAAGTGCCTACAGTCCCTACGTTGTTTCCCCACCCACATGTTTCCCGTATAAACACCCAACTTCAACCCATTTCACTCTTACGCTTAACAACCATTTCAAACCCTTCATCTTTTCCCTCTCAGAAACCTATACCTTGTGGTTCTCAAGAATAACCCTAACCTGCAACAATGGCTGAACCCCAAAACCAACCCCAGAACTCTGATGATTCCAGTAACAACGAACCCGTAGATAACATCGTTATTCTACCATACGAGTTGGCTGATAACAACTACCGTTTTGATCCCAATCCAGCACTCTATTTACCCCTTTACCACATCTATATTGAGTTTTTCCGAAACTCAGAAGTTTTTACAGCCCTAACAGCCTTTGACGATCATCTTCCTGCAATATATGTCCAACAATGGTGGACCACATGCCAATACATTGGAGACGGCGTCAGACGCGGAATAGTCGGAAGTGTCAACTCTGGTAATGGAGGATCAGGAACAATAAGGATTCGTGAAAGAACTCTCAGAAGAACTTTTGGGATGAAAACCAAAAGACAGCTAGGTATTGATGCCTATGAGAAACCACCTTCTGTTGCTGTTCTTCTCGACTTCGTGAAGTTTTTGGGTTACAACAAAGAGTTAGAGAAAATAGGAGCCTTCAGAAGACAAAATCTACCATAAATGTGGAATTTCATGTTCTCAACCCTCAACAGAACCCTCACCTGCAAATCCGGCAGTCAAGACCAAGCGAGCACTGAAATCCTCGAAATCATGTATGGTCTGTTCTTCAACAGAAACTTCAACTATGCAGGGATCCTCTACAATGCACTTCTAGATGCTGTCAACACTAAAACCACTGCTCTAGCCAGAGGTGGAGAAGTTGGAAGACACAAATCCCTTAAAGCCATCAAGTTTCCTCGCTTTATCAGTTTGGTGATCAGAAGGGCATTCGACAGACTGGAACTGACACATCAGGGTCGTTCTACTCCTGTCTGGACCATGGCAAGATTCCAACCAACAACTTCAGGAGATTACCCTTTCATCAGAAGAATTCCAGGTACAATGATTGCTCTGATCAATCCAACCCACATCTCTATCCAAAACTATAGAACTGCTGCTCAACCTCAAGAACCTGAGGTGAGAACCCCAACATATTTAGGTTATGAGCCTTCTGTGGAGAGTGCGAGTGAGGAAATAGAAGAAGAAGAAAATAGACCAGAGGACAGAGTACCCGAAGTGGGGTCTTCCTCTAGAGTAATGGAGGAGGAAGTAGTGAACAGAGCATCCCCTAGGGAGACTGTTCAAGAGGGAGCAGAAGAGACTGCAGAAGTGGTGACAGAGAGATCGCACCCTTCTGGTAGTGTAGAGATTCATGAGATAGAGAGCTCACCAGAGAATTCTCAAACCCTAGAAACCGAGGGAAATGTGAGTATAGAACAAGATGTCCAAGTTGACACATCTGTGCGAGATCCTAACCAAACTCCCAGTTCTACCACATTACCTAATCCTGGTGATCAAGACCAAGGGATTATTGAAACAGAGGTGCACACCTCGAACCTTAACCAGCCAGACCCATCAGAGGCAACTCTTCATGCCTCTGGTACGCACGAAGCCGGGGAAGCTAGTCTTGCTAGTGATGTTCATTCGCCCCAGAACATCGACAGGTCACCTACACATAATGACGCCTCTGTGGCTCATGTAGTCGGAACACAACATAGACCCGAGATTTTTGTAATCTCACATAGCATCTGTCCGTCTCAGGGACAGTATGAGACCATAGTTGAACAAGGGAAACATTTGCTTGATCCAAATGCTTCTCATCATATCAGATTTCCTTCCTCAGAACCTGAGCTGGAGGAGGAACTTCTGATCAGAACACCTGTAGGTGATTCCCCTCAAAAGGAACATCAAGGATCGGGTGGAAGTCCTGCAAGAGCCAACATCAAAACAACTCTTGACGCAGGCGCCTCTGAACTCGAGGCAGAACTGGATCCATTAGTTGGTACCAGGGTTACCCCCGTTGACACTGTCACAAAAACAGAGTTCACAAGCTTCTGTGATAGTATCAACAACTCCTTGAATGAGTATAAACTTATCAATTCTCAAAAGGAGGAACTGATCCTCAAGGAAAATATTTCTCTCAGAGACGAACTGCAGAAACTGTCAGAGAAATATGCCGAACTTCATCAGAAATACATTGACACTGAAAGGATCAGAACAGAAGCTGAACAGACAAGAGGAGAGGAAATTGGCAGACTGGCTACAGAGATAGCAGATCTAAGAACCGTCAGAGCAGAAGAGAACACAAAGGTATCGACAGAAGTAGCTGACCTGAAAAGACTTGTGATCGACAACCATACAGCTCAAATGAACAGAACTCTGCCAGTCCCAACAGTTATCCTATCAGAATCCAACATCAGAACCTTGACAGAGCTCATTGATAACTCTGTTAAGAAATCCATAAAAGAAGCCACAACGTCAGATGCTGATCCTCTTAACATCTCCAGCCCCAACCCAAACAGTTTGCCAATGACAGTCGGTCAAATGGGCGACTTCAGAAGGGACGTCGTAAAGAAAATGATGACAATCTCGTCCAAATTTGTCATGAAAGCCCAGGCAACAAAAGCACTTGTGAAGGAATCACTGGACTCCCACAAATTCAACTTTGTGAGCCAAGTCGAGGAAATCAGAGGTGCTGCAGCAGAAATGGAAGACACCTTGAAGAAAGCAGTTCCTACTTTCACAGATGCAATCTTACAATCTGTCATACAGAAACGATCTGCTGAGAAAGCACCAGAGGGAGAGCCTTTTGGCAAAAGACGTAAGTTTGTTGACCAATTCTCACCCATTGTCTCCAGACTCTCTGATGAATACTCCTCTGATGATGATGATTTCCACGATGCTGCATCAGATAGTAATTTGGGTGAGTCCTCGGGTCAACAAAAGGGGGAGAAGGAGAAGGAGAAGGAGAAAGAGAAGGAGAAAGAGAAAGAGAAAGAGACAGAGAAAGAGAAAGAAAAGGAGACAGAGAAAGAAGAAGAGAGAGAGGCTGAAATGCCTACTGAAAGAGGCAAAGAGAAATTAACAGAAGAGGCCGGGACAGAAGATATGGGGATAACAGAAGAAGATATACCTACGGTGGAATTCGACTACATGTTCAAAAATCGAGTCATCAAACCGACAGAAGAGTCAACACAAGAACCACCAGAGATTATCTGCCTGGATACCCCTCCTACTTCACCAAGGACTGAACCAGAGAGATCAATCCCAATCTCTGCTGATGAACAAAGCCAAACAGAAGCTGCTCAAGAATATGTTCATATCGATACTCTTATGGCTGAAACTCATGAAGACCCAAACCCAATGATACCAGAACAAAACCCAGAATCATCCACCCAACACACCGATAAACCTGCCTTGGAAACGGTATTTGCATTTCTTTATGCTGACAGAGATATCATTCCTGCAAATGCCGTACCCATAAATCCTTACCTTAACCCAATCAGAATAAACACCATTACTGAAGCAAGGCGGATGTTCATCCGAAACAAGTCCAATCTGAACAGAAACATCAACTCACACTTCAGTATCAAGAGAATCCTAGACATCAAGCATAAGAAGTTCCAGCACAACAGAATGACCTATCATGAGTACACTGTGGAATCAACAGAAGGAAAGAACGAATTCTTCAACGACAATGATCTTGTCCTTCTAAATCCGTACGATCTAACTGTGCTTCATGCCTACTGCTTGAACTTCTCTGACAGATATACTCCAGCAAGAACAGCCTTACCTGAAGTCAAACTAGCTATGCAAGAGCACATCAATCTCAGAACTCAGACAGATTTTCAGCTAGGCATAGAGTTTGAAATTGAGAAACTGGCGATTGCACCACCAAACGAAGATCTTGAGGGCTATCGACATTTTAGGACTGGAACTGTAGTTGAAGATCCTCCAGTCTTTATCTGCCGACAGAAAGGGACAAAGAAAGCCATCAGATCTGCTGAAGCTCATAAGTACACAAGTGAGTCGCTAGCATATCTCAAAAACAAAGTTCAAAGTCTCCCGAGGAACAAGTGTCCGGAAGAACAGCAAAGGTCCTTCATCAACATAATTAATCTGATGCTTGACTTCCGTGAGCTAATCAGAAGATTCGACAGAATCCTTAGGGGAGATAATTACGCTTGATTGTACTTGTTCTTTCCATTGTAAAATCTTAAAAGAATAGTGCACAGGGTAACAGAGGGTAAAGTTCTCTGTTCTTTTGTTTTCAATCTCTTGTCATTTCCAATTTTTTATTTTCAATACTTAGGGGGAGATTGTTAGCTCCAAGTATCTGTAAAATGAAAGTATTGAAAATAAAACCAAGTCAGAAGACCTACAGAGATAAAGCAGAAGACTTAGAAGACCAACAAAGAAGACCAACAGAACTCAACAGAGTTCTGGTGGAACCAACGGAGCTCAACAGAGCTCTGGCAGAAGATCAACAGAAGAACTGTTCATACCCGAAGACCAACAGAGTTCTGTCATAACACGCTCTGTTGAAGTGAAGACCTCTGTTATGCCCAAGTCTCGTAGAAATCCGAAGTGTCAGATACGTGTCCACACCTTTCCACGTATGCCCTAAAGATTGGAGACACACTTTCCACGTGTCATTCCAGGGTACGATAGTACACTGTCTACACTTTATGAGGCTATATATAGCGAGGTAGTGGAACAAACAATTGTAATCTTTTGGAAGAATAGTTTTCCACAATTGTAAAAGCACACTGTCATATCCTCATAGCACTATCCCGTACGATATTGTCTCTGTGATTTCTTGATACACCATTGATCTTGTTCTTGGTGTTATCTTTATCAATATACGAGCAGCGTTTCTTATTTGATCTTGTTATCATATTCTTGTTCTATATTTGATATCACAGTTTACATATCGTCTCATACAATCACTCACTTTAATGGCTTTATATTTAAATGCTTCCGCTGTCTATTTAACTACCATTATCGTCATACGACGTGAATCTGGGAACCAACACCCCTGATTGGCGACTATAGTGCACTGTCGACTTTTATCAGTCGGCCGCGGTTTTTACCCTCGACGGGGTTTTCCACGTCACCAAATTTCATGTGTCTTATTTCCTTCCTGTCGACGACTGTATTGTTTTCCTTGAGAACATTTTCTTTAGTTGTTAAAGCTCCACATCGACCTTAAGTTATCCTTTGGGTGATTTTTGGCATTAACAGTCGCCACAGTAAAGGCTTCGCTCTGTGCTTCTTTTTCCAGTTCAGGACTGAAATCAGCAACGAATTTAGCTAGGACATGTGATTTAATCGTCGTTCGAGGCTTAAAATCGATGTCATAGATGCTGAGGTAAATACTCCATTTTGCCAATCGTCCTATCAATTCAGGTTTTCTCAAGACAGACTTGAGAGGGAAGTTAGTTACGACAGTGATAGGATGAGACTCAAACTAGTGTCGTAACTTCTTGGTTGTTGTGACTACTGATAGTAGTAACTTTTTCATAGACGTATACCGCATCTCAGCGTCTAGCAGAGATTTACTGACGTAGTAAATCGGGAGTTGTTGTTGGTTGTCTTCTCTGGTTAAGACGACACTTACGGAGTGAGGACTTACGACGAGATATAGCTGTAAGACCTCATTATCTTCTGGTTTCGATAGCAGGGGTTGAACCGCTGTTAATGCCAAAAATCGCACCAAAGGGACAACTTAAGGTCGATGTGGACTTTAACAACTAAAGAAAGGAATCTCTCGACAAAAGCGTGCGACAAAGATAAAAATGTAAATGAGACAAAGGATTGATGACGCAGGAAAAACCTCAACGAGGAAAAAACCTGCAGACGACAGTGGATGTCGTCGCTGCACTATGGTCGCCAATCAGGGGCGATGTCCTTCGTGTTACTGCTGTCGATCGTATAGAGATTACAATACAAATGAAGGAAAAGAGTTCGAAATTTAAAGTACGAGTGTATGGAATGTAGAACAAGTGTATGTTGTGTATGAAAACAATGTGTAAAACTGTTGGTTGAGAGCAAAAGTCGTGTATCGAGTGCAGTTCTTCGAGTGAGAGCCTTTCGCTTGTAGTGTTCTTCTGAGCTCGGATGTTTAGCTTCTGTGTTTGATGTTCTCTGATACTTTGGTGTTTCTCAGGTGTCTTGAACTGATGATTGAGCTGGGGTTTTATAGCCTTCGGAAGACTTTAATTGAATCATTAAGATCTTTAATGATTGTTGTAACGGTCGTCGTCTTCAATGTGAGTTTAGATGCTCATAACTGATTTCGTCGGTTATAGCCGTTGTCCATTAATAACTTTGTCTCCTGCATTAAACACTTGAACAAACATAATAGTTGTTAACGCGTTAGTCGGTCGAGGTCGCATGGTTTTATGCGACGGTCGTGTGGAACGGGCGACGTCGAGGTCGATTGTCGTGAGGAACTCTCGACTTACCTTTTAGGAGGGATGGCAGAGGTTCTTTGGGTCTTCGTCGGGACCTTATCTTAATACAAGGTATAGCTCATGACATACGTCTTACCTTCTCTGGTCGCGGTCGAGACCTGTGAAATTTTGCCCAAACAGTTTCCCCCAAAATTTGAAAGTAGGATGGCAAATTCGAATTTTAAATTTTGCTCGTCGGGTGCTTAGGGTTTTGCGTTAAAAATACCTTGGTTGTTTCGGAATTGAATTGGTTCAATTCTAACCGAACGAAAAGTCGAAGAGAAAACGAGGTCGTGACGTCATACTGACGTACGATTGTGCTTACCAGCTGTCTTTGACAGGTGTCGACGATCCGTGTGGTCATGCGAAGGGACGAGGGTACGTGGCGATCATCAAGGGGTTCGATCGTTTTCATAAATAGATACCTTAATAGGTCTATTCTGGTTTACGATTTCGAAGCGTCTTTGAGCAAAGATTTCCCTTTGATCTTCTTGCCGCTCTTTACCAGCTTATTCACAAATCCTGCGAGAATCTGTGACCCAGTTAGGTTTTTCGAGGTCTTTGACTGCTTATATATAAGGTACGATTTCTTCGATTTCTACAATCTGTTTAGAGATGTCGATGGACCCCGAGAGTAATATTCAAGATCAGTCGGATCTTGATGACTTTAGGAGGTTATCTAAGCTCCCTGCGTGGGTTAAATTGATCAGCCCAGGTCAAATTCGATCGAATGAATGTATTGAGGGGTATATTGTGATGTACGAATATCTCTTTAAGATAGGTTTTGAATGGCCCTACTCACCTCTAGCTAAGGATTTTTTGCTAGAATTTGACTTAGCACCGGGTCAGTTGATGCCCCAGTTTTGGCGAGTTGTACAAGTGATCGAACATGTCACTAAGAATTGGGAATCTCCCATGAATGTACGCGACCTCCTTTTGGCTTATCAAGCCTAGAAGGATGGGAGTCATCGCTGCAGTTTGTACTCTAGGCTTAAGGGTGATCGTGCTTTGATCCTCAAGACCGCTGTAAATGATCGCGGGTGGAAGACTCGAAACGCATTTGTGCGTAAGTCGACCCTTGACTCTGAGAGTGATTGGATTAGGGCCAGTTGGAAAACATCGGGTGACATTTATACCTTTTTGTTGTCTGTCGTCTGTCGTCTGCGTTTTTTAGTTTTTAACTTATTTTTTATATGTTGACAGCCATAAAGTTCGAGGACGTGAAGCCGTACGCTAATTTCCAGGCAAAGATCAACGCGTTCTTAGAGTTCAGCACTATGGAACGGTCGTTTGTCGTACGACAATTGGTGGACGGGGATTTAGTATACTTAGGAGAAAATCAAGGAGGGAAATGTGAGGAAGAAGGGGAGTCTAAAGAAGAAAGAGAGATGACTGGTAAGCGTACCTTCTTATTTCTTTCTGTGGTTTCCAGGGGAGTCTCAACCACAGATACCGCGTGTCTCTGCTAAAAGAGCAGCTGAGCTCGAGCTTGCTGATAAGGGCAAGGAGCAGAGACAGAAGCTTATGTCCACTGGTCCAGATGTTTCGAAGAAGAAGCAGACGACGATTCCGAGGGAACCGTCTTCGGGAGTTCCCGACTCGTCTAGAGTCGTTACGCCTGAGAAGGCAAAGGTCGCATCGCCCAAGAAGTCGTCTTCTGATGCGATCGCTGCGAAACCTATTAGTTATGCGCCTCCGGCGGAAACAGTGAAGTCCCCGTCAGCCACGTCGGATCCCTTGTCGGACGACAAGGGCAAGGATCAGTCGACGAGAGGGGTTAAGGTCACGACTGTTAATTTTACATTGCCGTCAGACTTTATGGCCAGCAGTGTCCTAGACGGGACGAATTTATTTCCTCACCTGGGAAAATATCTGCTCCCTTCTTTCAAGGAGCGTTTCGTAGGATTTCCTATCGAGGAGACGGGGGCTCATGTCGTCGGGCTGGCATTCATGGTAAGTCTCTCTTTCAAGACTTAGTTTTATCGTTGTTTCTTTGTCGTTGTTTGTTGTCGTTGTTCGTTGTCGTTGTATACTAACAATGTTTGTTTTATGATTTTACAGGCGTTCCAGGCTTCTCTGGCTTTGCGGGGTGTGACGATGAAGAAAAAGGATCTAATGTCTGCGGCGCAAGAGAGGGAGAACACGCGGTTGGATAGGGAGAAGGTCGCCGCAGAGCGTGAAGAGGCTTTGTTAAAACGTCTGGATGACGCTCGAAACCATTTAGAGGTCGTCGGTCATGCGAAGGATGATGTCAGTCATCGTTTAGCGCAGTCCTTATCCATGATTTCCGACCAGAGGGAGGAGATAGAGAGGACTAAAGGATCTTTGGCTGCAGCTACAAAGGAAGTTAAGGATTCCAAATCCAAGGTAGAAGCTCTGGAGAGAGCTGTACAAGCTGCTAAGGACGAGGGTAAGTCTGTTTTTGCCATAGCTCGTCTGACTGCTAGGGCAGCGATCATGAGGCGACATCTGTTGGGGAAAGATCCTCTTGCTTCGGCGTCGGAAGAGCTCGATATTTTCTTAAACGGCGTCGGGATGACGAGAGACCTTAATTCGGATGACGAGAAGCACATCGAGGAGGAGGTGGTAGACGAAGGTCTTCAGGGCGGGACCTCAGGCAAGGATGCGACTGATGCCCCTTCTCAAATCTAAGCGCAAAAATTTTTTATTTTTGTTTTTATCGATCGACCGTTGGTTTATTTGGTGAATGAAATTTGGGTTTCTTTTGAATTTGCGATTTGAATATTGGGCAAACAAACATTACATCGACTGTTAAATTCATAAAGTACAAGGAATCATGCGACTTAGGCATCTATTGTAACACAATAAATGGAACGTAAGCCATAAGACTTTTAAATCGTGTGTATAAACATAAGCACATGCGACTAAAGCATATATTCAGAGTATAAAATTTTTCTAAGTCAAGAAACTTAGATCACAAGATCGTTAAACTTTGCAATCGTATGGCTGAGTCATGCGATGAATTTGAATCGTGCGTCCCTGTAAAGGGTGATCAAGTCATAGACTTGGTCGTTTATGTCGTGCGACCTGGCGAAACTAGAGTCGTTTGATTATTGTCGTGCGATTCTATGGAATAAACAATGTCAGGGGTTGGTCGTTGGCTGACCAACGACCCTCCGATGCTTAAGTCAGTAGTCGTTCGTGATGATAAACCGTATGAAAGAACAAAGGAGTTTAGAAAACATACCTGTTTGAATTCTTCTTTTCTTGGTATTTGCCCCCCGTCATTTATTATTATTTTTTCAGGAAAAAATAGATTATGAATGACGGATTGATACAGAGATCTTAGGAAGTATCATTTATGTCTGGGTCGACCGTGTTTTCGCACGACAAGGCAATACGGTCGTTTTATTCCTGTAGGACAGGCATAAGTTCGTGCTCAAGGATAGAAGGACAAACCTGTCGAGACCTTAATGTCGTGTCGCGTTTGCTGGATAGTTCATTTTCGCGGCTTCAAGGTAGACTTGTAGCATTCTCGAGCGACTTTCGGCTCGCTTCTGATTTCTTGGATTCCCCATGGCGTAGGGAATTTCAGGGTCTGATGATACGTCGAGGGGATGGCTTTCATTTCATGGATCCATGGTTGACCTAAGATGAGTTTATAGGCCGATGCACAATCGATGATGCTAAACTTGGTCTGCTTGTTGATTCCTCCGGCATAGACGGGCAAGATAATATCTCCATAGGTGCTTGTCGCTTCTCCATTGAAACCGACCAAAGTTGTCGAGCGTCGGGTGATTTCCGAACGATCGATTCCTATGGCCTTGAGGGTGTCGAGAAAGACAACGTTCGCTGAACTGCCCCCATCGATCAAGACTCGTCGGGTCAGACAGTTACCTGTTATTGCCAAAAATCGCACCAAAGGGACAACTTAAGGTCGATGTGGACTTAAACAACTAACGAAAGAATCTTTCGACGAAATGTGCGACGAGGATAAAAATAAAGAAACAAGGGATTTGATGACGCAGGAAAAACCTCAATCGAGAAAAAAACCTGCGGACGACAGTGGGTGTCGTCGCTGCACTATGGTCGCCAATCAGGGGCGATGTCCTTGGATACTGGTATCGATCGTACAGAGATTACAATACAAATGAAGGAAATGCTTCGAAATGTAAAGTACAAATGTTTAAAGTGTAAAACAGGTGTTTGTCGTGTGAATACAAGTGTAAACTGCTGGTCGAGAGCTGTTGTCGTGCGTCGAGAGCGATGACTTGAACTTTTCTTCGAGTGTTCTTGAGTTCGCTGTAGGGTTCTGGCTTCCAATACTTGATTTCCGGAGTTTGAGGGTTCTTAGCTATGAGCATGAATGTTTTTCTCTGCTGTTCGATGATGTTCGCTGATGATTGCTGATGTGTATCGGATGTTAACTGATGATCCTTGATGTGAAGACTTAGCTTGGTATTTATAGTCTTCGCGTCATTAATTAGCTCCATTAATGCTTTGATCAACGACTACAACGGCTGGAAACGGTTGCCGGAGTGATTATCCATAATGTTCTTCGTCCGTTATGGCTGCTTGCTGTTAATGGCTTTGACTCATGCATTAAGTACTTAACAAACGTGCGATGAGGATAAAAATAAAGAAACAAGGGATTTGATGACGCAGGAAAAACCTCAATCGAGGAAAAAACCTGCGGACGACAGTGGGTGTCGTCGCTGCACTATGGTCGCCAATCAGGGGCGATGTCCTTTGATACTGGTGTCGATCGTATAGAGATTACAATACAAATGAAGGAAATGCTTCGAAATGTAAAGTACAAATGTTTAAAGTGTAAAACAGGTGTTTGTCGTGTGAATACAAGTGTAAATTGTTGGTCGAGAGCTGTTGTCGTGCGTCGAGAGCGATGTCTTGGTCTTTTCTTCGAGTGTTCTTGAGTTCGCTGTAGGGTTCTGGCTTCCAATACTTGATTTCCGGAGTTTGAGGGTTCTTAGCTATGAGCTTGAATGTTTTTCTCTGCTGTTCGGTGATGTTCGCTGATGATTGCTGATGTGTATCGGATGTTAACTGATGATCCTTGATGTGAAGGCTTAGCTTGGTATTTATAGTCTTCGCGTCATTAATTAGCTCCATTAATGCTTTAATCAACGGCTACAACGGCTACAACGGCTGGAAACGGTTGCCGGAGTGATTATCCATAATGTTCTTCGTCCGTTACGGTTGCTTGTTGTTAATGGCTTTGACTCCTGCATTAAATAATTAACAAACGTAACAGTCAAGGTTAACGTTAGCTTTGGTCGAAGGTGCAGTGATTTTACGCGACGGTCATACGGGACGGGCGATGCTATGGTCGAGCGTCATGGGGGACGTACGACTTACCTTTTACGGGAGACGGCGGATGTTTTCTGGGTTCTTGTTGAGACCTTATCTTAATACAAGATATAGCTTAGGACATGCGTCTTACCTGTTTTGGTCGTGGTCGAGCGACATGATTTTTTACCCAAACATTACCAATCGTGAGTTGAATGATCAACCCGTCATGATGTTTCTGATATGAGTTGCCGAGGTCGTCTTGGTCGAATACGATCTTCATAGCTTCCAACTCTAGATCTCCTTTGGGTCTTGATGAACGCGAAATAGGTCCATCATCGGGCGCTTGACTGGCGTGACGCTTGGCTGCGGAATACGTTAGACCACATACGTCGGAGCCACCAGTGATGCAATTGACGACCTTTGCATGCTCGGGGGTTGACGGTCGATGGTCGGTAGCTGAGGTCACGTCGTCGATGACAATTTTGAGATTGCCCTTCGGGACGTGATGTGCTAGCTCCTTTTTGAGAGCTATACAATCGTTTGTCATGTGACCATGGTCGACATGGAAGTCGCACCACTTGGATTTGTCTTTCTTGGCATCGTCTTGATCGGATTTATTTGGCCATCGAATAGTCGCTTGGGCGGTCTTCAGAGCTTCGACCAAGTCCTTAGTGGATCATTTGAATCCATAAGAGGATATCTTGGGGTACTGAGGAAACTTGGTCGCGGTCTTGGCCTCTGCTTTCGTCTTGAATCTGACGTTCGAAATCTGGGGCGCTGGTTCCGCTTTGGAAATCGCCTTTGTCTTGAACTCTGGCTTTCTCACACCTAGCGACCTTTTGTCATCGGTATGCTTGCGACGAAAGGCAGCGTCGTCCTCTACCCTCATATACGCTAGGGTTCGGGCTCGGACGTCTTCGAAATTCTCTGGAGGATACTTGGTGAGGTCGGTATATAAACCTGAGCTGTCATCCAGACCACGCTTGTAGGCTTCGATCGCGGTTTTGATGTCGCAGTTGCGGATACTAATCATCTCTGCATTGAATCTATTGAAATAACTTCGATTAGACTCATTAGTCTTCTGCACGACATAATATAGGTCGATGGTCTGCTTCTCCATCTTGCGACTGCTGGCGAACTGCTGAGAGAACTGGTGAACGACCCGATGGATTTGTGTTTGAGATTGAACAGCCATTGGAGAGCAGGGCCAGTGAGAGTTGCACCGAAGCTTTTGCACATGCAGACCTCCTGATAGATGTGTGGGATCGAGATCGTCCACATGAGTTGCTTATACTGTGCGACGTGCTCTGTCGGATCAGTCACACCTGAATACTTAGGTGTTAAAGCGGGAATGTTATATTTCTTCGGAACTTCGACAGTCGTGATCTCGTCGATGAAAGGTGACGCCTGAAAGCCTGATCGAGGCTCGACGTCGACGGGTACGGCTGCCCCAGGTAGCTTGGCGAGCAAAGATAAGACGCGCTCATTCTGATCTTCTAACATCTTCAGTCGTTGGGCGACGGGGTCAGGAGGTACGCCCGTCTGCGGATTGACACCTGAACTGGTGCCATTGCCATGCGACGAACCATTGGTGTCCCCGTTGAGAGGGACAGAATATGGTTGCGACCCATAATGAAACTGCTGCGATCCATTCTGAAACGACGATGGCCATATGTGCTGAGGATGAACCATCCCGAACTGGGGATTTGGGTTGAACGGCCCCGGCTGCGGGTTCTGCATGAACGGACCTGGATGCAGATTTTAGCGAACGGACCTGATCCTGGACCCGGATTTTGCACGAATGGCCTAGGACCATTTTGACCGAATGACCCTGGACTTGGATTCTGGACGAATGGCCTAGGACCATTCTGAGGTCCAAAGGGATTTCTCAGCCGCACAATCTCTTCAGCTGCTCTGCGACTCTGCTCGGCCATGGCATTGATTTGACTTCAAGCTCCTGATACATCTGGGCAATAACATGCTGCTGATCTCCAGGGGCTGCCATATTCCTGTAACAGAAAACAAGAGAAAACTCCAAGAAACTGTTAGTACCACGCACGTTTGTCGAGGATTTTCTCTAGATGGGGTCACACGGATGGTGCCAAACTGTTAATGCCAAAAATCGCACCAAAGGGACAACTTAAGGTCGATGTGGACTTTAACAACTAAAGAAAGGAATCTCTCGACAAAAGCGTGCGACAAATATAAAAATGTAAATGAGACAAAGGATTTGATGACGCGGGAAAAACCTCAACGAGGAAAAAACCTGCGGACGACAGTGGATGTCGTCGCTGCACTATGGTCGCCAATCAGGGGCGATGTCCTAGGTGTTATTGGTGTCGATCGTACAGAGATTACAATACAAATGAAGGAAAAGACTTCGAAATGTAAAGTACAAGTGTATGGAATGTAGAACAAGTGTATGCCGTGTGTGAAAACAATGTGTAAAACTGTTGGTCGAGAGCGAAAGTCGTGCGTCGAGTGCAGTTCATGGAGTGAGAGCCTTTCTCTTGTAGTGTTCTTCTGAGCTCGGATGTTTAGCTTCTGTGTTTGATGTTCTCTGATACTTTGGTGTTTCTCAGGTGTCTTGAACTGATTATTGAGCTGGGATTGTATAGTCTTCGGATGACTTTAATTGAATCATTAAGATCTTTGATGATTGTTGTAACGGTCGTCGTCTTCAATGCGAGTTTAGATGCTCATAACTGATTGTCGGTTATAGCCGTTGTCCATTAATAACTTTGCCTCCTGCATTAAACACTTGAACAAACATAATAGTTGTTAACGCGTTAGTCGGTCGAGGTCGCATGGTTTTATGCGACGGTCGTGTGGAACGGGCGACGTCGAGGTCGATTGTCGTGAGGAACTCTCGACTTACCTTTTAGGAAGGATGGCAGAGGTTCTTTGGGTCTTCGTTGGGACCTTATCTTAATACAAGGTATAGCTCATGACATACGTCTTACCTTCTCTGGTCGCGGTCGAGACATGTGAAATTTTGCTCAAAGAACCGCCATGTACCCTTTCAACTTTTGTAACGCTCGTTCGTGGTCGTCTGTCCAATCGAAACCCCTGTTTTTTCTTAAGACGTCGTAAAATAGACCGCACCTGTCGGACGATCGAGATATAAACCGGTTCAGCGCTGCCACACGACCCATGAGTCGTTGGACTTCTTTGAAGTTTCTGGGTGATTTGATATCGACCAGAGCTTTGATTTGATCAGGATTAGCCTCTATCCCTCGTAGTGTGATCATATAGCCCAGAAATTTCCCGGCACTGACTCTGAAGGAACATTTCGTAGGATTTAACTTCATTTGATATTCCCGGAAAACATCGAAAGATTTCTTCAGATGGTCAATGTTATCGGTCGCTTGTTTTGACTTGACGAGCATGTCATCGATGTAGACTTCCATCGTGTCCCCAAGGTGTTCCTTGAACATCCTATTGACCAACCTTTGATACGTCGATCCTGCATTTTTTAGACCAAAAGGCATGACCTTATTACAGTAGATGCCTTTATCTGTCATAAAAGCAGTTTTTTCCTGGTCGTCGGCATGCATTAGGATCTGGTTATATCCTGAGAAAGCATCCATGAATGTCAAAAGTTCACGTCCTGCAGTTACGTCGACCATAGCGTCGATATGGGGTAATGGGTGTTGTTAATGCCAAAAATCGTCCAGAAGGATAACTTAAGGTTGATTGTGGAGCTTAACAACTAAAGAAATGAATCGTTCGACAAAACAGTGCGTTAAAGACAGAAAATATAAAAGAGACAAGGATTTTGGTGACGCGGGAAAAACCTCAACGAGGAAAAAACCTGCGGACGACTATGGGAGTCGTCACTGCACTATGATCGCCAAACAGGGGCGATGTCCTTTGTTTGTCGTGGAAATAGACCGGTTCGCCTTTAACTGAACGAGATGTTGAAAAGTTGTGACGTCATACTGACGCGCGATGATGCTTACCAGCTGTCGGGGACAGGTGTCGAAGATTCAGATAGATATGGACGCGTGTTGATAATCAACAGACTCGACTTGTTGCGCTTTCCTGCATAAATATAGATCACAATGGGTTGTTTTCTTTAGAGATTTTCTTTAAAAGTTTTCTGTTTCTGATGAGGCCCTTCTCTAGAATCTCGACTTTGTTCAAATCTTGGGTGGTTGGAGATCTATCAAGGGTTGCGATACCCGAATCATTGATGATGTTGGTTACGATGAACACGATGTCTGTGTATTCTGCACACCTGGCGACGATGTCTTCTGCCACGTCAACCCTTTCGTCAGTCGACAGGGGTGGGGGTGTAAAGACGGGAGAGAATAAGGAGGAACTTATGGTGATCAGCTTTGCGCTGTCGCCGTCCCTCTCGCTTGACTACGTCCTCGTCAGGATGAAGTCACTTCCGCATATGGGGAAACATCAGCCCTTAGTTTCCGAGGAGTGTTTTCAAAGGATCTCTATTGAAGAGATAGGGCTGTGTTTAGCCGAACTAGCGTTCCTTGTAAGTTTTTCTTTCAAAACTTGTGTTATCGATGTTCTTTAGCTGAATGTTTTGCTAACGTGTTCCTTCTGTATTTGACAGATGTTCCTGTTTCTTCTCATTAAGTGTGTGAAGGCAGAGAAAATGTTGGAGTGGAGGTCGATCGTCGAGAATAATATATTCCTTCCTCCAACCTTAACATTAATCTTAAGAGCCACATTCTCAGAGTGTCGAGGCGTAAGGAGTTGGAAGATAACTCCTAATATACTCGTTTGATCCTTGCATCAGTTCTTCGGGATTGAAGATCGAGATTTTTGAACAGAGCTTGCCATCGACGTGCTTCTTTAGTTTTAGGGTAGATTTTTTAGTTTACGAGCTAGACTTTTTATGTTCAATCATTGGTTGTTGGTACGCAACGACTTTTGACTTTGTAGTTACTTGTCCGTATCGGTCGTTCATATGTAATCGTTCAATGAAGTTCCTTCTTTTGCTGAACTCGTGTTTTTAATTACATATGTCGTGGATAAATGTAATATCAATTGTGTAACTTTGTTAAGTATAGAACGAGCGAAGAATCGTGCGACTTAGGCATTCATAGCAATATAACGGTTGAAACATAAATCATGTATTTGGACTGTAATAATAAACACAAATATATGTCATCGATGTGTTAGAACATACAAAGTTTTTCTAAGTTCTAGAAACTTAGATCGAGGGATCGTTTAGACCTTACATGTGACTGTATCGTATGATGAAATTCCATAATGTATGCCCCTGTGGTAAAACAATTAAGTCACACACTCGGGTACTCATGTCGTGCGTACCTGCGACAAAGTTCGTTAGAGGTCGGTCATCGGATCTCCAACGATCTCATGACGTTCACTATCGTGTTAAAAAAAACTTTGCATAAGAGGAAGGCGACTCTAAAAGAAATATTTTTTCAGATGCGTCGCATTCCAACTTCGCAGGATTTCTTGATTGTCGAGGGTCTGAAGTCGATAGGCTCCTTTACCAACGACTTCGGAGACGCGGTAAGGTCCTTCCCACTTAGTAGAAAGCTTACCTGCGTTGAGCTTCTGGGTGTTTGGGAATACTCGACGGAGGACGTAATCGCCTTCTTGAAAGACTTTAATTTTGACGTGTTTATTGAAATGTCGTTCGACTGCATGCTTCTGCGACGCCATCCTGATCAAGGCGGATTCTCTGAGCTCTTCTAGGGCGTCGAGATCATGACTTAAATCAACCAAGTTGTGGTCGATGGAATTGTGCCTCGAAGTTGGGAGATGAACTTCGATTGGTAGGACGGCTTCACAACCGTAGAAGAGAGAGAAGGGGGTTTGTCCTGTGGACGTGCGAGGTGTCGTGCGATTTGCCCATAGGACCGAAGGGAGCTCTTCAACCCATCTTCCTTTTGCAGCTTTTAATCGTTTCTTGATCGAGGCTACAATAGTCTTATTACTCGACTCGGCAAGTCCATTGGCTTGGGGATATCTGGGAGTCGAGGTCGTCAGTTTGATGTTCCTATCTTCACAGAACTGCTGGGTCCTGTCGCTTATGAATTGGGATCCATTGTCGCAGACAATTTCAGATGGAATCCCAAACCTGCATATGATGTTAGTCTAGATAAAAGAAATAACTTCTTTATCCCTGATTTGGGAGAAAGCAGCCGCTTTGACCCACTTGGAAAAATAATCAGTAAGTACGAGGAGGAATACCTTTTGTCCTGGAGCAGGTGGCAACTTGCCGACGATATCCATTCCCCATCTCATGAAGGGCCATGGGATAAGTGTCGAGTGCAAAGGTTCCGAAGGTTTATGAGACATACCTGAGTGTCATTGACAGGGGTCGCAATTCTGGACATACTTGATGGCGTCTTGTCGCAGTGTTGGCCAAAAATATCCTTGTCGGGATATACAATTAGCTAAACTACGACCTCCTGAATGATTACCAAATTTGCCGTCGTGCATCTCTTGGAGGATTTTCTGGGCTTGATTTTTGCTGATGACGCACCTTAAATTTAAGCCCGTCGATGATCGCCGATAAAACTTATTTTCGATCATGACGTACTTAGATGCTTTTAATCTGAGTTTTCGAGCCTCCATTTTGTCTTCGGGGAGTTGGTCGTGCACGAGGAAATTTCGAATGTCGCGTGACCAATCATCTTCTTCGTCTTCGATCTGGATGACGTATGTGCTTCCAATGGACGGCGTGGCCAGATGAATCATAGGAATAACATCAAATATTGGTTCAACTAAAGCGGACCAAGGTTTGCCAATGTGTCGGCCTGAGTGTTCTGGTCTCGCGGAATCTGTTCAATAGAAAAAGATTTAAATTTTTTGGAAATTTCTTTTGCCACGCTTAGATATGCTATCATTTTTAAATCCTTGGCAGCGAATTCTCCATTGATTTGATTTACTACCAGCAGGGAGTCGCTCTTGACATGCAGTGCGGTTGCCCCCGAGTCGTGGGCCATATTCATTCCCATGATCAGGGCTTCGTACTCAGCCTCGTTATTGGTGGTTTTGATGTCGCATCGGACCGAGTATACCATCTTCCCCCCCCTTGTGGCGACTTTAAGACGACGCCCAGTCCAGAGCCTCAAATGTTAGATGATCCATCGACATGTAGAATCCAAGGTACGTCATCACGAGTCGCCACAGTGGACACTTCGAGTTCTGCTTCTTTCTCCAACTCAGGGTTGAAATCGGCGATAAAGTCTGCCAAGGCTTGCGATTTAATTGCGGTCCTGGGCCTGAAATCGATGTCGTAACTGCTAAGATATATGCTCCACTTTGCTAAGCGACCTGTCAACTCAGGTTTCCTCAAAACATACTTAAGTGGAAAGTTAGTTACGACAGTAATAGGATGCGATTCAAAGTAGTGTCGTAATTTTTTAGCAGCTGTGACTAGCGACAAAAGCAGCTTTTCCATGGAAGAATACCTGGTTTCTGCGTCCAAGAGAGATTTACTTACGTAGTAGATTGGCAATTGTTGCTTTTCGTCTTCTCGTGTTAGTACGGCGCTTACCGCATTTGGACTGACAGCTAAATACAACTGTAAGACCTCATGATCGTGAGGTTTCGACAGCAGAGGAGGCGACGCCTAATATTCCTTGAGTTTTTGCAATGCTTGCTCATGATTATTGGTCCAGTCGAAACCTTTATTTTTCCTGAGGACATTATAAAATAGATGACATTTATCTGAAGATCGGGAGATAATCCTGTTTAGAGCTGCTACTCGACCGGTAAGTTTCTGGACTTCTTTGAAATTTCGAGGAGATTTGATCTCAATGATGGCCTTGATTTGGTCGGGGTTAGCCTCAATGCCTCGACGAGTGACCATATAACCCAGGAACTTCCCGGCACTAATGCCAAAGGAACATTTCGTCGGATTGAGCTTCATGTTATACTTCTGGAGGATGTCGAACGATTGCCAGAGGTGATCAATGTGATCAATCGCTTGCTTCGACTTCACTAACATGTCGTCGATATATACCTCCATCGTGTATCCAAGATGTCTTTGAACATCTTGTTTACCAGCCGTTGGTAGGTAGAACCTGCATTTTTTGTCCTAAAGGCATAACTTTGTAACAATAAATACCTCGATCCGTCATGAAAGCGGTTTTCTCTTGGTCGTCAACGTGCATTAAAATTTGGTTGTATCCAGAATAGGCGTCCATGAACGTTAATAACTCATGCCCCGCGGTTGCATCGACCATGGCGTCAATATGAGGTAACGGGAATGGATCCTTTGGACAGGCTTTATTGAGATCGGTGAAGTCGATACAAACCTTCCATTTTCCAGTCTTCTTGGCTACAACCACGACGTTAGCGAGCCAATCAGGATATTTTACCTCTCGAATCTTTCCTATCTTGAGGAGGTTGTCGACCTTATCATTTATTACTTTATTTCTTTCAGGAGCGAACTCGCGACGTTTTTGCTTGATAGGTTTGAATGATGGATCGACGTTAAGCTTATGAGCAATGACACTGGGTCAATACCGACCATATCTTCATGTGACCAGGAGAAGCAATCAGCATGTTCCTGCAAAAAGGATATGAGTTTTTCTTTAATGTGGGGATCAAGGGATGAACCCACAAGAATCTTTTGATCGGGTTTGCTTTGATCTAGAACGATTTCCTCCAAATTATACTCATCGACAGCTGCTGGGGAGTTTTGTGCATTCTCTAAGCTTGCGTGTACTGGTATAACGGCTTGTTCTGGATTCCCGTTATCCGCCATTTTCCTGCGACAGAAAACAGAAGAAACTCCAAGAAACTATTAGTAGAATGCACGTTCGTCGAGGATTTTCTCTAGATGTAGTCCCACGGATGGCGCCAAACAGTTAATGCCAAAAATCGCACCAAAGGGACAACTTAAGGTCGATGTGGACTTAAACAACTAAAGAAAGAATCTTTCGACGAAACGTGCGACAAGGATAGAAATAAAGAAACAAGGGATTTGATGATGCAGGAAAAACCTCAATCGAGGAAAAAACCTGCGGACGACAGGGGGTGTCGTCGCTGCACTATGGTCGCCAAACAGGGGCGATGTCCTTGGATACTGGTGTCGATCGTGCAATGATTACAATACAAATGAAGAAAATGCTTCGAAATGTAAAGTACAAGTGTTTGAACGTACAAACAGGTGTTTGTCGTGTACGAAACAAAGTGTGAACTGCTGGTCAAGGGCTGTTGGCGTGCGTCGAGAGCGATGACTTGAGCTTTTCTTCGAGTGTTCTTGAGTTTTGCTTCGGTTGTTAATCGCCGGATATTCGATGTCTTGAAATGTTGATTGAGCTTGATATTTATAGTCTTCGCGTCCTTAGCTTCATCCATAAATGCTCCTTTAATGGCCTTAACGGTTGGAAACGGTCGCCGGAGTAATGATCTTCGTTCGTTACGGTCGCCGACTGTTTAATGATTGCGTCGGTTATAGTCGTTCCTCCTTAATGACTTTTACTCCTGCATTAAACACTTAACAAACGGTCACGGTGAACGTTAGCTTTGGTCGAGGTCGCATGGTTCTATGCCACGGTCGTGCGGGACGGGCGACACTATGGTCGAGTGTCGCGAGGAACTCTCGACTTACCTTTTAGGAGGGATGACGATGGTGTTTTGGGTCTTTGTCGAGACCTTATCTTAATACAAGATATAGTTCTTAATCATACGTCTTACCTGTTCTGGTCGCGGTCGAGCGACGTGATTTTTTGCCCAAACATACACTGACTTGACCAAGTATCCTTCGGAGAATTTCGAAAACGTCCGAGCTCGAACCCTAGCGTATATGAGAGTAGAGGACGACGCTGCCTTTCGTCGCAAGCATACCGACGATAAGAGGTCGCTAGGTGTAAGGAAGCCAGAGTTCAAGACAAAAGAAATTTCCAAAAAAGAGCCCACGCGCCAGATCTCGAACGTCCGATTCAAGACAAAAGCAGAGGCTAAAACCACGACCAAATTTCCTCAGTACCCCAAGATATCCTCTTATGGATTCAAAGGATCTACTAAAGATTTGGTCGAAGCTCTTAAAACCGCCCAGGCGACTATTCGATAGCCAAAGAAGTCCGATCAGGACGACACTAAGAAACACAAATCTAAATGGTGTGACTTTCATGTCGACCATGGTCATGTGATGGATGATTGCATAGCTCTCAAAAAAGAACTAGCGTATCATGTCCCGAGGGGAAATCTCAAAGATATCATCGATGACGTCGTTACTCCAACTAGCGACCATCGACCGTCAACCCCCGAGCATGCGAAAGTCATCAATTGTATCACTGGTGGTTCCGATGTATGTGGTCTGACGTACTCCGCGGCCAAACGTCACGCCAGTCAAGTGCCTGACGATCGGCCTATTCCGCGTTCATCAAGGCCAAAAGGAGATTTGGAGTTGGAAGCTATGAAGATCGTATTCGACCAAGACGACCTCGGCGACTCGAATCAGAAGCATCATGACAGGTTGATCATTCAACTCATGGTTGGTAATTGTTTAACTCGACGAGTCTTGGTCGATGGGGGCAGTTCAGCGAACGTCATCTTCCTTGGCACCATCAAGGCCATGGGAATCGATCGTTCGGAAATCACCCGACGTTCGACAACTTTGGTCGGTTTCAATGGAGAAGCGACGAGCACCTATGGAGATATCATCTTGCCAGTCTATGCCGGAGGAATCAACAAGCAGACCAAGTTCAGTGTCATCGACTGTGCGTCGACCTATAACATCATCTTAGGTCGACCATGGATCCATGAAATGAAAGTCGTTCCCTAGACGTATCATCAGACTCTGAAGTTCCTTACGCCGTGGGGAATCCAGGAGGTAAAAAGTGAGCCGAAAGTCGCTCGTGATTGCTATAAAACCACCCTGAAGCCGCGAAAATAGACCTTCTATTGTGGCGATTCACGACGACATTTAGTGTATCGTCTTAAAATCGCCACAAGGGGGCAGGATGATAGCAATAATCAAGACGACCCACGTACTTGGGCACGACGCGTCATAAAAGGTACGACTTCTAAACCCTTTTCTATTTTTTTCATACGATTTTTAACAACGACGATTACTAACTTAAGCATCGGAGGGTCGTTGGTTAGCCAACGACCAACCTCTGACAATGTTTTATCGCAGAATCGAACGACATAAGTCACTGAGACTGTCGCATGACACCAGCACAATTTCGCAAGGTCGCACGACATAAATGATCAGGTCTATGACTTGATCATCCTTCTACAGGGGCACACGATTCGAATTAATCGCACGACTTAGTCGTACGATCGCGAGTTCTAGCGATCTCATGATATAAGTTTCTTGACTTAGAAAAAATTTTCATACTCTGAATGTATGCTTTAGTCGCATGTGCTTATATTTATATACACGATTTAAAAGTCTATTGGCTTACGTTCCAGTTATTGTGTTACAATAGATGCCTAAGTCGCATGATTCCTTGTATATTTTTTATGAATTTGACAGTCGATGTGATATTTTATAAACCGCAAGTTCAAAAGAAGCCCAAGTTTCATTCACCGAATAAAACTGTCATTTACAAAAGGATCGACCACCAACGGTCGAATAGTAAGGAAACAAAAGAAACAAAGATGTTTTTCTAAGATTGGGGAGGAACATCGGTCGCATCCTTGCCCGACGTGTCGTCCTGAAGGCCCTCTTCATCCTCGACCTCCTCCTCGATATCCTTTTCGTCATCCGAGTCAACGTCTCTCACCGACCCGACGCCCTTCAAGTAAATGTCGAGCTATTCCGACGCCGACGCCATTGGATCTTTCCCCAACAAGTGACGTCGCATGATCGCCGCACGCGCAGTAAGTCGGGCAAACCAAAACAGAGATTTATTCTCGTCCCTCAGCTCCTCTAACTCCTTCTCTAAACTTACCTCCTTAGATTTGGACTCCTCGACTTCCTTTTTCTTTGCAGACAAGGATTCCCTCACCCCATCCAGCGTCTCTCTCTGGTCATGCATCAAAGATAAGGACTCCTTTAGACGTGAGTTCGCGTCATCCCTTGCGTGTCCAAGGGATTCCAGCTCATTCAAAAGATCGTCGAGTTTCACCGACGCCACCTCCTCGCGCTCTAAAGCGAACCTTTCCTTTTCTAACGCCGCATCTTCTCTCTTGACAGCAGAAGCCATTAAGCCTTCTAGCCTCGTCGTTTTAGCATACAGCGCCAAAGACGACTGAAACGTCTAAAAACATATAAAAGTATATTAGCAAAATATACGATGTCGACAACAGATAACAAAAGTCTTGAAAGGACTTACCGTGAACGCTAGCCCAGCAACGTGACACTCAGTATCCTCGAGAGAAACCTCGTCGAAACACTCTCTGAAAGAAGAGAGCTGATACTTTCCTAAGTGAGGGAACAGTTTCGTCCCGTCCAGGTCGTTATCATCCAAAAAATCCGACGGCAACGTAAAGTTCACCGTCGTTCTAGAACCCGTTTACGCGCCCTTGCCCTTGTCGGCCTAGGTGGGGCCTAACACGACAGTAGGATACATCGTCGCCGGTTGCGCAGTATGAGACATCATCGCCGGTTGCACAGTATGAGACATCGTCGCCGGGTGTGCAGTATCATCAGATTTCGCGCCGATCGTATCAAAAACGGTCGACACTTTCGTCTTCTCGGGCGGAACAACCCTCGATGGGCCACCCGTCTTCGAAGAAGACTCCCTCATGATGGACATCCTCGTCCTATTTAGAAGTTCCGACCCAGCTGTCGGAACCTCCTTTCTCTTTAAGACCCCCGACCCAGCTGTCGAGGTATCCATCCCCCTGTCTACACTCTCCTTGCGAGTTAGCTCGACTTGAGCCATTTTCTCGACGGCTGCAGGCGTCAATTTCGCCCAAGATTCTCCTGTATGGTTAAAGAAAGAATTAGATGATTGAGAACAAAGATAGATTAGGACGAGTAGAAGCAAAGAGATACTTACCAGTTATCTCTACTTCCTCCTCCTCTCTCTCCTCGGTCTCCTCAGAATCCCCTCTCTTGTAATATCCCGGGTAAGTTCGTTAGTTAATAGTATAAGGGATAAAATGGAAAAGTTGGTTTGATATACACCATTTAGATTCAGATATTTTCACAAAAACAGAAATCATTTCAGTGTGTGTGTGCGTGTGTTTTGGGAAGAAAGAAGAAGAAAAAGAAGCAAAGTTAGGGATTCAATTTTGGACTAATTGGAAGTGAAATTAAGGTATGTCTCTGTTATGTTTTATGTTTGTAATCAAGAGTACTACGTTTCTGTCGGATTAGATTTACCAATTTCTCTAAAAAGGATGAGTTGATTGATTCTGGGTGGAAAAAGGAACCGACTGTGTTCAGGGGTTTCCGGACCAGTTGCTAGTGTCCGGATGATTTGGGTATCCGGAAACCCTTGTGCAGAGGTGTCCGGACGAGGTGAGTTTTTCCGGTAAGTTTCTCTTTTGCTTAGTTTTCCGGGTGAAATAAGATACCGGATAATGTCCGGATTACTGAGGTATTCGGATATGGTCCGGACTATTGTTGTTATCCGGAAAGGTCGCATTGTCCGGAAAGTCTGTTGTCCGGATAGTTTTGTGTTGTCCGGAAACTTAGGCTGTTTGATCACTTTTGAGATTTCTTGATACTTTTAAGTATCCAGTAGCTTGTGTTTTGTTAACTATTGGATAGGGAATGAATGAGAATGGAATGTACTGTGGACTCGACTTATGATCGGGTTTGGGGGTAACAATTGGGGATTAGAGTTATCTAGAGTACTTAGCTTTAGTAAGACGTGTGTGTCCTATTTGGTAAAGAGATATTGTGTTTAATTATTTCAGATACTGTGAATCGAAGGTGAAAACTGAGTTCTTTGTGGAAGGAGTTTTGGATAAGCAAACAAGTGATTTTTTACTTAAAATGTTTTCTAACTGGAATACATATATGTGAATTAGTGTAATAATGTGCATATTGTGTTTATATGAGTATTACACTGCATGGGTGCTAGTTGGCCGGGCTTAGGACCGATGTATGTTGGCTGTAAAAGGGGACAGTGGTGTTGGCTGTATTTAGTACAGTGGTGTAAATTGATTAGTTGGCTCGCAACCAATTAATATGGCCAAGAGAATGAGATGGAAGGATACATGATGCATGAGTCTTAATTGGTATTCTTATGTGAATTATGTGTATGATGTTGTGCAAATGGTTTTTTTAACTAACGGGGATTTTCTCACTAGACCTCAAGGTCTAACCCTCATTTTTGTTTTAAAATTTTGTATTCCAGGTCGTGGATCGAGTAAGAGCAAATAAGAAGGTTAAACCGCAAATAGCTTTTGGAGGACTATGTAGTTGAAGACTATGATGTGTTTTGTAGTTACAGTATGTTATTAGTAATGATGTAATTTACTATGTAAACGTTTGTAATGATGTACTGAATGTTTGTAAAGACTAGTGGACCGTATTTGTTATATAATGTATCTCTTGTTTTAACGACGTTATGCAATGTATGTTATTTGAACTATGTATGGGATTCCGGGTCGTTACAGATGGTATTACAGCCCTAGTTTAAGGGATTTAGGTATTAGTATATGTACCTAGACTTAAACTGCATGTGAAGTAGGACGTCCCTATTATTGTAGAACCTTGGGGTGTTAAATATAAAAAGGTAGAAGGAACATCATGTAGGGTAATTTCATTTTACACCTGGCCAATGTAATTGTGATCTTACAGGTACATGTTTGAACTGGAATACCTTGTTATATGGGGTATGTGCTTATGTGTATATTAACCTTGTCTGAATCAACAGAATGGCAAGTGGTACTAGACAAACGAATCGAGAAGGAGGAGGAAATCCGAATAGAACAAACCCAACAGTCGGAGGAAGGGGAAGAGGGGGAGAAAGAGGTGGAGGCAGAATTGGAGGCAGAATTGGGGGTAGAACTGGGAGTGGAACTCAGCCGCGAGGTAATGAATTTGTTACTAGGGACGATTTAACAGCTGAAATGGGAAGACTGCAGGCCAGTATACAAGCCATGTTTGATCGAACTCGTCATAATGAAGCTGATACACCAGATCCTGGTCAGGAAGACGAGATGCCTATTACACCTACGATCACACCAGTACTAAGAAAGTGTGACTATAAAATGTTCTTAAGTTGTAAGCCTCCAACTTACTCAGGAGATCGGGATCCGGTAAAAGCTATGAAGTGGCTGAAGGAAATAGAAGCCATCTTCAAGACTAGTAAATGCGCTGAAGAGGATAGAGTACTCTATGGAACTGCAATGTTGAAAGGCGATGCGCTATACTGGTGGGAAGCACATATGTCCTCGGGAGGATCTGATATATATTCTACTTATTCTTGGGAAGAATTCGTGATAGCTTTCAGGAAACAGTTTTGTCCTCAAGCCGCAGTTAAACAATTAGAAGGGGAGTTTATGAACTTACAGCAAGGGAATTTGTCAGTTCGGGACTACACCGCTCGCTTCTTGGAAAAGTCTCATTTTGCGGAATACTACGTTGCTACGGAGGCCATGAAGATTGAAAGGTTTATCTTTGGATTGAATGCAGAAATCAGAAGTTTTGTGATTGCTAAAGGACCATAAACTTTCTCCGCCGCAGTAGACGCCGCGGAAACCGTGGAACAAGATAAAGGGAGAAGTACTAGTGATAAGAATGTGGGGAAAAGAAAGTGGGAAGGACCGCAGTATGATCCGAAGAAGTCCAGGTTTTAACGATTTGATAACCGTCCACCTTTCCGACCAGTTGAAAGACCTTGCCCAAAGTGCCACCGTTTTCATCAAGGAAGTTGTCAAGTTGATCCTAGAAACTGTTATAAGTGTGGAAAGATCGTCCATATTGCTAAAGACTGTCGAGTAGTTAGATTTTGTTACTCGTGCAATTCTCCTGATCATCTTCAATCCGATTGTCCACTGGAGAGATTACAACCGGGTGGTACGCCAGTAAGACCAACGGGTGTTAGACCGGTAGTACCAAGGCCAGAAGTACCAAGAGCAAGAGGCCGTGCCTTCCAGATGACAGAGCAAGAAGCGGATGAGACTCCCGACGTGGTTACAGGTACATTCTTAATAAATTCTACACGTGCTAAAGTGTTATTTGATTCCGGTGCAAACCGATCGTTTGTGTCGCCTTCTTTTGCTGCCTATATGCAATTAAAGCCTAAAGTGTTAGATCATGTGTTGATGGTAGATACGGCTAATGATAATCAAGTATCGGTTAGTGAGGTATTTGATAGTTGTGTGATAAACATAGATGGGTGTGGAGTGCCTATTCAGTTATTTCCTATAGCCTTGATCGAGTTTGATGTGGTAGTGGGAATGGATTGGTTAGCCGAGAATCAGGCTAATATATTTTGTGATAAGAAATTGATAAATGTTGTCTTACCTGAGAAGGGACCAGTAGTGATTTATGGTGACCGTAGAAATCATTAGTCTTGCCTTATCTCTTTGTTGAAAGCTCGTAAGTGTATCAATAAAGGTTGCTCAAGTTACTTAGCTTATGTGATAGATATTAAGCTAGAAAAGAATAAGCTGGGAGATATTCCGGTTGTTCGTGAATTTCCTGAAGTTTTTCCAGAGGATTTGACTAGCCTTCCGCCCGTTAGACAAGTAGAGTTTGGTATAGATCTGATTTCTGGAGCTGCTCCTGTTGCCCCTGCACCGTATCGTTTGGCACCTCCAGAGATGAAAGAGATGATGACTCAACTGCAAGATCTTTCAGATAAAGGCATCATCAGACCCAGTTCTTCGCCGTGGGGAGCACCGGTTCTGTTTGTGAAAAAGAAGGATGGTTCGATGAGGATGTGTATTGATTATCGAGAACTGAATAAGTGCACGATCAAGAACAAGTATCCGCTTCCTAGAATTGATGACCTCTTTGATCAACTAGTTGGAGCTGGCTATTTCTCCAAGATTGATCTGAGATCTGGTTATCATCAACTAAAGGTTAAAGAAGAAGACGTTCTGAAAACTGCTTTTCGCACACGGTATGGTCACTAGGAATTCTTAGTAATGCCTTTTGGATTGACGAACGCCCCAGCTGCTTTTATGGATTTATTGATTCGAGTATGTAAGCCATATCTCGATAAATTTGTTATTGTGTTTATCGATGATATCCTTATCTACTCCCGGTCCAAAGAAGAGCACGCCCAAAATCTTCGTTTAATTCTGGAATTGTTGAAGAAGGAACAGTTATACGCTAAGTTCTCTAAATGTGAATTCTGGCTACGGGAAGTTCAGTTTCTCGGGCATGTAGTTTCCGAGAAAGGTATTCAAGTTGATCCGACGAAGGTAGAAGCAATTGAAAAACGGGAACCGCCGAAGACGCCAACGGAAGTACGAAGTTTTCTAGGTTTAGCCGGTTACTATCGAAAGTTTATAAAAGATTTTTGTCGCATCGCTACGCCTCTTACTAAGCTAACCCGGAAGAATCTAAAGTTTGAATGGAAAGCAGAACAGGATGAAGCATTCAGGGTATTGAAAGAGAAACTTTGCAGTGCGTCGATTTTGTCGCTACCAGAAGGTTCCGAAGACTTTGTTGTTTATAGTGATGCTTCCAAATTGGGATTGGGTTATGTACTAATGCAGCGTGGGAAGGTTATCGCTTATGCTTCTCGTCAACTAAAGGATCATGAACTGCAGTATCCTACGCACGACATGGAACTGGCAGCAGTTGTTTTCGCGTTGAAGATTTGGAGACACTATCTCTATGGTTCTAAATGTCAAATTTTCACTGATCATAAGAGTCTTCAACATCTTTTTGATCAGCGGGAATTAAATATGAGGCAAAGAAGATGGCTAGAGTTGGTGAATGATTACGACTGTGAGATTCGTTATCATCCGGGAAAGGCGAATGTGGTAGCTGATGCACTGAGTCGTCAAGAAAGGAGTGGGACGATAAAAGCCATTGCACTAAGAGCTGAACTCCTACCTAACATATTCGATGAGCTGAAAAAATGCCAAGTGGAAGTTTTTAAGAAGAACATCTGAAATCAGAACGGTTAGTGAGGATATCAGCAGCCGTTGGGGCAATTACAGCGTTTAGAAATACCGATGTGGAAATGGGATCAAATTACTACAGATTTCATCACGAAGTTACCAAGGACTCCGAAAGGGTTTGATGCTATTTGGGTGATCAATGACAGGTTGACAAAGTCTGCTCACTTCCTACCAATAAAGGAAACCTATTCATTGGAAAGATAAGCCAAACTGTATATCAACAAAATAGTAACACGACATGGAGTTCCAATTTCGATTATCTCTGATCGTGACAGTCGTTTTACCTCAAGATTCTGGAGAAGTTTTCAAAAGGAAATGGGAACGCAGATAAAGTTAAGTACGGCGTATCATCCTCAAACGGACGGTCAGAGTGAACGAACGATTCAGACTTTAGAAGACATGCTTCGGGCTTGCATTGTTGATTTTGGGGGATCATGGGATAAACATTTACCGTTGATTGAATTTGCCTACAACAACAGTTACCATTCCAGCATACAAGCGACACCGTTTGAAGTTCTATATGGTAGAAAATGCCGAACGCCTTTGTGTTGGAACGAAGTGGGAGAGAAACAGTTAGTGGGGCCAGATATAGTCCAGTTGACCACGGAAAAGATTTCTCAGATTCGAGAACGTTTGAAAGTAGCTCAAGACAGACAGAAAAGCTACGCCGACCGACGTCGAAAACCGTTAGAGTTCCAAGTTGGAGATTTTGTGATGTTAAAAGTCTCGCCTTGGAAAGGAGTCATTCGATTCGGGAAACAAGGTAAACTGAGCCCGAGGTACATTGGACCGTTTGCAATCATAGAAAGGATCGGTGAAGTAGCCTACAGGTTAGATCTTCCGCCAGAGTTAAGCAGGATTCATAACGCGTTTCATATATCGAATTTCCGAAAGTGTTTGGTTACGCCAGATCAGGCAGTTTCTCTACCAGATATACAAGTTGATGAAAAGGGGAATTATGTGGAGGAACCTGAAGCCATTGTTGACCATAAAGTTAAAGTATTGCGGAACAAAGTAATCAGACAAGTGAAAGTTCAGTGGAGACATCAAAAGGGTCGGGATGCTACATGGGAATCGGAAGCAGAGATGAGAACTAAGTACCCGTATCTTTTTGCCTAACCAAATTCCGGGACGGAATTCTTTTGAGGGGGAGATGATGTAATATCCCGGGTAAGTTCGTTAGTTAAAGTCTATGTCCGTTAAATTTAATTAACTTTAAAATAGGATGATTAGGGTAAGTTTGGGTCAATTTATAAGTTTAGGGTGTTATGGTGATTAGTGAATAGTATAAGGGCTAAAATGGAAAAGTTGGTTTGATATACACCATTTAGATTCAGATATTTTTACAAAAACATAAATCATTTCAGTGTGTGTGCGTGTGTTTTGGGAAGAAAGAAGAAGAAAAAGAAGCAAAGTTAGGGATTCAATTTTGGACTAATTGGAAGTGAAATTAAGGAATGTCTCTGTTATGTTTTATGTTTGTAATCAAGAGTACTACGTTTCTGTCGGATTAGATTTACCAATTTCTCTAAAAAGGATGAGTTGATTGATTCTGGGTTGAAAAAGGAACCGACTGTGTTCAGGGGTTTCCGGACGAGTTGCTAGTGTCCAGATGATTTGGGTATCCGGAAACCCTTGTGCAGAGGTGTCCGGATGAGGTGAGTTTTTCCGGTAAGTTTCTCTTTTTCTTAGTTTTCCGGGTGAAATAAGATACCGGATAATGTCCGGATTACTGAGGTATTCGGATATGGTCCGGACTATTGTTGTTAACCGGAAAGGTCGCGTTGTCCGGAAAGTCTGCTGTCCGGATAGTTTTGTGTTGTCCGGAAACTTAGGCTGTTTGATCACTTTTGAGATTTCTTGATACTTTTAAGTATCCGGTAGCTTGTGTTTTGTTAACTATTGGATATGGAATGAATGAGAACGGAATGTACTGTGGACTCGACTTAAGTTCGGGTTT
Source organism: Saussurea involucrata (assembly GCA_033807775.1). Lineage (NCBI taxonomy): Eukaryota > Viridiplantae > Streptophyta > Magnoliopsida > Asterales > Asteraceae > Saussurea > Saussurea involucrata. The sequence continues at coordinate 104,457,847 of CM066314.1, read as the reverse complement.
GGGGGTAACATTAGGGGATTATAGTTATCTAGAGTACTTAGCTTTAGTAAGACGTGTGTGTCCTATTTGGTAAAGAGATATTGTGTTTAATTATTTCAGATACTGTGAATCGAAGGTGAAAGCTGAGTTCTTTGTGGAAGGAGTTTTGGATAAGCAAACAAGTGAGTTTTTACTTAAAATGTTTTCTAACTGGAATACATATATGTGAATGAGTGTAATAATGTGCATATTGTGTTTATATGAGTATTACACTGCATAGGTGCTAGTTGGTCGGGCTTAGGACCGGTGTATGTTGGCTGTACAGAGGGACAGTGGTGTTGGCTGTATTTAGTACAGTGGTGTAAATTGATTAGTTGGCTCGCAACCAATTAATATGTCCAAGAGAATGAGATGGAAGGATACATGATGCATGTGTCTTAATTGGTATTCTTATGTGAATTATGTGTATGATGTTGTGCAAATGGTTTTTTTAACTAACGGGGATTTTCTCACTAGACATCAAGGTCTAACCCTCATTTTTGTTTTAAAAATATGTATTCTAGGTCGTGGATCGAGTAAGAGAAAATAAGAAGGTTAAACCGCAAATAGCTTTTGGAGGACTATGTAGTTGAAGACTATGATGTGTTTTGTAGTTACAGTATGTTATTAGTAATGATGTAATTTACTATGTAAACGTTTGTAATGATGTACTGAATGTTTGTAAAGACTAGGGGACCGTATTTGTTATATAATGTATCTCTTGTTTTAACGACGTTATGCAATGTATGCTATTTGAACTATGTATGGGATTCCGGGTCGTTACATCTCTCATCTTCTTCTTTCTCCTCTCGACCCATCCTCACTCTGTCGCTCAAGAAAACGGTGTCATCATCCTCGTCTACCAAAAGACGTGTGACGTACGACCGGTCTTCAGTACTAAACTCTAGGAACTTTTCGACCTTAGCCCGGGAAGCATCGTCCGGCTCTACATTGTCGAAATCAATATCTACACGTAAAAAAGAAGATCAGTCGAAAAAACAACCGAGCAACAGAATAACCTAAAAACATACAATTAAAGGCTCACCCGTCATATTCCAACCCTCTCTAATCCAGTCACTATCAGTGTCCAGCGTCGACACTCGCACGAACACATACCTATTCTTCCACCCACGGTCGTTGACCGCAGTATTTAAAACCAAGGTACGATCACCCTTGTGCCTTGAAAACAAACTATAGCGACGATACCGATCACTTTTTACCTTATACGCCATCAGTAGGTCCCTCACATTCATCGGTGGATTCCAGTTGGAGGTAAGTCGTTCGATGATCAGGATAACTCGCCAGAACTGGGGCATCAGTTGCCCCGGTAAAAGATCGAATTCAGACATAAACTCTTTGACCAGAGGCGAATATGGCTAATGAAAGCCTATTTTGAACAGGTATTCGTATATAACGACGTACCCCTCGGGGCACATTTCCGGTCGAACCTTGCCAACCTTGCTTACGGTGATCTCCATGCGAATCCTCGCTAGACTTCTAAAGTCGTCGAGGTCTTCTTCGTTTTTAATGGTGCTTCTAGGCTCTGTCGACATTGCTAACCCCGTTAAATTGATTTGCACTTCTGAAAGGCCCCAGATATCCCAGTTTTCGAAGGCTTTCTAGCAATGACTTGCGACGCATACGCAAACTGGAGGTTCGTATCTTATATGATCTCAGAAAATCGTAATTAGGTCAAAGATTCTTGCAGATTTAGAAATAATTGAACGAAAATCGACAAGAAACCCCTTAAAGAAATCTTTGCTCAAAACCCTCTGAAGTCGTAAACAAGAAAAGATCCATCATAATCTTTATTTATGCAGTCGATCATGTCAGGATGAGTCCTTTGATAATCACCTCGTGCCCTCGTCCCTTCGTATGACCACATGGATCGTCGACACCTGTCATCGACATAATGTAAGCACCATCGTGCGTCGGAATGGCGTCACGACTCCATCCTCTCTTCGATTTCCCTCTCTAGCTTGAATTGAACCGATTCAGTTCCAAAACAACCAAGGTATTTTTCAACACAAGACCCTGAACACCCGACAATCAAAATTTAAAATTCGAATTTGCCATCCTACTTTCAAATTTTAGGGGCAAACTGTTTGGGAAAAATTTCACAGGTCTCGACCACGACCAGAAAAGGTAAGACACATGTTATGAACTATATCTTGTATTAAGATAAGGTCCCGACAAAGACCCAAAAAACCTCCATCGTCCCTCTTAAAAAGGTAAGTCGAGAGTTCATCACGACACTCGACCTCGACGTCGCCCGTTCCGCACGACCATCGCACAAGACCGTACGACCTTGACTAACTCGATATACGACTGTTTCATTTGTTCAATGATTAATGCAGGAGTCAAAGTCATTAATGGGCAACGTTCATAACCGACGAAGAGCAATTATGAAGAGTTACAACTGGCGACCGTTATGGCTGTTATCGAAGCAATCAATGAGCTAATCAAAGCACCCGAAGGCTATAAAAGATCAAGTTAAACCTCAATTCCAGGGACTGAACATCGAACAACAGAAGCAAACGCAAACAATCGAAGAATATTCATTCGAAGCAAAGAGATCATTCATAGAATATAAGTATCCCAGCTCAGAAGAACACTACAAGCAAAGAACTCTCACTCGAAGAATCTCTCCCGACGCACGACTTTCACTCTTAACCAACAGTTTTCACACACGACGCACTTTGTTTTTACATTTCAAACACTTGTACTTTACATTTCGAAGTCTTTCCCTTCATTTGTATTGTAATCTCTGTACGATCGACACCCGGAACACCAAGGACATTGCCCCTAATTGGCGACCATAGTGCAGCGACGACATCTACTATCGTCTGCAGGTTATTTCCTCATTGAGGTTTTTCCTGCGTCATCAAATCCTCTATCTTATTTACATTTTTGTCTTTGTCGCACGCCTTTGTCGAACGATTCCTTTCTTTAGTTGTTAAAGTCCACATCGACCTTAAGTTGTCCCTTTGGTGCGATTTTTGGCATTAACATGCCAATGATGACTTTGCCTTCATATTTATAGTCTTCGAATGCATTTAACATCTCCATGAATTCTTCTAATAACGGTCGCAACGGTTTCCGTAGTTTAATGCTCATAATTGCTCTGTTTGTTCGTCCGTTGGCCATGAATGCCTATTGACATGCATTAAATGAGGAAAACGTAACAGTAGAATCATACATTAGTTGGTTGAGGTCGTGTGTTTCTACACGACGGTCGAGGTCAAGAGGTACGCTTGTCTTCTGGCTTTGTTCAAAGGTCAAAAATGCCAATGATTTGTCTTGTGTTTAGGGAGAAGTGTAATACATGTTCTTAATGCTTTGGTCGTGGTCGAGAGTGGTGAAATTTTTCCCAAACAGGTGTTAATGCCAAAAATCGTCCAGAAGGATAACTTAAGGTTGATTGTGGAGCTTAACAACTAAAGAATGGAATTATTCGACAAAACAATGCGACAATGACAGAAATGTAAATAAGACGCAAGGGATTTGGTGACGCGGGAAAAACCTTAACGAAGAAAAAACCCGCGGACGACAGGGATGAAGTCGTCGCTGCACTACGGTCGCCAAACAGGGACGATGTCCTTGTGTATCAGATGTCGAGAGTACAATTATTACAATACAAATGAGAAAAAGACTTTAAATTTAAAGTAAACAAGTGTATCGAATGTAAAAAACAAGTGCGTCGTGTGTAAAGATAGTTGTGTCGTGTATCGTCTGCTCGAGAGAATTTTTGCTTCGAAAGTGTTCGCGTATACTGTAGTTGATTCGGGGATTCAGAGATGCGCAAAATGATGGTGGAACTTTTGTATTTATAGTCTTCGAATGCTTTAATGAGTCCATAAAAGCTTGGTCGTAACTGTCGCTGAAGTTATTGCTCATAATGATCTCCGTCGGTTATAGTCGTTGGTCATTAATGACATTGATCCTGCATTAAACAGTGAAAACATAACAGTAATATCATGTGTTAGTCGGTCGAGGTCGTAAGGTTCCTTACGACGGTTGAGTGTCGTGAATAACTTTCGATTTCAACTTTGGTCAGACGATAAAGTGCTTATGATTTTATCTTATTATGGAAAAGGGTAATAAATGTTTTTCCTTCTCTGGTCGTGGTCGAGACTAGTGAAATTTCACCCAAACAGTTGTTAATGCCAAAAATCGCACCAAAGGGACAACTTAAGGTCGATGTGGACTTTAACAACTAAAGAAAGGAATCGTTCGACAAAGGCGTGCGACAAAGACAAAAATGTAAATGAGACAAAGGATTTGATGATGCAGGAAAAACCTCAACGAGGAAAAAAACCTGCGGATGACAGTGGATGTCGTCGCTGCACTATGCTCGCCAATCAGAGGCGATGTCCTTGGTGTTCCGGGTGTCGATCGTACAGAGATTACAATACAAATGAAGGAAAGACTTCAAAATGTAAAGTACAAGTGTTTTGGAATGTAAAAACAGTGTGCGTCGTGTGTGAAAACTATGTATAAACTGTGGGTCGAGAGTGAGAGTCTTGCGTAGAGAGCGATCTTCAATGAATGATCACTTTGCTTCGAATGAATATTCTTTGAGTGTTTGCGTTTGCTTCTGTTGTTCGCTGCTATTGTTCTTTCTCTCTCTCTGTATTATTCGATGTCGATCAGATGTCTTGAACTGATGATTGAGCTGAGATTTTATAGTCTTCGGATGACTTTAATTGAATCATTAAGATCTTTGATGATTGTTGTAACGGTCGTCGTCTTCAATGTGAGTTTAGATGCTCATAACTGATTTCGTCGGTTATAGCTGTTGTCCATAAATGACTTTGACTCCTGCATTAATCACTGAACAAATATAACAGTTCGTATAACGTGTTAGTCGGTCGAGGTCGCACGGTTTTATGCGACGGTCGTGCGGAACGGGCGACGTCGAGGTCGAGTGTCGTGAGGAACTCTCGACTTACCTTTTAGGAGGGACGACGGAGGTTCTTTGGGTCTTCGTCGGGACCTTATCTTAATACAAGGTATAGCTCATAACATGTGTCTTACCTTCTCTGGTCGTGGTCGAGACCTGTGAAATTTTGCCCAAACAGTTTGCCCCTAAAATTTGAAAGTAGGATGGCAAATTCGAATTTTAAATTTTGCTCGTCGGGTGTTCAGGGTTCTGTGTTGAAAAATACCTTGATTGTTTCGGAACCGAATTGGTTCGATTCTAACTGAACGAGAAGTCGAAGAGGAAACGAGGTCGTGACGTCATACTGACGGACGATTGTGCTTACCAGCTGACTTTGACAGGTGTCGACGATCCGTGTGGTCATACGAAGAGACGGGGGCACGCGGTGATTATCAAAGGACTCGACCTGACATGATCGACTGCATAAATAAAGATTACGATGGATCTTTTCTTGTTTACGATTTTATAGGGTTTTGAGCAAAGATTTCTTTAGGGGTTTTCTTGTCGATTTTCGTTCGATTATTTCTAAACCTGCAAGAATCTTTGACCTAATTTAGGATTTTCTGAGATCGTATAAGATACGACCCTCCAGTTTGCGTATGCGTCGCAAGTCGATTGCTAGAAAGCCTAGAAAAAACTGGGATATCTGGGGCCTTTCAGAAGTGCAAATCAATTTAACGGGGTTGGCAATGTCGACAGAGCCTTGAAGCACCATTAAAAACGAAGACGATCTCGAAGACTTTAGAAGTCTAGCGAGGATTTCCGTGGGGATTACCGTAAGCAAGGTTGGCAAGGTTCGACCAGAAATGTGCCCCGAGGGGTACGTCGTTATATACGAATACCCGTTCAAGATAGGCTTTCATTGGCCATATTCGCCTCTGGTCAAAGAGTTCATGTGTGAATTTGATCTTTCGTCGGGGCAACTGATGCCCCACTTCTGGCGAGTTATCCTGATCATTGAACGACTTACCTCCAACTGGAATCCACTGATGAATGTGAGGGACCTTCTGACGGCGTATAAGGTCAAAAGTGACCGGTACCGTCGCTATAGTTTGTTTTCAAGGTACAAGGGTGATCGTACCCTGGTTTTAAATACTGCGGTCAACGACCGTGGATGGAAGAAGAGGTATGTATTCGTGCATGTGTCGACGCTGGACACTGATAGCGACTGGATTAGGGAGGGTTGGAATATGACGGGTGAGCCTTTGATTGTACGTTTTTATGTTATTCTGTTGCTCGGTTGTTTTTCGACTGATCTTCTTTTTATGCGTAGATATTGATTTCGACAAGGTAGAGACAGACGATGCTTCCCAGGCTAAGGTCGAAAAGTTCCTGGAGTTTAGTACCGAAGACCTTTCGTACATCACGCGTCATTTGGTAGACGAGGATGATGACACCGTTTTCTTGAGCGACCGAGTGAGGATGGGTCGACAGGAGAAAGAAGAAGATGAGAGAGAGGATTCTGAGGCAACCGAGGAGAGAGAGGAGGAGTAAGTAGAGATAACTGGTAAGTATCTCTTTGCTTCTGCTCGTCCTAATCTATCTTTGTTCTCAATCGTCTAATTCTTTCTTTTACCATACAGGAGAATCTTGGGCGCCTGCATCCGTCGAGAAAATGGCTCAAGTCGAGCTAACTCGCAAGGCGAGTGTAGACAGGGGGAAGGATACCTCGACAGCTAGGTCGGGGGTCTTAAAGAGAAAAGAAGTCCCGACATATGGGTCGGGTCTCCACAAGAGGACGAGAATGTCCGTTTTGAGTGAACCATCGTCAAGGACGGGTGGTTCGTCGAGAGTCGTCCCGCCTGAGAGGGCTAAGGTATCGACCGTGTTTATCGAGAAGGTTTCTGACACAAGGTCCGTTGATACGGCACGACCGGCGACGATGTCTTCCCTTGCCGCGTCAGGCCCTTCTTTCGCCGACAAGGGCAAGGGCGCGAAAACGGGCTCTGAAACGACGGTGAACTTTACGTTGCCGTCGGATTTTTTGAATGATAATGTCCTAGACGGGACGAAACTGTTCCCTCATTTGGGAAAGTATCAACTCCCTTCTTTCAGAGAGTGTTTTGATGGAGTTTCTCTCGAGGATATTGAGGCCCATGTTGCTGGACTAGCGTTCATGGTAAGTCTATCTTTCAAGACTTTTGTTTATCTGTTGTCGACGTCGTATTCTTTGCTAATGTGTTTTCATACGTTTTCAGATGTTTCAGTCGTCTTTGGCGTTATACACTAAATCGACAAAGGTAGAAGGCTTAATGGCTTCTGCTATCGAGAAAGAAGATGCGGCGTTAGAAATGGAAAGGTCCACTTTAGAACACGAAGAGGCGGCATCAGTGAAACTCGACGAAGCTTTGAACGAGCTGGAGTCTCTCGACCACGCGAGGGATGATATGAACCCGCGTCTAAAGGAGTACCAGTCTGTGATGCACAATCAAAGGGAGAAACTAGAGGGGATGAAGGAATCCCTGGCTATGAAGGAGAAAGAAGTGGAGGATTCTCAATCCAAAGCCGTGGATTTAGAGAAGGAGTTAGAGAAGTTGAGGGATGAGAATAAGTCCATCTTTTCTTTCGCTCAACTCACTTCTCGAGCGGCTATCATGCGAAATCACTTGCTAGGCAAGAATCCTGTGGCCTCAGCGTCGGACGAGTTGGATCTGTTCTTCAAGGAGGTCGGGACTGAGAGAGAGCTCGACTCGGATGATGAGAAGGAGGTCGAGGAGGAGGAGGAGGGTTTCCAAGGTGACGTGTTGGGCAAAGATGCGACCGACGTACCTCCCCAACCTTAGAAAGATATATTCGTTTATTTCTGTTTCTTTGTTGCTTGACCGTTGGTGGTCGAGTTTTTTTGTAAATGACAGTTTATACGATGAATGAAATTCAGACTTCTGTTTGAACTTGCGTTTATATATTTGGCAAACAAACATCACATCGACTGTTAAATTCATAAAGTATAAGGAATCATGCGACCTTAAGCATCATTGCAACACAATAACTGGAACGTAAGCCATAAGACTTTTAAGTCGTGTATATAAACATAAGCTCATGCGACTAAAGCATACATTCAGAGTATAAAATTTTTCTAAGTCAAGAGACTTAGATCATGAGATCGTTAGACTTTGCGATTGTACGACTAAGTCGTGCGATTAATTTGAATCGTGTGCCCCTGTAGAAAGATGATCAAGTCATAGACCTAATCGTTCATGTCGTGCGACCTTGCAAAACTAGAGTCGTTTGATTATTGTCGTGCGATCCTGCGGAATAAACAATGTCAGAGGTTGGTCGTTGGCTAACCAACGACCCTCCGATGCTTAAGTCAGTAATCGTCGTTGTGAAAAAAATTTATGAAAGAAGAAAAAGAAATTAGGAAACGTACCTTCTTAGATTCTTCTTTAATTAACGGAGTATTTGCCCCCCGTCATTTATTATCCTATTCTTTCTAGGAGAGGATAGGTTTTAAATGACGGATCGACACAGAGATCTTGGGAAATACCATCTAGGTGTGCATTGACTGTGTTTTTGCGCGACAGGGCCATATGGTTTTTTATTCCTGTAGACAAGGCATAAGTTTGTTTCTAAGGATAGAAGGACGAACCTGTCGTGCGGTATCTGCTAAGCGATTTACTTTCGCGGTTTCAGAGTGGATTTATAGCAGTCACGAGCGACTTTCGGCTCACTCTTGATTTCCTGGATTCCCCACGGCGTAGGGAACTTCAGGGTCTGATGATACGTCGAGGGAACGGCCTTCATTTCATGGATCCATGGTCGACCTAAGATGACGTTATAGGCCGACGCACAGTCGATGACACTGAACTTGGTCTGCTTGTTGATTCCTCCGGCATAGACAGGCAAGATGATATCTCCATAGGTGCTCGTCGCTTCTCCATTGAAACCGACCAAAGTCGTCGAACATCGAGTTAAGGAAGATGCCATTCGCTGAGCTGCCCCATCGACCAAGACTCGTCGAGTTAAACAATTACCAACCGTGAGTTGAATGATCAACCCGTCGTGGTGCTTGTGGTACGAATCGTCGAGGTCGTCTTGGTCGAACACGATATATATAGCTTCCAACTCTATATCTCCTTTAGGCCTTGATGAACGCGGGATAGGCCGATCGTCAGGCGCTTGACTGGTGTGACGTTTGGTTGCGGAATACGTCAGACCACATACGTCGGAACCATCGGTGATACAATTGATGTTGGTCCCGAAAGGCTTAAACAAGTTTGTAGAAGGGGGGGGGGGTTGAATACAAACACACTATTTTACTTTTCTAAATTGTTTATTGATAAATCATTAACAATTTACAGCTTGTTGCGGAAACAAGATTAAGGATAAACCTAAATCTAAACAAGTTGGAACACTAAGGTTTTCTTGCACTAAGAAAGATAAGGAGATTACTAATAAAATCCTATCTTGAGAGATTTGAACTTGTCCAGAGTTAGCAAGTTACTTCAAATGAAGTGAGTTCATCTCTTTATATACTGCATGCATTTAATGCAATTCAGTATACACTTTACACGTGTCATCAGCGGATTGGTTGCATGTCATTGACCTTTGTTGACAACCTTAGTAGTCGCATGAATGAACAGTGTAGTATCAGAGTGGTTGTACGATTTCAGATTTTCGGAGGTTCTTTTCTGACATTTCGTACGGTGGCGTGCAAGGGAGGTTAAGACAAAAGTACTTTGTACGGAGGACTTCATGATCAGCTTTCGTTGATTCAGCGATTATCATTTACTATTCAGCAGATGATAAAGTTCAGCGATAGCTGAAGTCTTGTACTTGATACTTCACGTTGAGTGGACAAATCTGAGTCTTCGCTGATCCGCATCAGTTCATTAGGAGACTTGTCGCTGGTTCTTGAGCTTGATCTTCGACTTCAGCGTAGAACCTTTGTTGACGTGAATCTTGTCTTCAGGGATCATAAGTAAACAACTAACTTATCAGCGATCACCATAAGGACTGAACAGACTCAGCGATATGGTGAACAGTGTTCGCTGAATGTTTAATCTAAAAGTGCGAGAGTTCCTATCAGCAGTACTGTAAGATCTTAGTACTTATCAGCGATAGTGAAACTCTGATACATATTGTTTACTTACAATTTTCACTAAGTATTTAAGATAGGGTCATTATCAAATCACTAAGGGTTTGGATCAACAATCTCCCACTATTTGATTATGACATAGCAACAGAGAAAATTGCTATTTAATGAAAACACAAGGATAAAAAGAACTCATAAAATATTTGTCCCTTTTACTGTTTTCTGGGATCTTTTCAGTACTGATGGAGTAAAGTACATTCGCTGAAATCTTTCTTTAAATCTTTGAATCAGGTTACAATATGAATAAGAAAGATTACAAGTACAAGCGAAATAAATTACAAGTACTGAAGGATGACTGATACAATAGAGAAAAATGGTGATTGTTGTCAGCCTTCAAAGGGTTCTTCCTTAATGAGAAGTTCATCAAGGGTTGTCTTTTCAGTTGGAATCATCCAGTCAGGAACCTTTTCTCCTTTATTCTTTAGCTTCAGAGCAGCTTCAAAAATCAAGGGTTTTAGGTGTCGTGCCTGAATGTCTTTTCTGAAGTCGCACCAGTAGATGAAATCTTTGAGCTGTTCGATTGGAGTGATTGGAAGCTCAGCGATCCGTTGAAAGCATTTACGTCCGTCGTAGTCAAGAAAGAATATTCCATAAGGATTACTGATGACTTTACCAGGGACGAAAAGTTCACATGGTGGCAAAGAGATGTCAAGGGCAGATAGATCAGGATCAGGACCAAGTACTTCAGCGCGAGAGAAACCAATTCCAGTTTCATTTCGTATGACAGGACCTGAGTTTGAATCTTGACGTTTCTTCCTTGGAGAGCCCTTTTTTCTTTTCGGCTTTAGATCAGGAACAGGAGGAATATCCACACAAGAAGATATCAAATCGATCTGTCTGTTTATCAGCTTTTCGAAATGATCCTTGTACTTAGATTTTGATGGTTGGATAGCTAACCTCATCTCCATCCATTCAGAGAGACCATACCTTTTTACAGTGTCAGCACGAAAGGTTTCAGATGAGTCATCTTCTCTGAACAGTTTGATGTCAACAATAGGTACTCCGATGGAGGTTCTTCCAGAGATGAATACCTTGTTGATCTTCGCTGGACGATATCTGAAGTGGATTTTCTCTTTACACCAGATCAGGGTGGTCTGAGAAACTTCAGCTTTCTTTTCCACGATCTTCTGGGCTTGTTCCCAAAGCTTTCGTTGGATTTGGATGGGAATACGCTTCAGCTTGGGGTCTTTGACAGATTCTTGAGTGAGCTTGATGGCGTATTCTCTGTCTTTATCTTCAGCTTCCTTCCTTTCAGCGATGAGGCGTTCAGCTCTGAGATGATCCTGGTATTCAGCTTTTGAAATTCTGAACTTAGGAGGAACTGAAGGTAGTTGATCGCGCCTTAGGATGATTCGCTGATCCTCGAATCGCTTTATCATTTCTTCTCTCCTCTTTTGAGGAACTGAGGAGGGTCTGTTTCTGTGCGAGAGAGGTTGTTCTTCTGATTCATCAGTCTCAGAGATTAAATCTAAGACTGGGATTATGTCTTCAGCGGTAGCTGGAATTATTGGTGAAGTCGCAATAGAAGATCTTTCAGCGATATCCTCAAACAGGGGAGAGGACTAGCTGAAACGCAGCGATCTTACAAATAAGAACTGGGTAGAAGAACTTGGGTAGAAAAGATAGAAAAAAATGTGGATGTGTATGGTGTTTGTGGAATGGATAACTGATTTTTTTTCAGAGATGATCAGGGAAGGAAAAATAAGTTTAGTGTACCTGACAAATCGGCTTTGCAAGTAGGATCGCCAGATTATCATCTTCAGCGATGCCTTTGTCTTTGCTTTTCTCAGCGCCAGAGGCTGAGTGCTTTGTCTTTGTCTTCTCCCCTGAAGGTTCTTTTATTGAAATACCTTTAAGAGCTTTGGTTCGAGGAGCAGGTTTGACAACAAAGAAATCATCGTCATCTTCATCATCATCATCATCGTTCCTTGGAGAGGAGGATGGTTCAGCTTCAGGGATGTCGAAGTCTTCGTCTTCTTCTGCTTCGGATTCCTCAGCATCTTCTTCGAGTTGCTCCCCCTCAGATACAGAGGCGAGGTTCTCGGTTCCCTCAGGGTTTTCATCTCCCTGAGGTCCAGTAATCCGATCTTCATTACCCTCTCCCCTGATAGATTCATCATGGGAAAGGTCTTCAGCGCTCTTATTTTGATCTTCAGCGCTCTTCTCCTGTTCAGCGCTCTTCTCCCCCTCTTTCTCATGATGGGCGGGGGAGGAATGGGTAGATTCAGCATTGGTGTTGTCTCTGTCTTCTGGGCCAGAGACTTTCACACAACCTTCAAGCTTAGCTATTCTGTCTTCTAGGCCAGAAATAGCAGGCGTGATTTTCTTCAGCTCTTGGCGATCCTCTGCGGTGAATGAGTCCAAAACAGGTGCAGGGGCCGGAGCAGGAGCTGGATTATTTGCCTTGTTCACCAGCGTCTCGATCATTGTCTTGACAGAACTAAGATCGGTCTTCACTGAGCCCAAGTCGGTCTTGACCACTGACATATCACCTTCGAGTGTACCAACCGATTTCTTCAGCGTTGTAACCTCGCTGGAAATGGTGGAAACTGATGATTTGAGGTTGGTGTAGTCAGTGTAGATGTCGGAGAGCACTTTGGCAAAGTCGGCGAGAGTTTTATCAATGTCTTTGATGTCATCAGAGGAGGCCTTCTTTTCCACCACAGTAGTCAGCTTCGTCAGATTCTCTCCAGCGTTTGTTACAGCTGTAGAGTTATTTGATAGACCGGTGGTGAGATCCGTAAGTTTCATCTCCATAGACTTCAGAGACTGGTTGATGTCTCCCAAATAAGGACCTGTAACATATAAGTACTTGTGAACAAAGGAAAGCTCAGAAGTTTCAGGTTTAGTTACAGTGTTTAAGGTGGGATCTGTACCTGCAGGAGCGTTGACGAACTCATCAAAGTTTCGAGTCCCTCCATAGTGTTCCATATCTCCCTCAAAAGTTCCGTGAGGGATGGAGATCTCTGCAGGTCCTTTCTTCGTCATTCGCTGAGAAGCTTCAACGGCTTCTTGAATGATGGCATCTCCAGTTTTGACTGGAGGAGTGTCCAAAGAAGTAGAGGGAGGAGCGAAGGATAAGAATTGGGGTTGGGTTTCAAGTTCAGCGTTGGATTCGCTGAGAAGTACTTCATCAGTCTTTTGAGAGACTGACGAAGGTTGGGTAGATTCCAAAGTTCTAACCTCAGCGTTTAAGGACGCTGAAGTAGGTTTAGAAGGGATGGCTTGAATTGGTGTGGCAGAGCGTACCACGGAACTTTCCTTCAGCTCTTCAGAATGAGCTGAGGAGTCTTCAGCATGCAATTGCTGGGGTTGCTCCTTGGTTTTCTTGATCCTTTTGGAATCAAGAGGGGTAAGAGATTGTTTCCTTTTCTTAGAAGGAATGGATTTAGTGGCCTGGGAATCAGCGAGGGGAGTCGCTGAAGGAGCCACAGAAAGCGGAGAATTAAGTAGAGTGAGAAGGGTAGAGAGACGTACCTCGTTGGCGACAGGCTTGAAGTCGAGAACTTTAGGGCCAATCTGAGAGAGTTTCAGATCACCCTCTTCAGGATAGCTGTCCTTCAGGCCATATTGAAAGATGGCGCTGATGAATCGCGGGTAAGGAACCCATGCTGGTCGGTCAGCGGCAGAATCAACACGTTGAATGAGGTCTTCATAGATGATGGAGGCCCAGTCAATGTTGAGACCTTTCAGCAGTGCGTAACCCATGGCCTGCAGAGGTTGAGCGGCTTGATCAGAAGATCCGGATTTCGCTGTCATGCAGCTGATCAGGTGAGCGAAGATGAAGTTCATCTCGCTGGGCATCTTGGATTTCTTTATCAGCGTCAGCTTCTTCTCAGGTAGCTTGTCTCTTCCAGTCTCCCAGATGTAACCCATCGCATCAAGGAAAGCAATGATTTCTTCCCTGTCAGCGTGCTTCTTGTGGTCAGGAAATGGAATGAAAGGATTTTCTGAGGTAGCGTTAGGGAATTTTAGAGCTTTGCGGATTATTGCGGGGGTTATCTTGATGGTGCCATACTCAGTATCGCTGAGTATGCAGTCGATGGTTTTAGATGGATCTTTGGCTGAGGGTAGGTTGGTGTGTCTGGCAGAGTACCAGAATTGGGATAATAGACGCTGACTGGCAGGAGGCGTGATTGTCAGTGCTGTGTAGATGGGGCTATTCTTCAAAAAATTTACAGCGTCGTCTAGATGGGATACCTGCTTCCGAGGAGGAAACTCGAGAAGCGCTGAAAGGTTGTTTGCCTTTGTCCAGTCTAGTTGATCCAGCTCAAACTTAACCTGAGGAGCTTTGGTGATATCCAGTTCCTCAGAATCAGCGGAGATGGACTCAGCGGTAACATTCAGCTTTGAAGTTGCCATTTCACTGTATTATCAGTTCAACCAAAGATGTTAACAAATAAGAAATATCTTAATGTGGAAAGAAAATTTCCATTAAGATTTTTTGAATTTTGTCCATTTCATTCAGACAAAAAAGTCTTAATGAAGATTAGGGTTTTTCTTGTTTTAAAAAAACGAATATAACACCTATAAGCCTTGTATTCCAGTTTTAAAAAAATGGATACGAAAGAAGAACAAGTTTAAGATTTTAGATTTAAAACTTGAAGAACAACCATGAAATGGTTGTGTTTATAAAACCATGAAAGAAAATGATTTTATTTTTGAGTTCTTTTGTTTGATCTTGTGTAAAACAATGATAAGATCGAAAACAAGTTATTTGCATTTGATAATAGATAAGAACATATTAACCTTAAGTTTGATGAAGAAGATGATGAACAGTTCTTGAAGATTGAGAGCACAAAATGCAACAGTGTTCTTTTCTTGCGGAGAAAGATTGACTCGCATAAAAGACAAATATAAACTTTGAGAGTGTTTATATAGGAAGAGAGTAGAGAGAGGAAAACTTGAGCGGGAAAGTTTTTCATCATGACACGGACACGTGTTTGCATTTGATTGGATAGACAACGAAACGTGCAAACGTGCGTCAGAAAAAGAGCGTGCCTGGTGTTATCCGTTGCAATGACGTCACAACTGTCCTTTCACATTCTTTCGTTGTCTCTGAGGTTTTGAAAGAAAAACTCAGGGACTCTTTGGAAAATATGAAGCACTGAATAGAAATATCAGTGAGGGTTTTAAGAAATTTCAAAATATTATTCAGCGATGAAAGAATTTGAAATCTTGCATTTTCATGCGTTTTGTCAGAGAAAACATACCTTGATATCAGTTTAACCCAATTTATTCAGAGAGAAGATGATGAAATGGATTGTACAAGTTTATTTTATCCAGAGCCTATACAAGAATGTATAAACGTATCGCTGATTAAATGTGAACCGCTGAAGATTTATCCTTCAAAGTTCAGCATTCCAAGCTCGCTGATGAGAAAGTTGAATCTTGTCTCATCAAGAGGTTTGGTAAACAAATCAGCTAACTGATAATCAGTTGGGATAAAATGAAGTTCTATATCACCATTCATCACATGATCTCTGATAAAATGATATTTGATTTCTATGTGTTTTGTCTTTGAGTGTAGCACTGGATTGTTTGCTATAGCGATGGCACTTGTGCTGTCGCAATAGATTGGAATTTTGGAGAGCTGAAGATCATAGTCTAGTAGTTGATTTCTCATCCACAAGACTTGAGAACAGCAGCTTCCAGCGGCTACATACTCAGCTTCAGCTGTGGAAGTGGACACCGAGTTTTGCTTCTTACTTGTCCAACTTACCAGCTTTCCACCCAGGAGCTGACATCCTCCTGTGGTGCTTTTCCTATCCATTTTGCAACCTGCAAAATCACTGTTTGAATAGGCGGTTAGATCGAATCCTGAATCTTTGGGATACCAAAGACCTAGATTCGCTGTACCCTTAAGATATCGAAAGATTCGCTTTACAGCTTTCATATGAGATATCTTAGGTTCAGCTTGATATCGTGCGCACAGACATGTTGCAAACATAATATCGGGTCGGCTAGATGTAAGATACAGTAGTGAGCCGATCATCCCACGGTACAGCGTGACATTGACAGGAACACCCTTTGTGTCCTTATCAAGTATCAGCGGTGGTTCCATAGGGGTTTTCATAGCTGAACTTTCAGTTAAGTCGAATTTTTTCAGCATATCTTTAACATAGTTTCCCTGATTTATAAAAGTTCCTTTTTCAGTTTGCTTAATCTGAAGACCAAGGAAATATGTTAGTTCACCCATCATACTCATTTTATACTCATCTTTCATTCTATTTTCTTTGGTTCAGTTAGAGAAATAAAGTTAACAAATAAACAAATATTACCTGCACTTCTACGAGTCTGAATACCAGCGTTGGGATCACCAAGAATTTGATCGATTGGGTGATTTACAGTCCATCGCTGAGTCGGAGCATGCGTCGCTGACTCAGTCTGAACTGGAGAAACTGAAGATGAGGCTTCAGCTACTTCTGGATAATCAGCTAAGAGAGGAATGCTTGCATTTGTCACTTCATTCACTGATTGCTGAGAAATAGATGGAATTTCTGAGACATTTGGATCAACCGCGGGTATAGTATTTATAGGAACCGCTGAGACCCAAGATGTTTCAGCTTCACTATTCTGCATATTGGGAATGATAGTAGGACCATCATTTTCAGTTGTATGAGTATGAGTAGTGGGAACATCTTCTGACTCACAGAGATGAGAAAACATCCATTGATTCAGTTCTTCTGTATCAGCGTTCGGTTTAGAGTTCGCTGAACGGGATTCGTCAAACGTGACGTGAATAGTTTCTTCTACAGTTTGTCTTCTTCGGTTGAAGACTCTGAAGGCTTTGGAAACTGAGGAGTATCCAAGAAAGATTCCATCATCAGCCTTAGGATCAAACTTTCCAAGGGCATCTCTGTTGTTCTGTATGAAACACTGACAACCAAAGATGTGAAGAAAGCTGATTGAAGGCTTTCTCCCATGAAAAAGTTCATAGGCTGTCTTTTTGAATCTTTTGACTATCAGCGACCTGTTTTGCGTAAAACAAGCCGTGTTGACAGCTTCTGCCCAAAACTGAGTAGGCAGGTGAGAATCGCTGAGCATTGAACGTGCAGCTTCAATAATTGTTCTATTTCTTCTTTCAGCGACTCCGTTTTGTTGTGGTGTTCTCACTGACGAAAAGTTGTGAGAAATACCCTTGCTCTCAAGGAAGGAATCAAGAGAACTGTTTTTGAATTCAGTTGCATGATCACTCCTTATTGAGCGAACAGTCATATTGTTCAGAGTTTCCATCTTCCGAACAAAGGTGATGAGTTCTTCAGGGGTGTCACTCTTAGAACGGAGAAACATTACCCATGTATAACGAGAGAATTCATCAACTATGACCAGCGTATATTTCTTTCCAGCGATGGATTGTTTGTTAACGGGGCCAAACAAATCCATATGGAGTAGTTGAAGAGGAGATGACACTGAGGAAACTTGCTTGGACTTAAAGCTTGCCTTGGTCTGCTTCCCTTTTTCACACGCTGAACATAAGGATTCTTTGGCGTATGAATGTTGAGGTAGACCAGTGACTAACTCTTTGGATGAAAGAGTATTCAGTGTCTTGAAGTTGAGATGTGAAAGCCTCTTGTGCCATAGCCAGTTGACATCAGAAGATGCCTTTGAGAAGAAACAGGAGTTCTCAGTGGTTGTTGAGTCCATGTTTATAACGTAAACATTTTCCAAACGATAACCGCTGAGAGCTATCTTCTCCTTTTTGTCAGAGACAAAGCAGGATTCCTTGGTGAAAATCACTTTGTTATCCATGTCGCAAAGCTGACTGATGCTCAGAAGACTATGCTTCATCCCTTCAACATATGCGACTCTTCTGAAGGATGTTGTACCATTTGAAAGTACACCATACCCTCGGGTGTGTCCTTTTCCATTTCCACCGAAAGTCACAGAGGGACCCTTCTCTTCCTTGTATTCAGCGAGCAGGCTTTTCTTTCCAGTCATGTGTCTAGAGCATCCGCTATCGAGATACCAGATACCCTTCTTAACCTGCAATACAAAGGAAGATTAGTTTTGCTTGGGTACCCACTTCACCATGTATACGCGTTTGTCAGTGGAAGTGGTTGGAATGGGTTCAGCAGTCTTCGCAGCATTTGAAGATTCAGCTTTGTCTTTCTTCACTTTGGTCAATTTCTTGACCTCAGCGGTAGGAGTCACCTTGACCTGACTTGCAACTGGTTTGGTCTTCTTTGGTGCTATCTTCACCTTAGCTATCTTATCAGCTTTGGTGGCTGTGGGACACTTACTTGCAATATGATCGGTAAGTCCACAGTGATAACATTTCCTATAACTAAAATTAGTTCTAGGACCACTTGTGTGCTGAGCTTTTAATTTGGAATTAGAAGTGCCAGCACCAAGTACACTATTGGTTTTTGAAATAGGACGAACATTCAGTTCTTCAGATTTCTTACCAAGGATATCTACTCTGAGTCTAGGAGTAGGTCGCTGAACTGATCCAGAGGTCTGATTTCTAGAACCAGATGAATGAATCACTAAGGCTTTGGAAGCATTCAGCTTAGGTACTAAAGTACCCTTCTGAGGATTTTGATAAATTACAATTCCTTTACCTTTATCTTTAGAGACAGAGGTAGGTTTTGAATAAACCATTTTCTCCTTACCTTTTGAGGAGGTAGGAGTTTCCTCAGGGATTTGTGTAATCGACGAGGAGTACTGAGATGAAGAAGTGTCAGCTACTGAGGATACGAACGTTCCAAATTTTATGCATTGAACGTTCGGTGGTTGGTATTGGAGTATCATATTTATAACCCAAACCACGTTTATCACTCAGAGGAATCTGAGCCTTAATTATCTCAGTGATCTTTGTTGAAGAATTACACCATCCTTCAACAGTAGCTTGTTCAGCTTTTAATGCAGCGATAGCTTCCGCTCGTTCAATTTTGACTAGCTGATTTAAATGGACTTGATCTTTAAAATCTTCTTCAAATTTAGAAAGCTTTTCTATTTGAAGGTGGCAATTTTTAAGCTTTTCAGCGAGATCAAGATTTTGGTTTTCAACCACAGCTTTGCCGTTCATAGCTTCGTATAAACTTCTAGTCAGTAGTTCGATTTTACGGAGACTATCAGCTTCATCAATATTTACAATATTGGTAAAGAAGGAGGGTGATACCTGAATAGCAGAGGTTGAAGTGGAGGGGATGTCTGAACTTTCTTCCTCTTCTTCAATCTTGGCCATGAGACATTGATTTGCTTCATCATCTTCAGAATCAGATGATGAGGCTTCTTCATCAGAAGCAGCCCAATCATAGTCAGCCATTAGGCCTTTTCCCTTCTTCTTAAAGCTTTTCAGCTTTGCATACTTCTCCTTCAGCTTTAAGTATTTGTCGTCTTTATTCCTTGGAACAAAGGATTTCTTTGTAAAGGCTGAAGGTCTCATAATTTTCTTTGACCTGCACTCGTTAGCGAAATGACCTGTCTTTTCGCAGTTAAAACAAGTAGCAGTAGCCTTATCAACAAAAGCTGATGACTTAGGCTTGTCAGCTATAGAAAGAGTTGTGTTCTTTCTAAACATTTTCTTCTTGGCGAATCTCCTGAACTTTTTAGTTAGGAGAGCCAAGGATTCATCATCTGAAGAATCAGAATCTGATGATCTTTCAGAGTTACTTTCTAACTCAGTGATAGTGACCACGGGTCGCTGAGTAGAAGGTTCCTCTGAGATTAAAGCAATAGGGGTGCTTTTGGAATCTTTTACAAGATTCTTCTTAAGATGGCTAGATTGCTCATGATTCAGCAATGTGCCATATAAGGTAGCAAGTGTCATTGATCTTAGATCTTTTGACAGCTTGAGACACATGGAATAATTGTCCCAGCTTTCAGGTAAACATTCTAAAAACTTTGTCAGAACTTCAAAGTTAGAATATTCCTTACCAACCGTTTTAAGATATATAATTAAGCAATTAAAACGTTGATGTACTTCAGAGAGAGTTTCATTCTTACCAGAGATGAAACTTTCGTATTGTCTTACCAGGTTGATCTTTCTTGAATCCTGGACTTCATACGTTCCTTCATACTGGACACATATTGTGTCCCACATGGCTTTTGAGGATTTCAGGTTCATGACGGAATGGTAGACTTCGTCAGGAAGGGCCATGGATAGTATGGATCTGGCTTTTGTATCTATAGCCACTTTCTTCTTGTCTTCATCGGTCCAATGATGGATTTCCTTTGGAATCAGCCTTTCTGGAATAGCAGCTCTAGTTGCAGTGGCTGGAACGGCAGGATCAATCGTTACAGGGATGTGTGGACCGTTTTCAAGATAGTAAGGTATAGTAGGGTCTACACCTTCTAAGAAGAGTGTCATCCTATTTTTCCATAAGTTGAAGTTGTCTCTGGAAAATCTAGGGGGTTTTGCAAGAGAACCATTGTCGATATAGTGAGTGTTTGTGTTTGAGTTGGCCATTTTCAGATAATAGCAAGGAAGAGAAATATCTTAGATTAGATCTTGTTTATGAGATTAAACAAATCCGCTCTGATACCACTTGTTGGTCCCGAAAGGCTTAAACAAGTTTGTAGAAGGGGGGGGGTGAATACAAACACACTATTTTACTTTTCTAAATTGTTTATTGATAAATCATTAACAATTTACAGCTTGTTGCGGAAACAAGATTAAGGATAAACCTAAATCTAAACAAGTTGGAACACTAAGGTTTTCTTGCACTAAGAAAGATAAGGAGATTACTAATAAAATCCTATCTTGAGAGATTTGAACTTGTCCAGAGTTAGCAAGTTACTTCAAATGAAGTGAGTTCATCTCTTTATATACTGCATGCATTTAATGCAATTCAGTATACACTTTACACGTGTCATCAGCGGATTGGTTGCATGTCATTGACCTTTGTTGACAACCTTAGTAGCCGCATGAATGAACAGTGTAGAATCAGAGTGGTTGTACGATTTCAGATTTTCGGAGGTTCTTTTCTGACATTTCGTACGGTGGCGTGCAAGGGAGGTTAAGACAAAAGTACTTTGTACGGAGGACTTCATGATCAGCTTTCGTTGATTCAGCGATTATCATTTACTATTCCGCAGATGATAAAGTTCAGCGATAGCTGAAGTCTTGTACTTGATACTTCACGTTGAGTGGACAAATCTGAGTCTTCGCTGATCCGCATCAGTTCATTAGGAGACTTGTCGCTGGTTCTTGAGCTTGATCTTCGACTTCAGCGTAGAACCTTTGTTGACGTGAATCTTGTCTTCAGGGATCATAAGTAAACAACTAACTTATCAGCGATCACCATAAGGACTGAACAGACTCAGCGATATGGTGAACAGTGTTCGCTGAATGTTTAATCTAAAAGTGCGAGAGTTCCTATCAGCAGTACTGTAAGATCTTAGTACTTATCAGCGATAGTGAAACTCTGATACATATTGTTTACTTACAATTTTCACTAAGTATTTAAGATAGGGTCATTATCAAATCACTGAGGGTTTGGATCAACAATTGATGACTTTTGCGTGCTCGGGGGTTGACGGTCGAACGTCGTTAGCTAGGGTAACGACATCGTCGATGATGTCTTTGAGATTGCCCTTCGTGATGTGATATGCCAGCTCCTTTTTGAGAGCTATGCAATCATCTGTCGCGTGACCATGGTCGACGTGAAAGTCGCACCACTTAGATTTATCTTTCTTAGCGTTGTCCTGATCGGACTTCTTTGGCCATCGAATAGTCACCTGGGCGGTCTTCAGAGCTTCGACCAAATCTTTAGTGCACCCTTTGAATCCGTAAGAGGATATCTTGGGGTATTGAGGAAATTTGGTCGCGGTCTTAGCCTCTACTTTTGTCTTGAATCGGTCGTTCGAGATCTGGCGCGCGGGCTCTATTTTGGAAATCGCTTTCGTCTTGAACTCTGGCTTCTTTACGCCTAACGACCTCTTGTCGTCGGTGTACTTGCGACGAAAGGCAGCGTCGTCCTCTACCCTCATATACGCTAGGGTTCGAGCTCAGCCGTCTTCGAAATTCTCTGGAGGATACTTAGTCAGGTCAGTGTATAAACCTGAGCTGTCGTCCAGACCACACTTATAAGCTTCAATTGCAGTCTTGACATCACAATTGGGAATGCTGACCAACTCCGCATTGAATCGATTGAAGTAACTGCGGATAGACTCACTAGTCTTCTGCACGACGTAATACAGGTCACTGGTCTGCTTCTCCATCTTGCGACTGCTGGCGAATTGATGGGAGAATTGATTGACCAATTCAGCGAACGACCCGATGGACTTGGGTTTGAGATTGATCAACCATTGGAGAGCAGGACCAGTGAGAGTTGCACCGAAGCTTTTGCACATACAGACTTCCTGATACATGTGTGGGATTGAGATCGTCCACATGAGCTGCTTATACTGCGCGACGTGCTCTGTCGGATCGGTCACTCCTGAATACTTGGGCGTGAAGGCGGGGACATTGTACTTCTTCGGGACCTCGACAATCGCGATCTCATCGACGAAGGGTGACGCCTGAAATCCTGATCGGGGCTCGACGTCGATGGGCACGGCTGCCCCATGCAGCTTGGCGAGCAAAGATAGGACGCACTCGTTCTGATCTTCTAGCATTTTCAATCGCTGGGTGACGGGGTCATTGGGGTCGAGTTTTGCCCCTGCTTGAGGATTGACTCCTGAACTGGTGCCATTGACATGCGACGAACCATTGGCATCTCCGTTGAAAGGAACAAAATACGACTACGACCCATTCTGAAATGGCTGCGATCCATTCTGGAACGGCTGCGACCCATTCTGAAATGGCTGCGATCTATTTTGAAACGGCTGCGACCCATTCTGAAATGGCTGCGATCCATTCTGCATGGGTAGTGGCCTTATGTGCTGAGGAGGAACCGTCCCGAACTGGGGATTTGGATTGAACGGTCCCGGCTGCTGGTTCTGCATAGACGGACCTGGATGCTGATTCTGAGCGAACGGACCTGATCCTGGACCTGGATTATGCACAAATGGTCGAGGACCATTCTGACCGAACGATCCTTGGCCTGGATTCTGAACGAATGGCCTAGGACCATTATGAGGTCCAAAGGGATTCCTTAACCGTGCGATCTCTTCACCTGCTCTACGGCTTTGCTCCGCCATGGCGTTGATTTGATTTCGAGCGACTTCAAGCTCCTGGTACATCTGGGCAATGACATGCTGCTGATCTCCAGGGGCTGCCATTTTCCTGCAACAGAGAACAAAGAAAACTCCAAGAAACCGTTAGCAAGACGCACGTTTGTCGAAGATTTTCTCTAGATGGGGTCCCACGGATGGCGCCAAACTGTTAATGCCAAAAATCGCACCAAAGGGACAACTTAAGGTCGATGTGGACTTTAACAACTAAAGAAAGGAATCGTTCGCCAAACTGTAAATGAGACAAAGGATTTGATGACGCAGGAAAAACCTCAACGAGGAAAAAACCTGCGGACGACAGTGGATGTCGTCGCTGCACTATGGTCGACAATCAGGGGCGATATCCTTGGTGTTCCGGGTGTCGATCGTACAGAGATTACAATACAAATGAAGGAAAGACTTCGAAATGTAAAGTACAAGTGTTTTGGAATGTAAAAGTAGGGTGCGTCGTGTGTGAAAACTATGTATAAACTGTTGGTCGAGAGTGAGAGTCTTGCGTCGAGAGCGATCTTCTATGAATGATATTTTTGCTTCGAATGAGTATTCTTCGAGTGTTTGCGTTTGCTTATGTTGTTCGCTGCTATTGTTCTTTATCTCTCTCTGTATTATTCGATGTCGATCAGATGTCTTGAACTGATGACTGAGCCGGGATTTTATAGTCTTCGGATGACTTTAATTGAATCATTAAGATCTTTGATGATTGTTGTAACGGTCGTCGTCTTCAATGTGAGTTTAGATGCTCATAACTGATTTGGTCGGTTATAGCCGTTGTCCATAAATGACTTTGACTCCTGCATTAATAACTGAACAAATGTAACAGTTCGTATAACGCGTTAGTCGTTCGAGGTCGCACGGTTTTATGCGACGGTCGTGCGGAACGGGCGACGTTGAGGTCGAGTGTCGTGAGGAACTCTCGACTTACCTTTTAGGAGGGACGACGGAGGTTCTTTGGGTCTTCGTCGGGACCTTATCTTAATACAAGGTATAGCTCATAACATGTGTCTTACCTTCTCTGGTCGTGGTCGAGACCTGTGAAATTTTGCCCAAACAACAGTTTGCCCCCAAAATTTAAAATAGAGTGGCAAATTCAAATTTCAGAATTTTAAATTTTTGTCAGTCGGACGTCTAGGTTCATGACACGTGTCGAAAGTCGTTGGTTAGAAAACTGAATCGGTTTGATTCCAACTAAAGGGGAAGTTGAAAAGGGGATAAGATTGTGACGTCACACTGACGTGCGATCGTGCTTAACAGTTGTCAACGTCAGGTGTCGACGATCCGTGCGTGCATACGAAAAGGCGAAGGCACGTGTCGATCATCGAGTGACTCGACCTGACACGATCGTTTACATAAATAGAGACCCATGGTGGATCTTTACCACTTTACGCCTTCAGAGAGTTTTTAGAGTGAGATTTCTTCTCGATCTCTTGCCATTCTTCAGCGAATCTTTTCCAAACCTGCAAAAATATTTGAATCGATTAGGCATTTCGAGGTTTTAGAGCGCCTATATAAGGTACGACTCTTCATCCATTGTATGCGTCGTAAGTCTATTGCTAGGAAACCTAGGAAAAACTGGGACCTCTGGGGTTTTTCAGACCTGCACAATTGGCCCATAGGATTAGAAATGTCTACCGAACCTGCAAGTACCATTCGAAAGCAAGAGGACATCGATGAGCTTAGGAGTTTAGCAAAAATCTCTGTGGGGATTACAGTGAGTAGGGCCGGTAAGATTCGACCGGAGATGTGTCATGCTGGGTACGTCGTGATATACGAGTACCCATTTAAGATAGGTTTTGAGTGGCCCTATTCGCCTCTGGCCAAGGCTTTTATGTGTGAGTTCGACCTCTCGCCGGGGCAACTGATGGCCCAGTTTTGGCGAGTTATCCAGGTTGTCGAGCGACTTACCAAGAATTGGGAGTCGCCGATGAACGTGAACGATCTCTTGACTGCTTACCAGGTCAAGATAGACACGTACCGTCGATATAGCCTATTCTCAAAACACAAGGGCAATCATACCTTGGTTCTGAAAACTGCGGTCAACGACCGGAAATGGAAGACCAGGTACGCATTCGTGCGGGTATCGACACTGGACCCCGACAGCGATTGGATTGGGTCTGGATGGAATATGACGGGTGAGTTTTAGCTTTGGTCGAGCATTTTTATTATGTTTATTGCTTTATCTCTCAACTAATTTCCTTTCCTCATGTTTTCAGACATTAAATTCGAAGACGTGAAGCCCAACGACGATTCCAAGACCAAAATCAAGAAGTTCTTGGAGATTAGCGCCGACGACCGATCGTTCGTCACCCGACACCTGATAGACGAGGACGACGATTTGGTCTACTTGGGTGAAAATAGACAGGGGAGTCGAGAAGAAGGAGAGGAAGAGGAGGAAGAGGAGACTGAAGAGAGAGAGGAGAAAGAGGAGACGAGAGAAGAGGAAAGAGAGATGACTAGTAAGTGCACCTTTTTATGCTCGACTCTCTGTATCTGCTATTACAGTCGTGTGACACCTCTTTTCTTTGTTTTTTCAGGGGAATCTCATGTGAAGATGACGTTCGTAGCTGTCAATAGGGCAGCTCAAGTTGAACTGGCCCGTGCGGGCAGAGAGAAAAGGAAGGGGATCCCGACAACTGGGTCAGGTGTCCTGAAGCGGACTAAGATGTCTGTCTGCCAAGAGGGCAGCTCACGTCTGAGAAGTCGAAGGTGTCGATTGCATCCGCTGAGAAGACAAGGACGTCTTCTGATGCGATCGACGCGACACCTGTCAATTTTGTGCCTCCGGCGAAATCAACTGCGTCTCCTACTGCCACGTCGACCCCTTCATCGGCCGACAAGGGCAAGGGTCCTGAGACGGGAGAGGCTGAGGTCATAACGGTAAACTTTACGTTGCCGTCAGACTTCATTGCAGATAATGTCCTAGACGGGAAGAGTTGTTTCCCAATCCGGGGAAATATCAGCTCCCCTCTTTCAGGGAGCGCTATCGGGGAGTCTCAGTCGAGGAGACGGGGTCCCATGTTGCAGGTCTGGAGGTCATGGTAAGTCTTTCTTTCAAGACTTGTTTACCTTTTGTCGTTTAGAACTTTGTCGGGTGTTTTCCAACATGTTCCTTTATATTTTACAGGCCTTTCAGTCCTCTCTGGCTCTGCACGCCGAAACGGCGAAAATTGAAGGTCTAGTGTCCTCTGCTCTCGTAAGAGAGAATGCGACACTGGACAGGGAAAAGTCAGATTCGGCGCACGCCGAGGATATGTCGATACGACTCAACGATGCTCTGAACGAGTTGGAGGCTGTCGGACGGGCAAGGGACGAGGTGAACTCTCGTCTGAAGCAGACCTTGTCCTTGATCGTCGAGCAAAGGGCGGAGCTAGACAAGATGAAGGAGTCCTTGGGACCGAGAGGGACCTCGACTCAGACGACGAGAAGGAGGCTGAGGAGGAGAAGATGGACGAGGGTTTCCAGGGCGAAGCCTCGGGCAAGGATGCGGCTGGCACTCCTCCTCAGTCTTAGGATATTTCTTTCTAAATTTTTGTTTTTAGCGCTCGACCGTTGGTGGTCGAGCCATTTGGATGTAATCGATCATTTAGTGAATGAAACTTACATTTCTGTTGAACTCACGCATTATTTCGACTTACATACTTCATGAACATCAGTTGCGAAATTTCACTAAGTATAAAATGAATAAGAGGTCGTGCGACTTGGGCATCCATTGTAATACAACGATTAGAACATAATTCATAAGACTTTTATATTTTTAAATCGTGTAAGCAAACATAAGTACATGCGATCAAAGCATTTATCCAGAACATGAAATTCTTCTAAGTTAAAAAAACTCGGATCACGGGGTCGTTAGACCTTGTGATTGTACAATTAAATTCTGTGATGAACCTAAATCATGCGTCCCATCGATAGAGTAATCAATTAATATACTAGACATGATTGCTTATGTCGTGCGATCCTGCGAAAGTGTACTGAAGTTGTATAATAGACTTAATAACTTATGTCGTGCGATCCTGCGAATAAACAATGTCAAGGGTTGGTCGTTGGCTAACCAATGACCCTCCGATGCTTAAGTCAGTAATCGTTATGATGAATAAAAATCTTATGAAAAAGAAAGGTTTTAGAAGAAATACCTTTTCAAATGTGTTGCATTCCAGCTACGTGGGACATCTTGATTGTCGAGGGTTTGGATCCGATAGGCACCTTTACCCACGACTTCAGAGATACGATAAGGACCTTCCCACTTGGTGGAAAGCTTACCTGCGTTGAGCTCTTGAGTGCTTTGGAACACTCGTCGGAGGACGTAGTCGCCTATTTGGAAGACTTTAGCTTTGACATTCTTGTTGAAGTGTCGCTCGACCGCTTGCTTCTGTGACGCCATTCTAATCAGTGCTGATTCTCTAAGCTCTTCAAGGGCGTCGAGGTCATAACTTAAATAAACCAAGTTATGGTTGACGGAAGTATGCCACGAGGTTGGAAGCTAGAACTCGACCGGCTAGACTGCTTCACAACCATAAACCAAAGAGAAAGGGGTTTGTCTTGTGGACGTGCGGGGCGTCGTGCGATTTGCCCACAGGACCGAAGGGAGTTCTTCGACCCACTTTCCCTTTGCATCTTTTAACCTTTTCTTGATCGAAGCAATAATGGTCTTATTGCTGGACTCTGCAAGTCTATTTGCCTGGGGATATCTAGGTGTCGAGGTCGTTAGCTTGATGTTGCGGTCTTCACAGAACTGTCGAGTTCTGTTGCTTATGAACTGGGATCCATTGTCGCAGATTCGGACGGAATCCCAAACCTGCATAGGATGTTAGTCTGGATAAAAGAGACGACTTCCTTGTCTCGAACTCGGGAAAAAGCAGCCGCTTCTACCTACTTAGAAAAATAATCTGTAAGTACAAGAAGGAATACCTTTTGCCCTGGGGCAGGTGGTAGCTTGCCGACAATATCCATCCCCCATCTCATGAAGGGCCATGGGATAAGTGTCGAATGTAAAGGTTCAGAAGGTTTATAGGACGTACCTGAATGTCGTTGACAGGGATCACAGTTCTGGACATAGATGTTGGCGTCTTGTCGCAGTGTTGGCTAAAAATATCCTTGTCGAGAGATACGATTAGCCAAACTGCGACCTCCTGAGTGATTGCCACACTCTCCATCGTGCATCTCTTGAAAGATCTTCTGAACTTGACTTTTGCTGATGACGCATCTCAGGTTTAAGCCTGTCGATGATCGTCGATAGAGCCTATCTTCGATCATGACATACCTGGATGCTTTGAACCTGATCTTCCGAGCTTCCATCTTATCTTCTGGGATCTGGTCGTGCATAAGGAAATTTCGGATGTCGCACGACCAGTCATCTTCTTGGTCTTCGATCTGGACGACATCGTTACTTTCGATGGACGACGTCGTCAGATGGATCATGGGAATGCAATCGAATATTGGTTCGATCAAAGCAGACCCAAGGTTTGCTAAAGTGTCGACTTGAGTGTTCTGGTCTCTTGGAATCTGTTCAATAGAAAAAGATTTAAACTTTTCGGATTTTCTTTGGCTACCTTTAGGTACGCTGTCATCTTTGAATATTTGGCTACGAATTCTCCATTGATCTGGTTCACGACCAGAAGAGAATCGCTTTTGACATGTAGCGCGGATGCCCCCGAGTCGTGGGCCATATTCATTCCCACGATCAGGGCTTCATACTCGGCTTCGTTGTTGGTGGTTTTGAAGTTGCATCGCACGGACTACACCATCTTGCCCCCTGTGGGGACTTTAAGACGATGCCTAGTCCAGAACCTCTAACGTTAGACGACCCGTCGATATGTAGAGTCCATGGCACATCGTCGTGAGTCGCTACAATAGATACTTCGAGCTCAACTTCTTTTTCCAGCTGAGGACTAAAGTCGGCGATGAAATCTGCCAGTGCTTGCGATTTGATTGTTGTTGTTTGGGCAAAAAATCACGTCGTACGACCATTTCCAGAGCAGGTAAGACGCACGTTACAATCCAAATCTTGTATTAAGATAAGGTCTCGACAAGAACCCAGAAAACATCCGTCGTCTCGCGCAAAAGGTAAGTCGTACGTCTCCCATGACGCACGACCATAACATCGCCCGTCCCGTACGACCATCGCGTAAGATCATTGCACCTTCGACCAAAGATAACGTTAACCTTGACTGTTACGTTTGTTAAGTGTTTAATGCAGGAGTCAAAGTCATTAAAGAGCAACGGATATAACCGACGCAACCATCAACGATCGATAGCCGTAACGGAGAAAGATCATTATGGATAATCACTCCGGCGACCGTTTCCAGCCGTTGTAGCCGTTGATCAAATCATTAATGGAGCTAATTAATGGCACGAAGACTATAAAAGACAAGCTAAAGCATCATTTCAGAGAACATCAATTGACATCCAGTATACATCAGCGAACATCACAAAACAGCAGAGAAAACCATCCAAACTCATAAGAAAGAACATTCAAACTCTGGAGATCAAGTATTGAAAGCCAGAACCCTACTGCAAACTCAAGAACACTCGAAGGAAAGCTCAAGTATCGCTCTCGACGCACGACAACAACCCTCGACCAGAAGTTCACACTTTGTATTCACACACGA
The DNA here is from genome assembly GCA_033807775.1 of Saussurea involucrata. Lineage (NCBI taxonomy): Eukaryota > Viridiplantae > Streptophyta > Magnoliopsida > Asterales > Asteraceae > Saussurea > Saussurea involucrata. The sequence continues at coordinate 104,428,065 of CM066314.1, read as the reverse complement.
CAAACACCTGTTTTTACATTCAAACACTTGTACTTTACATTTCAAAGTATTTCCTTCATTTGTATTGTAATCATCGTACGACCGACGCCAGTACCAAGGACGTCGCCCCTGATTTGCGACCATAGTACAGCGACGACACCCCTTGTCGTCCGCAGGTTTTTTCCTCGATTGAGGTTTTTCCTGCTTCATCAAATCCCTTGTCTCGTTTATTTTTTCCCTCATCGCACGTCTCGTCGAAAGATCCTTTCTTTAGTTGATTAAGTCCACATCGACCTTAAGTTGTCCCTTTGGTGCGATTTTTGGCATTAACAGTTTGGCGCCATCCGTGGGACCTCATCTAGAGAAAATCCTCGACGAACGTGCATTCTACTAACGGTTTCTTGGAGTTTTCCTCTGTTTTCTATTGCAGGAAAAATGGCAACCCCTGGAAATCCACATCAAGCCGTTGCTCAGATGTATCAGGAGCTCGAAGTCGCCAGGAATTAGCTCAATGCAATGGTGGAGCAGAATCGCAGAGCATCTGAGGAGATTGCACAATTGAGAAATCCTTTCGGACCTCATAATGGTCCTAGGCCGTTCGTGCAGAATCCAGTTCCGGGATCATTCAATCAGAATGGTCCTAGACCATTTGTTCAGAATCCAGATACAGGACCAGATCCTTTCGCGCATAATCAGCATCCAGGTCCGTTTACGCAGAATCAGCAACCAGGGCCGTTCAACCCAAATCCCCAGTTCGGACCAATTCCCCCTCAGCATCTCAGGCCACAACCCATGAATAATGGGTCACAACCATTACAAGGGTCGCAGCCTTTCCAGCAAGGATCCCAGCCGTTCCAGAATGGATCACAGCAATATAATCATGGGTCGCAGCCATATTTTGTCCCGTTCAATGGAGACACCAATGGCTCGTCGCATGACAATGGCATCAGCTCAGGAGTTAACCCTCAAGCAGGGGCAGCCGTCGGTCAGAATGACCCCGTTGCTCAACGTTTGAAGATGCTGGAAGATCAGAATGAGCGCGTCCTGTCCTTGCTCGCCAAATTACCTGGGGCAGCCGAGCCAGTCGACGTCGAGCCTCGATCCGGCTTTCAGGCGTCGCCTTTTATCGACGAGATTGCAACTGTCGAGTTCCCAAAGAATATAACATCCCCGCTTTCACTCCTAAGTATTATGGTGTGACCGATCTAACCGAGCACGTCGCACAATATAAGCAGCTTATGTGGACGATCTCAATTCCATTTATGTATCAGGAAGTATGCATGTGTAAGAGCTTCGGTGCAACTCTCACTGGTCCAGCTCTCCAATGGTTGATCAATCTCAAACCCAAGCCTATCGGGTCGTTCGCCGAGTTGGTCAATCAATTCTCCCAGCAATTCGCCAGCAGTCGTAAGATAGAGAAGCAGACTAGCGACCTGTATTACGTCGTGCAGAAAGCCAGCGAGTCTATTCAAAGTTATTTCAATAGAATCAATGCTGAAATGATCAGTATCCGCAATTGTGACATCAAGACCGCGATCGAAGCTTACAAGCGTGGTCTGGACGATAGTTCGGGTCTGTACACCGACCTGACTAAATATCCCCCAAAGAATTTCGAAGACGTCCATGCTCGAACTTTAGCATATATGAGGGTCGAGGATGACGCAGCATTTCGTCGCAAGCACACTGACGACAAGAAGTCGTTAGGCGTCAGAAAACCGGAATTCAAGGCCAAAGCTGTTTCCAGAATCGAACCCGCGCGCCAAATTTCAAATGTTTGTTTCAAGACGAAAGCAGAGGCCAAGACCGCGGCTAAATTTCCTCGATACCCCAAGATATCCTCTTACGGATTCAAAGGGTCCGCAAAAGACTTAGTCAAAGCTCTTAAGTCCGTCCAAGCGACCATTCGATGGCCAAAGAAATCCGACCTGGATGGTGATAAGAAAGATAAATCAAAGTGGTGCGACTTCCACGTCGATCATGGTCACGCGACAGATGATTGCATCGCGCTGGAGAAGGAGCTAGCATATCACTTCCCAAAAGGAAATCTCAAAGATATCATCCATGATGACGCTACTCCAGCTAGTAACCATCGACCGTCGACCCCCGAGCATACAAAAGTCGTCAATTGCATCACCGGTGGTTCAGACATGTATGGTCTGACATACTCCACAGTCAGGTGCCTTTGACAGGTTCGTTCTTCTAAAATTATATCTTTTCCACAGGAATAAGTCTACTATGGTGCCCTGTCGCACGACAATATCTCATCAGATTGCAGTGTCATCCAGTCATTTAAAACCTATCTTTCCTTTTAAAAAGAATAAGATAATAAATGACAGGGGCAATATCCTACTAAAAAGAGAATCTAACGGTATGTTCCTAAATCTTTTTCATGCGATTTTTTCTCACAACTGACTTAAGCATCGGAGGGTCGTTGGTTAGCCAACAACCAACCCTTAACATCGTTTTACCGCAGAATCGCACGACATCTTATCGCAGGATCGCACGACAATAGTCATTAAGTCTACAATATGACTTTAAATTCATAAGGTCGCACGATATAAACGACCAAATCTATGATTTGATCATCCTTTACAGGGACATACGATTCAAATTAATCACACAACTTAGTCGTACGATTGCGAGGTCTAACGACCTCATGATCTAAGCCTCTTAACTTGGAAAAATTTCATACTCCGAATGTATGCTTTAGTCGCATGAGCTTATGTTTATACACACGATTTAAAAGTCTTATGGCTTACGTACCAGTTATTGTGTTACAATGAATGCCTTAGTCGCATGATTCCCAGATTCAATTTCATAATTGATATGGTATTTGTTTACCAAATATATAAAACGCAAGTTCAAACAAAAGTTCAAAGTTTCATTTACAAAACTGTCGGTTATATTCAAAAGAACTCGACTACCGACGGTCGAGTATACAAAGTTAAAATGGTTCGACCACCAATGGTCGAGACATGAAAAGACATAGCATTTCCTAAACCTAGATAAAAGCGTCGATGGCAAGCTCTGCCCAAAAGTCTCGACCTTCGAAGCCCTGCCAATCCCGAAGAACTGATGCAAGGATCAAACGAGTATATTAGGAGTGGTCTTCCAACTCCTTACGCGTCGACATTCTGAGAATATGGCTCTAAAGATTAATGTTAAGGTTGGAGGAAGGAATATATCCTCTCAACGATCGACCTCCACTCCAGCGTTTCCTCTACCTTCACATATTCAATGAGAGGAAACAGAAGCATCTACAAATTACAAAAGAAACATACTAAATGCTCAGCGAAAGAACTTCGATAACACAAGTTTTGAAAGAAAAACTTACAAAGAACGCCAGTTCGGCTAAACACAGTCCAATCTCTTCAACAGAGATTCTTCGGAAACGCTCCTTGAAAGATAAGAGCTGATATTTCCCCAAATGCGGAACTGACTCTGCCCTGACGAGGACATAGTCAATCAGGAGGGTTGACGACAACGCAAAGTTGTTCGTCGCCATAAACTCTCCCTCATTCTCTCCCGTCTTTACACCCTTGCCCCTGGCGGCTGACAAAAGGGTCGACGAGGATGTAGAGAACATCGTCGCCAGTTGCGCAGTATGAAACATCCTCGCCAGTTGCGCAGTATGAAACACCGTCGCCAATTGCGCAGTATGAAACATCATCGCCAGTTGCGCAGTGTGAGACATCGTCGCCAGTTGTGCAGTATCAACAGATCCAATCCAATCACTGTCCGTATCCAGCACATACCTCGTCTTTCATTTGCGATCATCGACAGCAGCGTTCAAAACTAAGGTACAATCACCCTTAAGTCCGGAAAATAAACTATAACGACGATATTGATCGGTCGCGACTTTATACGCCACTCCCAGTTTGAGGTAAGTCGCTCGATGATCAGGATAACTCGCCAGAACTGGGGCATCGGTTGCCGCGGTGAAAGAACGAATTCACGCATGAACACTTCGACCAAAGGCGAATACGGCCAGTGGAAGCCCATCTTAAACAGGTACTCATATATCACGACATATCCATCAGGACACATCTCCGGTCGAACCTCGCCAACCTTGCTTATGGTAATACACACGAGAATCCTCGCTAGACTTCCAAAGTCGTCAAAATCTTTTTCATTTCTAATATCACCTCTGGGCTCCGTCGACATTCAGCTGGTAAGCACGATCGTATGTCAGCATGACGTCACGACCTTGTTCCCCTTTTTAACTTCTCGTTCAGTTAGTTCCACGACAACCAGGTAAGTCTCTCAACCCAGGTCACAAGTCTAAGCGTTCGACAAGCAAAATTTAAAACTCGAATTTGCCGTCCTTCTTTCAAATTTTGGGGGCAAACTGTTTGGGCAAAAAATCACGTCGTACGACCACGACCAGAGTAGGTAAGACGCACGTTACAGTCCAAATCTTGTATTAAGATAAGGTCTCGACAAGAACCCAGAAAACATCCGTCGTCTCCCGCAAAAGGTAATTCGTACGTCTCCCATGACGCACGACCATAACATCGCCCGTCCCGTACGACCATCGCGTAAGATCATTGCACCTTCGACCAAGGCTAACGTTAACCTTGACTGTTACGTTTGTTAAGTATTTAATGCATGAGTCAACGTCATTAAAGAGCAACGGATATAACCGACGCAACCATCAACGATCGATAGCCGTAACGGACAAAGATCATTATGGATAATCACTCCGGCGACCGTTTCCAGTCGTTGTAGCCGTTGATCAAATCATTAATGGGGCTAATTAATGGCACGAAGACTATAAAAGACAAGCTAAAGCCTCATTTCATAGAACATCAATTGACATCTAGTATACATCAGCGAACATCACAAAACAGCAGAGAAAACCATCCAAACTCATAAGAAAGAACATTCAAACTCTGGAGATCAAGTATTAAAAGCCAGAACCCTACTGCAAACTCAAGAACACTCGAGGGAAAGCTCAAGTATCGCTCTCGACGCACGACAACAGCCCTCGACTAGAAGTTCACACTTTGTATTCACACACGACAAACACCTGTTTTTACATTCAAAAACTTGTACTTTATATTTCGAAGTATTTCCTTCATTTGTATTGTAATCATCGTACGACCGACACCAGTACCAAGGATGTCGCCCTTGATTGGCGACCATAGTACAGCGACGACACCCCTTGTCGTCCACAGGTTTTTTCCTCGATTGAGGTTTTCCTGCGTCATCAAATCGCTTGTCTCGTCTATTTTTTCCCTCGTCGCACGTCTCGTCGAAAGATCCTTTCTTTAGTTGATTAAGTCCACATCGACCTTAAGTTGTCCCTTTGGTGCGATTTTTGGCATTAACAGCTGTCATGGGCTTAAAATCGATGTCGTAACCAGTGAGATATATGCTCCATTTCGCCAATCGACCTGTCAACTCAGGTTTCCTCAAGACAGACTTAAGAGGAAAGTTAGTTACGACAGTAATAGGATGTGATTCAAAATAGTGACGCAGTTTCTTTGCAGCTATAACAAGCGACAGGAGTAGTTTTTCCATAGAGGAGTACCTTGTTTCAGCGTCCAAAAGAGATTTACTTACATAGTAGATCGGCAGTTGTTGATTTTCATTTTCTCTTGTCAGGACGGCACTTACTGCATTTGGACTGACAGCTAGATATAGCTGCAAGACCTCATGATCGTGAGGCTTTAATAACAAAGGAGGTGACGTCATGTACTCCTTTAGTTTTTGCAATGCTTGCTCATGATCGTCGGTCTAGTTGAAGCCTTTATTTTTCCTAAGAACATTGTAAAATAGATGACATCTAATTGACGATCGAGAGATAAACCTGTTTAAAGCTTCCACCCGACCAGTGAGCCTTTGAACCTCTTTGAAATTTCTTGGAAATTTGATCTCGTTGATAGCTTTGATCTGGTCGGGATTGGCCTCGATTCCTCGACGAGTGACCATATAGCCCAGGAATTTCCCGACACTGACACCAAAGGAACACTTCGTCGGGTTGAGCTTCATGTTATACTTCCGATAGATGTCGAACGACTGCCTCAAATACTTGACGTGGTCGACTGCTTGCTTCGACTTGACTAGCATGTCGTCGATGTACACTTCTGTCGTGTCGCCAAGATGGTCTTTGAACATCTTATTCACCAGGCGCTGGTAGGTAGAACCTGCATTTTTTAAACCGAACGGCATAACTTTATAACAATAAATACCTCGATCTGTCATGAACGCAGTTTTCTCCTGGTCCTCGACGTGCATCAGGATCTGATTGTATCCAGAATAAGCATCCATGAACGTCAATAGTTCATGTCCTGCTGTCGCGTCGACCATTGCATCGATATAGGGCAATGGAAAAGGATCTTTTAGACAAGCTTTGTTGAGATCTGTGAAATCGATATAGACCCTCCATTTGCCATTTTTCTTCGCCACGACCACGACATTAGCAAGCCAGTCGGGGTACTTTACTTCTCGAATCTTTCCTGTTTTGAGGAGATTGTCGACCTCGTCATTTATTACCTTATTCCTTTCAGGAGAAAAATTTCAGCGCTTTTGTTTGATAGGCTTAAATGACGGGTCGACATTGAGCTTATGGGAAATGACGCCAAGGTCTATGCCGACCATGTCTTCGTGCGACCAGACAAAACAATCGGCATGTTCCTGCAAGAAAGATATTAGCTTGTCTTTAAGGAAGGGGTCGAGAGACGAACCTGCAAAGACTTTTTGGTCAGGCTTTCTCTGGTCCAGGATGACTTCCTCCAGGAGATAGTCGCCGGCTGTCCCAAGAGCATCCTGGGCATGTAGCAGTCGCGGGCAACTTTTGGCTCACTTTTGATCTCTTGGACTCCCCACATCGTAGGGAACTTCATGGTCTGATGATACGTCGAGGGAACGGCTTTCATGTCATGGATCCATGGTCGACCTAAGATGATGTTATAGGCTGACGCACAGTCGATGACGTTGAACTTGGTGTGCCTGTTGATTCCTCCGGCATTGACAGGCAAAGTGATCTCTCTAAAGGTACTCATCGTGTCTCCATTGAAACCGACCAAGGTTGTCGAGCGTCGGGTGATTTCCGATTGATCGATTCCCATGGCCTTGATGGTATCAAGGAAGATGACATTCGCTGAACTGCCTCCGTCGACCAAGACTCATCGGGTTAAACAATTACCAATCGTGAGTTGAATGATCAACCCATCATGATGCTTCTGATATGAGTCGCCGAGGTCGTCTTGGTCAAAGGTGATCTTCATGGCTTCCAGCTCCAGACCTTCTTTGGGTCTTGATGAACGAGGGGTAGGTCGATCGTCAGGTGCCTGGCTGGCATGATGTTTGGATGCGGAATACGTCAGACCACACACGTCAGGCCCACCAGTAATGCAGTTGACGACCTTTGCATGATCGGGAGTCGGGGGTCGAGCGTCGTTAGCTGGAGTAACGACGTCGTCGATGATACTCTTGAGATTGCCCTTCGGGACGTGATATGCCAGCTCCTTCTTGAGAGCTATGCAGTCGTCCGTTGTGTGACCGTGGTCGACGTGGAAGTCGCACCACTTTGATTTATCCTTCTTACTGTCGTCTTTGTCGGACTTCTTCGGCCACCGGATGGTCGCCTGGACGGTCTTTAGAGCATCGACCAAGTCCTTAGTGGTCCCTGTTTAGGCAAAATGTCACCAGTCTCGACCACGACCAAACCGTAGAAAGCATTTATTACACTTTTTTCATAATAAGATAAAGTCACAAAACATTTTTATCGACTGTCCGAAGTTTAAAGCAAAACTTACTCTCGACCTCGACCGTCGTATAGAACCACACGACCTCGACCGACTAACATTCGATGTTACAGTTTTGTTTTCAGTGTTTAAATGCAGGAATCAATGTTATTGATGAACAACAGTCATAACCGACAGAAGCAATTACGAGCATTGAATTTAGCAACAGTTACGACCGTTACCAAGGGTCTTTATGGAGTCATTCAAGGCGCCCGAAGACTATAAAAGCAAAGGCTAGAACATCATTTCACATATCTGAGATATCTGGAATCAGATGAAAACATCTGAACTCCGAAAAACATCTGAAGCAAGGAATTCTCTCTCAAAAGATCGCTCACGACGCACGACATACACACACGACACATAGTTTTTACACACGACGCACCAATTTTTACATTCGATACAACTGTTTCACTTTACATTCGAAGTCTTTTTCTCATTTGTATTGTAATCATTGTACTCTCGACATCTGATACACAAGGACATCGCCCCTGATTGGCGACCATAGTGCAGCGACGACCTCAGTAGTCGTCCATGGGTTTTTTCCTCGTTGAGGTTTTTCCCGCGTCACCAAAATCTTTGTCTCATTTACGTTTTCTGTCTTTGTTGCACGGTTTGTAGCAAGATCCCCATTCTTTAGTTGTTAATCTCCACAATCAACCTTAAGTTATCCTTCTGGACGATTTTTGGCATTAACAGTTTGGCGCCATCCGTGGGACGTCATCTAGAAAAAATCGTCGACAAACGTGTGTTTTTAACGATTTCTTGGAGTCCCTCTTTTCTGTTTCAGCAAGATGGCAGGTGATGGAATCCCAGAGCAAATCATTGCCCAGAGGCATGGGGAGCTTAAGAATGAACAAAATGCTCCTGAAGCAGTCGACGACTATCGCCTGGAGGAAGTCGTCCTGGACCAGAGCAAGCCTGACCAGAAAGTCTTTGTAGGATCGTCCCTCGATCCCTGCCTTAAGGAAAAGCTAATATCTTTTTTGTAGGAACATGCCGATTGTTTTGCCTGGTCGCACGAAGACATGGTCGGCATAGACCCTAGCGTCATTTCCCATAAGCTCAATATCGATCCATCATTTAAGCCAATCAAGCAAAAGCGACGAAAATTTTCTCCTGAAAGGAATAAGGTGATAAATGACGAGGTCGATAACCTCCTCAAGACAGGGAAAATTCGAGAAGTAAAGTACCCCGACTGGCTTGCTAATGTCGTGGTCGTGGCGAAGAAAAAAATGGCAAGTGGAGGGTCTGTATCGATTTTACAGATCTCAACAAAGCTTGCCCAAAAGATCCATTCCTGGTGCCACATATCGATGCCATGGTCGACGCGACAGCGGGACATGAACTATTGACGTTCATGGATGCTTATTCTGGGTATAATCAGATCCTGATGCACGTCGAGGACCAAGAAAAAACTGCATTCATGACAGATCGAGGTATTTACTGTTATAATGTTATGCCTTTCGGGTTGAAAAATGCAGGTTCTACCTACCAGCGCCTAGTGAATAAGATGTTCAAAGATCATCTTGGCGACACGATGGAAGTTTATATCGACGACATGCTCGTCAAGTCAAATCAAGCAATCGACCACGTCGAGCATTTAAGGCAGTCGTTTGACATCCTTCGGAAGTATATCATGAAGCTCAACCCGATGAAGTGTTCCTTTGGTATCAGTGTTGGGAAATTTTTGGGATATATGGTCACTCGACGAGGAATCGAAGTTAACCCCGACCAGATCAAAGCTATCATCGAGATCAAATCTCCTAGAAATTTCAAAGAGGTCCAAAGACTCACTGGTCGGGTGGCAGCTCTGTAGAAACCAGGATTCAATCTTACAATCAATTAAGAACAATCAAACAGTAAGTGATAGAGAATTGGATCCAAAAGTATTGTATTCAATCATGAACAGATTACAAATCTAGAGATAGAATTTCTCAAAGATTACAAAAGTGAATACAAAGATATGCGAGAAAGTTATGCCAAAGATTAGTTAGCTTACAGTTGCTAACTCCTATATATACTGTAAGGAAATGCTAAAGCTATAGTACATATACATGAAATTCTAATAGAAATATTACACGTGTCCTATTTAACTAACAGAATACAAAGGAAAATATCCTGTCATAAGTTCTGAACATGTTGTTCAGAACTTCTGAACAATCTTCTGACTAAGCATTTCAGAACTTCCTTTAAAGTTCTTGGACTTTTTCAACTTCACCTTCAGAAGTTCTGAGTCTCCTACTCAGAACTCTGATCCTTCTGTTCAGGCTTTCATACTTGTAATCTTTTCGAGACTTCTCAGCCAAAGCTTCTGAGTCTTCTTACTCAGAACTCTGAGTCTTCTATCCAGAACCAATACTTCTAACTTTTGACAAAACTTCAGATCTAACAATCTCCCCCTTTTTGTCAAACAGTCATGTACTTATCAACATTGAACTCTTTCAAAGCAGGTACAATCTTTAAAAGAATTACATTTCTCAGATTAAGCCTTCTTTCAATCTTTTCTATGATCTCTTGTATTTCTTCAACTTGAGATCCTCTTGTTAGCTTTTTCTCCAAGCTATGTTTGATGAATCTCAGAGTTCCAGAACAATATTTTGCCACTTCATCTAGTCTGAAGAAAATCTTCTCTTTTCTGTCATTTCTCAAGAAAACTCCCAACTCTGGATATCTTACAACACTTCCACTCTTCAGAAGATTCAACTGTTCATGACCATTGTTTGGCTTTGAAAGATATACACATAGTCTTTGTATATACAGAGCAGTTTGAAAATCTGTATATGCATACCATCTCAGAATGTAAAACATAGCATCTCTTACTACAGCCAATGCTCCTCTCTCCTTCTTATGTTTACTACAGTCTTTATTTGACAAAAGACTATACAGCCTGTAGAAATCTGTTACTGACATCTTGTCAAAATCTGCCTCAGTAAAGTAGTAGACTTTTCCATCTTCTCTCAATACTTCAAATGAATAATATTCATGTTTTCTAAACTTCTTAACACTCAATTCTCTTATTCCAGTGATTAAGAAATCTGAGTACACTGCTTCTTTTGGTTTTTCTAAGTATCTTGCCATCTCTGCACGAAGCCATTTATGTACATCTATTCTGTCATGATACACACTTAGAAAGTTTACTTCTTTTGGTTTAAAGAAGTTAGGAAGAGCATACTCCAGAAAGTAACCATTAACATCAACAGGTATTTCTTCTTCATTAGCCTCAGACTTTTCTAGCTGATCTGCATCTTTTATTTTAACATCTTGTGAAGACATATCTGGAATATCTTCTTCAATCTCTTCTGAATAAACTCCATTTACCTCATACTCAACAGGGAATACAAAGTCTTTATGTAAAAGTTTCTTTGGGTTTTCTTCTAAGAGCATCCATTCACTGCAGTCTTTGATTCTTGTTCTGAGATCCAACCTCTCTTTGATATGCATTTTGCATTTTTGTTTCAGAACATCTTTCTCACCCTCAGCATTTACAGCCATTTCTAGTAACAAGTACTGTAAAGTAGCATTACTGTACTTCACCAGATCATTTAATCTGAAAAACATTCTTACTCCAGAGACTATATACGCAAAACCATCATTTTCAACTCCTTCAGTAATGAATCCACGACCTCCAATTTCATGAATAGGCTTTTTGATTGGTTTGCTCAAGTTACATTTCTCTTTTCCTGCTTCAATTGCCAACTGGAAATCATAGAAGTACATATTTCTGACATAAATCCCCAGAATTCTTCTGCATTCAAGTTCTATCCAAGATTCTTCAGTACTAGCAAAGAACTTTACCAGAAACAATTGATCTTTCAAAAACAACTTGTGAAAGTCAAAACTTGTCATGCTAACCTTCAGATTTCCTTCCTTCTGAACTATCAAACTTACATACTTTAGCCCATCAAACTCATCAGTCTGAAACTCTAGTACCTTCACAATTGCTTTCTGAACATGTAGTCTTTCATCAGGTTTTCTGAATCTGTTAGAAGCTTCCACATAAATCATGTGAATTCTTTCATCCAAGAACCCATCAATAAAGTTCTCAATTATTACTGAGTCATCTTCTTCGCAGTAGATATTCTCATATGTTTCTTCTGGAAATATGTAACGTCCCGAAAATTACAAGGAATTTAAAATTTTTAAAACAATTTATTTCATTATAATCAATCCAAGAGTTAACGAATCTCGTTACAATAAGAATAAACATCGTTATTTAAAATCGTCAACAAAGTTTAAGCAGCGGAAAAGTATATAAATCAATCCCCATTTATTAAAATCAAATTAAACTATCTTCGCATTGCGCCCGTGTGTACCGTCACGCCCGACTGCTACTCGCACCTGAAATTATAAGAATTTGGGAAGGGGTAAGCACGAAGCTTAGTGAATTCCATCCCATGCGCAGATAGGAATTATATACACATCACCCCTATCCGCACATAAGCAACAACACCACAGTTACATAAAACGAGTAAACATCTACAAGTAATTATGTATCCAACACCTCGGTCCCACCGAGCCCTCGGTCCCACCGAGTTGTAATGTAACACACTCGTCACACCGAGTTCCCACAACGTTTCTTTTCACTTCCTCGGTCCCACCGAGCCCTCGGTCCCACCGAGTTGTAATGTAACACACTTATACTAAGCATTTAAACCAATCAAATATTACACACCACAAACAACTAGTTCACACCACAAAGACAGTAGTACATACAAACTACTATGACATGCATACAACCCCTAACTACACAGTGAGAGAACTCACCTTAAAGCAACGCGAGTATCCGCAACCGCAATCACAAGCCGGCCAACTTCACTCACTTTCTCCCACCTAATTACGTGTTAACAAATGTCAAAGTGACGCCCCAACCCAAAACCACGACTACTAAAATATAACATACACATTCCAGCTTTTACTCTAAAAACACAGGTCTGTTCGGGACCTGTTTAACCCCTTATAAACTGATTAAACCAGAAATATTTTTCCATAAACACAAAGTCCCATGTCTTAGGGTTCCATGGACATATCTCACGCGCTCTAACGATTTTTCTACAATTTATTATGGATTTTACAAAACCAATCTTCTGCACAGCGGAAAACAGTACCTTTCAGTACAAAACAGCAGTTTGACACTAGCTATGTTCCGAACTGGTTTTTCCGAAAAACATAAGAAACTTACTAGACTCAAAATGGGAGATTTTGGCACTGGTTTCACCCCAATACGACGTTCCTATAAAACGTTATGGCTTTCCCAAAACAGTGGCAGAAACTGTGACTTTTAAAACGGAACGCGAACTGACAAATCCGGACCTGCTGTATAAACAGCCAATTTACGCCTAGCTAGAGGCCGAACCGGACTTCCGCTAAAACACAAAAAGTGTGCCCGGCACAGAATGTGAACCGTGGGCACCGGATTCGCCTCAATTCGAGATACGACGGAAAAGTTATGGCAGTCGCAAAACAGTGGCAGACAAACGTTTTCACATGAAATGACAAATATTGTTTATAAACCCATTAAGACATAGCTTAACCCAAACAGACCCGAACAGCCTACAAGCTTACTGGAAAGGGCTGTGCTACGCTGGACAACCACCGAGCACCACCCACTTCCGCCTCCGGCAGCGGTGATGGTTGGCGGCGGCGACGAGGGTTATTGATAAATCCCAAATCTCTAGCAATAAGATATGAATGTAGTGAGAGAGAATCTAGAGAGCAAATATGTCATCCATGTATTGAGCTCAAAGGATTACAAAAGGTTTCTAAAAGATTACAAAAGCTTTCTAAAGTGTTTTGAAGTGTTACTAACAAATGGTCTAGACAAGCCTATTTATACCCATAACATACAAGGTATAAAGGCATTCACAATACTGTATAGACTCATACAGTACATTGACTTTACAGTAAATCTTGAATACTATAATGCTCTAACAATCTCCCCCTTTGGATTCAAGATTTAAAAAAATAACAGCAGTCTTCAGCTCTTTGTAAAGTCAATCTTCTCAAACAGACACTTTATCAAACTATCTTCAAGTAGCTTTATCTCCACTAGTTCACGGTGAACTATATGCTTTGACACTCTTTAAGAACTCAGCTTTGAAGAATCTTCAGACAAACATGAAAAATCATTGTCTTTTTCTTTGAAAAGTCAATCTTCTTCAATAAAATCTTCAACAGATTGTCTTCAAGTCTTGAACATGAAATTCCGATCTTTGTATAAAACCATCAATTCGGAACAAGATAAATCAGAAACGATTAGAGTTTGGATCAGAAAGATGTGAAACCATCCACATTGTTGAACTTTTAGGTGTAAGCGCATTCCGATAACCACTCAGAACTAAGATAACCAAATTCAGCAACATTTGGACTTCACATGATCCTTCTCCCCAATCTTCAGTCTTTGTTCACGAATCTTTGACTTGAAATATCTTTGATTTGAAAGCTCTTTGACATGAAATTGAAATTAAACTTTTCTCCCCCTTTTTCGATGACGGTGAGCATCGAAAACCATTTTCAATTTCAGTCGTGTCTTTGAGTATTGCTAACAATCTCCTCCTTACAGAATAACCTTGCTCCCCCTCAAAATAAGAATTCTGGAGCAATTTATTTTCTCCCCCTGAAAGTATGCATATATTTCAATAACGTACAGTATTTGAAATTGTAGCACAAATTTTAAAACAAATTTACACAAGGAAAATAAAATTCATTGAATTTCATTTTATAACTACTAACATTTGATCATTTGAATGCTTTACAAAAGAAATTCAACTTAATAAAATTTAACAGATTTTTCAATCAAATGAAATCAAATGCATGTGTTTGGATTCAAGAACAAGTCATCATTGTATATCAAGTTAAAAAATGTTCAGTTTCAACCCCTTTATTAAATCTATTTGGTGTGCTAACATGCGAAATATGATTAGCATCAAGCGTATGCAATTCTTAAACATATAAGAATACTTTGCTCTACTCACACTATGTGTCCAAAATCATAATTTCATAAATTTACGGGTTTATCGCGACTTTGTATTTTCCCAAGTTTCAAGAGATGTGTGCTCATTGGCATCTTTTGATTTTGTGCACATTGACATCTTTTGATTTTGTGCTCATTGGCATCTTTTGATCAAAAAGTTTAGTAAGAATAAGATACACCGTTAGACATGACTTTCTATCTGGTTCTATAGCAGGATTTGGGTCAGCAGATCCCAGACCAGTTGGCCTTAGGTGCTAGGTGACGAGCACCCCTTAGAACTTAATTTCCCAAACCAGAAAGGCCACATCGATATATCTTAAACCCATTTGTACCAGTAGAACATGGCTTTCTATCTGGTTCTATTGCAGGATTTGGGTCAGCCGATCCTAGACCAGTTGATCTTAGGGACTAGGTGTCGAGCACCCCTTAGGACTTACTCTCCCAAACCAGAAAGGCCACAGGCACAAACTTTCAAACTAAATGATAGTGCAACAATTTTATCTCAATCACTTGGTTCTAAAACATAGTGCTTCTCCCATATTTTCATTTCCATCCGTCATTCTGACATATAGGCTTTTTGAGCATTATATTCTATATACGTCCAGATTCACATAACTTTGAGCATTCAGCATAATTTCATTCATGTTTTGCTGACCTTTCGATTTATTTCAGAGGTGAAAGTTGAAGCAAATCTAACTCAGATAGTACAAAGTTTCTTGTAAAATCATCTTTTAGCACACATTTAATTCATTGAATGAAAATTGAAAATTTCATCTTATTGAATTAAATTTGTAAAGTTTCAAGTTTTCAAATCAGTAGAAACAAATATAATCCAATGTTACCTTTTGCCACTTGTTCCTTGAAACAAAAATATATAGCAGTTAAGGATATTACCTGAGAAGTGTGAGTTCTAAACTGATTTGTTTAGAAGTCTTAGTCTTTAAAGTACGGGTCCTGAACTGAGTTGTTCAGAAGCCATAGTCTTTGAAGAACGGGTTTTGAACTGATTTGTCCAAAAGCCATGGCCGTTGAAGCACGGGTTTTGAACTGATATGTTCAAAAGCCAATTACATTTAAGCACGGGTCCTGAATTGATGTATTCAGAAACCATACATGATTTGTCTCCCCCTTAATGGTACAAATATTCTTCAAAGAAATACGCCGCTTCTCTTCTGTTTTCAGTCATGTGTGTGGTATGTATCTACAAATCAGTACAACACATGAAGAACCTGCAAAACAGATTAAGCAGATTTTGGTACCCAATGGCACTTGGGTCCTAGTGGGTTAGGTGTAGATTTCTTACAAGGAATACTGTAAGAACCATACCAATAAGAAGTATAATCTTTATGCACAAAATCATTTGATCCACAGTAAGAACAACAGATTTTCTTATGTGCCAACCTAATCAGATGATTTACAGAATGAATAGGATTAAGTTTAGCAGAAGATTTACCTTTTGGCGCATTGTTCTTCTTGGCATTTGATGTGAATACAGATGATTTTGGCACATCTTTCTTTGGAATTGTTGTGCCTTTGATTCTCCATTCCATCTTCACCCTCTTGAAGACTGGAACTTCTTCAGATTTGGAAGTATTAATTTTAGGCACCTTTGTTTTGTTATCTGATTTATCATACAGAGGATTATAGAAGAGATTTGTTGAACGAATCCGACCTTTTGAGAAATCTGTTGATCTATTAAATTGTTTAGAAGAAATGTTTTTAAAACTTGAACTTGAAGCAGTTTTAAAAGAGCATTCAGAATCATTTGAATCAACAAATGGAGTCTGAAAGATAGAATTATGACCGGTCTGCTTTGAGACATCAAATTTAAAAATGACGTCTTCAAGTTCTTTGACTTTGTTTATTAAAACATTTTTCTCTTTAGAAATTAGATCAAATTTCTTTTGGAGATCAGATTTGATCAACTGATCCTTCATAATATTAGCTGATAAACCAGAAAATCTTTTGGTAAGATTAAGAATCACATCTTCAAAATATACACGTTCTGATTCAAAATCTTTTTCCAAAAACATTCTTTTATCAGTAATCTCTTTGAAAATTTCCATATTTTTCTTTTTAAGGGTTTTACTTTCCTTTTCAAAGAGATTTTTCTTTTCCGTGAAATCTTTTCTTTCCTTTTCCAAAAGATTTTCTAATTCAGAGATTTTCACGGAAAGTTCAGAACTTTTAATCTCAAAAGATTTGCGTTCAGTTTCAAATTTAGCTCTTTCTTTTTCGAGCTTGTCTTTTTCTAAAAATAAAACTTTCTCAAAGTCTGAAACTTGTTTTGAAAGTTTTATACATTTCAGCTCAGTCTCTTTCTTTTCTTCAAAAACTTTCTTTTCTTCAAAAACTTTCTTTTCTTCAAAAGAAAAATTAGACAGTTTTCTCTTTAGATCGGCATTTTCACTGTCCAATATTTTCCCTATATCTTTAACTTCTTTTAATTGAGCATGTAACTTTAAGTTCCACTTCACTCTCTTTTCTTCTCTACTCTTCAAATCGGCATTTTCTTTTTGAAGAGTTGTTACTTTCTCTTGAAGATTCTCGATTTGATCGTGCAGACTTGAGTTGTCTTTCTTTGCTTCAAGATCTGCAATATAAACTTCAAGATCAGTTATTCTTTTAGTAAGTTTAGCATTTGAAGAAGAAATGTCTAAAATTTGTCTTTTCAGATCAACATTTTCTTCTTCCAATGCTTTATTTAAAATAGGAGTTGAAGAATTTTAAGCATTATCTTTAACAGGAGTTTCTGATATAGGAGATGTTTCTGATAAAATAACTTGTTGCAAAATTCCATTATTTGCCTTAGCTTTTTCAAGTGGCTTTGGAGGTGTTTTTGTTATTATGACTTGTTGCAACACTTCATTATTTGGTTTAACAGATACATGTGAATTAACAGATGTTTCTGTTATAATGACTTGTTGCAACTTTACATTTGGTTTAACAAAAACTTTTGCAATTGGAGGATTCTCCTTTTTCAGAGTTTGCTTCAAATCTTCACCACTGCTTTTAACAATAACTTGTTGTAAAACCATTTTGAATATTGCTAGAAATTGATCGTTCAGAAGATCAAGCAGACAGTGTATGAAAATACACAAAAAAATATATAAAAATTTTTCTTGAAAAGCTCTTACAGTGTATGAAATACACTATAGAAAAAATTTCGGGATAAAAAATTTTCTTGAAATATTTTTTTTTTTTTTTTTTAATTCACAAGAATTCGGATGAGTAAGGGTTCGAATTCAACGAATTCGGATGAAGAAGGGTTCGAATTCACTCAATTCGGACTTAACTTGGTTCGAATTTAATGAATTCGGATGCTTAAGGGTTCGAATTCAATGAATTCGGATGCTTAAGGGTTCGAATTCTATTGAATTCGGATGCTTAAGGGTTCGAATTCAATGAATTCGGATGCTTAAGGGTTCGAATTCTATGAATTCGGATGCTTAAGGGTTCGAATTCTATGAATTCGGATGCTTAAGGGTTCGAATTCTATGAATTCGGATGCTTAAGGGTTCGAATTCAACACATGGAAAATTTAATCAACTCAATTCGAATCTAACACAGTTCGAATTCTCCTCAATTCGAATCTAACACGGTTCGAATTCTCCTCAATTCGAATCTAGCACGGTTCGAATTCTCCTCAATTCGAATCTAGCTGGGTTCGAATTCAATCAATTCGAATCCTTCTTGAGTCGAATTCTACACTTGTATTTCCAAGAACACTCCGAATTCTTCTTTGAATGATTCGAATTCACCAAGAATGATCCGAATTCACCAAGAATGATCCGAATTCTGCACTTCGAACACGAAAATCACTAAATCAGCCATAACTTTTTCAATTCTTGATCAATTGTTATGAAATTTGCACAGATTTGTTCGAAATTTGATTCCACACACTTTCTTAGTTAATCACAAATCCTAATTCGATCAATTTAATCGAATTTTGATCCAAAAATAGTAGAAAAAGTTTTCGAACAAAAATGATATAAAATGATCAGATCTGCAAATTCTGTGCAGATTTTGGTGTTGATCCAAGAATTAAAGATGTTCAGGAATCAAATCCGAGTGCAATGATGTCAAGAATCAATCCAAAAGATCAAAAATTAAAGAAAAGATGAAATCTGGATGAATAGTAAATGAAGAAGGGTCAGAATTCTTGATGAACAGTGATGAATAGTGATGAACACCTAATCCGAATTCTTCAGCTTTAGTGTAAAAAATCTTCAATTTGGTCTTCGATCTGCTTGAATCTTCTGTTTAGCTCTGATACCAATTGATAAATCCCAAATCTCTAGCAATAATATATGAATGTAGTGAGAGAGAATCTAGAGAGCAAATATGTCATCCATGTATTGAGCTCAAAGGATTACAAAAGGTTTCTAAAAGATTACAAAAGCTTTCTAAAGTGTTTTGAAGTGTTACTAACAAATGGTCTAGACAAGCCTATTTATACCCATAACATACAAGGTATAAAGGCATTCACAATACTGTATAGACTCATACAGTACATTGACTTTACAGTAAATCTTGAATAGAATAATGCTCTAACAGTTACGGTAACACTCTCCGGCGAGACCTCCCAACGTCACCCACTCCCGACTCCCCCGCAACGACACACCCGCACATACCCACAAACCCACGCACCCACTGCCGCCACCACAGCGGCGAGCAGCGGCGGCCCCACCGCCGGCAGCCGTGGCTGCGGCGGTGGTGGTGGCGGTTTATGGCGGCTTATTGACAATTAAACAACGAGAGATTTCCGACATACCTCGACGAACGCTTTCTCGTCCTCTAAGCCGACTAACTCACCGGCGATCACCTTCCTCTTCCTCTCTCCTCGTCGCCGGCAGCAGACTCTCTCTCTCTCTCTCTCGGTTCCTTCTTCCTCTTCTCTCTCTTCGATCTCTCTCTCTCTCGGTTCCTTCTTCCGGCCGACAACCACACAAAACAAACAAGCAAAAGAAAAGGAGCCGTAGGGTTCCTTTTTGGTTTCTTTTCTTTGGTTTACTTCTCACGCCACCAACACAAATATCAACACAAGGGCTGCGTTTTTTTTTGCATGGGCCCAAATCCATGAAGGTTTTTGGCCCTTGACACAATTAGTCCCTCGACTACCAACCCTCTCGCAACAAACCAAAAATTCCGACACTTTAACGATTATACCCAACTCGACTAACCCCGATAACGGAAACCACAATAAATCAAACTTAAAAGAAAAGAATTAGTACTAATAAATTACATACCGGGACACGGGCTTTACAAAACTCCCCCACTTGGATTAGACTTCGTCCTCGAAGTCTAGACCGGCAAATAACTCGGAATAGTTCTCGTGCATCTCCGCTTCGGGTTCCCACGTTCACTCGAACCCCTTCGGTGCGGCCACTGGACTTTCCTCAACTAGAATCTAAATTTCTCACCCCGTCTAGAAATTCTCGAATACTTTTCTTACTAACAAAACTCCTTCAAGGACATTGAAATTATGATCGGAAGAACACTCCAACAACTGGATTCATTCCTTGTCAAACGACTTCGGTTGCCTCCCAACCTTAGATGTTCCATACATTCCGATTCAACTTTCAAGCTCTAACCATTCTAAAGGTGCTCACCAATATGCCTTATAGGATACTCAAATCCGATCATACTTACCAACAACTGTCGATTGACCTCCACGAGTTCAAAAAGGCTCCCAAAATTTATTTCACACGAATCGTCAAACCAGTAAACTTATAATCACCCACGAGGGTCATTCCACCATAACCATTCATCACATTTAAGCATCTCAGGGTTACTACTACCATCACCATAATTATTTTAAAATCGGCTACAAATCTCCGATTACACTAAAGGTGTTTGGCCTTAAGCCCCAAAGTCGACGCCCTAATATACTACTTACTTCAAAAAGGTTACTGCGCATTTATTCTCTTAATTACAAAGAGCATCATTCCCTTAACCGACACTATTCGGTCTACACTAACAACACATGTGGAATACCCAATCTTCCACCGTCTACTTATCCTCCACGCTCGCTCTAGGAAACCTAGTTACCCTGTATCAAGATACGCCTTAACGCCTACCTCCC
The DNA here is from genome assembly GCA_033807775.1 of Saussurea involucrata. Classification (NCBI taxonomy): domain Eukaryota; kingdom Viridiplantae; phylum Streptophyta; class Magnoliopsida; order Asterales; family Asteraceae; genus Saussurea; species Saussurea involucrata. The sequence goes on along the minus strand of CM066314.1, from coordinate 104,407,277 downwards.
AGGTACGTCTCAAGGCCCGGCACATCGGAACTACCTCTCAGGTAAGTGCCCAAGACTATATCCTCCCAGTGCCTACTGAAAAGTCAAGGTCATAACACATGAATACCGGGGTCCCACCCCGAAATACTCAACCGACCATTACCAACGACTGACTGTCATGACCAAGGATCCAATGCAAAACAGTCTACCAACAACATGCCTATCCCAGAATGACTCACTCACCCAACATGTAAATACGTAACGTGCAATAAGTGCAAAATTGTGCAACAAAACAACCCATCAACAAAACTTCACATCGAGCCATTAAAAACCGTGCAATTGACCCACGACTATCTCAAAGTCAAAACCGAGCAAAATGCTCCACGCTTGCTAGACCCATAAGTCGGTCAAAAACGCGTTTAAATAAAGTTTAAGCAAGCAATACTCTAAAATCAACATTAGTCCCAACCTCGACATGGGTGAAACCAAAGAGTTTTCCAAAAGGACTCACACCCTTAAAATTCTCAAAATGACACATAACACTTATAAACGCACTTCCCAAATGGTTCACAAAATCATTTACAAAATATTCTCAACGTCAAGATTTTTCATTTCTAAAAGACCGTAAGCAATAAAACTACTATTACCAGGTCGGTAGTTACGCAAAATGGACACGCTCATCTCACATAGAAAAATCATGTTGAAAATCATTCCATTTCTGTTCAGTTTACTTACAAAACACAAAGCGTAATGAATAATTTATTTAAAAAAAATGGACCGTCACGGTTCTAGTATGGATTGACTCATGACATGTACTCAAAGTAACCGCTCGACCTTACACCGAGTGCGACAAAAGTGTGCACAAAATTTCAAAATCAGTTCCACGACATTTGACCCCAAAATTCCTCTTTTTCAACATAAAATGTCGTGGCACAGGGTTCACCAACAAATCTTACGCGCGTCGGCTAGTCATACAAAACGATGAAACGGTTTACAAATATATTTTTGTTAAAACACAACTGTCTCGTGTAAGTTTCAAACTTAAAGATAAAAACCAATCCGTTTCCATCATTTGAAAATATCAACTAAAACCTCATAAAATCTCAAAAGGTGGGGTTCTTTAAATTGATTTCCAAGATTTCCCCAAATGGTCACATAAACAAATAAGATATGCACCTCGTGAAATTAAACCCACACAACTCAACATGCCGTAAAACAAAACTTATTTTAACCAAATCACTCAAATAGCTTTATACAGACATCGTGGAATGTAACTTTCCGTCTCAACTCTAACATATGTGGAGGAGTTCCAATGTTAAAGTCACAAGCCGTAGTCACTTGCCCAACATTTTAAACACCACAAAACACGGATATCAACATACCCGAAAGAACCGTTGAAAAATAACGAAATGAGACACATTATAACAAAGTTTGCAACTCCCGTGATAAAACGATTTCATCTACTTTCAAAACCATAATTCGAGATTTCGTGTGTGCTGAACATTTCCCAAAGTTCCAAAACACAATCCATAAAAGGATTGGATACACAAGAATTAGTTAATGCAATTTATTTTCAAAATAAACTTTGTGCATGACTCAGTCGGCATTCGACGTCTCGACTCGTGCCCCTCCAAATCTCTCTGGTCCACTATCGTCATCCGGACATTTACACCTCTTAGGCAAGTTGGGAAATTACGTCCAATAATCCTTACGGTTTTTCCTCAATTCAAAGTCGGCTCCATAAGCCCATGATTCTAGCACAATCATCAATCTTGACCCGAAATGGCCTACTTAAAACAAACCTCATCCTTATCGTCACTCCAAGGGATTAATACTAGAATCGTCCTTCTATTCCAACGACTACTAGTTTAGAACCTTCATCACTACCCCAACGATCATATCCTCAAGCAAATCAAGTACACACATGTACTAGTAGGTTCACTATTGTTGTTCCTCCTTGTGATGGCTATTATGGGTAGATATTGCAACGAGTTATTAGCACATAATAACTCACACTAACAACGCTCACGCTCAACTCCTTGGATTCCTCGTGACTTTCCCCGACTCGAGCACGGATCCTGTGCTTCAGATAGTAGGAGCTCTACTACTACCTTCCACACCTATCCTCACTCGTTCCGAGTTCCATCCGATGTGTCCAAGTAGTTCCTTGCCGAAAAACTATACACATATGCCCGCACCGGCATATGTACACACTATTCCTAGCTCCCAAGGAATTCCACCCAATTCCACTACCCTTGCTATGACGAAATCCCCACTAGTCATGACGAGTTGCCTCGCGAATGTACAGTCACACATAGTGTAAAACCAGATAGACATTCGAATATAAGATTTTATCCTACAACGGTTGGACTCAAACAAGAGTTGCGCAATAGAACTAAATCCGACATTCTAGGGCTATTCGGTTCCTACCGCATACAACGTATAGTGCATTCACTTAACAACCTATCAAGGCCAGTATAAACTCCTATTAGCAAGCAACAAACATGAAGTACAGTGTAATAAGCACCAAGCAATCTAGCACACATACTCCTATGTTCTAGAAAGCAATCTAGCATACATACTCATATGTAAACACTCTTCCCAGCTCACTAGGAATTTCATCTCATCCCACTACCCTTGCTACAACGGAATCCCTATTAGCCATAACGAGTTGCCTCGCGAATACCCAGTCGCATGCAGCATGAATCAAATAGACATTCGAATACAAGATTCTATCCTAGAACGGTTGGACTCAAACAAGAGCTGCGCAATAGAACTGAATCAAATATTCTAAGGCTATATGATTCTTACTGGATACAACCTATAGGGCCTTCACTTAACAACCTACCATAACTAGCATTGATTCCTACTAGCAAGCAGTCATCATACAGTACAGTGTAAACAACATAGGCAATCTAGCATGCATACCCTATGCCTAGAAAGCAATAAATACACTAAGCACTGTACCTTCCCACATAGCGTCGACTGACTGTACACACTGCGCCCTCGGTCACCGTTTCCAAAACGGGTTTTCCTTTTTCCTTTATTCTCAAAGATTTTAGTAAAAGAGTCTAAAACTTCATAGCCGCAACTTGAGACCAAACACACCGAGATGTGTCTGATTCACTCAAGCTGTGCTCTGATACCAAGTTGTAACGTCCCGAAAATTACAAGGAATTTAAAATTTTTAAAACAATTTATTTCATTATAATCAACCCAAGAGTTAACGAATCTCGTTACAATATGAATAAACATCGTTATTTAAAACCGTCAACAAAGTTTAAGCAGCGGAAAAGTATATAAATCAATCCCCATTTATTAAAATCAAATTAAACTATCTTCGCCTTGCGCCCGTGTGTAACGTCACGCCCGACTGCTACTCGCACCTGAAATCATAAGAATTTGGGAAGGGGTAAGCATGAAGCTTAGTGAATTCCATCACCTGCGCAGATAGGGATTAAATACACATCACCGCTATCCGCACATAAGCAACAACACCACAGTTACATAAAACGAGTAAACATCTACAAGTAATTATGTATCCATCACCTCGGTCCCACCGAGCCCTCGGTCCCACCGATTTGTAATGTAACACACTCGTCACACCGAGTTCCCACAACGTTTCTTCTCACTTCCTCGGTCCCACCGAACCCTCGGTTCCACCGAGTTGTAATGTAACACACTCGTCACACCGAGTTCCCACAACATTTCTTTCCACTTCCTCGGTCCCACCGAGTTGTAATGTAACACACTTATACTAAGCATTTAAACCAATCAAATATTACACACCACAAACAACTAGTTCACACCACAAAGACAGTAGTACATACAAACTACTATGACATGCATACAACCCCTAACTACACAGTGAGAGAACTCACCTTAAAGCAACGCGAGTATCCGCAACCGCAATCACAAGCCGGCCAACTTCACTCACCTTCTCCCACCTAATTACGTGTTAACAAATGTCAAAGTGACGCCCCAACCCAAAACCACGACTACTAAAATATAACATACACATTCCAGCTTTTACTCTAAAAACACAGGTCTGTTTGGGACCTGTTTAACCTCTTATAAACTGATTAAACCAGAAATATTTTTCCATAAACACAAAGTCCCATGTCTTAGGGTTCCAGGGACATATCGCACGCGCTCTAACGATTTTTCTACAATTTATTATGGATTTTACAAAACCAATCTTCTGCACAACGGAAAACAGTACCTTTCAGTACAAAACAGCAGTTTGACACTAGCTATGTTCCGAACTGGTTTTCCGCATTACATAAGAAACTTACTAGACTCAAAATGGGAGATTTTGGCACTGGTTTCACCCCAATACGACGTTCCTATAAAAAGTTATGGCTTTCCCAAAACAGTGGCAGAAACTGTGACTTTTAAAACGGAACGCGAACTGACAAATCCGGACCTGCTGTATAAACAGCAAATTTACGCCTAGCTAGAGGCCGAACCGGACTTCCGCTAAAACACAAAAAGTGTGCCCGGCACAGAATGTAAACCGTGGGCACCGGATTCGCCTCAATCCGATCAACGACGGAAAAGTTATGGCAGTCGCAAAACAGTGGCAGACAAACGTTTTCACATGAAATGACAAATATTGTTTATAAACCCATTAAGACATAGCTTAACCCAAACAGACCCGAACAGCCTACAAGCTTACTGGAAAGGGCTGTACTACGCTGGACAACCACCGAGCACCACCCACTTCCGCCTCCGGCAGCGGTGATGGTTGGCGGCGGCGACGAGGGTTACGGTAACACTCTCCGGCGAGACCTCCCAACGTCACCCACTCCCGACTCCCCCGCAACGACACACCCGCACATACCCACACACCACGCACCCACTGCCGCCACCACAGCGGCGAGCAGCGGCAGCCCCACCGCCGGCAGCCGTGGCTGCGGCGGTGGTGGTGGCGGTTTATGGCGGCTTATTGACAATTAAACAACGAGAGATTTCCGACATACCTCGACGAACGCTTTCTCGTCCTCTAAGCCGACTAACTCACCGGCGATCACCTTCCTCTTCCTCTCTCCTCGTCGCCGGCAGCAGACTCTCTCTCTCTCTCTCTCTCTCTCGGTTCCTTCTTCCTCTTCTCTCTTTTCGATCTCTCTCTCTCTCGGTTCCTTCTTCCGGTCGACAACCACACAAAACAAACAAGCAAAAGAAAAGGAGCCGTAGGGTTCCTTTTTGGTTTCTTTTCTTTGGTTTACTTCTCACGCCACCAACACAAATATCAACACAAGGGCTGCGTTTTTTTTTGCATGGGCCCAAATCCATGAAGGTTTTTGGCCCTTGACACAATTAGTCCCTCGACTAACAACCCTCTCGCAACTAACCAAAAATTCCGACACTTTAACGATTAGACCCAACTCGACTAACCCCGATAACGGAAACCACAATAAATCAAACTTAAAAGAAAAGAATTAGTACTAATAAATTACATATCGGGACACGGGCTTTACAAAATATATCTTTAAAGAAATGTTTAGCCAAAGGAGTATCACTCTGACTGATAATGAAATCACAATGGGTCTTCTGTACACATACTCTAAAGGCATGAAGTAGTTTTCAACTCTTTCAAATTCTCCACTAAGAACATTTAACTCATCCAGAAAATTAAGTTCAAAATTGTCTTGAAAACTACTTATGTATCCAACTAAGTGATCCTCTTCTCCCAAAAAATCAATAGGTCTCACTGTCTTCATAATTCTTTGAATTTTCCGAACATTAAGAGCTCTGACCAACTCACTATGCATCCTCCTTATCAAGACCTCATTCAACCTTCTTTCTTCCATCTCAGAATTAAGAAGCTCAATTCTGGCATAAGGAACAATTTCTGTACAAGTGTTCACTTCAGAACTTTCAATCAAACTTTCTTCAGAAATATCTGCCATACTGATCTCACAACGTTCTTCAGAAGAATCTGTCATTACTTCTTCTGTCATAGCATTCTAATCTGTCATTACTGCCTCATCTGATCCAAAAATACTTGCTGACTTGACATTCTGAACTTCCATGACAACATCAACATCTGCCATAAGAACTTCAGTTTCATCAGAATTTACCTCCATTTCAGTATTCAAATCCAGTTCCTCTGTTTTATCAGTGACACTTTCAGAAGAGTTTTCTTTTACCACTTATCAGTTTCCATATCATCTTCAGAATCTGAACTTATTCTCTGAATTCTTATTTCCTTTTGAACCTCTGCTGATTTCTCAACAATTGTTGATTCTTCAAAAACAACCTTTTCTGAATCCTGAACATCTGCATCTGCTAACTCCATATCTGCAAACTCAAAATCTGTCACTCCAATATCTGCTGACTTTTCAACATTTTCAAACTCACCAGTTCTTTGTTTTTCTAACTCAGTACTTATCTTTTGTCTTTTCCCCCCCCCCCCCCTTTTGATGATCATGAGGATCATTATCATCAAACTTTCTTTTGGATTGAGTTGATTCTGATTCAGGTTCTGCAACAGACAAAGGCATGATGGCTAAGGGTTGTGAAACATTAGTCAGATTAGAACTGATTACTTTCACAAGAGAAGTCTGTAAATCCTTCATATTCTTCAGAAGATCCTTTTGAAATTTTGTCATATTATCCTTGATCTCCTTTTTGTGAGATTCCAAGGACTCTTTCATTCCATCCACTTTTTGTTCAACAGACGTTGCTTTGCCTTCCAACAGATTTTTTAGATTCTTTACCTCATCTTTCAAAGATTCAACAGTATTCTCCAATTTCTCAACTTTCTCCCCCAACACTTGATTTTGTTTCTGAATCTTTTCAAATTCAGAAGGTTTTAACAGTGAACCTGGATCAACAAATGGTCCAGTTTTCAAGTGTTCAGAGAACTCTTGGCCTGTAGGTGCCATAGAGACACCATGTACCACAAAGGCACTGTGTAATGAAGCTTTTGAGATGTTCACTTCACCAGGACTTCCATCCAATCCTTGACAACCAATAATAGGAATGTCTATGGATGTTGATACAGGAATACGAAATTCCTGTGATGTGCTAGTGTGAAAAGGAATTTCAGGCTCAATTTGGATATCACTGTGCAATCCAGACTCAAAGTGTTGAAGAATATGTTGGGATTTATCACCTCCCTCCAAATGAGTTTGGGATGGTTCCCCTGTTTGTTTTGAAACAGCAGCATGTTGAAATGCTCTTGAGTGGCTAGGGATGGGTTGTTCAAGTTCCACCACGGGCTCCATGGTGTTTTCTTCAATGTTGGTCACCAAGGGTTGTGAACCAACAGTAGATGTGGCTGCCCGGATTAAGTTGGCTGGATCAAAATTATCTCTTTCTGTTTCAAATTTTGTTAACATTCTCTCATTCTCACCACTCTCTTTCTGTTTTTCACTTTCATTTCTAACCAAGCTCTCTGAATTTTCCCTCTCTATTCTCTCAGAATGTTCTCCCCCTTGAACATTCTCCCCCTCTCTATTTTGAACTCAGGTTGTTCCTCATGGGTAGGGGCTTGAGGTTGTTTAAGTCCCATTGAGGTGCAATAAGCTTTTAATATCTCACTCTCCCTTGGAATGTATTGCCTAAGTGACCTTTGAAGAGGTCTGTGTTTTGGAAAAATTTCAAGTTTCAGAGCAGAAATCATTTTACCCATATAGAATATTGGTCCATGCTCCTCGTTTGATCTTCTTGGAATGTTTCTGTCTTGATCCATTGCATGCCACATTACCAACTGCCAATACCTCTGATATGGTATGTATGTGAGTACCTTATCCCTTGTTCTCTTTTCTTTTGCCTTCTGATTCCTCTCAAAAGTGTTCTTCATATCATCCCATAGAATAGAAGTATAGTCATAATGCCTATTCTTCACTAATCCATGAAAGATCTGCAAAATCTGCTTTGAACCTTGATCTAGTGAGCTGTTCTTCCCAGAAAGACATTTGTTGATTATATTGAAAAAACATGCCCAAATTGGTGGCAATTTGTTCCTTATGAACAAGCTTAGAGTCTTCATCTCTTCATTATACCCTAATCTTCTAATTTCAGCCAATAATTCCTCTGTTAATGGAGAATCTTCAAAATCTAATCTTCCCTGTAAATCATCCTTTTCTGGTAGCCTCAGCATTGTTCTCATAAACTGTATATTCAGAGTTACAGTGACTCCCCCTATTTTAGATACAAAATTGTTACCTTGTAACTCCAAATGCTTCCACCACTGTTGGATATACTGAACAGGAACCAATTTATTCATTGTAAACCATTTCTTAAAAGGATGGTATTTCAGTAACTCCATGATTATCCTATGTTTTTTCTTGAACCTAGTTTCATCAAGTATTAACACACAGTTGTTTTCAATCAACTGCAAATATTCACACTCAGGAAAAATCCTCTCACCAGTATTCGATCTTCCAGACATGACTGACCTAACTGCACTCTGTTCGTGTTGAATATTCTCATTTCCCTCATCTGCGTCTCCCTCTGATTCATCCATGTGTTCATCCCCTGCTTCTCCTTCAACATTTCCTAATACAATATTTTCTCCTATTGCCCCTTCTTCTACGGCACTATTTTCAGGCCTCTGTACTTCATCATCTGAATCAGATTCCATCAATGATTTTGGTGAATGTAATGAGATAGCTCTATTTCTCCTTGAACCTGACATGATCGTAATGCGGAATTTTGAAAGAAAACAGGATCAAAGAACTCAGGAATTGTGCGTTTCTCACTTTTCGCTCGTGGAATTCAAATAAAATTTGAAAGAGGGATTTTAAGGTCTATTTAAAATCCGCGAAGCTGAAAGGTTTTAACGGAGAAAAGTTACTTTTTGTCAGAGTTATAACGAATTCAAACACTGTGAAATGCCACAGAAGATGTTAAAAAGAAACGTGGCAAGTTCAAAGAATAAGAAGCTGACACGTGTTATTGGATAGAAATTAACACAAGTTAAAAGTTCTGAATAACACGCTCAGAGTTCTGAGAATGCATACTCAGAAGTTCTGAGTACACAGTTTAGAAGAAATTTCCTTAGAACCAAAATTCATTTAAAATCAACTTCTGATTATATAAAAACATTTAATCATCCAGAAGTAGTTTGAACAGATAGAAAATTATTTTATCATCAAAATTCTGTCCTTTTGATGATTTGACATTTCTGAAAGCATTTAAAATCTACCATCTGATCTTGAAAAATATTTTAAGGGTTCAGAAGTAGTTTAAACAAGTGAAAAAGGTTTATCATTGAAAGCTTGTTCCCCTTATAATGATTAGTGATGAGATAAGAATATACAAACCTTATAAGTACCTCAGAACGATATATGAATGATTTCAATGCTCCCCCTTGACTTTAGCATATACTCAAACACATATTATAAGGAATATGAAAAAAACAGAAAGATCTTAACAACATATTGAAATATTTGTAATTTTCAGAAATATGTTCTGAAAGGTAGTCAGAAGTTCTGATTAACCTATTCAGAAGTAAAGAATTTGAAGTTAGATTTCTGAAGCATTGACTCAGAAGTTCTGAACTCAAGACTCGGAATTTCTGAACTCAAGAGTCAGAATTCTGATTAAGAGAGTCAGAGTTCTGAGAACACTACTCATAAAATCTCACTAAGAAAAATTTTCATTTCTGAAAACTAACAGATATGTTCAATTAGTCAAATTAAGCATTCCTATTTTACATATGAGAAAAGTGAACCTTTTGTGATCAAGAGGCTTTGTGAACAAGTCAGCCAATTGATACTTTGTATGCACAAAGTGCATTTCAATTGTTCCCTTTTCTACATAGTCCTTAATAAAATGATATCTTACATCAATATGCTTGGTCTTTGAGTTCTGGACAGGATTCTGAGTTATTGCAATGGCACTTTTTGAATCACAATATATGGGAATTTTGTTGAGTTGATATCCATAGTCCATGAGTTGTGTTCTCATCCACAAGGTTTGAGAACAACAAGCAGCAGCAGTGATAGGCGGGTTTACACCCCCCCCCCTAAATCTTACCGCAAGTGTACGGGTCGAATCAAGTAATAACGTACGGTAAGTACGAGTATCGAACCAAAGGAACCAGGTGTCAAGTACCACAATGACTGTATAGATTATTAACTAGACTATCGCAAATTGATTTGGGTTGTTACTTATCAGAACACGAATTAAAACTTAATTAATTCAGAAAAGAGAGAGAGTTGGAGGGTTGGATTCCTCAGGTAAACAATTACTTAACGCACAGATTTGATACGATTGACATAACTCTAGGATGACTGGTATAATCACAAACCATCACTATACTCTATCAAGCTATAGCAACATTCATTCAACACTTTGTATCGTCATTCGATCTCAACAAAGATAATTGAACAAACAATGATTAAAAACCCACAAAGTACGAATTATCATATTTCTATCTCAAATTCGACTAAGACATGAAGGATTAGATAAACCTCAAAACTTTTCTCAAACGTTAAAAGATTCATTAAATCAAATAATAGATGATCGGACTATTACAAGCATTAAGAACAATCCCACATGTTTCATCCATAAGAATCAAATCGATCGTATCTACTGTAAACCTAAATAATCATCCAACCATGATTCAAACCAACCCCCCAACATGAACGGATTAGTTCATATTGGGGGTTTCACAACTCAGAAAAGAATTAATAAAAACGAAAGTAAACATGTTGGTTCTTAAAAGAAATGAAATCTAAAACTCCCTGAAAAGCTTAATCCTTCGATGAATGAACTCGATTCGCCTTTTGATTCTCGTTGATTGATGTTTCTTGCCTTCTATTCGTCTTCAAGAATCGCCCTCGTGCTCCCAAAATCGCCCAGAAAGAGTCTACGGCCGTAACTGATCAATTCCCCCCTCAACCCTAGTAGAAAAGGCTTTAAAAACGTATCAGGGGCTTGGCGTGTTTGTGGGCGCATTTGGAGGCGCGCTCATAGGCGTGCAGAGAACTGATTGGTCCAAAAATCCGATTTTTCTCCTTTTTGCACTGGACTGTTGTAGACTTGCTCTGATTGCTCCAAAACTCTTCCAACATCATTCTTCCATATAAACCTGTACTTTCTCATAAAAACCATTAAATTCTACTATTTTTACTCGGGAACTTACAACAAACAGAACGACTTCGGGATCAAAATAATGTCGGAAAACGACATTATCAACAACCCCAAACCGAGCGTTGCTTGTCCCCAAGAAAAATAGCGACACAAATAAGCATTCAACCACAATCCAAACAATCGCAATTTCGTGTTGTCGAGAATATCATTAGCGATCTCTAGTCAATTCAACAACCACCATGAATTACCTGTGAGATGGACGAACAGTGAGCAGACCTAGCTATGGAATCTAAACAACAAAACCTTGGGAACTGGATTTATCAGGGACCACACCACACTTAAGTGCACCTAGACTAAACACACATAGAGAGGATTTCGCCTTGACCCTACCTCACGGTTCTCTCTCTTCGCTCGAGCCCTAGGTTTCGCACATGTTGTCATGCTTTCAGAAGTTGGGTACAAGAATTCACAAAGCTTGCATGAACAACAATTAAACAATAACGCACAGTTGTAACCAAATTGATCTCAGAAGGAATCCATTATCAAGACTAGGTCATAGAAACGTTGCTTCGCCACTCCTTACAAACTCTCCATGCTGAATTCAGATCTTTAAATGGGTATGGTTGCTGCTTTTGGGTGGACGTCAACGGATTTATGACGATATTTGGTGATCCTCCCTTCTTTCTTTCGTTCGGGCTTCCTAACACTTCACTCAAATTCTTTAAACTGACCCCTCAGTTTTATTTAGCTCTTTTTTTTGGCAAAACCCTTTATGACTGATTTATTGGGTTCACGTTTTTTTTAGGAGGGTACAATGGGTTTCTTTTGGGAACCTTGAGTGGTGAAAAGCAATGGGATTAGCAGCAACTAATAAGCATGATGAGTTTTCACATGGTTTGTTCACAAAGATAGGCAGAAGCTTCACTCCTATTCCTATGGATGTCTTTGATAATGGATGCAAGTTATAGCGAGATCAGCTACAACAACGATCAAAGGACTAATGAAAGGTGTATCGAGTAGTGTGTAGTCTCTCAGAATCGAAGTTCGCAAATGTGTGGCTCACCAACTCACGGGTGGTCTCCACTAATGTCTCTATGTGTGCATTCACCTAGATCCAACCTCGTGCTATATTATCCCTTTTAACTCCTTCCCCCAAAATTATTGTCTTCGAACTCTCACACTAAATCATGCTCAACTGGTCGCCCATTCCTCACTATAAACAAGGTGATTATTCAATCCACTGAGATCAACAAATGATATAATCAACAAACCACCCCAAACCAGACACAACCATTGTCCCCAATGGACCAAATAACATATAAAAGAAAGAATCACGAAATAGCGAATCGATACAACTAACAATAATTACGCAACCCCAAACCTAATCTCTAGATTAGGTTTGTTTTCTCAACAAGGAATCATAAACGATAAAGTTCAAATGAAAACAGGGACCCCAAACCTTGGTGAAACCGAGGTTTGCAAAGAGGTGTTGTGTAGATACCTTTCAGGATGCATGCGCGGATCACTGTTCACCTATTTCTGCCCTTCCTTCTCCTGCCTTGCTCTTGGTCATATCAGAATTGCTATCAGGGATCAAAAACTAAACACAAACACACAAAACACAAACAGCACACAAAACAAAAGGAAGCACACAACAATAAGAAACTAACCAAAATAAAAATTACGAATTAACCTATGGTGGGTTGCCTCCCACCCAGCGCCGTATTTTCTGTCGTGGAACGACTTTCTTTCCGATCACTCCTTCGGCCTTTCTTGCTCACCAAATTTCTCTTCGCCTCTATCTCTTATCTTCTCGAACATCTTGAACACTTCCCTCTCACCACCAACTCTCAAAGTCATCTCGCCTTCCTCCATGTCGATCAGCGCTCGACTTGTGGCTAGGAAGGATCTTCCCAGTATCAGCGGGACCTCTATGTCCTCATCGATATCCAACACCACAAAGTCCATCGGGAAGTAAAACTTTCCAACCTTTACCAAGACGTCTTCGATCACTCCATACGGGTACCTTATCGATCTATCGGCAAGCTGAAGAGTCATGAATGTCGGCTTCACCTCCCCTAAGCCGAGTTTCCTGAAAACAGATAACGGCATTAGGTTAATACTAGCTCCTAGATCGCATAATACCTTATTAAAATTAAAGCTCCCAATTTGGATAGGGATCGAAAAACTCCCTGGATCCTTAAGCTTCGGGGGAAGCTTGTTCTGTATGATCGCACTGCACTCCTCAGTAAGTGCAATTGTGGCCTGATCTTCAATCTTCCTCTTCTTGGATAAGATATCTTTCATAAACTTGAGGTATGTTGGCATTTGTGCCAAAGCATCTGCAAAAGGGATGTTAATATGCAATTTCTTAAAAATTTCAAGAAATTTAGAAAAGTTTAGATCATCCCTGTGGGCTTTAAGCCTGCTCGGATAGGGCACTTTTGGAGTTGTCGGCTTGACCTGTGGTTGCTTTGGTGCCTTTTCTTCATTCTTCTTATTCTCTTCACTCATAATCTCTCTATCAGCCTCCAATGCATCTATGTCAATGATCTCTACCTCTTGCTCGGCTTCCCTTGGTGAAGGCTCCCGTGTAGGGTCTCTAATCAACTATGTTCCACTTCTCAGATGAATAGCCTTGCACTCCTCTCTTGGTATTCGTTCAGTCTGACTAGGGAATTGACCTTGAGTTCTGGATTGTAGTGCTTCAGCGATTTGGCCAACTTGTCTTTCTAACATTCTGATTGAGGCGGTATTCTGATCAATTGTTGCCTTCACATTACCCACTGTACTTGCCAATCCTTCCACTACACCTTCTATCTTTGTCATGAATTTCATCATCATGTCCTCCAATCCCGGCTTCTTTTCTGAAGATTGCCCCTCATCAAATTTCTTCTGATTGTAACCTGGGGGACGATAAACATTGTTAGATGGAAAAGAATTCGAAGAGTTAGAATGGTTACCATACTGCTGTTGCTGTTGCATCGTTTCCTTGCCCGGGCCTTGTTGAGGTTGACTCCAAGAAAAGTTAGGATGTCTCTTCCATCCCTCGTTATAGGTGTTGGAAAATGGGTCATTCCTCGGCTGATTATTTCGGTTCTGAACGAACTGGACTTGTTCCGGCGATTGATAGTCTTGCAAATTCTGAACATTTGGTTGAATAGCCGCTCTTTTCATTTGGTTGGTCAATGCAGTCAATTGTGCCTTTATTGTTTTCAACTCTTCAGTTTCTTGCACACTTGCCACTTTTCTAACAGCGGATCTTGGAATGGAATAGCTGTGTTCTGCCAAATTTTCTATCAACTCAACCGCTTCTTCATAGGATTTGTTCATTAAGGCTCCACCTGCAGCAGCTGTGAGGTCATTCTTAAATTGAGGGTTCAATCCCACATAGAATGTTTGTATAACCATCCACTCTTGTAACCCATGATGTGGACACTTCTTGAGCATTGCTTTATATCTTTCCCATGCTTCGTACAATGACTCTTGATCCCATTGGGCGAAATGGGTGATATCCGAAAGCAATTGGGCCGTTCGCCCCGGTGGAAAGAACTTGTTGAGAAAAGCCGTCACCATATCATTCCATGTTCGAATCGACCCCGGTGGTAGACTCTCTTCTCAAGTAGTGGCTCGGTCCCTCAGTGAAAATGGGAACAACCGTATCTTGATCGAGTCTTGATCAGCCCCATTCACCTTAAAAGTATTGCAAATCTTTTCAAATGCGCGCAAGTGTGCATGGGGGTCTTCAGTCGCTGCACCTCCAAACATGTTCGACTGCACCAACTGGATGGTACCAAGCTTGATTTCAAAATTATTAGCAGCTATCGGAGGTGCATATCCACGTTGTGCAGCACCCATGTTCGGGTTGGCAAAATTCCTCATAGGTACCCTTTGTGGTGGTGGTGGTGGTTGATTGACATTGTTATGGATCCCATTGTTGACGCCATGATTAACGTTGTGGTTGGCATTGGCATTGTTGTGGTTCTGATTGTTCTGATTATTAGGAGGAGGACCATTGTTTGCATTTGCATTTGGTGGAACATTGCCCATGACCATCTCCTCATCCCAATCTTCTTCGAAGTTGTTGACGTTGTAGTCACCCATTCTGTTCCGTGCTTGTCTTCTCAGATCTTTGGCAGTTCGTTCTATCTCCGGGTCAATAGGTAGTAATTCCCGAAACAGTCTTCTTCTTGGCATAAACCAAGAGGTAACCTGAAACAGAGAATATAGAATCTCAAAACCCAAAAATATATGCACTTTAAAAGTAAGATAAAAATAAAATAAAACAGGGTGTCTAATGTAATAATTTCAACAGCTGGTAGTGATATCAACACAAAACAGGTTCCCCGGCAACGGCGCCAAAAACTTGATAGGCGGGTTTACACCCCCCCCCCCCTAAATCTTACCGCAAGTGTACGGGTCGAATCAAGTAATAACGTACGGTATAATCACAAACCATCACTATACTTAACGCACAGATTTGATACGATTGACATAACTCTAGGATGACTGGTATAATCATAAACCATTACTATACTCTATCAAGCTATAGCAACATTCATTCAACACTCTGTATCGTCATTCGATCTCAACAAAGATAATTGAACAAACAATGATTAAAAACCCACAAAGTACGAATTATCATATTTCTATCTCAAATTCGACTAAGACATGAAGGATTAGATAAACCTCAAAACTTTTCTCAAACGTTAAAAGATTCATTAAATCAAATAATAGATGATCTGACTATTACAAGCATTAAGAACAATCCCACATGTTTCATCCATAAGAATCAAATCGATCGTATCTACTGTAAACCTAAATAATCATCCAACCATGATTCAAACCAACCCCCCAACATGAACAGATTAGTTCATATTGGGGGTTTCACAACTCAGAAAAGAATTAATAAAAACGAAAGTAAACATGTTGGTTCTTAAAAGAAATGAAATCTAAAACTCCCTGAAAAGCTCAATCCTTCGATGAATGAACTCGATTCGCCTTTTGATTCTCGTTGATTGATGTTTCTTGCCTTCTATTCGTCTTTAAGAATCGCCCTCGTGCTCCCAAAATCGCCCAGAAAGAGTCTACGGCCGTAACTGATCAATTCCCCCCTCAACCCTAGCAGAAAAAGGCTTTAAAAACGTATCAGGGGCTTGGCGCGTTTGTGGGCGCGTTTGGAGGCGCGCTCATAGGCGCGCAGAGCACTGATTGGTCCAAAAATCTGATTTTTCTCATTTCTGCACTGGACTGTTGTAGACTTGCTCCGATTGCTCCAAAACTCTTCCAACATCATTCTTCCATATAAACCTGTACTTTCTCATAAAAACCATTAAATTCTACTATTTTTACTCGGGAACTTACAACAAACAGAACGACTTCGGGATCAAAATAATGTCGGAAAACGACATTATCAAGTAGCTACATACTCTGCTTCAGCAGTGGATGTGGACACACAATTTTGCTTCTTTGAAGCCCAACTCACTAACTTGTCTCCCAGAAAATTACAAGCACCAGAAGTACTTTTCCTGTCCAATCTACTTCCTGCATGATCAGCATCAGTGAAAGCAAATAGTTTGAAATCAGTTTCTTTAGGATACCAAAGGCCCAAATCAGGAAAACCTTTAAGATATCTTAAGATCCTTTTAGCAGCTAGCATATGAGATTCTTTTGGATTAGATTGAAATCTAGCACAGAAGCATGTAGAAAACATGATATCTGGTCTACTTGCAGTCAGATAAAGTAGAGAACCAATCATGCCTCTATAAATCTTGATATTTGCTGAAACTCCAGAGAGATCAGCATCTAACTTGACATTTGTTGCCATTGGTGTTCTCATATAAGCACAATCAGACATTTTAAACTTCTTTAAAATATCTTTTACATATTTTCCTTGATTTATGAAAATTCCATTTGACAATTGTTTTACTTGAAGACCAAGGAAAAAGTTCAGTTCTCCCATCATGCTCATTTCAAATTCTGATTCCATGACTTTTGAGAATTCAGTACATAATTCTGCACTTGTAGAACCAAATATGATATCATCTACATATATCTGAATTAAGATCAAATCATCACCCTTTTTCTTTAGAAACAGAGTAGTGTCAATTTTACCTTTCTTGAATCCAAATTTTAGTAAGTGTTGAGTTAGAGTGTCATGCCAGGCTTTTGGTGCTTGTTTCAGACCATATAAGGCTTTATCTAAAACATAAACAAGATCTGGAAATTCAGGGTCAACAAAACCTTCTGGTTGATAGACATAAACCTCTTCATTAAGTATACCATTCAGAAAAGCTGATTTGACATCCATTTGGTACACTTTGAAGTTCTTATGTGCAGCATATGCCAAGAATATTCTGATTGCTTCTATTCTTGCCACAGGTGCAAATGTCTCATCATAATCTATTCCTTCTTGTTGAGAATATCCCTTTGCAACCAATCTAGCCTTATTTCTGACCACAACACCTGACTCATCTTTCTTGTTTCTAAATACCCATTTTGTTCCAATTATAAATTTTCCTTCAGGTTTTGGAACAAGTCTCCAGACTTTGTTTCTTTCAAACTGTAGCAATTCATCTTGCATTGCTAAAATCCAATATGGATCCTCTAGGGCTTCATTGGCTTTCTTAGGTTCAATCACACTCAAAAATCCTGCAAACATTGCCTCATTTGCTGTTGCTGATCTGGTCTGTACTCCCACTGATGGATCTCCTATCACTTGATGAATAGGATGGTCTTTTGTCCATTTATTTGAACTAGGAAGTACATCAATCTCTGAAAAGTTGTTGTTTGTATCATTCTCATCAATAATAGCTTGTAATTATGAACTGTCCCCTTGTTCTGGTACTTGTTGAGGTGAAACATCCAAGTTTGGATTCTGAATAACTTGTTCAGAGTTCTGAGTACTCTGACCAGAAGTCTATGTACCTTGACCAGAAGTTTGATTAGCTTGTCCAGAATTCTGAGTTCTAGGCTCAAAATTTTCATTACTTGTATTGGTCAAAGTTGGACATTCCACATATGGGCCAGCATCAGAAATTACTGTTGTTTGAACCATGTTGGTTCCTGTTTTGCTTAATAATGATGATTCTATCTAATTAGTTCAAACAATATATAATGCGGAAGCGTTTTAACGAACTAACATATATTATGAGGTAGAATAACACACAATATCAAATACAAGAGGTGTAAATAAGACAGATAAATAGCTCAATGATTCACTGTATTTGATATAATAAGAACACCAAGAACACCGAAAGGTTTGACAAGAAACTGCTCTAAAGGTGTGTGTGTTGTGTAAAAAGCTTTTTAGAAGAGTTCACATGAACCTTCTATTTATACTACTTCTAATGGCGACAATAAGGTCTGAAGGTACAAAGACACTATTGAGGAATAGTAGCTGGAAGGTACAAAACACTATTCTGGAACTGTTGCAGATACAACGTTCATTAAATGCTCCGTATTCAGCTTTAGGCGGAAACCTATCACAGTTTGACAAGTGGAATTGTCAGGTCACGCCCTTGTACGATTGATCTTCAGAACCTTCGAATGGCAAATATTGTAAGAAGCATGTTCGTCCTTGTTTAGATCTTTTGCGTAGATCTTCTTTTTACCATAGAATCTCTGTCAAGTATGACAGAAGCTCTGTGGCCTTGTCCGCTTAGAAGAGTCTTCTGTTGTTTCTTCACTTCGGTCTTCTTGATTAACCCGACAGAGCCTTTGTCGAAGACTTCTGTCTTCTCGGCTACTCGGCAGAGCCTCTGTTGGTGTCGATACTTAGTCTATTTTTCCAATACTTCTATTTATCATAAAGATTGGAACTAACAATCAACCCCTAAGTATTGAAAAATAAAAATTTGAAACATGCAAGATTTTGTAGACTAAGAACACGACAGGAGGTATTTCACCTCTGTTGATATTTTTCTTTCATAAAAGATGTGCCAGAGACACTTACATTTGATTATATGATGAAAGTAAAAGTAACAGAGGTTGGTAGAGGATATCATACTTTGGCGTCTTTGAAGTCATTGAAACTTCTGTTGTCGAATCCTAATTCCTTAAGCTCGTGATAGAAGCTGATGCAGAGGTTTCGGAAGTTGATTGTTGAATCGATGACTTCTATCAGTCTATCTGCATTAACCCGATCCATTTGCTATGTTCCTTTGTGCTCCACGAGGCTTGCTCTGAACACTGTCAAAGTATTTGTTGCATACTTCTGACAGTCCATTTCTACAAATAGTCTTGACATCCCAGCAGGATCTTGATAGACTAACCCAACTCTTGGAGATGTGATGATTGAGTTTGGTATGGCAGAGGATGGGCAGTTGTTTTCTGGTGGTCGAAGTGCGAGGTTTCTTACTCCGAGATCTCGTGCTAATTGGAAGTTGACAAGGCTGTATAGCAGAAGTTTCTCACGCATGGCTTTCCTTATTACCCTGTATGCCCTTCGATGTGCATTTGTTGTGAAGTTCTCTTTTGTCCAGAGCAGAAGGTCGGGTAGGTCGTAGGGATTTAGATTTCTCAGATCAGCATCTGAGAATTGATTCATGGTTCTGTTCTCCCTTCTGACCTTGTATATATTATAGGAAACCTTAGGTGTAGTTCTGGTTTGAGAAAACTTACAGTATATGACCTTGTCGATTTTCTCGATTGAGAAGACTTCGTGTTTTGGCTTGGGTTTTGTTCTTGTGAAGATATTTTCGAGGTCATCACGAAGTTCGGGATCTTGGACCATTGGTGGCATTGGATCTCTGGCAGTTCTGTTGTAGAGATACCTGTACACCACTTCTCCCATTTGAGGTGGAGGTGCACCAGGTGGAGGCATGGGTCTGCGCAGAGCATCCATTTTCTTCTTAATTTCTGCCACTCGATCCTCTGTGAGCTTTTTCTTTGGATCCCGAACCGGTATGTTTGACAGAGGGGTGGCGCCAAAAGCCCAGTCTTCTTCTTCTGATTTTGGTGTAACATAAGCATCGAAAGAGCTCTTCATCAGTTTTTATGTCGGAGGTTGATGCTTGGCCTTTTTCTTCTGCGGTTCCTCTGTCATAATCCCTTTGCCTTTCTCTTTCGCCATTGGTTTTTCAGCTTGTAGAGATGGGGTTTCCGCTATGGGTTTTGGTATTTGAGCTTCAGAGGGTTTGGTTGTAGGAGGTTCTGTGGGGGTTGCCTCTGTTGGATTTGACACTTGAGTTTCAGAGGGCTTGGTTGGTGATGTGGGTTTAGTTGGAGAGGCTTCAGTTGTTTTGCTCAGATATTTTCTCTGTTTTTGAGCAATGGTTTTGATTCTTGGGTTGGTTCTAGGTGTTGGGGAAGGTAGTTCTTCTTCAGAAAATGTCAGAATTTGGAAGTTCTCTTTGGTATGGACATCTTCTCCGAATACAGAGGTGGGTGTTGCCTCTGTGGTATGTTGTTGGTTTTCAGTGGTTTGGGGTTTTTATGTTTTGACGAGGGTTTCTTCATGGGTTGTTTCCACAGAGGTGGTTGTTGCCTCTGTGGACTGTTGTTGTCTTCCTTGGGGTTGAGTTAGGGGAACTTGGTTTAGGGGTTCTACGGATACTGGTGGAGCTGGTAGGCCATTGTTTGCAGCATCTTCCCTTTGTTTCTCCCCTTCAGGATGATCTGATGGACTATCAGAGTCATCATCAGAGTCATCTTGACCCTTATCTTGTGTACCCTCTGCTCTGCAAGATTCCTCTGGTTTCTTTGGAGGAGTGGCACCTGCAGCTATCAGTTTTGCACATACATCGTCACAGAGACCAAGAAGAGTTTGGAGCTCTGCATCTGTGTTATAGCACATTCTGCCGACGCTTTCCCTGAAGTCTTTGACATAATTTGCGTTGGCAGCTGTGAAGGCTCTGATGAGCTCTGTTACTTGATCGATCACTCCTTGGCCAAGTTCTGTGAGCTGAGCTCTGGTCATATAATCTGAGGGATTCATGGCCAGAGTTGCTTCTGTTGTTTGCTCTTGAGCTTGGTCGAGGGCCTTCTTTAAATCTTCAGGAGTAAGGCCCTTGGGGGTGGAGGCTTGATCTTTGGGTTGAGCCAAGAGATCTTTGACAGAAGTTTGGAAGGCAGGGGTGGTAGCCTTCTCAAACTCAGCAGTAGCAGATGTGGCAAAGGTTGTAGCAGTTGCCTGCATCTGGGCTAAGGCATTTTTCACCTCTGTGGACAGGTTGTCCATTTTGGTGTTCAGGTTTGTGAATGCCCTGGATGTAGTATCTGCAAAAGAATTAAAAGAGCTTTTCAACTCTTTTAATGTATTGTCCACAGAGGTGACAAGGGTTTGGAACTCATCCATTGATACATGTGGACTTGGTGTAACCTCTGGGGGAACACATTCATCCCAGAGTGAGTTCCCATTCCTGGAACACCTTCTTTCGTCCATGTATTGATGTTGAGGACGGAAGGATTTCCCTCTAATCCTTGAGCAGAGGTTTATCAGCTTCAGACTCTATAGAGGTTCTGAGAAGGACATTGTCTTGATCCACTCCATAGGTGGGGGCAAGAGTATCCTTCTGTTGACTCGGAGACTTGTCTAGAGTCTCTCCATCTTTGTGCACTCTAAGCTCCTCTGAAGAGTTGTTTGGACCTATAGTAGTGTGCGTGGCAGAGGAAACAAATTCCTCTGTTAGTTTGGCGATTTTGGTCTAGGGCGATGGACCACGAACTAAGGGTAAGTCTATTTGAGAGGACTCCCCTGGAATGGTTTCCCCGACTAAGATTGGCACAGAGGTCAGTTTGGGTTGGGTTCGAGTCGTGCTGCTCTTGTTCAATATTACCTTCTGCCACTAGACAAGCGGTAATAGATATGTGGGTTACACTGGGATTTGGTTGGGGTTGTGTGCCTCTACTATTCCAGGCATCTTTTCTTGCTTCTGCTTCTGTTGGGCATCCTAGCACTCCTTCTCCATCTATGGTGTCAACCTCTGTTGCTACCCTATGGCTTGGTGCTTCTATCATGACTTCTGGGCTTTTCCCTAGGTCATCATAGCAGGAATGAGTCCCAATCAATTGCATGATATGTGGATGATAAAGACCTTTTCTTATTTGGTCTGCTTTCTCTTCATCAGAATCAACCTCTGAGACTTCTACCTTTGTACCTCTAGTTTCAACCATCTCCTCTGTTGGATCTCCTAACAGGGTGTCCATCTGATGGTCTTCTGCAGCTACCTCTTCTTCTGAGCTTGCCCTTTGTACATCAAATCCGGGTTGAGTGAAGGGGTTCTGTAGTACTTCTGGAGTTTTGGACTGATTATTCTGTGGGGTTTGGTCATCATCATCCAAGTCAGAAGAGATTCTGAAGTCTGGTGCTTCTGCTGAATGATGAGATAGAGCTTCTGCAGTCCATCCAGAGGGGTCCAAAGAGTGTGCAATCCGGGGTTGTTGGAGGAAGATAGAAAAATCACCCTGATCTTCTGCATAGTTGATGGGTGAAGGGGATTGCAGAGGTTGCTCATTGATTTCTTCTACCATTTATGCATCCTCTGTAATGGTCCGCAGAGGGGTGTCAGGTTTCTTGGTCTTCTTCTTGCTCTTTTTCCTTTTTGGCTTTGGGGCACCCTCCTCTGAAGACTTATGTTTTCTTTTCTTATTTTCTTTTAGAGGAGGGGGTTGTGCAAATGATCCAACCTCTGTTGCATGAGGAGGGGATAGTTGAGCAGCAGAGGTAGAGGTGCCCTCTGTAGTTTTCTTGTAGGTTTTCTTCTTCTTCTTCTTGGGAGTGGTGGCAGAGGTTTTGCTCTTTGTTGAAGGGGAGAGAATTGCTTCCCTCTGAGCTTGAAAGTTGGCCTGTACAAGCGGATGTTTGGCCAAAGCGGCAGCCCATTGTTCTTCTGACATCCTATCTACAACCCTAGTTCCTAATGGGGCTCCTAGACGCGGGGGTGTCACAGGACTCGGTTCTGGAGTCCTATGATCGCGTATGTATTCTAACTTAAGGGTTTTGTCTATAGCGTATCCCAGAAGTTTGTTTGGCAGAGGTCTACAGAAACGGTATTCATCTTCGTGCTCTGTTGGTGTGTTTTTGTTCAGTGGGTACATTCTGGCCGTTGGTCCCTCCATTGGCCATTTTTTGTAGTCGTAGCAGAGGCTCTAGTAGGACTCCCATAATTCTTTGATATTGCAGAGGAGGTAGACTTTCGGGCTTTCGTCCTTTGGCCTTCTGAGAGGAGATCCTTCTGTCAATGGTGTTGACCATTTCTTGCATCATGATGGTGGAGTAGTCCAGAGGTAAATCATAATATGCCCCGTACATTATGGTCAAGATTTGGTGTGAAGTTTGGTCTGGACTACCCACCTTCCTTGTTAGGCACCGATTTAGGATTGAGAAGAGCGTATTCCACAGAGGAGGAAGGCGATTTCTCCTGAAATCGTTTATTTTTCTTAGGGTTGTATTGTACCCTAACATTTCAACAAAACGGCAGAGCTCTTCATCTACTGGTTCCTCTGCGTATGCCTTTATCCCTAGTAGTCCTCTGGTGTGTAGGCTGAACTCCAGTGAGAACATGGTTCTGTTGAATTTGAGTTCGAGGTGTTCAGATTTGTCTGGTTTGGAGATGTAACCCTTGATTTGTCTATCTGCGGGGTCAAATCTGCTGCTTTGCCAGAATTGATTGAGATATCCGGCAGGGATTTTATTGACTGTTTTGGATAACAGGGGGTAGAGGTAATGGTTTTCCAAGATGTGAAGCAGTATGGCGTGTGCTTCCCCAAAAGCCGTTTTTTAGGGAACCAAATAGTAGTTGTTTGGTTTCAAAGGAAGCACACGTTCAAAGTGTTCATGGGCAATGAAGTTTTGAAGATGGGTGGTCGGAGCAAAATCTGCTTCATCGCCGGAGTGGTCTTGTTCTATGTTTCTGGCGATTTCTTGGTTTTGTGAGTTCTCAGAATGAGATGGGGAGTTCAACGGAGTGTTGGAGGTGGAAGCCATTGTGATTTTCTTTGAAGAAAGAGATGGAAATGGAAGTTGCAGGTTATTGCAAGGTTCGCCGGAGAAGATAAAGAGAGGAAGTTCGTAAACGTTTAGAGGTTGTGGTAAGTTTGGTTTTATACTGAAGAGATGGTAGAATCTGAAAGGGTAAATATTTGAAAGTGAATAAAATTTGGGATCCGTAATTGAGTACATACGGCTGGTTCAACTTTCCAGGAGAACGTGTGCCACATACGTCCAATCAGAAGATGCCACGTCATTAATGTCTGAGCACGATTAGATGGCGTGTTCGGCCCATTAATGCTTGGAGCATGAGCTTTTCTATTTTCAAAAGTCTGTCACTCGCAGTAGATAACCCGTTCTTTTACAGAATATCCATAAAAGGCCAAGTGTCAGAGTCAACAGAGGCTCCGTGGTGGAGTGAGCTCTGTGATCTGAAACTTGTCTTTTTGTCTCCTCTGATGCTTGTATCTTTACCAAAAACGTTTGAAAGATCATTGGAGAGGATCGATAGATCTTTAGTATAAAGTTTTCATTCACAGAGGCTTTGAGGCTCTGTTGAGGCCAGCAGAGGCTCTAAGAGTGAAAATTTCTTATAACTAAAAATTTAGAGAACTTTTTGATCATCCAAGTTTTTCATTGTGTTAAACACTGTTTTTAGGACATATTTGGAAATTTGTGTCCTGGAAAGCTATTTTGGAAATGGATTTTGTTCGAGAAATACTCTTAGAGTGTCTAGTTTGGGTGACAGAGACTCTTTTTGTGGAGTGAGCTCTTTGCCCATAAGACTTTCTTTCAGTATCCTTGTGTGTGCATTTGTACGTACAAATCCTTAAAGAAGACATTTAAGTTTGATCGACAGAGTTTCCGTATGAAATTTGCAGTTCTAGAGGATCCGGCTTACAGAGGCTCTGTTGATCATTTCTTGTTTGGAATGTCTTAAACAGTGTTTATAGGACGTATTTTGAAATTTGTGTCCTAGAAAATTGTTTACAAAAAGGATTTGTACGAGTTACTCACTTTTGGTTCTTCTTTGTTCGGTAAAAACACCTGACTTCTGTGGATATGGTTGATCATATCTTTTCTTTGGCTCCCCCTTGAATGATAAACCTCTGTAGATCAGTTCAAGATCTCCTTCTGCTCCCCCTTGACCTATGCTTGGATCAAATGAGATAAGTTGTGAACAGAACATAGGTTAAAGTTATCAGAGGTTCTGTGGAGATTGTCATACTCTGAGCAATCTCATAGAAGCTCTGTTGGTTATAGAACTTTTGATGATTATGAATTTACATACAGAAGAGTTTAAATATGTACATATTTACAAGAAGATCAAATCTTACTTACAGAGGGTTCAACTCATGTTTATCATTCCCAACTTACCCACCAAGAAAAGGAATCTTTTCTCATCTAGTGCCTTGGTGAATAAGTCTGCAAGCTGGTATTCAGTGGGCACAAAGTGCATTTCGATTGTGCCAAATTCAACATGATGCTTTAGAAAGTGATAACGAATATCGATATGCTTTTTTGAGTGTTGTACTGGATTGGCAGAGATTGCTATGGCACTTTTGGAATCACAGAGGATGGGAATCTTGTATATGTTGTACCCATAGTCTTTGAGCTGAGTTTTCATCCACAGAACTTGAGAGCAACAGCTAGCAGCAGCAACATATTCCGCTTCTGCTGTAGATGTAGATACACAGTTCTGCTTCTTCGAAGTCCAGCTTACTAGATTACCTCCCAGGAATTGACAACTTCCAGAGGTGCTCTTTCGATCAAGCTTGCATCCTCCATAATCTGAATCTGTGTATGCCTTAAAACCAAAACCAGTGTTCTTCGGATACCAGAGTCCAAGATTTTTGGTCCCTTTGAGGTATCTGATGATTCTCTTTACAGTAATATAGTGGGATTGTTTTGGGTTAGCTTGATATCTTGCATAGAGGCATGTGGCATACATTATATCAGGTCTACTTGCGGTTAAGTATAAAAGAGACCCAATCATACCTCTGTAGAGTTTGCACTCTACAGATGTGCCATTCTGATATGAGAATAATTTATTTCCAGTGGCCATTGGGGTCTTCATTACAGAGGCATCAGAGAGACTGAATTTTGAAAGTATGTCAGAGACATATTTTGCTTGATTTATAAAAATTCCCTCTGATGATTGTTTTACTTGGAGTCCGAGGAAGAAAGTTAATACTCCCATCATACTCATTTCAAACTCACTCTGCATGAGTTTTTCGAAATCTTTGCACTGTTGTGCATTTGAAGACCTAAAAATAATGTCATCCACATAAATCTGTACAAGCAGAATCTCATCACCTTTTCTTTTGTAAAACAAAGTAGTATCGGTTGTACCTATTTCGTAATTGTTATCGAGAAGAAAGGTTGAAAGTCTTTCGTACCATGCTCTTGGAGCCTGTTTCAGTCCATACAGAGCTTTGTCAAGGTAATGTACGTATTTTGGGTACTTGGAGCTTTCAAACCCTGGTGGCGGCTGGACATAGACTTCTTCTTGGATTTCGCCATTTAGAAAGGCCGATTTTACATCCATTTGAAATCCTTTGAAACCTCTATGGGCTGCAAAGGCTAAAAATATTCTTATAGCCTCGAGCCGTGCGACAGGGGCAAAAGCTTCATTGTAATCAATGCCTTCTTCTTGGCGATATCCCTTGGCCACCAATCTTTATTTGTTTCTAATGACCACCCCATCCTTGTCCTTCTTGTTTCTAAAGACCCATTTTGTCCCTATGGCTTGTTTCCCTCATGGCAGAGGTACTATAGTCCATACCTTGTTTCTCTCAAACGATAGAAGATCTTCTTACATAGCATCTACCCAGTTTGGATCATCTAGGGCTTCAGAGATTCTTTTTGGCTCGATCATACTGATAAAATTTGTAAAGAAACAAAAATTAGCAGTGGTTGATCTTGTTTTGACCTTTTCAGAAGGATCACCGATTATAAGGTTTGGAGGATGGCTTTTCGTCCACTGTGTTGTTCTTGGAAGATGGTCATTTGAGTCATCAAGATTAACTTCTGTGGTTGCATACTGCGGTTCTGGTGCAACCTCTGTTGTTGATGGTTCTTCAGCTTGTGGGAGGATTAGAATGAGAGTTAGAATTTGTTCCTCTGAGGATGTAGAGAGTGAGTCTTCGTTTTCCTCTGGTATTGATTCCTCTGAAGTCGCTGGAGTAGGTATTTCAGGAGCCTCTGTTGTTGAATCTTTGGTAGTTTCATCTTCTGTTGGCTCCCCCTCAACACGTGCATCTGTATGATTCACAGAAGAGGATGAAGTATTTAATGGACCAGTTAGAGATATACCTGACTCAGACTGGTTTGCATAAGATATTTCTCCAGAGGCTCTGATGGCTCCAGCAGAGGGATCAATATCATCATGGAACATTCTTCAAATAGAAGATTTAAGTCTTCTTCTCTTGTCTTTGAAATGCCAGAGGATTCCTTCTTTAGACCGAGTTCTGAACTGATTTGTTCAGAAGTCTTTTGAAAGGAATCATCAAAAGATACATTGATGCTTTCTACGATGGATCGAGACTTCAGAAGGTACACTCCGTAAGCTTTTGAAGTGGCTGAGTATCCTATGAACTTTCCTTCATCTGCTTTTACCTCAAACTTTCCTCTTGCTTCTCTATCATTTAAGACAAAGCACTTGCATCCAAATACATGAAAGAATTTGATGTTTGGTCGCCTTTTGTTGATTAAGTGATAAGGTGTTTTGATATGCCTCTTTACAATGGTTGATCGATTTTGGGTGTAGCATGCGGTTGATACTGCTTCTGCCCAAAAATACATTGGTAATCCACATGTTGTCAGCATAGTTCTTACAGCCTCCACAAGCGTGCGGTTCTTTCGTTCAACCACGCCATTTTGTTGTGGGGTGCGTACAACAGAGAAGTTCTGTGAAATGCCTTCTTCCGTAAGATAGGTTTCAATGACAGAGTTTTTGAACTCTGTGCCATTGTCGCTTCTTAGTTTCTGAATCTTGCACTCATACAGAACTTGGATTTTTTTCATTAAATTTATCAGAATGTTTGGAACATCTGATTTCTTTCTGACAAATTCAACCCATGTAAATCTTGAGTATTCGTCGATCAAAACAAGTATATATTTCTTGCCACCTAGGCTCTGTGTAGCAATTGGACCACAGAGGTCGACATGAAGCATGTACAGAGGCCTAGTGCAAGATATATCAGTTTCGCCTTTATGGGAAGTTCTTTTGAGTTTTCCCATTTCGCAGGAAGAGTACAAGTGATCTTTATTAAACTTAACATTTGGCAGACCTTTGACTAGATCAAGTTTAACAAGCTTATCTAGAGTATGAAAGTTTAGGTGGCAGAACCTGTTGTGCCATAACCAGGCTTCTTCGCTTTTACAGGCTACAAGGCAGAGCTTGTCTTCCTTGTTCTTTGCACAGAAGTTCATTAGGTAGAGATCGCCTCTTCGTTCGGCTCGCAGAAGTTCGACTCATGTGTCCTCACCTTGTAGAGAATAGAAGGTTCTTTTGAACATTACGTCGAAACCCGTATCGCAGAGTTGGCTAACACTGAGAAGATTGTGTTTAAGGCCATCCACATATGCAACTTTGCATACGGATATGTTCTCCTTCTTGATGACTCCGTAGCCTTTAATGTACCCCTTTTTGTTGTCTTCAAAGGTCACAGATCCACCATCGTGTTTTTCTTTGTATGTGGATAGTAGACCTCTGTCGCCAGTCATGTGCCACGAGCATCCGGAGTCTAGATACCAGATCGGTACATACTGCTTCTGCAAGACAATCAGAGTGTTTTAGGTACCCATATCCAAATGGGTCCAGCTTTGTTAGGGGTTTTCAAGTTTGCCTTAGCATTCTTGGACTTTGCTTTAGCTTCTGTTGAAGAAACATTATGTTTCTTCTTACCCTTGAATTTAGCATTCTTGTTGGGTACAGAGAGTAAACAATGTGGATTTGTGAAGTGTTGGCTTAATTTATGCATGAGATCAAAGCAATGACAATAATGAATGTGCGAAGAGATTTGCTTGAACTTTTCATTGAAAACATTAAATGGGGGCACAAAGGCATTAAATTCTACCCTAACATTTGACTTCCTATTACAAGAAGACCTATGTAGACTAGATTGTTGTTTGCAAAATCCTTTGTTGAGAGCAGCCTTCTGTGGACCCCTTCTGTGGTGAACTTCTGCAGGTTTCACTGTCACAGAAGAAAAAGATTTGTCATTTTTAGCCCATTTACCCTTTTGTTGCCATGTTAGGTTTTCTTTAATAGGCCTTAAGGATTTTAAAATCTTTGAACTTGTTGGATTTTGAGAGGACAGAGCCTTTTGTTGTTTAATTTTCTCAAGCTCAAGAGAGGAATAGTTCTGTTAAGAACTCTAGAGGGTAGTTTAAAATCCTCTGTGTCACAATGTCCTATCTCTGACTTAGAGTCAGTCTCAGGTTCGTCAGAGGATGAATCATCCTCATATACAGAGGTTGAGTCACTTAGTTCTCTTTCGACAGAGGCTGGACTTTCAGAGCATGTGCCATACTCACTTTCATCCTTTTCTAGGGGACTATCTTCTGAGTTAACAGAGGTATCTGATAAGGTTTCTTCAGAGAGATTTTGATCGACAGAAGGTGTACAGAAATTTTCGAAAAAGTTGTTTTCCCAATTTCTATCAACTCTTTTTTCATCTGAAACGTTAGGCTTGAACTCAGGAGCCTCTGCCGATAATTTCTTTTCAGAGTTTATCATGCAGACAAAGGAAACCTGTGTTTGAGTCTCGGGGTTACCAAACTTGAAGATTCCTATCTGATCTTGAGTTTTCAGATTTTTCTTAGGTTTGGATTCTCTTTTGACAGAGATTGAAGGTGACAAATCTGTGTTTTCAAACCACACATTTGTCATCTTTAGAGGTTTCCTTGTGTGAGGTTCCCCAGAGACTTTTTGCCTTTTGCTAACAGAGAGTAGATTTGGAAAACTAGGTTTTCTTGTACTTCCAGTGAGAAATAGAGATGATAGACATTTGTTTCTTTTGTTTCCGGTGTATGGATCTATATCACAGAAGCCAATTCCCCGTCTCCCTATTTGCGTGTTAATTTTCTCGTATACCTTCTGTGCATCTTGGTATTTTTTTAATTAAAAGATCTCTTCTTAGTAAATCTTGACAGAGGACTTCTCTTTCCTTTTGAAAATAATGTTTAAGAGCTAGAATGTTCATTATGTCGGTCTCAACGTCCATTAGTTCTTTAGATTTTCTTTTTAATGCAGAGTTAAGTTTAGAAATCTTTTCTTTCAAAGGATTTAGGTGTTTGTTCCAATTTGTTTCAATTTCTTCCTTTTCTTGAAAGATTATAACCTTTTCTTGAGTGAGAAGTCTAGCTTCTCTCTCAAAGAAGGTAAGCTTCTTTTGAATACTTTCGCAGGTCTTTTTAAGTTTTGTGTATTCAATGTTTAGTTTGAGCAAATCAGCTTCTGCTGGACTAGAGTTAGAGTCAGAAGTGGATACCTCATTATAGGAGTCGGATGAGCTGACCTCTGCCATTCCACAAAACAAGGCGTTTTTGTCGTTTTCATCTAATGATTCGTCTGACAGCCAGTTCTCCTGATTCACCATTAGTGGCTTCTGAGCATAAAACTCCGCTTTCTTTTTGTAGTAAGCAGAGTCCCTCTGTGGGCGGTTAGATTTGCTTCTGCAGTCAGCGGCATAATGACCTGACTTGCCACAGTTAAAGCATCCTTTGTTCTGGGAACCGTTGCCAGCTCTGTCGTCCGACCTCTGTCGGTCACCACCTCTTTCAGCTCTACATTCATTGGCATAGTGGTTGGGCTTACCACAGTTGTAACATACTTGGTTTTGTGGAGTGTTGCCAACTTTATCGTCTGACCTATGTCGGTCACCACCTCTGTCAGTCGACCTCTGTTGGTCGCTACCTCTGTCGGTCGACCTTTCATTTGACCCTTCTCTTCCTCGATCATCTATTCCATAGCGTTCATTACCAGACTTCTTCTGGTAACCTCTGCTGAATTCCCTTGTCAAAAGGGTTAACGATTTAGCAATAGAGGCCATTGATGTTTCTTCTTCTTCCACCACCTCCTCATCTTCACTATCAACGATCAAGGTTTTCTTTTTCTTCTCCTTCTTTACCTCTGCAGCTTTCTCCTTTGGCTTCTCTCTAGCTTTTGTGGTCTTACCGACCAGTGCAAGAGGTGCACTGATTTGTGCTTTTGCTTGTGCGATTTGAGGCTCTTGGGCTGCCAATGTTCCATAAAGATCTGACAGAGTCCAGGAGTCTAAGTCCTGATTTGTTTGCAGAGACATGGACAACTGGAGCCATTCTTCATTTAGACTCTTTAGGAACATGACGTTGTTCTCTTCAGAAGTTCTGTGAATCCCGAACTTCTTGCACTTGTTGATTAGAGAGTTAAACCGATCATATGTCGTCTGCAGAGATTCGGTCGACAGAGCTTTGAATGCATAGTATTCATTTATGCATTGGGCTCTGCGGTTCTTCTGAGTTTTGGCCCCACCCTCCAGTTGTTTTTCCAGTTCCTTCCACATATCGTATGCAGACTCACACGCATCTAGGGATTGGAAAAGGTCATTGGGTATGGCTGTTAGATCTGAGTTTTGTCAATAAACCAAGTGTTAAAGATATGATGAGAAGACTCAGATGTTCTGAATAGAAGAATCAGAGTTCTGACTGCGAAAGCTCAGAAGGATTGTATTGAAAGATTGTCCAAGTATAGAAGTCTGAGAAGAAGAGTCAGAGGTCTGAGAAGAAGAGTCAGAGTTCTGAGAAGCTTTATCAGAAGAATATTCAGAAGTTCTGAACAACATGTTCAGAACTTATAACTAGATATTTTCCTTTGTATTTAGTTAACTAATTAGGACACGTGTATTGTTCCTATTAGTCTTTCATGTTTGTACTGTAGCTTTAATATTTCCGTTGCAGTATAAATAGAGTGGTTAGCTCTATATTGCTAACTGATTTTCCCGAACATACTTGTATTCATTCTTTGTAATCTTTGAGATTCTCTCTCTCTAAGATCTGTAATTTTGTTCATCATTGAATACAATTGGGCTTGATCATACAACTTCTCAATTACTGCTTTCTATATTGATTGTAAGATTAGATCCTGAACTTTCAATTGGTATCAGAGCCAATCAACAAACAAATTTGTTCAAGATTGTTATCGCGAAGATCTATTGATCAATTTCTTGAAGATTTCTTGATTCGTTCAAAAATCGATTCCGCTGCTAGGGCTAGTTCTTGAATTCTTGGCAATTCTTGAATTAACTGTTATCTTTCGATCAAGAAATTCAAAATTGTCTCTCTGTTGAATTCTTACAATCATGTCTTCTAAAGAATATCTAGCCATGGGATCTGAAACGAAGCTACCTGTTCTAATTCCTGAAGAGTACCAGCAATGAAAAATACGAATAATCCAATTCTTGGATAACATAGACGAGAATCTGATGGTATCTATCCGAGAAGGTCCTATCGAGGTCTATATCGATGTGGAAGCAACTCCTGAGACAGAGACAACTCCAGAAATTCCGGCAACAAGGGTGAAGAAAAACTATTCTCAATACACAGCTGAACAGAAGAATAGGCATGCAATCGACAAAAGAGCAATTACATTGATGACACTTGCAGTTCCGAATGAAGTTCTTAACAGGATTGACAGTGGTTCATCCGCCAAGGAAATGTGGGATGAACTGGAAAGACAAATGTTAGGAACTGTCAGATCAATTCAAGCGAAGTTAAATCAAAGCATAAATGCTTATGAACGATTCAAGGCTAAAGAATCTGAAAGCTTAAGTCAAACGTATAGTAAATTTTGTACTATACTGAATGGTCTGAGAAGGAATGGGCTGAAAAAGACAAAGTCATAAATAAACTACAAATTTCTGAACAGTCTAAACTCCGAGTGGTCATCATTTGCTATAAGTCTACAAATGAACAAGGATATGTGTGAAGAAGATCTAAATGATCTATTTTGTGTTCTTAATCAGCATGAGGACTCTGTGAAAATTGTGGTTGAAGAGAAGAAGAATGTTGCAGAACAATTAGCCTTTCTGTCAAAGTCCAAAACTGTGAAAGCACCCAAGAAGGCTGCATATCTATCTGAGATACCTAATCTGGAGGAGTCTGATAAGGAAGAAGGATCAGAAGAAGATGAAGATATAAAAATGATTGCTGAAAAATTGGCCTTGTTGACTAATACTTTCAACAAGAGATATGGAAAAGGAAAATTCCAGGGCAAGTACAAGAGAGAGCAGGGAAGTTCAGATTTCAAGAAAAGGGAAGAGAGAGGAGAGAGTAAGTATGAAAAGAAGGAAGAAAGAAGGGAAGAGAATAGAAAAGAGAAGGAAGAAAGAAAAGAAAAGAATTTGTGCTTCAAGTGTGGAAAGTCTGGCCACTTTGCAAAGGATTGCAAAGTGAAAATAGTGAAAGATTATGAATACTATACCAAGAAGGCTCAGCTGGCAAAGAAAAGAGAGGATGAAGTGGCAATGTTAGCTGAACAAGAAAACTGGTTGTACTATACTTCAGATGAAGATGACTATATTCACTTTTCCCAGATGCAAAGTTATATGGCAAAGATGAAGAATGAGGATGACTCTGACTTTGAATATGCTGATTCTGAGTCATCTGCTGAGGTACATTCTGCACTTGAAATAGACTTAATGACACAGATTGATGAAATGAAAACTGAATTTGTTAAACTAAGAAAACAAATAAAAGGAGAAAGAAATTTAGTTAACAAATTCAGAATTGAAAAAGAGGTAATAAAAGAACAATATGAGGAATCTGAGATTGAGAAACATAAAATTAAAACTGAAAGTTCTGAGTTGTTGAAAAACCTTTCTGAATTAAAAGTTGAGCTTTCAAAAGTTAAGGATGAAAAGGGTGATTTACAAATAAAGTTTAATATGCTATTTGAGGAAAGAAATAATTTATACACTAGAATAAAAGAATTAGAAGATCTTAACTTGAAAAGAGGTCAGACTCAGCAAACATTAAATCTTCTAACAAGTAATGTTAAAGATACAAGATTTTATAATCCAAAGAAGGGATTGGGATTGGAAGAAAATGTTGTTTTAAAAAGAGCTCCAGTCAACTTGTATGATTTTGAAAAACTTCATGTTCCTAAACCAAAAATTCCAGAAGTTGTTGAAGTTTTCAAAAGATCTGCAAGTTCTATCACAAGTTCTGACAGTTTACAAAAATCAAGTACTAAAAAGACAAAGGAAATAGTTTCTGAATCAAAAACAGAAAAATCAGATGTTTCAGAAAATAAGGTTAAGAAAGAAATTTCTAAACCAAAAGAAAAGAAACCAAAATATAATGATGCTAAATTCAAATATGACTCTTTAAATGTCAGTTACAAAAATAAACAACAAAGTTTTTCACCTTCTGACATAGAAAGTATATTTGATACTAGTAAGGTTTCTTATCAGTTTTCTGATTCTGAAGGTCAGGAATCTGAGTTTTTTAATCAGAATTCTGAATCAAAGAGTTAGAATTCTGAATCAAAGAGTCAGAATTCTGAATCAACTGAAAATTCTGAAACAAAATCAGAAGAATTTTTACAACTTGAAAAGAGGTTTACTCTTGTAAGTCAAGAACTTGAGGACTTAAGGAAAGCTTATGATGAACTTGAAAATGACCTCTGTGATGTGGATTTTGATCTTAAAAATGCTTTAAAGGAGAAGAATGTTTTTATTCAGAAAATCACAGAACTTGAGAAACTGAAAGCTGAGTATGATCTGTTCAAAATTAATGCTCTAAAAGAAAATGATAAATTCTTTAATGAATCAAGTACATATGAAAAAGGTGAATCATCTATTTCTTCTTCTAACAAAAAGAAGTTGAATTTTTCAGAAAAAGAGGAAAGCAAAAGGAAAGATGATGTGAAAAGAGTTTCTGAGATAAATGGAGAGGTTCCTGCAACTGTACCAAAAGCACATAGTTATTGTGATAAATGTACTTGTATTTTGAAAACCAGCAATAAAAATGACAAGGCTTATGGTACAGATCTGTTGTTACTTGCAAAGAAAAATCTTAGTTGTGTTCAATGTAAAAGTGATTCTTTTCAATATTCTCAGAAATGTCCAATTACAATAACATCTGTTTCATTCATAAGAAAAGATATTAAGAAAACAGAAAAGAAGAATGTTTCTGTTCCTCAGAAAACAGAAAAGAAAAATGTTTATGTACCTCATAATACAGAAAAGAAGAAGGTTTCTGTTCCTCAAACTCAGAAGAAAGAAAAGATAAAAGAAAGTTGAACAAATTAATGTAAAAATCATATAAAAATTTACAAAGAAAGAATGAGAAAGAAATTAATGTAAAAGAAAAGAAAGTTGAGAACACTGTAATATCCAAATTTACAACTTTCAAAAAGAAATTGAACAAATTTGTGAACAGAAAATGTTCTGACTTCATAAAAGTTCAAGGCAAGTGGTGTTTAAAGAAAGATTTTGAATGGAAAGTAAAAGGCACTAATGTTAAATCTAATGACAAAGCTAACAAAGATGGACCCATTCCAAAATGGGTACCTAAATCTAACTGATCCTTTTGCAGGGCTGTCATGTGTGGTTTTTAGATTCAGGAGCTTCAAGACACATGACAGGTCAGAAGTCTTTTCTATCAAAATTCACAGAAAAGGCTGGAGGAGCAGTAAACTTTGGAAATAATAGCAAAGGTCAAGTTAAAGGTTATGGGGATTTAACTAAAGGAGATCTGACTATCCAAAAGGTTTTCTATGTTGAAGGATTACAACATAATCTTTTCAGCATAAGTCAGTTTTTAGACAGTCTTTGTCAAATCAAGTTTCAAATAACAGGTTGCATGATTTTAACTGAAAATGATGTTAAAGTTTTCTGGGCCAAAAGACATATGGACTTATTTGTGGTTAATTTTTCAAAATTGAAAACATTAAATCCAGTTTGTCTTTTATCAAACTCAATTGCAAATGAATGCTGGCTTTGGCACAGAAGATGTTCTCATCTAAATTTCAAAGATCTTAACAATCTTGTTGCAAAACATCTGGTTAAAGGTTTACCAAAGATTAAATTTGAAAAAGAATCATTATGCTCAGCTTGTGAAATGGGCAAGATGAAAAAGAGTTCTCACAAATTAAAAATGGACTCATCTTGCAAATCACCATTAGAAATGATTCATACTGATCTTTGTGGTCCTATTTCAGTTCAGTCTATGGGAGGAAAGAAATACATGCTTGTAATTGTTGATGAATATTCCAGATACACATGGGTTGAGTTCTTGAGAGCTAAGTCAGAAGATGCTACTACATTGATAAACTTTATCAAAAGAATTCAAGTTCTCTTACAACTTCCAGTTCAGAAAATCAGAAGTGATAATCGAACAGAGTTCAAAAATGAGACACTTCAGAATTTTTTAGAAAGTTCTGGGATTTCTCATAATTTCTCTGCTGTCAGAACTCCTCAACAAAAAGGTGTTGTTGAAAGGAAAAACAGAACTCTAGTTGAAGCTGCAAGAACCATGCTGGCTTATTCAAATCTTCCAACCTTCCTATGGGCTGAAGCAATTGCAAATGCTTGCTTTACACAGAACAGAACTTTAATCAATAAAAGATTAAATAAGACTGCTTATGAACTGATAAATAAAAGAAAACCATTAATCAAATTCTTTCATGTTTTTGGTTGCAGATGCTATGTTCTTAAAGACAGAGAAAATCTTGCCAAATTTGATAAAAAGGCAGATGAAGGATACTTTGTTGGTTATTCATTAACTTCCAAAGCATTCAGAATCTACAATAGAAGAACCAAGAGAATGATGGAAAGCATCAATGTAACATTTGATGAAGCCAGAATGAAAACTTCTGAACAGGAGAGTTCAGAACTCATGCAGAACAAGACAAAAATGACTTCTGATACAAATTCTAATCCTATTTTTTCAGAACTCAATTTATTGTTTAAGGATGCTTTTCTAGAACTAATTTCTGACTCTTATGCAGAATATGAAAATCCAAAGATGGTAAAAGAGATGAAAAATAGAACTCCAGAAATAGTTCAATCAACTGTAATTTCTGACAAAGGTCCATCTGAAGAATGTCCAAATCTGATAAATACAAGTGGTGAAAATTCTGAACCTTATACTCAGAATTCTGATCCTTGTGTTCAGAACACTGAACAAGTCACTCAGAATTCTGACTTCACTGCTCAGAATCCAAACTTGGATACAACTCCTACACATATATCAGAACAAGGGGACAGCTCAGAATTACAAGCAATCATTGATGAGAATGATACAAACAATAATTTTTCTGTGATTGATGTGCTTCCCAGTGCAAATAAATGGACTAAAAATCATCCTATTCATCAAGTAATAGGTGATCCATCAGCAGGAGTAAAGACCAGATCAGCTACAACAAATGAAGCAATGTTTGCTGGTTTCTTAAGTGTGATTGAACCAAAGAAATCTAATGAAGCCCTAGAAGATCCAGATTGGATTTCAGCAATGCAAGAGGAATTGCTCCAATTTGAAAGAAACAAAGTTTGGAGACTCATTCCAAAGCCTGAAGGTAAATCTATTATTGGAACTAAATGGGTGTTCAGAAATAAAAAGGATGAGTCAGGTGTTGTTATCAGAAACAAAGCAAGATTGGTTGCTAAGGGATACTGTCAACAAGAGGGAATTGATTATGATGAGACATTTGCACCAGTGGCAAGAATAGAGGCAATCGGAATATTTTTGGCCTATGCTGCACACAAGAATTTCAAAGTATATCAAATGGATGTCAAATCAGCTTTTCAAAATGGTAAACTTAATGAAGAGGTGTATGTTCATCAACCTAAAGGTTTTGTTGATCCAGAATTTCCTGACCATGTTTATATTTTAGACAAAGCTTTATATGGTCTAAAACAAGCACCAAGAGCCTGGTATGACACTCTTACTCAACACTTGTTAGTTTCAGGGTTCAAGAAAGGTAAGATTGACACGACTTTGTTTTTAAAGAAACAGGGTGATGATTTAATTCTTATTCAGATTTATGTTGATGACATAATATTTGGTTCTACCAGTCCAGAATTATGTGATAATTTTTCTAAAATCATGTCATCTGAATTTGAAATGAGCATGATGGGTGAGCTGAATTTTTTCCTTGGTCTTCAAGTCAAACAATTACCAAAGGGTATTTTTATAAATCAAGGAAAATATGTCAGAGATATTCTGAAAAAGTTCAAAATGTCTGATTGTGCTTCTATGAGAACTCCAATGGCAACAAACATAAAGTTAGATGCTGATCTCAAAGGAGTTTCAGTAGATAACAAACTCTATAGAGGCATGATTGGATCATTACTTTATATGACTGCAAGTAGACCAGATATTATGTTTTCTACTTGTTTCTGTGCTAGATTTCAATCTAACCCAAAAGAATCACATATGTTGGCTGTCAAAAGAATTTTAAGATATCTCAAAGGATCACCTGATCTAGGTTTATGGTATCCAAAAGAAACTGATTTCAAATTAACTGCTTTCACTGATGCTGATCATGCAGGAAGTAGGTTGGACAGAAAAACTACTTCTGGGGCTTGTCATTTTTTGGGGGATAAGATAGTGAGTTGGGAATCAAAGAAACAGAATTGTCTGTCTGCTTCAACTGCTGAGGCAGAGTATGTTGCTGTTGCTGCTTCATGCTCTCAAACTTTGTGGATGAGAACACAACTCATGGATTATGGATATCAGCTCAACAAAATTCCCATCTATTGTGACTCAGAAAGTGCAATTGCTATTACTCAGAATCCTGTTCAACATTCAAAGACTAAACACATAGATGTGAGGTATCATTTTATAAAAGACTATGTGGAAAAAGGAACTATAGAGATGCACTTTGTGCATACAAAGTATCAATTGGCTGACTTGTTCACAAAGCCACTTGATCACAAAAGGTTCTCTTTTCTCATATGTAAAATAGGAATGCTTAATCTGACCAATTGAAAATATTTGTGTTTCTTAAAAATAATAAATTTTTCTAAGTAAAATTGTCTGAATAGTGTACTCAGATATCTGAGTCTTAAGTTCAGAAACTCTGACTCTTAAGTTCAGAAACTCTGACTCTTAAATTCAGAAACTCTGACTCTTGAGATCAGAACTTCTGAATCTTGAGTTCAGAACTTTTGTGTCTTAAGTTCAGAACTTCTGAACCTTGAGTTTAGAAATTCTGAGTCTAGAGTTCAGACCTTCTGAGTCTTAAGGTCAGAGATTCTGAATCAATACTTCAGAAATCTAACTTTCAAGAATTCATTTTTTTTTGAGAAAAACAAATACTTCAAATGTGCGGATTATGTCTTTTCTATTATCTTTTTATCTCATTTTTATGTATCATATTTAGTCAAATACATGCTAAAGGCAAGGGGGAGCATCAATATCTTTTGGAAATTATTTCATGATGCTTAAAAGGTTTGTCTTCACTTCATATCTCTAATCATTCCAAGAAGAACAAGCTTTTAATGATAAAATTTTTATCTTGTTCAAACTATATCTGAATTTCAAACAGTTTCATATTCAGATATAAGAGTTTAAATGATTTTTTAAAATCATCATTATATGAACAGAATTCTGATGATAAAATGTGTTTCTATCTGTTCAAACCTCTTCTGAATAACTAAAAGCTTTACATCTATCAGAAGTTGATTTTAAATAAATATTTGTTACAAGGTAAAATTCTTCTGAATAATGGAATCAGAACTCTGAGTAGAACAATCAGATATCTGATAAAGGAAAGTTAAATCTTCTGAGCGTGTTATTCAGATCCTTGACTTGAGTCAATATTATATCCAATAACACGTGTCAGCTTCATATTTGGTTGATTATGCCACGCATTTCATTTAAATCTTTTGTGGCATTTCAAATGTGTTGACTCCGTTATAACATTGACTTCGCTTTTCCGTCAAACCTTTCAGCTTCGCGAATTTTAAATAGGTCTTAAAATTCCTATTTCCAATTCTTTCAAATTCCAGAGCGAAAAGTGAGATACGAATCAATCCAGGGTTCTTTGAGTTTGTTTTCTTCTTAAATCATGTCTGGATTTCGAAGAAGTGGTCAAATTTCTCTACATTCCACTAAGTCTTTGATGAATTCATCTGATTCGGATAATGATGAAGTACAAAATAGAGCTGTTGAGGAAGGAGCAATTAGGGATGATGAAATAAATGAAGAAGATGAACAAATGGCTGAATCAGAAGGAAATGCAGATGAGGTAAATATAAATGTTGAACATGAACAGAGTGCTGCAGGGTCGATTATGTCGAATAGACCAATCTTAGTGGAAAGAGTTGTTCCTGAAGGAGAATGGTTGAAATTATCTGAAAATAATTGTGTTGTATTATTTGAGGAAAGTCGATTTAAACCTGAACACAGAATTATCATGGAATTATTCAAACATCATCCTTACCGAAAATGGTTTACAAGAAGCAAAAATGTTCTTGTTCAGTACATTCAACAATGGTGGAAACATCTTAGGTTAGAAGATAATAAATTTGTGTCTGAAATTGGTGGAGTGACATTTGCCTTATCTATCTCTGCACTAAGAGAAATGCTGAATCTACCAGAGAAAGATGATGTACAAAGAAGGACAGATTTTGAAGACTCACCCTTAACAGAGGAATTAATAGCAGAGTTTATGAAGTTGGGATACAATGAAGGATTGAGGACTCTCAGTTTGTTCAGAAGGAACAAATTGCCACCTATTTGGGCTTGTTTCTTTCATGTGGTAAATAAGTGTGTGTCAGGGAAGAATAGTTCTGCTGATCAAGGTTCAAAACAGATTCTTCAAATCTTTCAGGGTTTAGTGAAGAATAGGCATTACGACTACACTTCCATATTGTGGGAAGACATGAAGAATACTTTTGAGAAGAATCAGAAAGCAATTCAGAAGAAGACAAAGGATACTCCTCTGACATACATACCTTACATAAGGTATTGGCAAATTGTAATCTGGTATGCAATGCAAGAAAATAGAACCATATCAAGAAGATCAAATGAAGAGCATGGTCCTACTTTCTACTTGGGTAAGATGACCTCAGTTACTAGACTTGAAAATTATCCAAATCATAAATTGTTGCCAAAATCACTTAGGAATTATATACCAAGGGAGAGTGAGATTTTAAAAGCTTATTGCACCTCTATGGGAATTGAATTACCTCAAATCCCTACCCAAGAGGACCAACCTGAGAAGAGAGGTGAGGGGTCTAGTCGTGTAAGTCCAGGATACACTCTTACAATCAAATATGAACAATTAAGATCGTATTCACAGCAACTGGTCATATGATTTATTAACAATCTGTGAATTACAAGATATTACAATGAATTTCTCTAAATGGATTCACCAAAGATTATATCAAAGATTTGTTAGCAAACTGTTGCTAACACTATATATATTGTAGAGAAAAGCTAAAGCTACAGTACATATGAGAAACAGACTAATAGAACAATTACACGTGTCCTAATTAGTAACTGAATATAACAGAGAATATCCCAAGATATGAATTCTGAACATACTTCTGAATAAGCGCTTCAGAACATTTGTCTTCATAGTCAGAAGTTCTGAGTCTCCTACTCAGAACTCTGAACCTTCTAGTCAGAATCCAACACTTAGAATCTTTTTGAGATTTCTCACTCAGAACTTCTGAGTCTTCTACTCAGAACTTCTGAGTCTTCTGAGTCTTCTTTAGTCTTCTTACTCAGAACTCAACACTTGTGTTTTTGAAAAAACTCTAGACCTAACAATCTCCCCCTTTTTGTCAAACACACTTGTACTTTTCATCATCAAATTCGTAGAGCAGGAACAATCTTCAGAAGGATCTCTTCTGAATGCTTTGACAACTTCTGCTCGGAATTCTGAATAATCTGAGTTAACAACTTCTGGTCAGTCTTTAATCAGCAGCAGCAACGATTTCCAAATTGATTTCTGTTATATATTTTCTTTTTCTTTGCTCCCCCTTGAAATGACAATTCTCATCTTCATGTCAACTTTCATAAGATTTCTTTATAAGAAACAATAGATCAGTTTCCTTTTCCTCTTCTCCTTCTTAAAATAACATTTCTCTCTTTTGTTGTTTCTGTACAATCATTTTCTATTTTCTTCTCCCCTTAAAGTTTTGTAAAGCAGAAACATATCAATCTCCAAAATCTTTAGCTTTTCTCCCCCTAAAGTTTTGGAAAGCAAAATCATCTTCAAAATCTTTAGCTTTTCTCCCCCTTGATTTTCAAAACTTTAGCGATGAAGTCTATGCTTTTTCTCCTCCTTAATGAATAACCTTGCTCCCCCTCAAAATAAGAATTCTGGAGCAAATTGTTTTCTCCCCCTGAAAGTATGCATATATTTCATTAAAATTATTCATTTCAAATATAGTGCTTTAATGAAACATTTATGCAAGGAAAATAAGATTCACTGAACTATACTTGATAACTACTAACATTTGATCATCTGAAAATTTTACAAAAGAAATCCAACTTAATGAAATTTAACAGATTTTTCAATCAACTGAAATCAAATGCATGTGTTTGGATTCAAATACAAGTCATCATTGCATATCAAGTTAAAAATGTTCAGTTTCAATCCCTTTATTAAATCTATTTGGCGTGATTAGCATGCGAAATATGATTAGCTTCAAGCATATGCAATTCAAAAACATATAAGAATACTTTGCTCTACTCACACTATTTGTCCAAAATCAGTATTTTCACAAATTTACAGGTTTATTGTGACTTTGTATTTTCCCAAAGTTTCAAGAGATGTGTGCTCATTGGCATCTTTTCTTTTGTGCTCATTGACATCTTTTAATTTTGTGCACATTGGCATCTTTTAATCAAAAAGTTTAGTAAGAATAAGATACATCGTTAAACATGACTTTCTATCTGGTTTTATAGCAGGATTTGGGTCAGCATATCCCAGACCAGTTGGTCTTAGGTGCTAGATGACAAGCACCCCTTGGAACTTAATTTCCCAAACCAGAAAGGCCACATCGATATATCTTAAACCCATCTGTACCAGTAGAACATGGCTTTCTATCTGGTTCTATAGAAGGATTTGGGTCAGCCGATCCTAGACCAGTTGATCTTAGGGACTAGGTGACTAGCACCCCTTAGGACTTACTCTCCCAAACCAGAAAGGCCACAGGTACAAACTTTCAAACTAAATGATTTTATATATATTTATATTTCATCTCAATCACTTGGTACTAAAACGTAGTACTTCCCCCATATTTTTGTTTCCATCCAACATTCTGACATTTAGGCTTTTTCAACATTATATTCTATATAAGTATAGATTTCATAACATTGAGCATTCGGCATAATTTCATTCATGTTTTGCTTACCTTTCGATTTAATTCAGAAGTGAAAGTTGAAACAAATATAGCTCAAATAATACAAAATACTTGTAAAATCACTTTTTGACACACATTTATTCATTGAATGAAAATTAAAAAAAAATCATATCATTGAATTAAATTGTTAAGATTCTAACATTCAAAGCAATAGAAATAAAACATAATACAATGTTACCTTTCACCACTTGTTCCTTGAAACAGAAAAATATGACAGTTAAGGATATCACCTGAGAAGTATGAGTTCTAAACTGATTATTCAGAAGCCATTGTCATTTAAGTACGGGTTTTTGAACTGATATGTTCAAAAACCTAAAACGTTGAATCACGGGTTTTGAACATTATCTTGAAACAATCAGATCAAATTTTGAGTCAATACTTCCTCTGAAATCAAGATAATCCTGCAAAATCATGAGATTTTGTTAATCATCTACGATGATTCCTCATTAGTTATCAAAAAAAAAAATCTGAGTAGTAGAGTCAGAATTCTGAGTCACTTGCTCAAAATTCTAAGTATCAGAGTCAGAATTCTGATTAGTTGAGTCAGAATTCTGAGTAGTAGAGTCAGAACTTCT
Organism: Saussurea involucrata; assembly: GCA_033807775.1. Lineage (NCBI taxonomy): Eukaryota > Viridiplantae > Streptophyta > Magnoliopsida > Asterales > Asteraceae > Saussurea > Saussurea involucrata. The sequence continues at coordinate 104,363,373 of CM066314.1, read as the reverse complement.
GAGTAATAGAGTCAGAACTTCTGAGTAACAGAGTCAGAATTCTGATAAAACTATCCAGAGAAAATTCCTTAGAAAAATGTTTGGATTTTGTGATTTTTGAACATTCTGAATTTCAAATCACCATAACTTGCTCAAAAATCAGAATTTTTCAACCAAAATTTGCAGGGTTGCTTAGAATGTGATTCTGAACACATTCTATGGAAATGTTTTCTACTAAAAACACTCACATCTATGAGTTCGATTACACCACAGTAAACAGAACTTTTTCAAAAAAATCTTCAAAATTAACAAATTGATCTGTATGAATCAGAAATCCATAATCACATTCAGATCAAGTTTTGGACTGAAGTATCCAAAAGTCAACATTCTCAATTTAAGCACAACATCTGTTGTCAGTCATGTGTCAATATATGATCATTCAGCTTTACACATGAATAACCTGCAAAACAGATTAAGTTGTCTTTGGTACCCATATGAACTTGGGTCCAGATTTGTTAGGTGCAGTGGTATATGCAGATATTCTATAAGAACCATACCAGTGCTGAATAAAATTCTTGTTCACAAAATCATCAGTCCCACAATATGAACAACAAAGTTTCTTTTGTGCAATTCTGACTAATTGATTTACAGAATAAATCACATCAGGTTTAACAAAAGATTTTCTTTGAAATGTATTGTTCTTCTTGACATTTGAATTAGGAACCTTTGATTTTAGCACTTCTTTCTTGGAAGTAGATCCTTTAACTCTCCATTCCATTTTTATATTTTTAAAAGAACAATTATAAGATTTATCAATAGCAGAATCATAAAACAGATTAGAAGAACGAATCTGATCTTTTGAACTATGATTTGATTTGTCAACAACTTTCGTTTCAAATTCCCTAAACTTTTTAACATACAAATCAAACCTTGACTGCAAATCAGATTTGGACTTCCTCTCTATCATGATTTTAGTTGATAAATCAGATAAATTCTTAATAAGCCTCCTTATCTCCAAATGAAAAACTTTCTTTTCCTTCTCAAACTCATCTTTTAAGCATTTTTCTTTAAAGCCATTTACCTTCTTCTTTTCAGTCTCTTTCCTTCCATCTTCTAACTCTTTCTCCAACTCATTTATTTTTACAGAAAACTCATTTAACATTCCTGTTTTCTTTTTCTCAAAACCATTCTTTTCTTTTTGAAAAACATTTTTCTTGCATTCAAACTCTTTTCTTTCTTTTGCAAGAATTTTCTCCAAATCAGAAATTTTCAAAGATAATTCAACAGACTTTGTTTCAAAACCTTTCCTCTCAGTTTGAAAGTCTCTTCTCTCTTTCTCAAATTTCACTCTTTCAAGTATAAGAACTTGTTCAAAATCATAGATCTGTTTTAAGAGTTGACAATTTTTCATTTCACATGATTTGATTCTATTTTCAGACTCTGTCAACATCTTTCCTCTAAAATTGCCTTTCTCTTTCAAATCAACATTCTCTTTTTCTAACAACTTTATGTTTTCTTGAACATTTTCAAAATCCTTTAGAAAATCAGATTTCTCTTTTTGCAAAATCTTTATAACTTTTGCATATTCGTCTTGTTTTGCTTGAAGATTAGCAATCTTGCTTTCAAAATGAACAATCTCAGTTTTTGGTTCAGAAATTGTTTCTTTTGCTTTTACAGGACTTAATTTTTGTAAATTGTCTGAACTGGTTATAGAAATTGCAGGTCTCACAAAAACTTCAATAATCTCAGGCATGATGAAATGACAAATTCGAATATCAACTATGAATTATGATCAAAAATGAGAATCAACACAAATCTAGAACATGCAAGAATTAATCAAATCTGTCACATGCATTTCATCAAACAGTTAGAGTACATGAATTAATGAAATCTTCTTTTCAACAATAAATTTGAATACTAATCAACATGCAGCAGATATAATTACTTTGATCCAGAAACCAATCAAGAATTTCGAAAACATACCTGTGATCTCTGTTTAATTTCGAGAATTAATCAGCATAGAGAGAAAATCTTTGGATGACTTGATTGTAAGATATCGATTCAACAGAAAGACAAATTCAAATTTCTTGAATCAATGATAGAAACGAATTCAAGAATTGTTAGGAATTCAATAATTGTTAGCAGCAGCGGAATCAATTGTCGAATTGATCAAGAAACTTCAAGAACGCGATCAAACACACTCTTGGACGAATTTGTTTGTTGATTGGCTCTGATACCAATTGTAAGTCCAGGATACACTCTTACAATCAAATATGAACAATTAAGATCGTATTCACAGCAACTGGTCATATGATTTATTAACAATCTGTGAATTACAAGATATTACAATGAATTTCTCTAAATGGATTCACCAAAGATTATATCAAAGATTTGTTAGCAAACTGTTGCTAACACTATATATACTGTAGAGAAAAGCTAAAGCTACAGTACATATGAGAAACAGACTAATAGAACAATTACACGTGTCCTAATTAGTAACTGAATATAACAGAGAATATCCCAAGATATGAATTCTGAACATACTTCTGAATAAGCGCTTCAGAACATTTGTCTTCATATTCAGAAGTTATGAGTCTCCTACTCAGAACTCTGAACCTTCTAGTCAGAATCCAACACTTAGAATCTTTTTGAGATTTCTCACTCAGAACTTCTGAGTCTTCTACTCAGAACTTCTGAGTCTTCTACTCAGAACTTCTGAGTCTTCTGGGTCTTCTTTAGTCTTCTTACTCAGAACTCAACACTTGTGTTTTTGACAAAACTCTAGACCTAACAAGTCGAAATAGAGAGGGGGAGGATGTTCAAATGGGTGAACATTCTAAGAGAATTGAGGGGGGAAATTCTGAACGCTTGGTTAGAATTGGTGAGGAAAAACAGAATGAGGGTGGTGAGGATGAGATATTGTCAACAGAGGTTCAAACAGAAAGAGATGCCTCTGAACCAGCTAATCTTAACCAGGTAACCACAACTGCTGTTGGTTCACATTTCATGGTGTCCAACATTGAAACAAACACCATGGACCTAGTGGTGGATCTTGAACAACCCATCCATACCCACTCAGAAGCATTTCAACATGCTACTGTTTCACATAACTCAGGGGAACCATCCCGAACTCATTTGGAGGGAGGTGATAAATCCCAACCTATTTTTTCAACATATTGAGTCTGAATATCACAGTCCTATTCAATTTGAGCCTGAAATTCCTTCTAACACTCGCACAAATCAGGAATTTCGTATTTCTGACACAACATTCATAGACATACCTAATATTGGGTGTCGAGGATTGGATGGAAGTCCTGGTGAGGTGAACATTACAAAAGCCTCATTCAAACGTGCATCTGTTGTACAAGATGACTTTGTGTTATCTACAGGCCATGAGCCCTCTGGGCACATGAAAACTGGACCATTTGTTGGTTCAGGTTCACAGTTAGACCATTCTGAATTTGAAAAGATTCAGAATCAAAACAAGGTGATGGGGGAAAAGGTTGAAAAATTGGAGAAAAAGGTGGATGATTTGAATGCTGAGGTGACAGGATTAAAAGATATGTTGGAGGGTAAATTGAAATCTGTTGAAACTAAAATAGATACTGTGAAGGAATCCTTGGAATCTCATGAAAATGAGATCAAGGATATAATGTCTGAATTTCAAAAAGATCTGTTGAGACAAATGCAGAGTATGCATGAATCCGTCTTGAAAGCACTGAGTGTATCTATGGATTCTACTTCAAAACCTCTTGATCTTGTTCCACTTGCAGAAGCTGACCCTGAAGGTGTTTCTGGTCAGAACTCTAAAAGAAAGTTTGATGATAATGAACCTCATGATCATCAAAAGGGGGAGAAAAGGAAAAGGTTGAGTTCTGATGATGACATTGGCATAAAAGATTTTGAAATATCAGATATGCACTTAGTCAGTACAAAGAATACAGAAACTCAGATAGTTCAGATTGATAGTTCAGATACAGAGGAAATGGAGGTGGAAAGCAGAGATGGTGGTGATTCAGATAAAACTGAAGAATTGAATTTAGACACAGAGATGGAAATAAACTCTGATGAAACTGAAGCTATTGAGGAATCTATATTGAGATCAGAAGAAACATTGGAAAGTTCAGTGGTCAACATGTGTACAGATATTATTCTTTATGACAGAGATAATGCAATGGATTCTGAATCAGAGGAAAGAAGGTTGAATGAGGAATTGATCAGAAGGATGCATAATGAAGTAGTCAGAGCACTTAATGTTCAGAATATTCAACAAGGTGTAAAACTGATAAGGCCTATTGATCTATTGGGAGAAGAAGATAGAACTGTTGATTATTCTCAGAAGTTTAAGCATGAGTTTCGATATAACTATGCTGATGAGATGAACACAGAAGAAGAATATGAGAAAGTGGAAGATTACTTTATGCCCTCTGAGTATATATTCAGAAAACCAATTGAGATTCCTAAGATTAACTTGCAAATTTTGGAGGAGCCTGTATGTGACTTTATCCTGGAGTTGAGTGATGTACCACTGGCCAGACAATTTCATGATGACATTTTTCCTGAGGAAATATATGAGAATCTCTATCACACAGAAGGAGATTATGAGCTATTGGAGAGCAACATTGATGGATTCATGGATAACATATCTCAGATGATTTATACAGAAGCCTCAAACAGATTCAGAATTCCTGATTCAAGACTACACATTCAGAAGAAGATTGAGAAAGTATTGATGTTTAAACTAGAAGAATTCAATGGTCTGATGTTTGTTACATTGGAAGTGCTGAAAGAAAGAAGTACAAAGGTTTCCATGTCAAGTTTTGATTTTCACAGATTAACTCTTGATGATCAGATCTTTCTAGTTAAGTTCTTTGCCAGTACTGAAGAAACCTTGATAGAGATTGAGTGCAGAAGAATTCTGGGGATTTATGTCAAAAATATGTACATGTATGATTTTCAATTGGCAATTGAAGGAAGAAAAGAGAAATGCAACTTGAAATGTCCAGCAATGATTTCAGGGTTTGGTGTATATGTGAAGGGATTTATAAATGAAGGAATGGAAACTGAAGGGTTTGCATATCCAGTTCAAGGAAGACTTGAAATATTCAAACTGAAGGAATTGGTGGAGTATAGTGATGCAACTTTGAGTTGGTTACTAATTGAAATGACAGTTAATGTTGCTACTGAAAGAGAAAATCTAAAGAAAAAATGTGTAAACTCTGTGGAAAGAAGATTAAATCTCAGAAGAAAAATCAGAGGCTGTGGTGAATGGTTATTATCAGAGGTTAATCCTAAAAGGATGCTGCACAATGACTTTGTGTTTCCTGCTGAGTATGAAGTGAATGAAATCCTTTCAGATGATGTTGAAGAAGTTCAGAACACAACTCCTCAGAATGTGCAGATAACAAGTCTTAATCAAGCTGAACAATCTGAATCAAAAGAAGATGAGATGTCAATTGATTTGATTGGATACTTTCTTGAGTTTGATCTACCTGAGTTTTTCAAGCCTAAAGAGATACAATTTCTGAATGTATATTATGATAGACCAAAGGAGACTCAGATCTGGTTGGCAGAGAAATCAAGGTGTCTTGGGAAATCAAAACAGGCTGTATATTCAGACTTCTTAATCACAGGGATCAGAGAATTAAAAGTTAAACAATTCAGAAAGATGGAATACTTGTCTTTTGAAGTTTTGAGAGAAGATGGCAAAGTATACTATTTCACTGATGCAGATTTTGAAAAGCTATCAGTAGTGGATTTCTACAGATTACATTGTATGTTGTGCTTCAAGGAATCAAGCAAAGATAAGACTGAAAGGAAGGCAAGAAGTGTGGTAATTGAAGCTATGTTTTACATTCTAAGATGGCATGGTTATACAGATTTTCAAATAGCTCTGTATTTGCAAAGGCCATGTGTTTATCTGGCAAAACCCAACACAGATCATGATCATAAAAAGGTGTTAAAAACTGGAAATGTTCTTAAATATCCAGATTTGGGAGTCTTTTTGAAAAACAAGAGTGAAAAGATCTTCTTCAGAGCAAAGGAGACTGCAAAATACTGCTCTGGAACTTTGAGATTCATCAAGCATAATTTGGAGAAAAAGATGTTGAAAATAAAGCAATGCAACATAACTCAGGAAGTGATGACTCAGCAGATTGAAATTGTTCAAGAAATTATTGTCAAGATCGACAAAAGGCTTAATCAAAGAAATGTGCTCTTACAGAAGATTGCTCCTGCCTTGAAAGATTTGGATGATGCAAAGTATCAGTTTATTTGACAAAAAAGGGGAGATTGTTAGATCTGAGTTTTGTCAATAAACCAAGTGTTAAAGATCTGATGAGAAGACTCAGATGTTCTGAATAGAAGAATCAGAGTTCTGACTGCGAAAGCTCAGAAGGATTGTATTGAAAGATTGTCCCAGTATAGAAGTTTGAGAAGAAGAGTCAGAGGTCTGAGAAGAAGAGTCAGAGTTCTGAGAAGCTTTATCAGAAGAATGTTCAGAAGTTCTGAACAACATGTTCAGAACTTATAACTAGATATTTTCCTTTGTATTTAGTTAACTAATTAGGACACGTGTATTGTTCCTATTAGTCTTTCATGTTTGTACTGTAGCTTTAATATTTCCGTTGCAGTATAAATAGAGTGGTCAGCACTATATTGCTAACTGATTTTCCCGAACATACTTGTATTCATTCTTTGTAATCTTTGAGATTCTCTCTCTCTAAGATCTGTAATTCTATTCATCATTGAATACAATTGGGCTTGATCATACAACTTCTCAATTACTGCTTTCTATATTGATTGTAAGATTAGATCCTGAACTTTCAATGGCCATTATCAGAAGTCTCTTTGTTTTCTGAGCAACCTCATATTTTGCCCAATCAGGTTCGGACCACTTATCCTTGGTCTTTGGTTTCTCGTACGCAGGAACCTCAGGAGTGTCACCTGTGGCAGGAATACGTGGTACTGTGACCATGGGAACGAAAGGAGGATTGTTGATAAAGTGCATGAGTTCTTTGTCAGTACCCTCGAAGAAGTGAATCATTCGTATCTTCTACTGAGGGTACTCATCTCTGAGTAGTGTGGGTGGCTTGGTTAAGGAACCAACGGTGAAGAAGTTGTTTGAATTTGTCATTTTGAGAGAGTGATAATTCCAGAAAATAGGGTAAGCAGTGGCTATTGCTTCAGCCCATAGGAAGGTTGGAAGAATTGAATAAGCCAACATGGTTCTTGCAGCTTCAATTAGAGTTCTGTTTTTCCTTTCAACAACACCATTTTGTTGAGGAGTTTTGACAGCTGAAAAGTTATGAGAAATCCCCAGGCTTTGCAAAAAGTTCTGAAGAGTCTCATTTCTGAATTCTGTCCCATTGTCACTTCTGATTTTCTGGACTGGAAGTTGTAAGAATACTTGAATTCTTTTGATGAAATTTATCAGTGTTGTAGCAGCCTCTGACTTTGCTCTTAAGAATTCAACCCATGTGTACCTGGAATATTCATCCATAATAACAAGCATATATTTCTTTCCTCCCATTGATTGAACTGAAATAGGACCACACAGATCTGTATGTAGCATTTCTAATGGTGACTTGCATAAAGAATCCATTTTGATTTTGTGAGAACTCTTCTTCATCTTGCCCATTTCACATGCTGAACATAATGATTCTTTCTCAAATTTGATCTTTGGTAATCCTTTAACCAACTTTTTGCTAACAAGATTGTTCAATTCCTTGAAATTTAGATGAGAACACCTTCTGTGCCACAGCCAAACTTCATTTGCAATAGCATTTGAGAGTAGAGATACTGGAGTTAATGCCACAATTTTAGAAAAATTGACCACAAATAAATCCATATGTCTTTTGGCCCAGAATTCCTTTATGTCCTTCTCAGTCAGAATTAAGCAACCTGTTATACTGAACTTGATTTGACAAAAGCTATCCAAAAACTGACTTATGCTGAATAGATTGTGTTGTAAACCTTCCACATAGAAAACTTTCTAAATAGTCAGATCTCCCTTTGTTAAATCCCCATAACCTCTAACCTGTCCTTTACTGTTGTTTCCAAAGTTAACTGCTACTCCAGCCTTTTCTGTGAAATTAGTCAGAGAAGACTTATGTCCTGTCATGTGTCTTGAAGCTCCAGAATCCAAAAACCACACATGACAGCCCTGCAAAAACAATCAGTTACATTTAGGTACCCATTCAGGAATGGGTCCATCTTTGTTAGCTTTGGTATCTGATTTAACAAAAGTTCCTTTGACTTTCCATTCAAAATCTTCTTTTAAGCACCACTTTCCTTTTACTTTTATGAAGTCAGAACATTTTATGTTCACAAAATTGTTTCTTTACTTTTTGAAAACTTTTGGTTGAGACTGAGAAACATTTTCAGTCTTCTTTTCTTTAGTTTGAAAGATATTTTCTTTCTTCTTTTCTTTTGAATTAGATTGAGAAATGTTTTCAATCTTCTTTCCTTTTATCTGAGTTTGAGGAATCAAAACAGTTTTCTGTTCTGAATTCTGATATGGTTTGTTTATATAAGAAACAGATGTTATTAAATTGAACTTTTCTGAGATGATTGAAATGAATGACTACCACATTGAACACATATGAGATTCTTTCTTGCAAGAGACAATAGATCTGAAACATAAGTCTTTTCACTTTTATTGCAAGTTTTCAGATTACAATTGCATTTCATACAAGAACTATTGACTTTAGGTTCAGAAGTAGTATTCAATCCAATTTGCTCAGAAACTCTTTTCAGATCATCTTTCCTTTTGCTTTCCTCTATTTCTGAAACATTCAATTTCACAGAATTAGCAGATGATTTGGATGATTCACCATTTTCAAATGTACTTGATTCATCAAATAATTTCTGTTAGTGCAATATGTCTTCAAGGTTTAAATATAGAAAGGTCAAAGTCAAAGTCAATGTATTGAGTTGTATTGTGTTGTTTACACCTTGTAATGTGTTTAGTATAAATAGGTTTTGTTGTGTGTTAGTATGGAGGACTCTAGACATTCTTAACTCACATTCTTATATTCTAGAGAGAGAAACACTTGTACAGAACTCCTAATCTTGTAATGTGTTCTTGAGTGAAATGGATGACAGATTCATATCTTCTTTATCTTGATTGATCTTTAGGGATTAACAATTGGTATCAGAGCACGTTATTGAAGATCTTTGATTAACAATTGGTATCAGAGCAAGTTCAAGATTTAGAGGAGAATTTCTACTGATCTAACACATCAAATTTGTATAATTCTCAAGGAAATTTGATCGATTTTCTTGATTTTTCAAGAAAATCTCGTTTTCTTGGATTTTTGTCAAATTTGGGTGATTCTTGGTCGAATTTGATCAAGATTTAGTTCGTTGGATTCGTTTTTGATAGAGGAACACTTTTCGTTCAAGGATCGAAGGATCAAGAATTATGATCAGTTCGTCATTTTCAATCTGATCAGTTTATCAGATTTTGATTCAGTGATTTTCAACGAAATTGGATTACATCTTTGTGTTAGAAACTTGTTTTCTAACATATCTTCAACTTTTGGTTGATTAATTTCAAGTTTTTGAGAGTCAATTTGAAGATTTAGAAAATTTTGTGTTCTTGAGAAATCTTGTCTGTGAATTTTTTTGAAGAGTGATTTTGCAATTTGTTGGTGTTTTGATTCGTTTTTGTGCAAAATCCTTCCTAAAAATTGTTTTTGGACATGAATCATCCATAAATTTCAAGTCTTGATGTCTAAATCTCATTTTTAGAAAATTTGAATTTTTGGTGTTCTTCATGTTCTTGAGGTGTTCTTGATAAAATGATTCAGATATGAGTTTTTGATCCGTTTCTGTTAATGAGATGTTGATAAAAGTTGTTTGTTGCTTAGTTTGATCATTAATTGGTGATATTAATTTTGTTGGTTGAGTTTGTGATTTTGCAGAAAATTAATCGCAAGAGGTGTCTATGTGTGTGTTTCCATATAATTCGCAAGCAACTAAATGAGAAATGCGCAAGCTGCTGAATGAGATTTGCGCAAGCTACATGAATGCTTGCTTCTTACGAATTTCTTGGTTTTCGCAAGCTACATGAATGCTTGCTTCTTGGTTTGCGCAAGTGTCTATTCGAATTCCTGACTTAATTTCAGCTACATGATTGCTTGCTTCAATTAATTTTCACCTACATGTTTGCTTGCTTTGAATTAGTTTCACCTAGTTGCTTGCTTGCTTAATTAGTTTAAGCTACTTGCTTGCTTGCTTACTAACTAATTACGTTTTTTTTTCAGAAAAGTTTCAGAGTTTCATTTTTTTTCTTCCAAGTGAATTTCTCAGCTTTTCGCAACCCTTGATTGCGCGTTTTATACTTCTCGCTTCTTACAGTTCATTTTTTTTAGATCACGATGGCTTATCAAGTTTCAGTTAATTGTCCTCCGGTGCTAATCAAAGATTCAGATTTTGATCAATGGACGGTTTCTTTTATTGATTTTATTTCGAGGAGAGAAAACGGAGATTATATGATAAAATCTTTCACCGAAGGTCCGTTGATCATACATAAAAGGGCGGAAGATTTTACTGAAGATGAGATTAAACGGAAGAAAGCAGACAAGGATGCTTCGTCAAACTTACTCTTTGCTATTCTCAAAATTTCGCCTCACATCTACAAACAGGTTGAAGTGTATAAAAATTACCCTTTGCAGATGTGGAATGAATTAACGAAGCTTATGCATGGATCAAAGGTTGAATTCAAGAGAAAAGAAGAGAAGAAAGTTGAAAGGGAGGATGATAAAGAGAAGATTATCGAACTTACAAAGGAGTTGCAAGAGATGGAAAATCTTTTAAATATGGAAAGAGAAGATTTCAAGAAAGAAAGAATGGGCCTTGCTAAAAGGGTTTCGGAACTTAAAATGACGTTGAAGTCAAAGACTAAAGAAATTGATGACAAGAAAGATGTTGAACTCAAATGTCTAAGACTTTCCAAGCAGAACTCAGATTTTCAGAAAGTCTTATTTTTAGAGAAAGAAAAATTGGAGAAGGAAAGACTTGTGTTTGAAGAGAAAAGGAAAGATTTTGAAGCTATAAATGGAAAGTTGTCAGAGAAAATTTCTGAGCTTCAAAAAGAGTTAGATAAGGAAAGTGAAGAGCTTGAAAAGATGAAGAAAGCTGATTTTCAAGCCAGGAGCGTAAAGGATGATTTTTCTGTAGAACGGAAGATATTTCAGCAAGAAATTCAGAAACTCACGAAAAATTTGGCAGGTTTATCTACAGATATCATGAAGGAAAAGAGGGTGAATTGTGATATTCGGAAGAAGCTCGAGTTGATGACAAAGGAACGAAATGCCTTAAAAGAAAAAGTGAGGTCGTTCAACAACTCCGAGTGTTTTTCAGAATGTCCGATGCGTCCTTCTAACATTTTCTACGAGCATTCTGTGGATATGTCTTCCAAATACTATGCTGATCTTCCTTCCTACAAAAGAGTCAACATGCAATGGAAGGTAAAAGGTAAATTTCCTGGAAAAGATGTACCAAAATCATCATTTCCAAATAAGAATTTTACAACGAAAGTTAATTCGTTTGTTAATTCTTATTGCGGAAATAATGATTTTGTTAATAATAATTATGTTCAATATTGGTATGGTACTTACCATTTTCCTTCTTATAGAGCTCCGCTTAACGTGTCAGGACCCAAGACTCGTTGGGTAACAAAATCTACTTAATCTGTTTTGCAGATTTAGAGACAAGTGTTGAACTCTCGGAAGATGAAGTACTTGTGCATTCAAAAAGATATTAAACATCACATATTTTCAGGGAGTTTATTATTTTTTCTATATACATGTGAGTAATGACAAATTTTTTGGTATTTTGTAGGGGGAGAAAGATAAAAGATAATGGCTTTTGAACACATCAGTTCAAAACCTGCACTTCAACGGTAATGGCTTCTGAATACATCAATTCAGGACCCGTACTTCAAAGGCTATGACTTCTAAACATATCAGTTTAGAACTCGTAGTTATCAGGTGATATCCTTTCACTGTCATATCTTTCTATTTTTAGGACATGTGCTTAAAGGTAACATTGTGTTATATTTTATGTCTCCTAACGTTGAAAGTTTGAACCTTCACAAATTTAATTCAATGAAGTGAAAAATTCTTCAATTTTTCATTCAATGAATAAAATGTGTGTTAAGGATGATTTTACGAGCTTTTTTGTATCGTCAGAGTTATATTTGTTTCTACTTTCACTTCTGAAATAAGTCGAAAGGTCAGCGAAACATGTTTGAGATTTTGATATAAGCGCAAAATTGTGTAAATCTAGACTTATACAGAATACAATGCTCACAAAGCTTATTCGTCTTAATCATGAATGGAAACGAAAATATGGGGGAAGCACTACGTTTTTGAACCAAGTGATTGAGATGCTATAAAAAAATAAAAAAAAATTATATATATTTTTACATATAATAAAATCATTCAGTTTGATAGTATGTGCCTGTGGCCTATCTGGTTTGGGAGATTAAGTCCCAAGGGGTACTCGTTACCTAGCCCCTAAGATCAACTGATCTGGGATTGGCTGACCCAAATCCTGCTATAGAACCAGGTAGAAAGCCATGTTCTACTGGTACAGATGGGATTAAGGTATATCGATGTAGCCTTTCTGGTTCGGGCGAGTAAGTTCCAAGGGGTGCTTGTCACCTAGCCCCTAAGGCCAACTGGTTTGGGTTCGGCTGACCCAAATCCTGCTATAGGACCAGTTAGAAAGTTACGTTTACGGTGTATCTTAGTCTTAATAAACTGTTTGATTATAAAAGATGTCAATGTGCACAATATGAAAAGATGCCTAAGAGCACACATCTCTTGAAACTTGGAAAATACAATGTCGCGATAAACCTTTAAATTTGTGAAAATTCTGGTTTTGGACAAATAGTGTGAGTAAGAGCAAAATATTCTTATAGGTTTTAGAAGTGCATTTGCTTGTTGCTAATCATATTTCGCATGCTAGTCCACCAAATAGATTTTATAAAGGGGTTGAAATTGAACTTTTGTAACTCGATATGCGATGATGTCTTGTTTTTGAATCCAAACGCATGCATTTGATTTCACTTGATGGAAATATCTGTTACATTTCATTAAGTTGAATTTCTTTTGTTTGGTGTTAAACTGATTAAATGTTAGTAGTTATAAAATGTTGTTCAATGAATTCTATTTTCTTTATATAAGTTTGTTAAAATGTGCGCTTATATGATTTTTATGCAAATTTTCAGGGGGAGAAAATCATCTTGCTCTACAATTCTTATTTTTAGGGGGAGCAAGATCTTTCGTTTATGGGGAGATTGTTTGTGTTTTTCAAGGGGAAGAAATGTTTTTGAAGAGGGAGATTGTCCGTGACTGAATTTGAAAAGATTTTCGATGCTCGTGATGCTCACTTTCATCAAAAAAGGGGGAGAATGTCTACATTAATTTCATGTCAAAGAAAGTTTAATATCAAAGATTCGTTTTAATGTCAACGGGGAGATTTGTAGAAAGAAGACGTCGTTTCAAGAAAGGATAGGGGGAGTTTTATTCTTCAAGAGTTTTTAAGAAATCGATTGATCATTTCAGTGATCTCTTTCTTTTGAACTCGCGCGTTTATGAAGATCGACACTGAAGAATGAAATTCTCAAGTCAATGGAAATGGGGAGAATTCTTCAAGAGTTTGAGGAAAATCGATTGATCATTCTGTGATCTCTTTTTCTTGAACTTGTGCTTATTTGTATTAAAAAGCTTTGTGTGAAGATTCATATTCTCCTGCTCGAAGAAAGAAGTTCGTTATTTGCCGTTTGAAGATTGGATGACGTTTTTGACTTTGACAAGCTTTGATGAAGTCCGAAGATTCAAGAAAGCTAAAGCTTGCTGATCGCATTTGTTTAAACCTTGAATCCAAGGGGGAGATTGTTAGTGCAATATGTCTTCAAGGTTTAAATATAGAAAGGTCAAAGTCAAAGTCAATGTATTGAGTTGTATTATGTTGTTTACACCTTGTAATGTGTTTAGTATAAATAGGTTTTGTTGTGTGTTAGTATGGAGGACTCTAGACATTCTTAACTCACATTCTTATATTCTAGAGAGAGAAACACTTGTACAGAACTCCTAATCTTGTAATGTGTTCTTTAGTGAAATGGATGACAGATTCATATCTTCTCTATCTTGATTGATCTTTAGGGATTAACAATTTCTTATCTTCTTTTAAGGCATTAATCTTGAAAAGATCATATTCAGCCTTTAACTTCTCAAGCTCTGTTATTTTCTGGACATAAGTGTTGTTTTCTTTTAAAACTTGGCCCAATTTAAAATCAACTTCACAATAATCATTTTCAAGATCATCAAAAGTTTTTCTTAAGTCCTCAAGTTCTTGACTAACAAGTTTAAATCTCTTTTCAAGTTCTGAAAAACTTTCTGAAGCGAATTGAGAATTTCCAGTTGACTCAGAATTCTGACCTTCAGACTCAGAATTCTGACCTTCAGACTCAGAGTTCTGACTAATAGAGTCAGAATTCTGACTAGAAGACTCAGACTTCTGACTGACTGTTTCGGAAACCTTACTTGTATCAAATATACTTTCAATGTCAGGATATGAAAATTTTGGTTGTTTATTTTTATAACTGACATTTAAAGAATCATATTTGAATTTAGCATCATTATATTTTGGTTTCTCTTATGTTGGTTTTGAAATTTCTTTCTTAACCTTGTCTTCTGAATCTCCTGACTTCTCAATTTTTGGTTCAGAAATTTTTTCCTTTGCTTTTACAGGACTTGATTTTTGTAAACTATCTGAACTTGTTATAGATCTAGCAGGTCTCACAAAAATTTCAACAATCTCTGGGATTTTTGGTTTAGGAACCTGTAATTTATTAAAATCATAAAGATTTGTTGGAGCTCTTTTCAAAACAACATTTTCTTCCAAACCTAAACCCATTTTTGGATTATAGAATCTTGTGTCTTTAACATTGCTAGTGAGAAGATTCAAGGTTTGTTGAGTTTGACCTCTTTTTAGATTAAGGTCTTCCCACTCTTTGATTTTTGTGTACAAATTCTTTCTTTCCTCAAGTAACATATCATATTTAATTTGTAAATCAACCTTTTCATCTTTTATTTCTGAAAATTGAGTTTTTAATTCAGAAATCTTCTTTAAAAGATCAGAATTCTCATTTTTGACTTTTTGTTTCTCAACTTCAGATTCTTCAAATTGTTCTTTAATTATCACTTTTTCTGTTCTGAACTTGTTAACCAGAATTCTTTCACATTTTATTTGTTTTCTGAGTTTAACAAATTCAGAATTCATATTGCCAATTTGAGTCATTAAATGAATTTCAAGTGCAGAATGTACCTCAGCAGAAGATTCAGAATCAGCATCTTCATAATCAGAATCATCCACATTCTTCATCTTGACCATATAACTTTGCATTTGAGAAAAATGAATGCAATCCTCTTCATCTGAAGTATAATACAGCCAGTTCTCCTGTTCTGCCAACATTGCAATCTCATTATCTCTTTTCTTAGCCAGCTGAGCCTTCTTTGTGTAGTATTCATAATCTTTTACTACTTTCACTCTGCAGTCTCTAGCAAAGTGACCATGTTTTCCACACTTAAAACACAGATCCTTCTCTTTTCTCTCTTCCTTCTCTTCTTTCTTCTCAAACTTACTTTCTTCTCTATATTCTTTCTTCTTATATTTCTCTTCTGAACTCCCCGGTTCCCTTCTGTACTTACCCTGAAACTTATTCTTTCCATATCTTTTGTTGAAAGTGTTAGTCAACAAGGCCAATTTCTTAGCAATTATCTTGATATCCTCATCTTCTTCAGATCCTTATTCTTTCTCAGATTCCTCCTCTAACTTTGGAATTTCAGATAAAAATACAGATTTCTTTGCAGTTTTAGTGACTTTTGTTTTTCTTTCAGAAAGTAAAGCCAACTGATCAGACACACTTTTCTTTTCTTCAACTACTAGTTTAACAGAGTCCTCATGTAGATTCAGAACACAGAATAGATCATTCAGATCTTCTTCACACATATCCTTATTCATTTGTAGACTAATTGCAAAAGATGACCATTCTGAATTAAGACTGTTCAAAAACTTGTAGTTGATCTCAGACTTCATTTTCTTTAACCCATTTCTTCTGAGATCGTTTAAAATTGTGCAGAACTTGTTGTATGTCTAAGTGAGACTTTCAGATTCCTTCGCTTTGAATCTTTCATAAGCATTGATGCTTTGGTTCAGTTTGGCCTGAATTGATTTAACAGTACCAAGTATTTGCTTCTCTAGTTCATCCCACATTTCTTTAGCTGAAGTTCCACTATTAATTCTATTGAAAAATTCCTTTGGAACAGCCAAAGTCATTAGAGTAACAGCACTTTTGTCAATTGCATGTCTCTGTTTCTGTGCTTCTGTGTATTGAGAAAAAAAATTCTTCACCCTTGTAGCAGCAATCTCTGGTGTTGTATCTGTTGGAACCCAGATACACTTAATCAAGATTAACAGATCTATTAGTTGGGTTTAGAGTTTGATGCGGAAGCGTATTAAACTAACAGATATGTTTGATAGATATTAGAACGCACATATATAAAGAAAACAGTAAAGAGTGAAAAGGATTTGTTGAACAGTTACTGTTATTCAATATATGATAACAACACGAAGAACATATTAAGAACTGTTGGTGTGTGTGAGAATATAACACTCAGATATTTGACAATAAAGCTTGAGAGTATTAGTGATTCCTTGTGTATTCGTCCGTTAGGAAGATCTCAACATGAGACTTCCTTTTATACTACTCTTAGAAGACTATGAAGTAGGTCACTGTTCCTTTTACGGCATGAATAGTAAACTGGATGGTGTGAACAGTGGACTGGATGGTGTGAGCAGTTGTTGAGCCATGCGCATTTAATGGAGCAGATGTACTTTTGGTAAATGCATTAAATGGAGCAGACGTCTATTTTGTACCTTGCCTTATTGAGTCCACTCAGAGCTTGACACGTGTTTTGACAGTACTTTTCCATGCAAGTTGATGAACGTATCCAGTAATATCTTCCAAGTCTTCATTGAGGACTACAGAGGCTCTGTAATGAATTACAGAGGTTCTGCGGTCTGGTCCTCTGTGGAGCAGTCTTCGCCGGATTCCGAGACTTTGGTCTTCTTTGTGCGTATGACAGAGCTTCTGTAGGAAGCCTCTGCTGCTTCTGTAGCTTCTTGACCTTGATTTCTCGGTAATGTCGGCAGAGCCTCTGTAAGAGGCTTTCTTCACTTAGCCTATTTTTCACTACTTCTAAATACTTCTATGATTAGGAAGATTGAAACTAACAAGCTCCCCCTAAGTAGTGAAAAATAAAAAATTTGAACTTGAGTTAAGTTTGGCTAAGTTAGATAAGACAGAGGTTAAACAATACCTCGAAAATTCTTTCATTTAGAAATATGCCAGAGGCATTTTACATTTGAGTACAATGAAAGTAACTTTGTTTGCAGAGATTTGAGGTCTGAGAATCAGATTTTGGCATCTTTGAAATCGTTGTAGCTTCTGTTGTCCCTGCCGACTTTTCTGATCTCTTTGTAGAATTTGATGCAGAGTTCTCTTAGGCGGATTGTTGAGTCTATTTCTCTGATGAAAGTATATGCATCATCTCTATCCATTTTCTATGTACCTCTGTATTTTACAAGGCTTGCTCTGAATTTGCTCAGAGTACTGGTTGCGTACTTCTGACAATCCATGAGTACAAAAAGTTTAACCTGGTGTTGTGGGTTTTGAAATACTAACCCAAATCTTGGTTCTCTGATGATTGAGTTGGGCACAGCGTCTGGTGGGCAGCGATCTTCTAGTGGTCGTAGATCTAGATGTTTGAGACCAAGATCCTTTCCCAGCTGAAAATCTATCATGTTGTATAGCAGAAGCTTTTCCCTCATCGCTTTTCTCAACACTTGATAGGCTCTGGTATTAGGCTCTGTGTTGTAGTTGTCTTTTGTCCATTGCAGAAGGTCAGGTAGATCGTAAGGATTGATGTTTCTTAAGTCAGCATCAGCGAAGGTAGATTCTGAATTGTTCTCTCTTCTGACTTTGTAAAGATTATACCTGACCCTTGGATAGGTTCTTGTGAAGGAGAATCTGCAGGAGATCACTTTTTTGATTTTGTGAATTGAGAAGACATCTGCTTTGGTTCTTGGCTTTGTTCTTGTGAAGATGTTCTCAAATTCTTCTCTGATCCTTGGATCTGTCACCTGATCTACTGGATGATTTGTCTGATAGGATTGTTTGTAGATGTATTTGTATACCACTTCTTCCATCTCTTCATGTGTTGGACCAGGTCGTGGAATTTGTCTTCTGAGACTCTCCATCTGTTGAACAACTTCTGCAGCTCTACCAGTTAGAGGAATTTCTGACAGAGGCTTCAATCCATGTGCCCAGTCAACTTCTTCGGGTTTTGGGGTTTGAAAGGCGTCAAACGCACTCTTCATTAGTTTTTCTGTTGGCTTTGGCAATGTTTTCTTCTTCTTTGGCTCTTCTGTCAGTATCCCTTTGCCCTTATCTTTTGCTATTGTTGTGGCAGAACCTGTTGCTTCTGTGGGTTTTGAGGTTGGCACTTCTGTTGGTTTGATGGAGGTTGCCTCTGTGGATTTTGACGATTGTGATTTAGAGGACTTTTGTGGCGATGGTTCTGTTGGCTTGACTTGCTCTGTAACCTCTGTTGGAGGTTGTTTGATGACTTCTTCTGCGAGCTCAGTTTCTATTGATAAAATATTGACATTGAATCTTCTTGCCATTCTGAAAGCTAAAGTGAACCTGTGCCTTTCTTCTTCTCTCTTCACCATACGATCACTCATTGTTGTGTGCATCCTTTTCAGAATGTCAGAAGCAGAGGTCGTTGCTCTTTTTGGTTTGGTGGCAATCGACTTTCTTCTGGGTATGGTTTGGGGTGTTTCCACAGAGGTGGGTGTTTTCTCTGTGGTTTGTTCATCTGTTTCTTCCAAAATGATTACCTCAGGGGCGGTTGTTGCCTCTGTGGCTTGCTGTTCTGCTTCTGGGGTTTTGGTTTCGTCAGGAGATGATTCCACAGAGATGGGTGTTGTCTCTGTGGTCTTTTGGGTTTGTTGTTGTCGGGTCTGTTCTGGAGGTGCTTGACTCAGAGGTTCTGCGGCTATTGGTGGACCTGTAAGTCCTCTGCTTGCAGCTTTCTCTGTAGTTTTCTCCCCCTCAGGATGATCTGATGGACCAGGATGGTCATCATCATCAGAGTCATCCTGACCCTTATCTGATGTACCCTCTGCTCTGCAGGAAGCATCGGGTTTCTTTGGCATTGTGGCTCCAGCAGCGATCAGTTTGGCGCAGACATCATCACAGAGGCCAAGAAGAGTTGCTAGCTCTGCCTCTGTTTTGAATCTCATCCTTCCTACACTTTCTCTGAAATCTTTGACGAAGTTAGCATTGGCAGTGGTGAAGGAAAGTATGACTTCTGTCACTTGATTAATCACGTTCTGCCCAAGCTCTGTCAGCTGTGCTCTTGTCATGTAGTCTTTGGGTTGCATCAGCATGTTATTTCGCATGGCTTCTTCTTGAACTTTTTGTAGGGCCTTCTGTAGATCTGCAGGAGTGATGCCCGTTGACACTGAAGTCTGTTTGTTCAATTGATCAAGGAACTTGTTGATGGAGTTCTCAATCGAAGAAGGAGTAGTTGTTGCGGCAGAAGTGGTGGATGCGGTTGCAGCAGACTTCATCTGTGAGATGGCAGTTTTCACCTCTGTGGACAGGTTGTCCATTTTGGTGTTCAGGTTTAGCAGTGCCAGTGATGTTGTCTCTGCAAAAGATTTGAAAGAGCTTTGCAACTCTTTCAAGGTTTGGTTCACAGAGGTCTCAAGGGTTTGGAACTCATCCCTTGTAACTTGTGTTCCGGTGGTAACCTCTGGAGGAACACATTCGTCTCTCTAGAGTGAATCCCTGTTCCTGGGATACCTTCTTTCATTCCTGTTTGTACGTTGAGAATGGAAGGATTTCCTTCTGATCCTTGAGAAGAAACATGAGTTTCAATCCCTACAGAAGTTCTGAGAAGAACATTGTCCAAATCCACTCCAGAGGTGGGTATTGGAATATCCTTCTGTTGACTAGGAGACTTGTCTAGAGTCTCTTTGTCTTTGTGCTCTCTACTTCTCTCTGAAAGAAGTGTGGGTCTTAATAAGTGCGTGGCAGAGGAAACAAATTCCTATGTTGGGCGTTCTTCTGTGATCTGGGGCAATTGATCACGAACTATAGGTGAGTCTCTTTGAGGAGACTCCCTAGGAATGGATTCCCCGGTTTCTGTGGGTACGGAGGTTGAAAGAGTAACCTCTGGCTGGATGGGTTGGGTTAGGTTCGAGCTGTGCTGCTCTTTTTCAATGACACCTTCTGCAGCTAGACCTGCGGTGTCAGAAATGTGGGTTGCACTGGGAGTTGGTTTTGGTTGTGTGCCTCTATTTATCCAGGCATCTTTTCTTGCTTCTTCCCTAAGTTCTGTGGAAGTTTCTTGCTCTGGTCGTAATTGGTCATACACTTGATGAGATCCAAATAATCTCATGACATGTGGATGATAAAGACCCTTACGTATCCAGACAGCTTCTTCTTCATCTGAATCTGTCTCTAAGATCTCTATTTCTGTCTCCGTTGTTGCTAATCCCTCTTTTTGTACAACTTTGGCCCCTTTTTCTCTCTCTTCTTCCATCATGTTCTCCGAAGCCTCTGTAATTTCACCTCTGTTCCATTCAGCTTCAGTTTGTTCTATTTCTTCTGAAGCTGGGTTTGGACTTCTTCTGTGGACATCCAATCCTTGAATGAAAGGGTTTTGTAAAATAATAGGGGTTTCGGCTGGTTGATTTCTGGGTGTTGTGTCATCTTCTTGCAGATGTGTGTCAATGCCAGAAATGAAGAAATCTTCTTCTAGAGAGTGGTGGTCGAGAGGTTGTGCCGTCCACCCTGCTGTATTTAGGGTGTTGGCAATTTCAGGGTTCTGTAAGAAGTCGTTCAGGTCTCCTTGGTGAGCAAATCTATCTGGAGATTGATAGGGTGATTGATACCTTTCTGTAGCCATTTCTTCTTCTGCATTTTCTTCTTCAGCAGTTTCCTCTTCTGCAATGGTTACCAACTTTGCAAGTGATTTACCATGCCTCTTTTTGGTTTTCCTCCTCTTAGGATTTGGTGCCCCTTCTTCTGTTGATTTTGATCTTTTCTTCTTCATTTTTGGGGAGGAGGGAGGAGCAGAGGAGCCAATTTCTGTGGCATGAGGAGGTGAGGGTTGATCTTCTGCAGCGCTTGTCGAGATGCCTTCTGCAGTTTTCCTCTTCTTAGCTTTTGGAGTAGACGCAGAGGTTCTTGATGAAGACTTCTTTCCCATTAGTTCTGCACGTTTGGCTATAAAGCTGAGTTGAATAGCCATGTGCTTTGCTAACTTCTGATCCTTTTCTTCTTGAGTGGAAAGAGGTTTTGCTATCATTGTTCCTAGGGGGACACCTAAACGCGAGGGTGTCATAGGACTCGGTTTAGGAGTTCTATGATCACGTATATACTCTTTCTTAAGGGATTTATTCGATGCGCATTGCAGAAGCTTCTTTGACAGAGGTCTGCAGTGTGAGTAGCCATCAGCATGATCAGTGGGGGTATTCTTGTTCATCGGGAACTGTTTGGGAGTTGGCCCTTCCATTGGCCAATTTTGGATTAGCAGCAGAGGTTCGAACAATACTCCTAATATTCTTTGGAATTGCAGAGGTGGTAGAAAGTTGGGATCGTTCTCTTTGACCCTTTTCGAGTTGTTCTTTCTGTCGATGGTGTTTATGATCTCTTGCATCATTATGGTCGCATAATCTAGTGGAAGATCATAGTAAACCCCATACATGATGCTCAAGATTTGATGTGAGCTCTGGTCAATACTGCCTATCTTTCCTGTCAGGCATCTGTTAAGAATAGAGAACAAAGTGTTCCACAGAGGTGGTAATCGGCCTCTGCGGAAGTCATTTCTCTTCCGTAGTTGGGTGTTGTACCCAAGCATTTCCACGAATCGACAGAGCTCTTCGTCTGTTGGTTGCTCTGCATAACTCTTCAATCCCATAAGACCCCTTGTTGGTAGGTTGAATTCAAGTGAGAACATTCTTCTGTTGAACTTGATTTCAAGATGCTCAGATTTATCAGGTCTTGAAATGTATCCTTTGATAAGAGAATCGTCTTTATCAAATCGGCAGCTTTGCCAAAATTGGTTCAAATAACTGAATTTTGTTCGGGGTTCTTGATAGTAGAGGGAAGAGGACATGATTCTCCATGATGTTCAGAAGTATGGCATGGGCTTCGCCGAAAGTAGTGGGTGAGGGGACCAAATAGCAGTTGTTGGATTTGATAGGAAGACTGGCTTCGAAATGATCCTTTGCTATAAAGTTTTGCAAGTGTGTCGTCGGAGCAAAGTCTGCTGAGTCCCCGGAATCTTGTTGTTCAATATTTCTTGCAAGGCTGGGGTTTTCAGAATGTTCTGAATGTGCAGGGGAGTGTTCCGGTGAGTTCGCCGGAGAGAGTTCAGAGGATGTAGCTCGAGAAGATGAAGCCATTTGATTTTAAGAATAAGATTTTTGCAAGCTTTTTGCAGGGTTTCGCCGGAGAAGAAGATGAGAGTTTGTAAAATGTTTTATGAGAGGGTAAGCTTTGTTTTTATAGGATGGTAAAACGGTAGAATTCGAAAGAGTAAAATATATGGCAATGGATTAAAGTTTGGAATCCGCACTCGAGTTTGAGCGGCGGGTTCAACTTTCCAAATAAAAACGTTCCATGTACGCCCAATGAAAATGGGACACGTAGGCCTTGTCAGAATATGACAGGACATCGTGCGCGGCCCATTAATGCTAGGCGCGTGAGGTTGATTTTAGACATATGAGTTTCACTCGCAGTAAAAGTAACCGTTATTACTACAGAGATGCCCAAGTAATCAGGTTGACAGTGCTTCTGTAGTTTACAGAGGCTCTGTGATCTTGAAAATCTTTGATGTTTATCCCTTTTTCATATATCTCATTGTTATCATGACTCTGTAGGTTCTTCTTTGAACGAAAACGTTTGTAAAGTCATTGGAGAGGATCAATAGGATTGTCAAGAAATTTTACTCACAGAGGTTTTGTGGCTCTGATGGAACTTGCAGAAGCTCTGTGAGAGCCAGCAGAAGCTCTATGAGAGAAAAAATCTTATAACTTGAATTCTATTAATTTTCTGATCATCCAATTTTTGATCTTTGATAAGAGATGTTTTTCGCACATTATTGAAAGTTTGTGTCCGAGAAAATTATTTTGAAAACGTTTTGTTCGAGAAGGTCATTGTGTGTGTTTTCGGTTTCCGAGATAACATTCCAAAAGATCGACAGAGGGTTAATTTGTGATCACAGAGCATATTTCCTGCAGAACCTCTGTTGAGCTCAGCAGAAGCTCTATGACCTTAAATTTCTCCTATTTCGAATTTTGTGAAACTTTTTGAGCTTTTGATTTTTGAAATGTTATCCACAGTATATTTAGGACATATTTGACAATTCTTGTCCTAGAAAATTGTTTTCCAAAAACCTTTTGTGCGAGAGACATACCTTTTGGTTCTTCTTTTCTCGGCAGTGATATCTTTAGATTATTTCAGGGTTCCCTTCTGCTCCCCCTTGATCTAATCACCTCTGAAGATCAAGTAATTTCCTTTTTCTCCCCCTTGACCTATGCTTGGATCAAAGAATGATAAGTTTTGCATAGAACATAGGTCATGTTTTTCAGAGGTTCTGTAGGGGTCGTCAGAGGTTCTGAGTTGACTTACAGAAGCTCTGTGATTTTAAGAACTATTTAAGGTTTTTAAGAATTTACATACAGAAGTAGAATCAATCAAAGCAATAAATTAAGCAATGTATTTACTTATTATTTACAGAAGATAAAGTTATACTTACAGAGGATTTTCACACCATGTTAATCATTCCTAACTTACCCACCAAGAAGTTGAATCTTTTCTCGTCTAATGCTTTGGTGAATAAGTCAGCGAGTTGATATTCTGTGGGCACGAAATGCATTTCGATTGTACCGTATTCAACATGATGTTTCAAGAAATGATACCTTATATCGATATGCTTGGTTTTTGAGTGTTGCACAGGGTTGGCAGAGATAGCAATAGCACTTTTGGAATCACAGAGGATGGGTATTTTGAACAGAATGTGGCCGTAGTCTTTTAGCTGAGTCTTCATCCATAGAACCTGAGAACAACAGCTAGCGGCAGCAACGTATTCAGCTTCTGCAGTGGATGTGGAGACACAATTCTGCTTCTTGGAGGTCCAACTGACTAGTTTACCACCTAGGAATTGACAACTCCCAGAGGTACTCTTTCTGTCGAGCATGCATCCTCCATAGTCTGAATCTGTATAAGCTTTAAGACTAAAACCAGAGTTCTGTGGATACCAGAGACCAAGATTGTTGGTCCCCTTCAGGTATCTAAAGATTCTTTTTACAACATCATAATGTGATTTCTTTGGATTAGCTTGATAACGTGCACAAAGACATGTGGCATGCATAATGTCAGTTCTGCTTGCTGTTAAGTATAACAGAGATCCAATCATGCCTCTGTAGAGAGTACATTCTACAGAAATACCATTTGGATCTAAGAATAACTTATTTCCAGTGGCCATTGGAGTCTTCATTGCAGAGGTATCAGAGAGATTATATTTTAAAAGTATGTCAGAGACATATTTGGCTTGATTTATAAAAATTCCCTCTGAAGATTGTTTGACTTGAAGTCCGAGGAAGAATGTTAATTCTCCCATCATACTCATTTCAAACTCACTCTGCATGAGTTTTTCAAAAAATTTGCACTCTTCTGAATTTGTAGACCCAAAAATTATGTCATCTACGTATATTTGTACAAGCATTATCTCACTATTTTTGCGTTTATAGAATAAGGTAGTATCTGTTGTACCTCTGTTGTAGCCATTGACTAGAAGGAAGGTAGAAAGTCGTTCGTACCATGCTCTTGGAGCCTGTTTCAGTCCGTATAGAGCCTTTTCAAGGTAGTATACATGCCTTGGAAACTTTGAGCTTTCAAAACCTGGTGGCTGATTTACGTAAACCTCTTCTTGGATTTCACCGTTTAGAAAAGCTGATTTTACGTCCATCTGATAGACTTTAAAACCTCTGTGGGCTGCGAAGGCTAAGAATATTCTTATTGCTTCGAGACGTGCGACAGGGGCAAAAGTCTCATCGTAGTCTATGCCTTCTTCTTGTCTATATCCTTTTGCTACTAATCTTGCTTTGTTTCTGACGACCGCTCCATCTTCATCCTTCTTGTTTCTGTAGACCCATTTAGTCCCAATGGCCTGTTTCCCTCTTGGCAGAGGTACTAAAGTCCATACTCTGTTACGCTCAAATTGCAGAA
This sequence comes from Saussurea involucrata, assembly GCA_033807775.1. Lineage (NCBI taxonomy): Eukaryota > Viridiplantae > Streptophyta > Magnoliopsida > Asterales > Asteraceae > Saussurea > Saussurea involucrata. Next base: position 104,338,010 of record CM066314.1, on the reverse strand, counting down.
GTTCTTCTTGCATGGCGTCTACCCAGTTTGGGTCATCTAGGGCTTCAGAAATCTTCTTTGGTTCTATAACACTAATAAAATTTGTAAAGAAACAAAAATTAGCAGTGGCAGACCTTGTTTTTACTGAGTCAGAAGGTTCTCCGATTATTTGGCTTGGAGGATGGCTTTTTGTCCATTGAGTTGTGCATGGAAGATGATCATCAATGTCATCAAATCTTTCTTCAGAGGCTCCTTGTGTTTCTTCTTGTGCAGCCTCTGATGTTCTTCGTGCCTTGGTAGTTGATTCTACCGTTTGTGGAATGATTGGTACGAGTGGTGGTGGAGTTTGTTCCTCTGAGGATGTATAGTCTTGGTCCTCGATCTCCTCTGTAATTGGTTCTTCTGTGGTTTGTGCAGCTTCTGTGGTCGTTTTTCTTGATGTTTCATCTTCTGCACTTTCTTCTGCTTCGGCAATTGCATCTGTAGTATTTATAGAAGAAGATGAAGCATTATTTGGACCAGTTAGAGTCATACCTGTAGGATTTTGTCCGACAGAGGATGGTTCTTCAGAAACTCTGATGGTTCCGACAGAAGGATCAATGTCATTGTGGAACATCTCCAAAAATAGAAGATTCAAATCTTCTTTTGTTCTTGAGATGTCAGAGAATTTCCCTTTAATTCCGAGTTCTGAACTTATTTGCTCAGAAGTCATTTGGAATGAATCATCAAAAGAAACATTGATGCTTTCTACAATCTTGTGAGAATTTGTAAGGAATGTTCTGTAGGCTTTGGAAGTGGCAGAGTATCCAATGAATTTGCCTTCATCTGCTTTTACATCAAACTTTCCTCTTGAATCTCTGTCGTTTAAGACGAAGCATTTGCATCCGAATACATGGAAAAATTTGATGTTTGGCCGCCGTTTGTTAAGCAATTCGTAAGGCGTCTTGAGGTGTCTTTTCACAATGGTTGATCGATTTTGAGTATAACACGCAGTAGAAATTGCTTCTGCCCAAAAGTTCATTGATAATCCGCATGCTGACATCATAGTTCTTGCGGCTTCCACAAGTGTTCGATTCATTCTTTCGACAACACCGTTCTGTTGTGGAGTGCGAGCTGCAGAGAAGTTCTGTGAAATTCCTTCTGTTGAAAGATAAGTTTCAATGACACAGTTTTTGAATTCTGTGCCGTTGTCACTTCTTAACTTCTGTATTTTGCAGTCATAAAGAACTTGGATTCTTTTCATTAGATTTATCAATATAATTGGAACATCTGATTTCTTTCTGATAAATTCAACCCATGTGAAACGTGAATACTCATCAACTAAGACAAGTATATATTTCTTGCCACCTAGGCTCTGTATTGCAATGGGACCGCAGAGGTCGACATGAAGCATGTACAGAGGCCTGGTGCAAGACACATCTGTTTTGCCTTTGTGGGAAGCTCTTTTGAGTTTTCCCATCTCACAGGCAGAACATAAATGATCCTTGTTGAATTTAACATTTGGCAAACCTTTAACTAGATCAAGTTTGACCAGTTTTTCCAATGTGTGAAAATTCAAGTGACAGAACCTGTTGTGCCATAACCAGGCTTCTTCACTTTTGCAGGCAACAAGGCAAACTTTGTCCTTGTTCTTTGAGTTGAAGTTCATTAGATATAGATCACCTATTCTTTCAGCTCGCAGAAGTTCCATACTTGTTTCTTCACTTTGTAGAGAGCAGAAAGTTCTTTTGAACAACACATTGAATCCTGTATCACAAAGTTGACTTACACTGAGTAGGTTGTGCTTAAGGCCATCCACATATGCAACTTTGTATACAGAAACGTCTTCTTTCCTTATGACTCCATAGCCTTTTATGTGTCCTTTCTTGTTGTCTCCAAAAGTCACAGATCCACCATCTTGTGTTTCTTTGTACGTGGATAGTGCACTTCTGTCACCAGTCATGTGCCTTGAGCATCCGGAGTCTAGATACCAGATTGGCACATACTTCTTCTGCAGGACAATCACAGAGTTTTAGGTACCCATATCCATATGGGTCCAATATTGTTTGAGTTTTTCAAGTTTGCCTTGGCATTCTTGAAATACATTTTGTTCTCTGCAGAAGAGTCAGATTGTTTCTTTGTGGGTTTTGACTTTTGAATTGTCGTAGAGAGTAAACAGACCTGACTTGAAAAATGATTATTAAGTTTAGACATAAGATCAAAGCAATGACAGTATTGAATATGAGATGTAATTTGCTTGAACTTTTCATTGAACTTTTTAAACTCAGCCACAGAGGCATTACATTCTTTCTTTACATTAGATTTCCTATTACTAGAAGATCTATGAATACTCGAATGTTGTTTGCAAAAGCTCTGTTTAGGACCTGCCTTCTGTGGGTTGCTTCTGTGGTGAACTTCTTTCATCACTGTCACAGAAGAAAAAGATTTATTAACCTTGGGTTTTGAAAATCTAGAACTTATAGGATCAATAGAGGTCTTCTGTAACATTTTAAGCTCAGCAGAGGTTTTGATATGTAGATTCAAATTTAGAAAATCTTGGCAGATTGGAATCTCTGTGAGTTTCTCTTTTGGATAAATAGTTCTGTGAGGAACTTCAGAGGAGAATTTGACATCCTCTGTGTCACAGTGAATTATCCCTGATTTGAAATCAGTCTCTGAGTTGTCAGAGGATGAATCGTCCTCGTATACAGAGGTTGAGTCAATTCTTTCAATAGAGGCTGGATTTTCTGAGTATGTATCGTACGAGCTTTCTTCCTCTGTAGAATAGTTTTCATAGATTGCAGAGGTTTCTAATAAGATTTCTTCAGTGAGAGTTTTATCTATAGAAGATGTACAGAAATTTTCTAAAACGCTTGATTTCCATATTTCCAAAATTTCTTTTTCAATTAAATTTTTAAAGTTTTCTTCTGAAAAAATGGGTTTAAACTCAGGAGCTTCTGCTGATAATTTCTTTTCAACGTTTATCAAACAGACAAAAGCAACATGTGTTTGGGTCTCTGGTTTACCAAACTTGAAGATACCAATCTGATCTTGTGTTTTCAGATATTTCTTTGGTTTGATACCTCTATTGACAGAGGTTGAAGATGATGAGTCTGTGTTTTCAAACCACACGTTAATCATCTTCTTATGTTTCTTCAAGTAAGGATCCACAGAGATTTTCGCCCGTTTGCTTACAGAGATTAGATTTGGAAAATCTGGTTTGTTTGTTTTTCCAATCACAAATAACGAGGACAGAGGTTTGTTTCTTTTGCCTTCAACACCTAGGGTGATATCATCATACCCTATACCTCGTCTCCCTATTTGTGAGTTTATTTTTTCATAAACTTTCTGTGCATCTTTATAGTTTTTAAGCAAAACTTCTCTTCTGAGTAAATCTTGCCATAATACCTCTCTTTCTCTTTGAAAGTATTCTTTAAGAGCTCTTATGTCAGTAGTTTCGCTCCTTGAAACTGAAAGTTCTTTTGTTTTATCTTTTAAAGTATTGGTTAATTCAGAAATTTGTTTTTTTAAAGGATCTAGAGTTTTGTTCCAATTCTTTTCTATTCTCTCTTTTTCCTCAAAAATCTTTGCTTTTTCTTGAGTGTGAAGCCGTACTTCTCTCTCATTGAAAGTGAGTCTTTTCTGAATACTTTGATTTATCTCTTTCAGTTCAATTAATTCAATGTTAATTCTAAGTGTATTATCATCTACAGAGGTAATACAAGAGTTGGAATTTGAAGTAGATACCTCAGAGTCAGTGCAGGAGTCGACTTCTGCCATGCCACAGAAGAGGGCATTGGCGGTATGTTCATCGTCAGAAGTAGAGTCTGACTGGAAGTCTTCTGTGTTCTCCTCAGAATGTCCTTTTGCCATTAAGGATTTTTTAGCATAATATTCGGCTTTCTTTTTGTAGAAAGCAGAGTCCCTCTGTGGACGATTTGATCTGCTTCTGCATTCATTCGCAAAATGGCCTGGTTTTCCGCAGTTAAAACACCCTTGAGGAGTGTTTCCTGTTCGATCATTGGACTTCTGTAGGTCTCCGCCTTTCTCTGATCTACATTCATTTGCATAGTGACCAGGTTTGCCGCACTTGTAGCATTCTTGCTGCGTGTGGCTTACCGAGTCATCTGACTTCTGTCGGTCATTCCCTCTGTAATTTCTATCGCTTGACCTATGTCGGCCACTTGATTCTTCTCCTCTTCGGTCATCTCTTCTGTTGTCTCTTCTGTCATCCTGGTTACCTCTATCATATCTTTCATTTCCGGAACCTCTTCTGTTTCCTCTGAACTCTTTTGTTAATAGAGCTAAAGATTTAGCTAGTGACGCAAGAGTTATTTCCTTTTCTGCTTGCTCTTCTTCTTCACTGTCAATTATCACCATCTTCTTCTTCTCCTTCTTCTTCTCCTCTGTGGCTTTATCATTTCTTGGTCTCTGTGCATCCTCTTTAGTTTTACTAACCAATGCATATGGTGCAATGGTTAGTGTTTTAGCCTGTGCTATCTGAGGTTCTTGTGCGGCTAATGTTCCGTAAAGATCAGAGAGAGTCCAGGTGTCTAGATCCTGATTTGTCTGTAGGGACATAGACAGCTGGAGCCATTCTTCATTTAGACTTTTTAAAAACATGACATTGTTTTCTTCAGAAGTTCTGTCAATGCCTGATTTTCTGCACTGGTTGATTAGAGAGTTGAATCTGTCGTATGTTGTTTGCAGAGATTCTGTTGCAGAGGCTCTGAATGCATGATATTCATTTATGTACTGTGATCTTCGGTTTTTTTGTGTTTTAGCACCTCCTTCCAACTGTCTTTCCAGTTCTTTCCACAGATCATGCGCTGTTTCACATGAATCCAAGGATTGAAAGAGTTCGTTGGGTATTGCCATAATTAATGTCCTCTTGGTTTTCTGAGCAACTTCATCTTCTGCTTTATCTTCGGTTGACCACTCCCCTTTTGGCTTTGGTTTTTGATGTTCGGGGATTTCGGCAGATTCAACAGTAGCAGGTACACGAGGTACTACTGTCATGGGAATAGGAGGAGGATTGTACAGATATTGTACTTGATTTTTTTCAGTGCCCTCGAAAAAATGGACCATTCTGATTTTCCACTGAGGATACTCATCTCGAAGGAGAGTAGGAGGTTTAGTGAGAGAACCAGTAGTAAAGAAATTATTTGTATTTGTCATTTGAAGATTTTAGAAAGAAAGTATGACTAAAGAGTTACTTCGATGAACTTGAAGATTTTCTGGGTTTAAGCAGTTTCCAGACACAATTTTAAATCTCAATAATATCTATCACGAATCTTGATAAGTGGATCACTTGATATTGAAAATCAAGGAAGGCTCTGATACCAATTGTTGGAACCCAGATACACTTAATCAAGATTAACAGATCTATTAGTTGGGTTTAGAGTTTGATGCGGAAGCGTATTAAACTAACAGATATGTTTGATAGATATTAGAACGCACATATATAAAGAAAACAGTAAAGAATGAAAAGGATTTGTTGAACAGTTACTGTTATTCAATATATGATAACAACACGAAGAACAGCTTAAGAACTGTTGGTGTGTGTGAGAATATAACACTCAGATATTTGACAATAAAGCTTGAGAGTATTAGTGATTCCTTGTGTATTCGTCCGTTAGGAAGATCTCAACATGAGACTTCCTTTTATACTACTCTTAAAAGACTATGAAGTAGGTCACTGTTCCTTTTACGGCATGAATAGTAAACTGGATGGTGTGAACAGTGGACTGGATGGTGTGAGCAATTGTTTGAGCCATGCGCATTTAATGGAGCAGATGTACTTTTGGTAAATGCATTAAATGGCGCAGACGTCTATTTTGTACCTTGCCCTATTGAGTCCACTCAGAGCTTGACACGTGTTTTGACAGTACTTTTCCATGCAAGTTGATGAACGTATCTAGTAATATCTTCCAAGTCTTCATTGAGGACCACAGAGGCTCTGTAATGAATTACAGAGGTTCTGCGGTCTGGTCCTCTGTGGAGCAGTCTTCGCCGGATTCCGAGTCTTTGGTCTTCTTTGTGCGTATGACAGAGCTTCTGTAGGAAGCCTCTGCTGCTTCTATAGCTTCTTGACCTTGATTTCTCGGTAATGTCGGCAGAGCCTCTGTAAGAGGCTTTCTTCACTTAGCCTATTTTTCACTACTTCTAAATACTTCTATGATTAGGAAGATTGAAGCTAACAGTATCTGTTGCAGGTGTAGCTTGAACATCTACATAAACTTCTATTGGACCTTCTCGAATAGAAATCATAAAATTCTCATCGATATTATCCAAGAACTGAATCATACGAATCTTCCATTGCTGGTATTCCTCGGGAATAAGAACAGGAGGTTTTGTTTCGGATCCCATAGAGGAAAATTCTTTCGAAGACATGATTGTAATATAATTCAACAGAAAGACAAATCGAATTTCTTGAACAAACGTAAAACGAATTCAAGAATTACAAAGAATTCAAGAATTGTGTGTAGCAGCGGAATCAATTGACGAATTGATCAAGAAATCTTCAAGAATGCGATCAAGAAACCCTCAAGAACACGATCTTGAATGAATTTGTTTGTTGATTGGCTCTGATACCAATTGCAGAAACTAGGATTCAATCTTACAATCAATTAAGAACAATCAAACAGTAAATGATAGAGAATTGGATCCAAAAGTATTGTATTCAATCAAGATCAGATTACAAATCTAGAGAGAGATTCTCTCAAAGATTACAAAAGTGAATACAAAGATATGCGAGAAAGTTATGCCAAAGATTAGTTAGCTTACAGTTGCTAACTCCTATATATACTGTAAGGAAATGCTAAAGCTACAGTACATATACATGAAAGTCTAATAGGAATATTACACGTGTCCTATTTAACTAACAGAATACAAAGGAAAATATCCTGTCATAAGTTCTGAACATGTTGTTCAGGACTTCTGAACAATCTTCTGACTAAGCATTTCAGAACTTCCTTTAAAGCACTTTGACTTTTTTAACTTCACCTTCAGAAGTTCTGAGTCTCCTACTCAGAACTCTGATCCTTCTGTTCAGACTTTCATACTAGTAATCTTTTCGAGACTTCTCAGCCAGAGCTTCTGAGTCTTCTTACTCAGAACTCTGAGTCTACTATCCAGAACCAATACTTGTAACTTTTGACAAAACTTCAGATCTAACAAGCTCTGAACAGGTTCATCTCTCGGTCCTCAGATAGATGTCATTTATTCTATAACATCCTCAGGAAAAACAAAGGCTTCGACTGGACCGACGATCATGAGCAAGCACTGCAAAAATTAAAGGAGTATATGACGTCGCCTCCTTTGTTGTCAAACCCTGACGACCATGAAGTCTTGCAGCTATATTTAGTTGTTAGTCCAAATGCAGTAAGTGTCGTCCTAACGCGAGAAGATGAAAAGAAGCAATTACCGATCTACTACGTAAGTAAATCTCTCTTGGACGCCGAAACCAGGTATTCCTCCATGGAAAAACTACTTTTGTAATTTGTTACAGCTGCGAATAAACTACGTCAATATTTTGAGTCGCATCCTATTACTGTCGTGACTAACTTTCCTCTTAAGTCTGTCTTGAGGAAACCTGAGTTGACATGTCGTTTAGCAAAATGGAGCATATATCTCAGCAGTTATGACATCGATTTTAAACCCAGGACTACGATCAAATCGCAAGCCCTGGCGGATTTCATTGCTGATTTCAGCCACGAATTGGAGAAAGAAGCAGAGCTCGAAGTGTCAACTGTGGCGACTCACGACGACGTGCCTTGGACTCTGTATGTCGACGGTTCATCCAACATTAGAGGTTCAGGACTAGGCGTCATCTTAAAGTCGCCACAGGGGGGCAAGATGGTATATTCAATCCGGTGCGACTTCAAAACCACCAACAACGAAGCTAAGTATGAAGCCCTGGTCGTGGGGATGAATATGGCCCACGACTCGGGGGCAACCGCGTTACATGTCAAAAGCGATTCTCTTCTGGTGGTGAACCAGATCAATGGAGAATTCGCAGCCAAAGATTCAAAAATGACAGCGTACCTAAACGTAGCAAAAGAAAATTCCGAAAAGTTTAAATCTTTTTCCATTGAACAGATTCCAAGGGACCAGAACACTCAAGCCGGCGCTCTAGCAAACCTTGGATCTGCTCTAGTCGAACCAATATTCGACTGTATTCCTATGATTCACCTAGCGACGTCATCCATTGAAAATGACGACGTCGTTCAGATTGAAGAGCAAGAAGATGATTGGTCATGTGACATCCGAAATTTTCTTATGCACGACCAACTCCCAGAAGACGAGATGGAAGCTCGGAAAATCAAATTCAAAGCATCCAAGTACGTCATGATCGGAGATAGACTTTATCGACGGTCATCGACAGGTTTAAATCTGAGATGCCTCATCAGTAAGGCTCAAGGTCAAAAGATCCTTCAAGAAATGCACGATGGGGAGTGTGGCAACCACTCAGGAGGTCGCAGTCTGGCTAATCGTATCTCTCGACAAGGCTACTTTTGGCCAACACTGCGACAAGACGCCATCAGGTACGTCCAGAACTGTGATCCTTGTCAACGACATTCAGGTACGTCCCACAAACCTTCTGAACCCTTGCATTCGACACTGATCCTGTGGCCCTCTATGAGGTGGGGAATGGACATTGTCGGCAAACTACCACCTGCTCCAGGGCAAAAGGTATTTCTCCTCGTGCTTACAGACTATTTCTCTAAGTGGGTAGAAGCAGCTGCCTTTTCCCAAGTTCGGGACAAGGAAGTCGTTTCTTTTATCCAGACTAACATCATATGCAGGTTTGGAATTCCATCTGAAATTGTCTGCGACAATGGATCCCAGTTCTTAAGTAGCAGGACTCGACAGTTCTATGAAGATCGTAATATCAAGCTAACGACCTCGACCCCCAGGTATCCCTAGGCAAATGGACTTGCTGAGTCGAGCAACAAAACCATCGTTGCTTCGATCAAAAAGAGGTTAAAAGCCGCAAAGGGAAAGTGGGTCGAGGAGCTCCCTTCGGTCCTGTGGGCAAATCGCACGACACCTCGCACCTCCACAGGACAAACCGATTTCTCTTTAGTCTATGGTTGCGAAGCAGTTCTGCCGATCGAGGTCCAGCTTCCAACCTCGAGGCATACTTCCGTCGACCACAACCTGGTTGATTTAAGTTATGACCTCGACGCCCTTGAAGAGCTCAGAGAATCAGCATTGATCATAATGGCTTCACAGAGGCAAGTGGTCGAGCGACATTTCAACAAGAATGTCAAAGTTAAAGTATTTCAAGTAGGCGACTACGTCCTCCGACGAGTGTTCCAAAGCACTCAAGAGCTCAATGCCGGTAAGCTTTCCATCAAATGGGAAGGTCCTTATCGTATCTCAGATGTCGTGGGTAAAGGTGCCTACCGACTCCAAACCCTCGACAATCAAGACGTCCCACGTAGTTGGAATGCGACACATTTGAAAAGGTATTTTTTCTATGTCTTTTCCTTTTATGACCCAATTTTTATTCATTACGACGATTACTAACTTAAGCATCGGAGGGTCGTTGACTAGCCAACGACCAACCTTTGACCCTATTTTATCGCAGGATCGCACGACATAAACTATTAAATCTATCGTATGACTTTAATCTCACGAGGTCGCACGATATAAGTAATCGGGTCTATGACTTGATCGGTCTATCACAGGGACACATGATTCAAGTTCGTTGTTCATTGTATTATCTAGTTGTACGATCATAAGGTCTAACGACCCATCGATCTAAGTTTGTAACTAAGAAAAATTGCACGTTCTGAATGTATATCTCGATCGCGTGTGCCTGTGCTTGCCAACACGATTTAAATGTATGACTTATGACTTAGTCATTGTATTACAATGGATGCTTAAATCGCACGATTTCTTGTTCATTCTACGCTTAGTGAATTTCACAATTAATGTTGTATTTACTTATAAGTCGTACAACACAGAGTGATACGCAAGATAAATTTCATTTATCAAATCGACAGTTACATTAGATAGCTCGACCACCAGCGGCCGAGCAAACAAAACAAAAGTCAAAATTATTTTTTAAGGCAAAGGAGGATCGACGGCCGCGTCTTTTCCCGAGGCTTCACCCTGGAGGCCCTCGTCCACCTCTTCCTCCTCGGCCTCCTTCTCATCGTCAGAATCGAGATCTCTATCAGACCCGACTTTGGCCAACAAGAAGGCTAGCTCGATCGTCACGGACGCGAGGGGATTCTTCCCCGACAAGTGTTGCCGCATGATCGCCGCCCGAGCTGTCAAGCGAGCCAAAGCAAAAGTAGACGCGGCCTCGTCTTTGAGTTCCCTCACCTCCTTCTCCAGACCCGCTACCCTAGACTTAGAGTCTTCGGCCTCTTCGCACTCGCAGCCAAGGACTCCTTCGTCCTATCCAGTTCTTCCCTTTGATCGGCGATCATGGACAAAGACTGCTGGAGATGGTGGTTTGCCTCGTCCTTTACATGACCAACGACCTCTAACTCTTTCTGGGCCTCGTCGAGACGTTTGGTCATAGCCTCCTCACGATCTACCGCGACCTTCGCCCTATCCAACGCTGCGGTCCCCCTCTCGTGAGCAGCAGATACCAAACCCCTTATCTTCACCGTCTCAGCGCGCAAGGCAAGGGAGGACTAGAACGCCTATAAAAACATAAACGAGCATTGTTAATAAACACTCGACAAAGTGAAACATCGATAAAATAATACAAGTCTTGAAAGAAAGACTTACCATAAACGCCAGCCCGGCGACATGAGCTCCCGTTTCCTCGACCGGGAATCCCTCAAAACGCTCCTTGAAAGAATGGAGCAGATATTTCCCCATATGAGGAAACAGATTCGTCCCGTCTAGGACATTATCAACCATAAAGTCCGACGGCAACGTAAAGTTGACCGTCGTGACCTCAGCCTCTCCCGTCGAGTGACCCTTGCCCTTGTCGGCTGACGAAGGGATCGATGCGGTAGACGAGGACTTCACCGGTTTCGCCGGAGGCGTCGAACTGATAGGTGTTGCGGAAATCGCACTAGAAGACGTCTTCATCTTCATAGGCGATGTGACCTTCGCCTTCTCAGGCGTAACGACTCTCGACGAGTCATCAGCCCCTGAAGACGGTTCCCTCGGGATCGTCATTCTTGTCTTCGGTAAAACCCCCGACCCAGTGGTCGAGGTCCTTTGCCTCTTTTCTTTGCCCTTACGGGCAAGCTCCAGTTGAGCTTCTCTTTTAGCAGAGACAGTCGGCACCTTTGTCTGAGATTCTCCTGAAACAAAGAAGAAAAAAGTGTTACCCAATAAGCATAAGAATAAAAGATCAAGATCAAGCAGAAGGGAATGTGAAGGTACACTTACCGGTCATTTCTCCTTCTCCTCTGTCTCATCTTCTTCCTCTTCTTCCTCACGTTTTTCTCCCAGATTCTTTCCTAAATATACCAAGTCTTCGTCGTTGTCCACCAATTGTCGTACAACAAATGACCGTTCTACAAAGCTGAATGCCAAGAACGCGTTAACCTTTTCTTGAGAGTTGGCGTAGGGCTTTACGTCCTCAAACTTAATTTCTGTCGATACACAGAAGGCAGGTCAGAAATAAGTAAAAAAGTAACACACGACATACGACAAAAAACTAGTAAATCTCACCCGACACGTTCCAGTCGGCCCTAATCCAACCACTCTCAGAGTCAAGAGTCGACTTACGCACAAATGCGTACCTGGTCTTCTATATACGATCGTTTACAGCAGTCTTTAAGACCAAGGTATTATCGCCCTTAAACCTAGAAAATAGGCTATAACGATGATATATGTCCCGCTTGACTTGATAAGCCAAGAGGAGGACGCGCATATTCATAGGAGATTCCCATTTTTCGGTAAGACGCTCAATCACTTGTACGATTCGCCAGAACTGGGGCATGAGTTGGCCCGGTGCTAAACCGAATTCAAGCATAAAAGCCTTGGCCAAACAAGAATAAGGCCATTCAAAACCTACCTTAAAGGGGTATTCGTATATCACGATATACCCTTCAGGACACTTATTTGGTCGGGTCTGACCTGCTCTAATCAATGTAATCCCCGCAGGGATTTTTGCTAGACTCCTAAGATCATCGAGATCCGCTTGTCCTCGGATAGAACTTACAAGTTCAATCGACATTTCTAAACAGACTTACAAGAGATCGAGAAATCATACCTTATATATAGGCGCTCTAAACCTCGAAATTCCTAACTGTGTCGAAGATTCTTGTAGGTTTGGAAAGGATTGAACGAAGAGCAGCAAGAAATCGAGAAAGAATCTTACTCTAAAAACTCTCTGAAATTGTAAAATGGAAAAGATCCATCGTGGGTCACTATTTATGTAAACGATCGTGTCAGGTCGAATCACCCGATGATCGACACGTACCCTTGTCTCTTCGAATGCACACACAGATCGTTGACACCTGGCGCTTACAGCTGTTGAGCACGATCGTACGTCAGCGTGACGTCACAATCTTATCCCCTTTTCGACTTCCCCTTTAGTTAGAATCGGACCGATTCAGTTCCAAGGCAACTAAAGAGACTTTCGACACGTGTCACGGCCCTAGTCGTCCGACTGACAAAATTTAAAAAGTTTTTGAAACTTGAATTTGCCACTCCATTTTTAAATTTTGGGGGCAAACTGTTTGGGAAAAATTTCACCAGTCTCGACCACGACCAAACCGTAGAAAGCATTTATTACACTTTTTCATAATAAGATAAACTCATAAAATATTTTTATCTATAGTCCGAAGTTTAAAGCAAAACTTACTCTCGACCTCGACCGTCGTATGGAACCACACGACCTCGACCGACTAACATTCGATATTACAATTATGTTTTCAGTGTTTAAATGTAGGAATCAATGTTATTGATGAACAACGGTCATAACCGACAGAAGCAATTACGAGCATTGAATTTAGCAACCGTTACGACCGTTACCAAGGGTCTTTATGGAGTCATTCAAGGCGCCTGAAAACTATAAAAGCAAAGGCTAGAACATCATTTCACATATCTGAGATATCTGGAATCAGCTGAAAACATCTGAACTCCGAAGAACATCCGAAGCAAGGAATTCTCTCTCAAAAGATCGCTCACGATGCACGACTTACACACACGACACATAGTTTTTACACACGACGCACCAATTTTTACATTCGATACACCTGTTACACTTTACATTCGAAGTCTTTCTTTCATTTGTATTGTAATCATTGTACTTCGACACCCGAAACATAAGGATTATCGCCCCTGATTGGCGACCATAGTGCAGCGACGACCTTAGTACTCGTTCGCGTGTTTTTTCATCGTTGAGGTTTTTCCCGCGTCACCAAATCTTTGTCTCATTTACGTTTTATGTCTTTGTCGCACGGTTTGTCGCAAGATCCCCATTCTTTAGTTGTTAATCTCTACAATCAACCTTAAGTTATCCTTCTGGACGATTTTTGGCATTAACAGTCCCTTTGAATCCGTACGAGGATATCTTAGGGTACTGAGGGAATTTGGTCGCAGTCTTAAACTCCGCCTTTGTCTTGAATCGGACGTTCGAGATTTGTCGTGCAGGCTCTGACTTGGACACTGCCTTCGTCTTAAACTCCAGCTTCTTTACACTTAGTGACCTCTTGTCGTCAGTGTGCTTTCGACGAAAAGCAGCATCGTCTTCCACCCTCATATAGGCAAGGGTTCTTGCACGGACATCTTCGAAATTCTCTGGGGGATACTTGGTCAATTCATTGTATAGACCCGAACTGTCGTCTAGACCACGCTTATAAGCTTCGATCGCGGTCTTGACGTCGCAGTTACAGACACTGATCATCTCTGCGTTGAATCTATTGAAATAACTCTGGATAGATTCACCGGTCTTCTGCGCGACATAGTACAAGTCGCTGGTCTGCTTCTCCATCTTGCGACTGCTGGCGAATTGTTGGGAGAACTGGTTGACTAACTCAGCGAACGACTCGATGGATTTGGGTTTGAGGTTAATCAACCATTGGAGGGGCAGGACCAGTAAGGGTCGCCCCAAAACTCTTGCACATTCAAACTTCCTGGTACATGTGCGGGATCGAGACTGTCCACATTAACTGCTTATACTGCGCGATGTGCTCCGTTGGGTCGGTTATCCCCGAATATTTGGGCGTGAAAGCATGGATATTATATTTCTTCGGGACATCGACTGTCGCGATCTTGTCAACAAAAGGCGACGCCTGATACCCCAAACGAGGTTCAACAACGATGGGCACGGCTGCCCCCGGTAGCTTGGCGAGCAAAGATAGGACACGCTCATTCTGATCTTCTAGCATCTTCAACCGCTGAGCGACGTGGTCGTTACGATCAGGATTTACCCCTGCTTGAGGATTAACTCCCGGACTGGCGCCATTACCGTACGACGAGCCATTGGCATCCCCATTGAAAGGGACAAAGTACGGCTGAGACACATTGTTCATGGGTGGCGGCCTCAAATGCTGAGGAGGAACCGGCTCGAACTGGGGATTTGGGATGAATGATCCTGGTTGCTGGTTCTGCATGAATGGACCTGGCTGCTGACTATGACCGAATGGTTCTGGTCCTGGATTTTGAACAAAGGGACCGGAACCCGGATTCAGAACGAAGGGAACGGATCCTGGATTTTGGCCGAACGATCCTGGACCTGGATTCTGAACAAAGGGTCTAGGACCGTTCTGCGGTCTGAACGATCCATTCGGATTTTGATTTCTCAGTCATGTGATTTCCTCAGCTGCCCTCCGACTTTGGTCAGCAGGGACGTTGATTTGGTTTCGAGCAGCTTCCAACTCCTGATACATCTGAGCAATAAGCTGCTCTTGATTTCCGTTGGCTGCCATTTTCCTGAAACAGAAAAAAGAGGAAACTCCAAGAAACCGTTAGTAAGACGCACATATGTCAAATATTTCCTCTAGATGGGGCCCCACGGTGGGCGCAAAACTGTTGTTGATCCAAACCCTCAGTGATTTGATAATGACCCTATCTTAAATACTTAGTGAAAATTGTAAGTAAACAATATGTAACAGAGTTTCACTATCGCTGATAAGTTCTAAGATCTTACAGTACTGCTGATAGGAACTCTCGCACTTTTAGATTAAACATTCAGCGAACACTGTTCACCATATCGCTGAGTCTGTTCAGTCCTTATGGTGATCGCTGATAAGTTAGTTGTTTACTTATGATCCCTGAAGACAAGATTCACGTCAACAAAGGTTCTACGCTGAAGTCGAAGATCAAGCTCAAGAACCAGCGACAAGTCTCCTAATGAACTGATGCGGATCAGCGAAGACTCAGATTTGTCCACTCAACGTGAAGTATCAAGTACAAGACTTTAGCTATCGCTGAACTTTATCATTCGCTGAATAGTAAATGATAATCGCTGAATCAACGAAAGCTGATCATGAAGTCCTCCGTACAAAGTACTTTTGTCTTAACCTCCCTTGCACGCCACCGTACGAAATGTCAGAAAAGAACCTCCGAAAATCTGAAATCGTACAACCACTCTGATACTACACTGTTCATTCATGCGGCTACTAAGGTTGTCAACAAAGGTCAATGACATGCAACCAATCCGCTGATGACACGTGTAAAGTGTATACTGAATTGCATTAAATGCATGCAGTATATAAAGAGATGAACTCACTTCATTTGAAGTAACTTGCTAACTCTGGACAAGTTCAAATCTCTCTTAAGATAGGATTTTATTAGTAATCTCCTTATCTTTCTTAGTGCAAGAAACCTTAGTGTTCTGACTTGTTTAGATTTAGGTTTATCCTTAATCTTGTTTCCGCAACAAGCTGTAAATTGTTAATGATTTATCAATAAACAATTTAGAAAAGTAAAATAGTGTGTTTGTATTCAACCCCCCCCCCCCCCTTCTACAAACTTGTTTAGGCCTTTCGGGACCAACAAGTGGTATCAGAGCAGATTTGTTTAATCTCATAAACAAGATCTAATCTAAGATATTTCTCTTCCTAGCTATTATCTGAAAATGGCCAACACAAACACAAACACTCACTATATAGACAATGGTTCTCTTGCAAAACCCCCTAGATTTTCCAAAGATAACTTCAACTTATGGAAAAATAGGATGACACTCTTCTTAGAAGGTGTAGACCCTACTATACCTTACTATCTTGAAAACGGCCCACACATCCCTGTAACAATTGATCCTGCAGTTCCAGCCACTGCAACTAGAGCTGCTATTCCAGAAAGGCTGATTCCAAAGGAAATCCATCATTGGACCGATGAAGACAAGAAGAAAGTGGCTATAGATACAAAAGCTAGATCCATACTATCCATGGCCCTTCCTGACGAAGTCTACCATTCCGTCATGAACCTGAAATCCTCAAAAGCCATGTGGGACACAATATGTGTTCAGTATAAAGGAACGTCTGAAGTCCAGGATTCAAGAAAGATCAACCTGGTAAGACAATATGAAAGCTTCATCTCTGGTAAGAATGAAACTCTCTCTGAAGTACATCAACGTTTTAATTGCTTAATTATAGATCTAAAAACGGTTGGTAAGGAATATTCTAACTTTGAAGTGCTGACAAAGTTTTTAGAATGT
The DNA here is from genome assembly GCA_033807775.1 of Saussurea involucrata. NCBI lineage: Eukaryota > Viridiplantae > Streptophyta > Magnoliopsida > Asterales > Asteraceae > Saussurea > Saussurea involucrata. Next base: position 104,321,464 of record CM066314.1, on the reverse strand, counting down.
TTACCTGAAAGCTGGGACAATTATTCCATGTGTCTCAAGCAGTCAAAAGATCTAAGATCAATGACACTTGCTACCTTATATGGCACATTGCTGAATCATGAGCAATCTAGCCATCTTAAGAAGAATCTTGTAAAAGATTCCAAAAGCACCCCTGTTGCTTTAATCTCAGAGGAACCTTCTACTCAGCGACCCGTGGTCACTATCACTGAGTTAGAAAGTAACTCTGAAAGGTCATCAGATGATGAATCCTTGGCTCTCCTAACTAAAAAGTTCAGGAGATTTGCCAAGAAGAAAATGTTTAGAATGAACAAAACTCTTTCTATAGCTGACAAGCCTAAGTCATCAGCTTTTGTTGATAAGGCTACTGCTACTTGTTTCAACTGCGAAAAGACAGGTCATTTCGCTAACGAGTGCAGGTCAAAGAAAATTATGAGACCTTCAGCTTTTACAAAGAAATCCTTTGTTCCAAGAAATAAAGACGACAAATACTTAAAGCTGAAGGAGAAGTATGCAAAGCTGAAAAGCTTTAAGAAGAAAGGAAAAGGCCTGATGGCTGACTATGATTGGGCTGCTTCTGATGAAGAAGCCTCATCATCTGATTCTGAAGATGATGAAGCAAATCAATGTCTCATGGCCAAGATTGAAGAAGAGGAAGAAAGTTCAGACATTCCCTCCACTTCAACATCTGCCATTCAGGTATCACCTTCCTTCTTTACCAATATTGTAAATATTGATGAAGCTGATAGTCTCCGTAAAATCGAACTGCTGACTAGAAGTTTATACGAAGCCATGAACGGCAAAGCTGTGGTCGAAAACCAAAATCTTGATCTCGCTGAAAAGCTTAAAAACTGCCACCTTCAAATAGAAAACTTTCTAAATTTGAAGAAGATTTTAAAGATCAAGTCCATTTAAATCAGCTAGTCAAAATCGAACGAGCGGAAGCTATCGCTGCATTAAAAGCTGAACAAGCTACTATTGAAGGATGGTGTAATTCTTCAACAAAGATCACTGAGATAATTAAGGCTCAGATTCCTCTGAGTGATAAACGTGGTCTGGGTTATAAATATGATACTCCAATACCAACCACTGAACGTTCAATGCTTAAATTTGGAACGTTTGTATCCTCAATAGCTGACACTTCTTCATCTCAGTACTCCTCGTCGGTTACACCAATCCCTGAGGAAACTCCTACCTCAAAAGGTAAGGAGAAAATGGTTTATTCAAAACCTACCTCTGTCTCTAAAGACAAAGGTAAAGGAATTGTTATTTATCAAAATCCTCAGAAGGGTACATTAGTACCTAAGCTGAATGATCCTAAAGCCTTAGTGATTCATTCATCTGGTTCTAGAAATCAGACTTCTGGATCAGTTCAGCGACCTACTCCTAGACTCAGAGTAGATGTCCTTGGTAAGAAATCTGAAGAACTGAATGTTCGTTCTATTTCAAAAACCAATAGTGTACTTGGTGCTGGCACTTCTAATTCCAAATTAAAAGCTCAGCACTCAAGTGGTCCTAGAACTAATTTTAGTTATAGGAAATGTTATCACTGTGGACTTACCGATCATATTGCAAGTAAGTGTCCCACAGCCACCAAAGCTGATAAGATAGCTAAGGTGAAGATAGCACCCAAGAAGACCAAACCAGTTGCAATTCAAGTCAAGGTGACTCCTACCTCTGAGGTCAAGAAATTGACCAAAGTGAAGAAAGACAAAGCTGAATCTTCAAATGCTGCGAAGACTGCTGAACCCATTCCAACCTCTTCCACTGACAAACGCGTATATGTTGATCCAAACCCTCAGTGATTTGATAATGACCCTATCTTAAATACTTAGTGAAAATTGTAAGTAAACAATATGTATCAGAGTTTCACTATCGCTGATAAGTACTAAGATCTTACAGTACTGCTGATAGGAACTCTCGCACTTTTAGATTAAACATTCAGCGAACACTGTTCACCATATCGCTGAGTCTGTTCAGTCCTTATGGTGATCGCTGATAAGTTAGTTGTTTACTTATGATCCCTGAAGACAAGATTCACGTCAACAAAGGTTCTACGCTGAAGTCGAAGATCAAGCTCAAGAACCAGCGACAAGTCTCCTAATGAACTGATGCGGATCAGCGAAGACTCAGATTTGTCCACTCAACGTGAAGTATCAAGTACAAGACTTCAGCTATCGCTGAACTTTATCATCTGCTGAATAGTAAATGATAATCGCTGAATCAACGAAAGCTGATCATGAAGTCCTCCGTACAAAGTACTTTTGTCTTAACCTCCCTTGCACGCCACCGTACGAAATGTCAGAAAAGAACCTCCGAAAATCTGAAATCGTACAACCACTCTGACACTACACTGTTCATTCATGCGGCTACTAAGGTTGTCATCAAAGGTCAATGACATGCAACCAATCCGCTAATGACACGTGTAAAGTATATACTGGATTGCATTAAATGCATGCAGTATATAAAGAGATGAACTCACTTCATTTGAAGTAACTTGCTAACTCTGGACAAGTTCAAATCTCTCAAGATAGGATTTTATTAGTAATCTCCTTATCTTTCTTAGTGCAAGAAAACCTTAGTGTTCCAACTTGTTTAGATTTAGGTTTATCCTTAATCTTGTTTCCGCAACAAGCTGTAAATTGTTAATGATTTATCAATAAACAATTTAGAAAAGTAAAATAGTGTGTTTGTATTCAACCCCCCCCCCCCCCCTTCTACAAACTTGTTTAAGCCTTTCGGGACCAACAAGTGGTATCAGAGCAGATTTGTTTAATCTCATAAACAAGATCTAATCTAAGATATTTTCTCTTCCTTGCTATTATCTGAAAATGGCCAACTCAAACACAAACACTCACTATATCGACAATGGTTCTCTTGCAAAATCCCCTAGATTTTCCAGAGACAACTTCAACTTATGGAAAAATAGGATGACACTCTTCTTAGAAGGTGTAGACCCTACTATACCTTACTATCTTGAAAACGGTCCACACATCCCTGTAACGATTGATCCTGCCGTTCCAGCCACTGCAACTAGAGTTGCTATTCCAGAAAGGCTGATTCCAAAGGAAATCCATCATTGGACCGATGAAGACAAGAAGAAAGTGGCTATAGATACAAAAGCCAGATCCATACTATCCATGGCCCTTCCTGACGAAGTCTACCATTCCGTCATGAACCTGAAATCCTCGAAGGCCATGTGGGACACAATATGTGTTCAGTATGAAGGAACGTCTGAAGTCCAGGATTCAAGAAAGATCAACCTGGTAAGACAATACGAAAGTTTCATCTCTGGTAAGAATGAAACTCTCTCTGAAGTACATCAACGTTTTAACTGCTTAATTATAGATCTTAAAACGGTTGGTAAGGAATATTCTAACTTTGAAGTTCTGACAAAGTTTTTAGAATGTTTACCTGAAAGCTGGGACAATTATTCCATGTGTCTCAAGCTGTCAAAAGATCTAAGATCAATGACACTCGCTACCTTATATGGCACATTGCTGAATCATGAGCAATCTAGCCATCTTAAGAAGAATCTTGTAAAAGATTCCAAAAGCACCCCTGTTGCTTTAATCTCAGAGGAACCTTCTACTCAGCGACCCGTGGTCACTATCACTGAGTTAGAAAGTAACTCTGAAAGATCATCAGATTCTGATTCTTCAGATGATGAATCCTTGGCTCTCCTAACTAAAAAGTTCAGGAGATTCGCCAAGAAGAAAATGTTTAGAAAGAACAAAACTCTTTCTATAGCTGACAAGCCTAAGTCATCAGCTTTTGTTAATAAGGCTACTGCTACTTGTTTTAACTGCGAAAAGACAGGTCATTTCGCTAACGAGTGCAGGTCAAAGAAAATCATGAGACCTTCAGCCTTTACAAAGAAATCCTTTGTTCCAAGGAATAAAGACGACAAATACTTAAAGCTGAAGGAGAAGTATGCAAAGCTGAAAAGCTTTAAGAAGAAGGGAAAAGGCCTAATGGCTGACTATGATTGGGCTGCTTCTGATGAAGAAGCCTCATCATCTGATTCTGAAGATGATGAAGCAAATCAATGTCTCATGGCCAAGATTGAAGAAGAGGAAGAAAGTTCAGACATTCCCTCCACTTCAACATCTGCCATTCAGGTATCACCTTCCTTCTTTACCAATATTGTAAATATTGATGAAGCTGATAGTCTCCGTAAAATTGAACTACTGACTAGAAGCTTATACGAAGCCATGAACGGCAAAGCTGTGGTTGAAAACCAAAATCTTGATCTCGCTGAAAAGCTTAAAAATTGCCACCTTCAAATAGAAAAGCTTTCTAAATTTGAAGAAGATTTTAAAGATCAAGTCCATTTAAATCAGCTAGTCAAAATTGAACGAGCGGAAGCTATCGCTGCATTAAAAGCTGAACAAGCTACTGTTGAAGGATGGTGTAATTCTTCAACAAAGATCACTGAGATAATTAAGGCTCAGATTCCTCTGAGTGATAAACGTGGTCTGGGTTATAAATATGATACTCCAATACCAACCACTGAACGTTCAATGCTTAAATTTGGAACGTTCGTATCCTCAGTAGCTGACACTTCTTCATCTCAGTACTCCTCGTCGATTACACCAATCCCTGAGGAAACTCCTACCTCCTCAAAAGGTAAGGAGAAAATGGTTTATTCAAAACCTACCTCTGTCTCTAAAGATAAAGGTAAAGGAATTGTAATTTATCAAAATCCTCAGAAGGGTACTTTAGTACCTAAGCTGAATGCTTCCAAATCCTTAGTGATTCATTCATCTGGTTCTAGAAATCAGACCTCTGGATCAGTTCAGCGACCTACTCCTAGACTCAGAGTAGATGTCCTTGGTAAGAAATCTGAAGAACTGAATGTTCGTCCTATTTCAAAAACCAATAGTGTACTTGGTGCTGGCACTTCTAATTCCAAATTAAAAGCTCAGCACACAAGTGGTCCTAGAACTATTTTTAGTTATAGGAAATGTTATCACTGTGGACTTACCGATCATATTGCAAGTAAGTGTCCCACAGCCACCAAAGCTGATAAGATAGCTAAGGTGAAGATAGCACCAAAGAAGACCAAACCAGTTGCAAGTCAGGTCAAGGTGACTCATACCGCTGAGGTCAAGAAATTGACCAAAGTGAAGAAAGACAAAGCTGAATCTTCAAATGCTGCGAAGACTGCTGAACCCATTCCAACCACTTCCACTGACAAACGCGTATACATGGTGAAGTGGGTACCCAAGCAAAACTAATCTTCCTTTGTATTGCAGGTTAAGAAGGGTATCTGGTATCTCGATAGCGGATGCTCTAGACACATGACTGGAAAGAAAAGCCTGCTCGCTGAATACAAGGAAGAGAAGGGTCCCTCTGTAACTTTCGGTGGAAATGGAAAAGGACACACCCGAGGGTATGGTGTACTTTCAAATGGTACAACATCCTTCAGAAGAGTCGCATATGTTGAAGGGCTGAAGCATAATCTTCTGAGCATCAGTCAGCTTTGCGACATGGATAACAAAGTGATTTTCACTAAGGAATCCTGCTTTGTCTCTGACAAAAAGGAGAAGATAGCTCTCAGCGGTTATCGTTTGGAAAATGTTTACGTTATAAACATGGACTCAACAACCACTGAGAACTCCTGTTTCTTCTCAAAGGCATCTTCTGATGTCAACTGGCTATGGCACAAGAGACTCTCACATCTCAACTTCAAGACACTGAATACTCTTTCATCCAAAGAGTTAGTCACTGGTCTACCTCAACATTCATACGCCAAAGAATCCTTATGTTCAGCATGTGAAAAAGGGAAGCAGACCAAGGCAAGCTTTAAGTCCAAGCAAGTTTCCTCAGTGTCATCTCCTCTTCAACTACTCCATATGGATTTGTTTGGCCCCGTTAACAAACAATCCATCGCTGGAAAGAAATATACGCTGGTCATAGTTGATGAATTCTCTCGTTATACATGGGTAATGTTTCTCCGTTCTAAGAGTGACACCCCTGAAGAACTCATCACCTTTGTTCGGAAGATGGAAACTCTGAACAATATGACTGTTCGCTCAATAAGGAGTGATCATGGAACTGAATTCAAAAACAGTTCTCTTGATTCCTTCCTTGAGAGCAAGGGTATTTCTCATAACTTTTCGTCAGTGAGAACACCACAACAAAACGGAGTCGCTGAAAGAAGAAATAGAACAATTATTGAAGCTGCACGTTCAATGCTCAGCGATTCTCACCTGCCTACTCAGTTTTGGGCAGAAGCTGTCAACACGGCTTGTTTTACGCAAAACAGGTCGCTGATAGTCAAAAGATTCAAAAAGACAGCCTATGAACTCTTTCATGGGAGAAAGCCTTCAATCAGCTTTCTTCACATCTTTGGTTGTCAGTGTTTCATACTGAACAACAGAGATGCCCTTGGAAAGTTTGATCCTAAGGCTGATGATGGAATCTTTCTTGGATACTCCTCAGTTTCCAAAGCCTTCAGAGTCTTCAACCGAAGAAGACAAACTGTAGAAGAAACTATTCACGTCACGTTTGACGAATCCCGTTCAGCGAACTCTAAACCGAACGCTGATACAGAAGAACTGAATCAATGGATGTTTTCTCATCTTGGTGATTCAGAAGATGTTCCCACTACTCATACTCATACAACTGAAAATGATGGTCCTACTATCATTCCCAATATGCAGAATAGTGAAGCTGAAACATCTTGGGTCTCAGCTGTTCCTATAAATACTATACCCGCAGTTGATCCAAATGTCTCAGAAATTCCATCTATTTCTCAGCAATCAGTGAATGAAGTGACAAATGCAAGCATTCCTCTCTTAGCTGATTATCCAGAAGTAGCTGAAGCCTCATCTTCAGTTTCTCCAGTTCAGACTGCGTCAGCGACGCATGCTCCGGCTCAGCGATGGACTGTAAATCACCCAATCGATCAAATTCTTGGTGATCCCAACGCTGGTATTCAGACTCGTAGAAGTGCAGGTAATATTTGTTTATTTGTTAACTTTATTTCTCTAACTGAACCAAAGAAAATAGATGATGCCCTCAGAGATCCAAACTGGGTCAGCGCTATGCAAGAAGAGCTGACTGAATTCGAAAGAAACAAAGTTTGGAAACTTGTTCGGAGACCAACTGACAAAACAGTGATAGGCACTAAGTGGGTCTATCGAAACAAGTTGGACGAACATGGTACTGTAACTCGCAACAAAGCTCGTCTTGTTGCTCAGGGATACAGACAAGAGGAAGGTATAGATTATGACGAAACCTTTGCTCCTGTAGCAAGACTTGAATCTATTCGTCTTTTCTTAGCATATGCTGTACACAAAAACTTCACTGTACATCAAATGGATGTTAAGTCAGCGTTTCTAAATGGAAAGCTGAATGAAGAAGTTTATGTGGAACAACCTCCAGGATTCTCAGATCCTAAGCGTCCAGGTTATGTTTATAAGCTGGATAAGGCACTTTATGGCTTGAAGCAAGCTCCTCGTGCATGGTATGACACTCTTTCTACGTATCTCCACCTTGAAAAATTTGAGAGAGGTAAGATTGACAAAACTTTGTTTTTTAGAAAAATAAAAGGTCATATCATTTTAGTTCAAATATATGTTGATGACATTATATTTGGTTCTACTAACCCTGAGCTTTGTACTCGTTTCGCTGATAGAATGAAAGATGAGTATAAAATGAGTATGATGGGTGAACTAACATATTTCCTTGGTCTTCAGATTAAGCAAACTGAAAAAGGAACTTTTATAAATCAGGGAAAGTATGTTAAAGATATGCTGAAAAAATTCGACTTAACTGAAAGTTCAGCTATGAAAACCCCTATGGCACCACCGCTGATACTTGATAAGGACACAAAGGGTGTTCCTGTCAATGTCACGCTGTACCGTGGGATGATCGGCTCACTACTGTATCTTACAGCTAGCCGACCCGATATTATGTTTGCAACATGTCTGTGCGCACGATATCAAGCTGAACCTAAGATATCTCATATGAAAGCTGTAAAGCGAATCTTTCGATATCTTAAGGGTACAGCGAATCTAGGTCTTTGGTATCCCAAAGATTCAGGATTCGATCTAACCGCCTATTCAGACAGTGATTTTGCAGGTTGCAAAATGGATAGGAAAAGCACCACAGGAGGATGTCAGCTCCTGGGTGGAAAGCTGGTAAGTTGGACAAGTAAGAAGCAAAACTCGGTGTCCACTTCCACAGCTGAAGCTGAGTATGTAGCCGCTGGAAGCTGCTGTTCTCAAGTCTTGTGGATGAGAAATCAACTACTAGACTATGATCTTCAGCTCTCCAAAATTCCAATCTATTGCGACAGCACAAGTGCCATCGCTATAGCAAACAATCCAGTGCTACACTCAAAGACAAAACACATAGAAATCAGATATCATTTTATCAGAGATCATGTGATGAATGGTGATATAGAACTTCATTTTATCCCAACTGATTATCAGTTAGCTGATTTGTTTACCAAACCTCTTGATGAGACAAGATTCAACTTTCTCATCAGCGAGCTTGGAATGCTGAACTTTGAAGGATAAATCTTCAGCGGTTCACATTTAATCAGCGATACGTTTATACATTCTTGTATAGGCTCTGGATAAAATAAACTAGTACAATCCATTTCATCATCTTCTCTCTGAATAAATTGGGTTAAACTGATATCAAGGTATGTTTTCTCTGACAAAACGCATGAAAATGCAAGATTTCAAATTCTTTCATCGCTGAATAATATTTTGAAATTTCTTAAAACCCTCACTGATATTTCTATTCAGTGCTTCATATTTTCCAAAGAGTCCCTGAGTTTTTCTTTCAAAACCTCAGAGACAATGAAAGAATGTGAAAGGACAGTTGTGACGTCATTGCAACGGATAACACCAGGCACGTTTCTTTTTCTGACACACGTTTGCACGTTTCGTTGTCTATCCAATCAAATGCAAACACGTGTCCGTGTCATGATGAAAAACCTTCCCGCTCAAGTTTTTCTCTCTCTACTCTCTTCCTATATAAACTCTCTCAAAGCTTATATTTGTCTTTTATGCGAATCAATCTTTCTCCGCAAGAAAAGAACACTGCTGCATTTTGTGCTCTCGATCTTCAAGAACTGTTCATCATCTTCTTCATCAAACTCAAGGTCAATATGTTCTTATCTTTTATCAAATGCAAATAACTTGTTTTCGATCTTATCATTGTTTTACACAAGATCAAACAAAAGAACTCAAAAATAAAATCATTTTCTTTCATGGTTTTATGAACACAACCATTTCATGGTTGTTCTTCAAGTTTTAAATCTAAAATCTTAAACTTGTTCTTCTTTCGTATCCATTTTTTTAAAAACTGGTATACAAGGCTTATAGGTGTTATATTCGTTTTTTTTTTTAAAACAAGAAAAACCCTAATCTTCATTAAGATTTTTTTGTCTGAATGAAATGGACAAAATTCGAAAAATCTTAATGGAAATTCTCTTTCCACATTAAGATATTTCTTATTTGTTAACATCTTTGGTTGAACTGATAATACAGTGAAATGGCAACTTCAAAGCTGAATGTTACCGCTGAGTCCATCTCCAGTGATTCTGAGGAACTGGAAATCACCAAAGCTCCTCAGGTTAAGTTTGAGCTGGATCAACTAGACTGGACAAAGGCAAACAACCTTTCAGCGCTTCTCGAGTTTCCTCCTCGGAAGCAGGTATCCCATCTAGACGACGCTGTGATTTTTTTGAAGAATAGCCCCATATACACAGCACTGACAATCACACCTCCTGCCAGTCAGCGTCTATTATCCCAATTCTGGTACTCTGCCAGACACACCAACCTACCCTCAGCCAAAGATCCATCTAAAACCATCGACTGCATACTCAGCGATACTGAGTATGGCACCATCAAGATAACCCCCGCAATAATCCGTAAAGCTCTGAAATTCCCTAACGCTACCTCAGAAAATCCTTTCATTCCATTTCCTGACCACAAGAAGCACGCTGACAGGGAAGAAATCATTGCTTTCCTTGATGCGATGGGTTACATCTGGGAGACTGGAAGAGACAAGCTACCTGAGAAGAAGCTGACGCTGATAAAGAAATCCAAGATGCCCAGCGAGATGAACTTCATCTTCGCTCACCTGATCAGTTGCATGACAGCGAAATCCGGATCTTCTGATCAAGCCGCTCAACCTCAGCAGGCCATGGGTTACGCACTGCTGAAAGGTCTCGACATTTACTGGGCCTCCATCATCTATGAAGACCTCATTCAACGTGTTGATTCTGCCGCTGACCGACCAGCATGGGTTCCTTACCCGCGATTCATCAGCGCCATCTTTCAATATGGCCTGAAGGACAGCTATCCTGAAGAGGGTGATCTGAAACTCTCTCAGATTGGCCCTAAAGTTCTCGACTTCAAGCCTGTCGCCAACGAGGTACGTCTCTCTACTCTTCTCACTCTTCTTAATTCTCCGCTTTCTGTGGCTCCTTCAGCGACAATACCCATCGCTGATACCCCGGCCACAAAATCCATTCCTTCTAAGAAAAGGAAACAATCTCTTACCCCTCTTGATTCCAAAAGGATCAAGAAAACCAAGGAGCAACCCCAGCAGTTGCATGCTGAAGACTCCTCAGCTCATTCTGAAGAGCTGAAGGAAAGTTCCGTGGTACGCTCTGCCACACCAATTCAAGCCATCCCTTCTAAACCTACTTCAGCGTCCCTAAACGCTGAGGTTAGAACTTTGGAATCTACCCAACCTTCGTCAGTCTCTCAAAAGACTGATGAAGTACTTCTCAGCGAATCCAACGCTGAACTTGAACCCCAACCCCAATTCTTATCCTTCGCTCCTCCCTCTACTTCTTTGGACACTCCTCCAGTCAAAACTGGAGATGCCATCATTCAAGAAGCCGTTGAAGCTTCTCAGCGAATGACGAAGAAAGGACCTGCAGAGATCTCCATTCCTCACGGAACTTTTGAGGGAGATATGGAACACTATGGAGGGACTCGAAACTTTGATGAGTTCGTCAACGCTCCTGCAGGTACAGATCCCACCTTAAACACTGTAACTAAACCTGAAACTTCTGAGCTTTCCTTTGTTCACAAGTACTTATATGTTACAGGTCCTTTTTTGGGAGACATCAACCAGTCTCTGAAGTCTATGGAGATGAAACTTACGGATCTCACCACCGGTCTATCAAATAACTCTACAGCTGTAACAAACGCTGGAGAGAATCTGACGAAGCTGACTACTGTGGTGGAGAAGAAGGCCTCCTCTGATGACATCAAAGATCTTGATAAAACTCTCGCCGACTTTGCCAAAGTGCTCTCCGACATCTACACTGACTACACCAACCTCAAATCATCAGTTTCCACCATTTCCAGCGAAGTTACAACGCTGAAGAAATCGGTTGGTACACTCGAAGGTGATATGTCAGTGGTCAAGACCGACTTGGGCTCAGTGAAGACCGACCTTGGTTCCGTCAAGACAATGATCGAGACGCTGGTGAACAAGGCAAATAATCCAACTCCTGCTCCGGCCCCTGCACCTGTTTTGGACTCATTCACCGCAGAGGATCGCCAAGAGCTGAAGAAAATCACGCCTGCTATTTCTGGCCTAGAAGACAGAATAGCTAAGCTTGAAGGTTGTGTGAAAATCTCTGGCCCAGAAGACAGAGACAACACCAATGCTGAATCTACCCATTCCTCCCCCGCCCATCATGAGAAAGAGGGGGAGAAGAGCGTTGAACAGGAGAAGAGCGCTGAAGACCTTTCCCATGATGAATCTATCAGGGGAGAGGGTAATGAAGATCGGATTACTGGACCTCAGGGAGATGAAAACCCTGAGGGAACCGAGAACCTCGCCTCTATATCTGAGGGGGAGCAACTCGATGAAGATGCTGAGGAATCTGAAGCAGAAGAAGACGAAGACTTCGACATCCCTGAAGCTGAACCATCCTCCTCTCCAAGGAACGATGATGATGATGATGATGAAGATGACGATGATTTCTTTGTTGTCAAACCTGCTCCTCGAACCAAAGCTCTTAAAGGTATTTCAATAAAAGAACCTTCAGGGGAGAAGACAAAGACAAAGCACTCAGCCTCTGGCGCTGAGAAAAGCAAAGACAAAGGCATCGCTGAAGATGATAATCTGGCGATCCTACTTGCAAAGCCGATTTGTCAGGTACACTAAACTTATTTTTCCTTCCCTGATCATCTATGAAAAATCAATTATCCATTCCACAAACACCATACACATCCACATTTTTTTTCTATCTTTTCTACCCAAGTTCTTCTACCCAGTTCTTATTTGTAAGATCGCTGCGTTTCAGCTAGTCCTCTCCCCTGTTTGAGGATATCGCTGAAAGATCTGTTGCGACTTCACCAATAATTCCAGCTAACGCTGAAGACATAATCCCAGTCTTAGATTTAATCTCTGAGACTGATGAACCAGAAGAACAACCTCTCTCGCACAGAAACAGACCTTCCTCAGTTGCTCAAAGGCTGAGTGAAGAAGATCAAAAGAGGAGAGAAGAAATGATAAAGCGATTCGAGGATCAGCGAATCATCCTAAGGCGCGATCAACTACCTTCAGTTCCTCCTAAGTTCAGAATTTCAAAAGCTGAATACCAAGATCATCTCAGAGCTGAACGCCTCATCGCTGAAAGGAAGGAAGCTGAAGTTAAAGACAGAGAATACGCCATCAAGCTCACTCAAGAATCTGTCAAAGACCCCAAGCTGAAGCGTATTCCCATTCAAATCCAACGAAAGCTTTGGGAACAAGCCCAGAAGATCGTGGAAAAGAAAGCTGAAGTTTCTCAGACCACCCTGATCTGGTGTAAAGAGAAAATCCACTTCAGATATCGTCCAGCGAAGATCAACAAGGTATTCATCTCTGGAAGAACCTCCGTCGGAGTACCTATTGTTGACATCAAACTGTTCAGAGAAGATGACTCATCTGAAACCTTTCGTGCTGACACTGTAAAAAGGTATGGTCTCTCTGAATGGCTGGAGATGAGGTTAGCTATCCAACCGTCAAAATCTAAGTACAAGGATCATTTCGAAAAGCTGATAAACAGACAGATCGATTTGATATCTTCTTGTGTGGATATTCCTCCTGTTCCTGATCTAAAGCCGAAAAGAAAAAGGGATTCTCCAAGGAAGAAACGTCAAGATTCAAACTCAGGTCCTGTCATACGAAATGAAACTGGAATTGGTTTCTCTCGCGCTGAAGTACTTGGTCCTGATCCTGATCTATCTGCCCTTGATGTCTCTTTGCCACCATGTGAACTTTTCGTCCCTGGTAAAGTCATCAGTAATCCTTATGGAATATTCTTTCTTGACTACGACGGACGTAAGTGCTTTCAACGGATCGCTGAGCTTCCAATCACTCCAATCGAACAGCTCAAAGATCTCATCTACTGGTGCGACTTCAGAAAAGACATTCAGGCACGACACCTAAAACCCTTGATTTTTGAAGCTGCTCTGAAGCTAAAGAATAAAGGAGAAAAGGTTCCTGACTGGATGATTCCAACTGAAAAGACAACCCTTGATGAACTTCTCATTAAGGAAGAACCCTTTGAAGGCTGACAACAATCACCATTTTCTCTATTGTATCAGTCATCCTTCAGTACTTGTAATTTATTTCGCTTGTACTTGTAATCTTTCTTATTCATATTGTAACCTGATTCAAAGATTTAAAGAAAGATTTCAGCGAATGTACTTTACTCCATCAGTACTGAAAAGATCCCAGAAAACAGTAAAAGGGACAAATATTTTATGAGTTCTTTTTATCCTTATGTTTTCATTAAATAGCAATTTTCTCTGTTGCTATGTCATAATCAAATAGGGGGAGATTGTTGATCCAAACCCTCAGTGATTTGATAATGACCCTATCTTAAATACTTAGTGAAAATTGTAAGTAAACAATATGTATCAGAGTTTCACTATCGCTGATAAGTACTAAGATCTTACAGTACTGCTGATAGGAACTCTCGCACTTTTAGATTAAACATTCAGCGAACACTGTTCACCATATCGCTGAGTCTGTTCAGTCCTTATGGTGATCGCTGATAAGTTAGTTGTTTACTTATGATCCCTGAAGACAAGATTCACGTCAACAAAGGTTCTACGCTGAAGTCGAAGATCAAGCTCAAGAACCAGCGACAAGTCTCCTAATGAACTGATGCGGATCAGCGAAGACTCAGATTTGTCCACTCAACGTGAAGTATCAAGTACAAGACTTCAGCTATCGCTGAACTTTATCATCTGCTGAATAGTAAATGATAATCGCTGAATCAACGAAAGCTGATCATGAAGTCCTCCGTACAAAGTACTTTTGTCTTAACCTCCCTTGCACGCCACCGTACGAAATGTCAGAAAAGAACCTCCGAAAATCTGAAATCGTACAACCACTCTGACACTACACTGTTCATTCATGCGGCTACTAAGGTTGTCATCAAAGGTCAATGACATGCAACCAATCCGCTAATGACACGTGTAAAGTATATACTGGATTGCATTAAATGCATGCAGTATATAAAGAGATGAACTCACTTCATTTGAAGTAACTTGCTAACTCTGGACAAGTTCAAATCTCTCAAGATAGGATTTTATTAGTAATCTCCTTATCTTTCTTAGTGCAAGAAAACCTTAGTGTTCCAACTTGTTTAGATTTAGGTTTATCCTTAATCTTGTTTCCGCAACAAGCTGTAAATTGTTAATGATTTATCAATAAACAATTTAGAAAAGTAAAATAGTGTGTTTGTATTCAACCCCCCCCCCCTTCTACAAACTTGTTTAAGCCTTTCGGGACCAACAGTATACATGGCGAAGTGGGTACCCAAGCAAAACTAATCTTCCTTTGTATTGCAGGTTAAGAAGGGTATCTGGTATCTCGATAGCGGATGCTCTAGACACATGACTGGAAAGAAAAGCATGCTCGCTGAATACAAGGAAGAGAAGGGTCCCTCTGTGACTTTCGGTGGAAATGGAAAAGGACACACCCGAGGGTATGGTGTACTTTCAAATGGTACAACATCCTTTAGAAGAGTCGCATATGTTGAAGGGCTGAAGCATAATCTTCTGAGCATCAGTCAGCTTTGCGACATGGATAACAAAGTGATTTTCACTAAGGAATCCTGCTTTGTCTCTGACAAAAAGGAGAAGATAGCTCTCAGCGGTTATCGTTTGGAAAATGTTTACGATTATAAACATGGACTCAACAACCACTGAGAACTCCTGTTTCTTCTCAAAGGCATCTTCTGATGTCAATTGGCTATGGCACAAGAGGCTCTCACATCTCAACTTCAAGACACTAAATACTCTTTCATCCAAAGAGTTAGTCACTGGTCTACCTCAACATTCATACGCCAAAGAATCCTTATGTTCAGCGTGTGAAAAAGGGAAGCAGACCAAGGCAAGCTTTAAGTCAAAGCAAGTTTCCTCAGTGTCATCTCCTCTTCAACTACTCCATATGGATTTGTTTGGCCCCGTTAACAAACAATCCATCGCTGGAAAGAAATATACGCTGGTCATAGTTGATGAATTCTCTCGTTACACATGGGTAATGTTTCTCCGTTCTAAGAGTGACACCCCTGAAGAACTCATCACCTTTGTTCGGAAGATGGAAACTCTGAACAATTTGACTGTTCGCTCAATAAGGAATGATCATGGACCTGAATTCAAAAACAGTTCTCTTGATTCCTTCCTTAAGAGCAAGGGTATTTCTCACAACTTTTCGTCAGTGAGAACACCACAACAAAACGGAGTCGCTGAAAGAAGAAATAGAACAATTATTGAAGCTGCACGTTCAATGCTCAGCGATTCTCACCTGCCTACTCAGTTTTGGGCAGAAGCTGTCAACACGGCTTGTTTTACGCAAAACAGGTCGTTGATAGTCAAAAGATTCAAAAAGACAGCCTATGAACTTTTTCATGGGAGAAAGCCTTCAATCAGCTTTCTTCACATCTTTGGTTGTCAGTGTTTCATACTGAACAACAGAGATGCCCTTGGAAAGTTTGATCCTAAGGCTGATGATGGAATCTTTCTTGGATACTCCTCAGTTTCCAAAGCCTTCAGAGTCTTCAACCGAAGAAGACAAACTGTAGAAGAAACTATTCACGTCACGTTTGACGAATCCCGTTCAGCGAACTCTAAACCGAACGCTGATACAGAAGAACTGAATCAATGGATGTTTTCTCATCTTGGTGATTCAGAAGATGTTCCCACTACTCATGCTCATACAACTGAAAATGATGGTCCTACTATCATTCCCAATATGCAGAATAGTGAAGCTGAAACATCTTGGGTCTCAGCTGTTCCTATAAACACTATACCCGCAGTTGATCCAAATGTCTCAGAAATTCCATCTATTTCTCAGCAATCAGTGAATGAAGTGACAAATGCAAGCATTCCTCTCTTAGCTGATAATCCAGAAGTAGCTGAAGCCTCATCTTCAATTTCTCCAGTTCAGACTGAGTCAGCGACGCATGCTCCGGCTCAGCGATGGACTGTAAATCACCCAATCGATCAAATTCTTGGTGATCCCAACGCTGGTATTCAGACTCGTAGAAGTGCAGGTAATATTTGTTTATTTGTTAACTTTATTTCTCTAACTGAACCAAAGAAAATAGATGATGCCCTCAGAGATCCAAATTGGGTCAGCGCTATGCAAGAAGAGCTGACTGAATTCGAAAGAAACAAAGTTTGGAAACTTGTTCGGAGACCTACTGACAAAACAGTGATAGGCACTAAGTGGGTCTATCGAAACAAGTTGGACGAACATGGTACTGTAACTCGCAACAAAGCTCGTCTTGTTGCTCAGGGATACAGACAAGAGGAAGGCATAGATTATGACGAAACCTTTGCTCCAGTAGCAAGACTTGAATCTATTCGTCTTTTCTTAGCATATGCTGTACACAAAAACTTCACTGTACATCAAATGGATGTTAAGTCAGCGTTTCTAAATGGAAAGTTGAATGAAGAAGTTTATGTGGAACAACCTCCAGGATTCTCAGATCCTAAGCGTCCAGGTTATGTTTATAAGCTGGATAAGGCACTTTATGGCTTGAAGCAAGCTCCTCGTGCATGGTATGACACTCTTTCTACTTATCTCCACCTTGAAAATTTTGAGAGAGGTAAGATTGACAAAACTTTGTTTTTTAGAAAAATAAAAGGTCATATCATTTTAGTTCAAATATATGTTGATGACATTATATTTGGTTCTACTAACCCTGAGCTTTGTACTCGTTTCGCTGATAGAATGAAAGATGAGTATAAAATGAGTATGATGGGTGAACTAACATATTTCCTTGGTCTTCAGATTAAGCAAACTGAAAAAGGAACTTTTATAAATCAGGGAAAGTATGTTAAAGATATGCTGAAGAAATTCGACTTAACTGAAAGTTCAGCTATGAAAACCCCTATGGCACCACCGCTGATACTTGATAAGGACACAAAGGGTGTTCCTGTCAATGTCACGCTGTACCGTGGGATGATCGGCTCACTACTGTATCTTACAGCTAGCCGACCCGATATTATGTTTGCAACATGTCTGTGCGCACGATATCAAGCTGAACCTAAGATATCCCATATGAAAGCTGTAAAGCGAATCTTTCGATATCTTAAGGGTACAGCGAATCTAGGTCTTTGGTATCCCAAAGATTCAGGATTCGATTTAACCGCCTATTCAGACAGTGATTTTGCAGGTTGCAAAATGGATAGGAAAAGCACCACAGGAGGATGTCAGCTCCTGGGTGGAAAGCTGGTAAGTTGGACAAGTAAGAAGCAAAACTCAGTGTCCACTTCCACAGCTGAAGCTGAGTATGTAGCCGCTGGAAGCTGTTGTTCTCAAGTCTTGTGGATGAGAAATCAACTACTAGACTATGATCTTCAGCTCTCCAAAATTCCAATCTATTGCGACAGCACAAGTGCCATCGCTATAGCAAACAATCCAGTGCTACACTCAAAGACAAAACACATAGAAATCAGATATCATTTTATCAGAGATCATGTGATGAATGGTGATATAGAACTTCATTTTATCCCAACTGATTATCAGTTAGCTGATTTGTTTACCAAACCTCTTGATGAGACAAGATTCAACTTTCTCATCAGCGAGCTTGGAATGCTGAACTTTGAAGGATAAATCTTCAGCGGTTCACATTAAATCAGCGATACGTTTATACATTATTGTATAGGCTCTCGGATAAAATAAACTTGTACAATCCATTTCATCATCTTCTCTCTGAATAAATTTGGTTAAACTGATATCAAGGTATGTTTTCTCTCTCTGACAAAACGCATGAAAATGCAAGATTTCAAATTCTTTCATCGCTGAATATCTCGTCCTTAACAGCGATATTTTGAAATTTCTTAAAACCCTCACTGATATTTCTATTCAGTGCTTCATATTTTCCAAAGAGTCCCTGAGTTTTTCTTTCAAAACCTCAGAGACAACGAAAGAATGTGAAAGGACAGTTGTGACGTCATTGCAACGGATAACACCAGGCACGCTCTTTTTCTGACACACGTTTGCACGTTTCGTTGTCTATCCAATCAAATGAAAACACGTATCCGTGTCATGATGAAAAACTTTCCCGCTCAAGTTTTTCTCTCTCTACTCTCTTCCTATATAAACACTCTCAAAGTTTATATTTGTCTTTTACGCGAATCAATCTTTCTCCGCAAGAAAAGAACACTGTTGCATTTTGTGCTCTCAATCTTCAAGAACTGTTCATCATCTTCTTCATCAAACTCAAGGTTAATATGTTCTTATCTATTATCAAATGCGAATAACTTGTTTTCGATCTTATCATTGTTTTACACAAGATCAAACAAAAGAACTCTAAAATAAAATCATTTTCTCTCATGGTTTTATAAACACAACCATTTCATGGTTGTTCTTCAAGTTTTAAATCTAAAATCTTAAACTTGTTCTTCTTTCGTATCCATTTTTTTAAGAAACTGGAATACAAGGCTTATGGGTGTTATATTCATTTTTTTTTAAAACAAGAAAAACCCTAATCTTCATTAAGACTTTTTTTGTCTGAATGAAATGGACAAAATTCGAAAAATCTTAATGGAAATTTTCTTTCCACATTAAGATATTTCTTATTTGTTAACATCTTTGGTTGAACTGATAATACAGTGAAATGGCAACTTCAAAGTTGAATGTTACCGCTGAGTCCATCTCCGTTGATTCTGAGGAACTGGAAATCACCAAAGCTCCTCAGGTTAAGTTTGAGCTGGATCAACTAGACTGGACAAAGGCAAACAACCTCTCAGCGCTTCTCGAGTTTCCTCCTCGGAAGCAGGTATCTCATCTAGACGACGCTGTAAATCTTTTGAAGAATAGCCCCATCTACACAGCACTGACAATCACACCTCCTGCCAGTCAGCGTCTATTATCCCAATTCTGGTACTCTGCCAGACACACCGACCTACCCTCCGCCAAAGATCCATCTAAAACCATCGACTGCATACTCAGCGATACTGAGTATGGCACCATCAAGATAACCCCCGCAATAATCCGCAAAGCTCTGAAATTCCCTAACGCTACCTCAGAAAATCCTTTCATTCCATTACCTGACCACAAGAAGCACGCTGACAGGGAAGAAATCATTGCTTTCCTTGATGCGATGGGTTACATCTGGGAGACTGGAAGAGACAAGCTACCTGAGAAGAAGCTGACGCTGATAAAGAAATCCAAGATGCCCGGAGAGATGAACTTCATCTTCGCTCACCTGATCAGCTGCATGACAGCGAAATCCGGATCTTCTGATCAAGCCGCTCAACCTCAGCAGGCCATGGGTTACGCACTGCTGAAAGGTCTCAACATTGACTGGGCCTCCATCATCTATGAAGACCTCATTCAACGTGTTGATTCTGCCGCTGACCGACCAGCATGGGTTCCTTACCCACGATTCATCAGCGCCATCTTTCAATATGGCCTGAAGGACAGCTATCCTGAAGAGGGTGATCTGAAACTCTCTCAGATTGGCCCTAAAGTTCTCGACTTCAAGCCTGTCGCCAACGAGGTGCGTCTCTCTACCCTTCTCACTCTACTTAATTCTCCGCTTTCTGTGGCTCCTTCAACGACAATACCCCTCGCTGATTCCCAGGCCACAAAATCCATTCCTTCTAAGAAAAGGAAACAATCTCTTACCCATCTTGATTCCAAAAGGATCAAGAAAACCAAGGAGCAACCCCAGCAAATCCATGTTGAAGACTCCTCAGCTCATTCTGAAGAGCTGAAGGAAAGTTCCGTGGTACGCTCTGCCACACCAATTCAAGCCATCCCTTCTAAACCTACTTCAGCGTCCTTACACGCTGAGGTTAGAACTTTGGAATCTACCCTACCTTCTTCAGTCTCTCAAAAGACTGATGAAGTACTTCTCAGCGAATCCAACGCTGAACTTGCAACCCAACCCCAATTCTTATCCTTCGATCCTCCCTCTATTTCTTTGGACACTCCTCCAGTTAAAGCTGGAGATGCCATCATTCAAGAAGCCGCTGAAGCTTCTCAGCGAACGACGAAGAAAGGACCTGCAGAGATCTCCATCCCTCACGGAACTTTTGAGGGAGATATGGAACACTATGGAGGGACTCGAACTTTGATGAGTTCGTCAACGCTCCTGCAGGTACAGATCCCACCTTAAACACTGTAACTAAACCTGAAACTTCTGAGCTTTCCTTTGTTCACAAGTACTTATATGTTACAGGTCCTTATTTAGGAGACATCAACCAGTCTCTGAAGTCCATGGAGATGAAACTTACAGATCTCACCACCGGTCTATCAAATAACTCTACAGCTGTAACAAACGCTGAAGAGAATCTGACGAAGCTGACTGCTGTGGTGGAAAAGAAGGACTCCTCTGATGACATCAAAGACCTTGATAAAACTCTCGCCGACTTTGCCAAAGTGCTCTCCGATATCTACACTGACTACACCAACCTCAAATCGTCAGTTTCCACCGTTTCCAGCGAGGTTACAACGCTGAAGAAATCGGTTGGTACACTCGAAGGTGATATGCCAGTGGTCAAGACCGACTTGGGATCAGTGAAGACCGACCTTAGTTCTGTCAAGACAATGATCGAGACGCTGGTGAACAAGGCAAACAATCCAGCTCCTGCTCCGGCCCCTGCACCTATTTTGGACTCATTCACCGCAGCGGATCGCCAAGAGCTGAAGAAAATCACCCCTGCTATTTCTGGCCTAGAAGACAGAATAGCTAAGCTTGAAGGTTGTGTGAAAGTCTCTGGCCCAGAAGACAGAGACAACACCAATGCTGAGTCTACCCATTCCTCCCCCGCCCATCATGAGAAAGAGGGGGAGAAGAGCGCTGAAGATCAAAATAAGAGCGCTGAAGACCTTTCCCATGATGAATCTATCAGGGGAGAGGGTAATGAAGATCTGATTACTGGACCTCAGGGAGATGAAAACCCTGAGGGAACCGAGAACCTCGCCTTTGTATCTGAGGGGGAGCAACTCGAAGAAGATGCTGAGGAATCCGAAGCAGAAGAAGACGAAGACATCGACATCCCTGAAGCTGAACCATCCTCCTCTCCAAGGAACGATGATGATGATGATGATGATGAAGATGACGAATTCTTTGTCGTCAAACATGCTCCTCGAAAAGCTCTTAAAGGGATCGTGACAACCGAATCCACAGGGGAGAAGACAAAAACAAAGACAAAGCACTCAGCCTCTGGCGCTGAGAAAAGCAAAGACAAAGGCATCGCTGAAGATGATAATCTGGCGATCCTACTTGCAAGGCCGATTTGTCAGGTACACTAAACTTATTTTTCCTTCCCTGATCATCTCTGAACAATCAGTTATCCATTCCACAAACACCATACACATCCACATTTTTTTTCTATCTTTTCTACCCAAGTTCTTCTACCCAGTTCTTATTTGTAAGATCGCTGCGTTTCAGCTAGTCCTCTCCCCTGTTTGAGGATATCGCTGAAGGATCTACTATTGCGACTTCACCAATAATTCCAGCTACCGCTGAAGACATAATCCCAGTCTTAGATTTAATCTCTGAGACTGATGAATCAGAAGAACAACCTCTCTCGCACAGAAACAGACCTTCCTCAGTTCCTCAAAAGCTGAGTGAAGAAGATCAAAAGAGGAGAGAAGAAATGATAAAGCGATTCGAGGATCAGCGAATCATCCTAAGGCGCGATCAACTACCTTCAGTTCCTCCTAAGTTCAGAATTTCAAAAGCTGAATACCAGGATCATCTCAGAGCTGAACGCCTCATCACTGAAAGGAAGGAAGCTGAAGATAAAGACAGAGAATACGCCATCAAGCTCACTCAAGAATCTGTCAAAGACCCCAAGCTGAAGCGTATTCCCATTCAAATCCAACGAAAGCTTTGGGAACAAGCCCAGAAGATCGTGGAAAAGAAAGCTGAAGTTTCTCAGACCACCCTGATCTGGTGTAAAGAGAAAATCCACTTCAGATATCGTCCAGCGAAGATCAACAAAGTATTCATCTCTGGAAGAACCTCCATCGGAGTACCTATTGTTGACATCAAACTGTTCAGAGAAGATGGCTCATCTGAAACCTTTCGTGCTGACACTGTAAAAAGGTATGGTCTCTCTGAATGGCTGGAGATGAGGTTAGCTATCCAACCATCACAATCTAAGTACAAGGATCATTTCGAAAAGCTGATAAACAGACAGATCGATTTGATATCTTCTTGTGTGGATATTCCTCCTGTTCCTGATCTAAAGCCGAAAAGAAAAAGGGGCTCACCAAAGAAGAAACGTCAAGATTCAAACTCAGGTCCTGTCATACGAAATGAAACTGGAATCGGTTTCTATCGCGCTGAAGTACTTGGTCCTGATCCTGATCTATCTGCCCTTGACATCTCTTTGCCACCATGTGAACTTTTCGTCCCTGGTAAAGTCATCAGTAATCCTTATGGAATATTCTTTCTTGACTACGACGGACGTAAATGCTTTCAACGGATCGCTGAGCTTCCAATCACTCCAATCGAACAGCTCAGAGATCTCATCTACTGGTGCGACTTCAGAAAAGACATTCAGGCACGACACCTAAAACCCTTGATTTTTGAAGCTGCTCTGAAGCTAAAGAATAAAGGAGAAAAGGTTCCTGACTGGATGATTCCAACTGAAAAGACAACCCTTGATGAACTTCTCATTAAGGAAGAACCCTTTGAAGGCTGACAACAATCACCACTTTCTCTATTGTATCGGTCATCCTTTAGTACTTGTAATTTATTTCGCTTGTACTTGTAATCTTTCTTATTCATATTGTAACCTGATTCAAAGATTTAAAGAAAGATTTCAGCGAATGTACTTTACTCCATCAGTACTGAAAAGATCCCAGAAAACAGTAAAAGGGACAAATATTTTATGAGTTCTTTTTATCCTTATGTTTTCATTAAATAGCAATTTTCTTTGTTGCTACGTCATAATCAAATAGGGGGAGATTGTTGATCCAAACCCTCAGTGATTTGATAATGACCCTATCTTAAATACTTAGTGAAAATTGAAAGTAAACAATATGTATCAGAGTTTCACTATCGCTGATAAGTACTAAGATCTTACAGTACTGCTGATAGGAACTCTCGCACTTTTAGATTAAACATTCAGCGAACACTGTTCACCATATCGCTGAGTCTGTTCAGTCCTTATGGTGATCGCTGATAAGTTAGTTGTTTACTTATGATCCCTGAAGACAAGATTCACGTCAACAAAGGTTCTACGCTGAAGTCGAAGATCAAGCTCAAGAACCAGCGACAAGTCTCCTAATGAACTGATGCGGATCAGCGAAGACTCAGATTTGTCCACTCAACGTGAAGTATCAAGTACAAGACTTTAGCTATCGCTGAACTTTATCATTCGCTGAATAGTAAATGATAATCGCTGAATCAACGAAAGCTGATCATGAAGTCCTCCGTACAAAGTACTTTTGTCTTAACCTCCCTTGCACGCCACCGTACGAAATGTCAGAAAAGAACCTCAGAAAATCTGAAATCGTACAACCACTCTGATACTACACTGTTCATTCATGCGGCTACTAAGGTTGTCAACAAAGGTCAATGACACGCAACCAATCCGCTGATGACACGTGTAAAGTGTATACTGAATTGCATTAAATGCATGCAGTATATAAAGAGATGAACTCACTTTATTTGAAGTAACTTGCTAACTCTGGACAAGTTCAAATCTCTCTTAAGATAGGATTTTATTAGTAATCTCCTTATCTTTCTTAGTGCAAGAAACCTTAGTGTTCCGACTTGTTTAGATTTAGGTTTATCCTTAATCTTGTTTCTGCAACAAGCTGTAAATTGTTAATGATTTATCAATAAACAATTTAGAAAAGTAAAATAGTGTGTTTGTATTCAACCCCCCCCCCCCCCCCCCTTCTACAAACTTGTTTAGGCCTTTCGGGACCAACAACTGTTAATGCCAAAAATCTTCCAGAAGGATAAATTAAGGTTGATTGTGGAGCTTAACAACTAAAGAATGGAATCGTTCGACAAAACAATGCGACAATGACAGAAATGTAAATAAGACGCAAGGGATTTTGTGACGTGGGAAAAATTTCAACGAGGAAAAAACCCACGGACGACAGGGATGATGTCGTCGTTGCACTACGGTCGCCAAACAGGGGCGATGTCCTTGTGTATCAGATGTCGAGAGTACAATGATTACAATACAAATGAGAAAAAGACTTTAAATGTAAAGTAAACAAGTGTATAGAATGTAAAAAACAAGTGCGTGGTGTGTAAAGATAACTGTGTCGTGCGTCGTCTGCTCGAAAGAATTTTTGCTTCGAAAGTGTTTACGTATACTGTAGTTGATTCAGGGATTCAGATATGCGCGAAATGATGGTGGAACTTTTGTATTTATAGTCTTTGAATGCTTTAATGAGTCCATAAAAGCTTGGTCATAACTGTCGCTGAAGTTATTGCTCATAATGATCTTCGTCGGTTATAGCCGTTGGTCATTAATGACATTGATCCTACATTAAACAGTGAAAACATAACAGTAATGTTGTGTGTTAGTCGGTCGAGGTCATAAGGTTCCTTACGACGGTCGAGTGTAGTGAATAACTTTCGATTTCAACTTTGGTCAGACGATAAAGTGCTTATGATTTTATCTTATTATGGAAAAGTGTAATAAATGTTTTTCCTTCTCTGGTCGTGGTCGAGACTAGTGAAATTTTACCCAAATAGTGGGAATGGATCTTTAGGACAGGCCTTGTTGAGGTCTATAAAATCGATGCACACTCGCCATTTCCCATTTTTCTTCTATACGACCACGACGTTGGCTAACCAGTCGAGGTATTTTACTTCTCTGATTTTCCCGTTCTTGAGCAAGTTTTCGACCTCATCGTTCATTACTCTGTTTCGCTCAGGGGCGAACTTACAACGATTTTGCTTTACAAGTTTGAATGATAGATCAACGTTCAATTTGTGAGAAATAACGTCGGGATTTATGCCGACCAGGTCTTCGTGCGTCCAAGCAAAACTGTCGGTGTGTTCCTGTAAGAAGGAGATTAGCCTTTCCCTTATGACGGGATCTAGTGATGCCCCCACAAGGACGACTCGATCAGGCCTGTCCTGGTCTAAGATGACTTCTTCTAGTCGACAGCCATCGGTGGACTCAGGGACGTCCTGGATCTGTAATTGCTAGATGTCTTTCTTCTGAGGCTTGAACGTCGTCTTGTAGCAATCACGAGTGGTCTTTTGTTCACTTTTGATTTTCTGTACCCCCACGGTGTCGGGAATTTGATTGCCTGGTGATAGGTCGAGGAGACCGCCTTCATATCGTGGATCCATGGTCGACCAAGGATGATGTTATAAGCTGACGAACAGTCGATGACATTAAACTTTGTCTGCTTATTGATCCCTTTAGCATACACCGGGAGGATGATCTCTCCCAAAGTGTTGGTCGAATCTCCGTTGAATCCTACCAGAGTTGTTGAACGACGAACTATCTCTGACTTGTCGATACCCATTGCTTTGATAGTGTTCAGAAAAATGATATTAGTTGAACTTCCTCCGTCGACCCAGACTCTTATGGTCGATCAATTCCCGACAGTAAGCTGGACAATCAACTCGTCATTATGTTTCTGCCAGCTGTCTTGGAGGTCATCTTGGTCGAATGTGATGGGCATTGCCTCTAGTTCCAATTCCTGCTTTGGTTGGGACGACCGAAGGATGGGATACTCGTCTGATGCTTGACTGGCGTGCCTTTTGGCTGTAGAATAGGTTAAACCACAGACGTCTGATCCGCCTATCACACAGTTAACAACTTTTGCATGGACAGGGGATGTTATCGACAGGCGTCGATTCTTTGTCGATCAATCCTTAGAGGTGGCCCTTGGGAACGAGCCAAGCCATCTCTTTCTGCAATGCTACACAGTCGTCTGTCGTATGACCATGGTCGGCGTGGAAGACGCACCATTTGGTCTTGTCCTTCTTGGCGTCGTCTTTATCGCTCTTCTTGGGCCATCGGATGGTCGACTGTACATTCTTGAGAGCCTCGACCAAGTCTTTTGAAGTGCCCTTGAATTCATAAGAAGAAATCTTAGGATATTGGGGAAATTTTGTCGTAGGAATAGTCTTCTTCTTTTCGAACCGAACGTTCGATGTCTGGCGCGCGGGCTCTGTTGTGACAATTGCCTTGGGTATGAAACCAGGTTTCTTTATCCCAAGTGATTTTTTGTCACTCGAATGCTTACGACGAAAAGCCACGTCGTCTTCTACTCTCATGTACGCTAGCGTTCTAGTTCGGACGTCTTCAAAGTTCTCTGGCGGATACTGTTAGCCCCAAGTATCTGTCATGTAAAAGTATTGAAAATAGTATCAAGTCAGAAGACCATCAGAGATCAGACAGAAGACCTGGAAGAAGTTCAACAAGAAGACCAACAGAGCTCGACAAAGCTCTAGCGAATCCAACAGAGCTCAACGAGCTCTGGCAGAAGACTTCCAACAGAAGAACCGTTTATCAACAGAAGACCAACAGAGCTCTTGCAAAAGAGCTTTGGTGACTGAAGACCTCTGTTATGCCTAAGTCTCGTAAGAAATCCTAAGTGTTAGACACGTGTCCATACTTTCCACGTATGCCCTAAAGATTGGAGACACACTTTCCACGTGTCATTCCAGGGAACGATAGTACACTGTCTACACTTTATCAGGGCTGTAAATAGTGAGGTAGTGGAACAAACGATTGTAAGCTTTTGGAAGAATAGTTTTCCACAATTGTTTAACCACACACTGCAGTAATCCCGAGCACTACCTGTGTACGATATTGTGTCCTGTGAGATTTCCGAACGCACACTTGAACGTGTTCTTGGTGTGATTCATTATCAATATACGAGCAGCTTTTATACTTGATCTTGTTATCATTATTACTATTCTATATTTGATACTCACAGTTATTATATCGTTTACACAATCACTCACTTTAATGGCTTTAATTAATATGCTTCCGCTGTCAATTTTCTTACCATTATTGTGATGCAATGTGAATCTGGGAACCTACAATTGGTATCAGAGCTTCTTTGGTTTGCTTAAACCAAACGATCCAATCTACCAAGGTTGATTTACTGTTGTTGATTGTGTGTGTGTTTCAAAGCTTCTAAGAATACTCTGTTTTACAGTTTAAAGTTAAAAGTTACTTTATCACTGTTTTAAGCTTTCCAGTCTAGTTTAAAGATCGTTTCTACTGTTTATTACTGTTCCATTGGTTACTGTTCACTTGCTTTCAGCTTATACTCTTTCAAAACCGTTTGAAACTGTTATACTCTGTTTTTCTGAAAAATGGCTAACAACGGTATTAATGCCATTTATACTGCTGGTGCTCTGACCAAACCTCCTACTATTCTGAGAGATGAATATGCTCAGTGGAAGATTAGGATGGTTAACTTTTTTGATGGAATGGACAAAGATTTAATGCGATCTGTCACGGATGGACCATTCCAACCCATGGTTTTCGTTCCTCGTGTACCCGCAACACAAACAACTGCTGAGATTCCTGCTCACTTCGAAGTTAAAATCACCGGGTTTACTGATGAAGAGAAGCTTAAATGGAAAATGACCTTAAGGCAGTTAGACTACTGATTATGGCCATCCAAAACGATATATTTCAAGAACTGGATTCATGTGTTACTGCTAAAGAAATTTGGGATAAACTTCTTAATCAACTTGAGGGTGGTATCAAGACCCAAAAGAACAGAAGGACCCAATGTATTAACGAATACAATGATTTCAAGGCACTTCCTGAGGAAACCTTACAACAAACCTACAACAGATTTAATGTTTTAATCAACAAATGCAAGAAATGTGGGGTTGTTAGGTCGAAGGAAGATAACAATGTTTTGTTCCTGAAAAGTTTGAATGACGAATGGTTAAATCTGTCCATGTCTTTACAAGCAAACCAGGATTTGGATGCATGGTCTCTCACTGATGTGTATGGCACTTTGGCCGCACAAGAAAAGGATGTTGTCAAGCAAAAAGGCAAATCTACCATTGCAGGCCCAATCGCTTTGGTTTCTGATTCAAAGAATACCAGTGAAGGAAAGTCTAAAAGAGAGAGTTCTAGCAGAGAAAAGAAGGAAGAGAAGTCTGTGAAAAATAAAGGAAAGAAAAGTCTAGTTGCAGAAAGTGAGACAGAGGAAAGCTCATCAGAAGATGATGATATCAAAGCCTTTGCCCAATCTCTTGCTTTAATAACTCAATAGTTTAACAAGAGATTTGGTAACAAGGCATTCGACAGAAGAGGTAGATATGAGAGAGAAGGAAAGGAAGATAGAAGAGGTTATGTTGCACCTCAACAGAACAACAACAGAACCACAACAGAACAGAGACCGCAACAGAACAGAAGAGAAAATACACCAGCACAACAGAAGGCTGATGCTGCCCAACCCATCAATCAGAATGATGGACGTTGCTTTAGATGTGGTAAACCTGGACATTTTTCTGCTAATTGTAGAGGTAAACTGGTAAAAGACCAGGATTACTACAAAAACAAATACAAGTACAATTACAGAGAAAGAAGCTATGGTGCTGAGATGGAAAATTGGATCTTTGATTCATCTTCTGATAATGAACCAGAGCAAGCCAACTTCTGTGGAGTCGCTGTAGACGATGAAAGTTAAGAAGTTGATTGGATGACCGGAGAGATAACAAAGGGAACGACAGAAGAAGAAGATTTGGCTCATGCATTTGCTCTTACTACGACAGAGCCAGACAACAGAGCGCTGGAGACCACCAGACCCAGTGCCAAGGTATGTTCTTCCGAATCAAAATCTGACTCAGAGTTAGAAATGCATGTTTCAATGTTAACAGAGGAGTTTCAACTTTTGAAACAAAAACTTTATGAGGAAAAAGAGCTAAGAAAGCTAGCTCAGAAGGATCTGACCTTTTACAAGAGAGAGAAAACTCTCTTGGAACAAGAAAAGGAAAAAATATTCAAAGAAAAATCTGAGCTAGAAGTCTTAACTCAAAAGAAGGAGAGCATTTTTTCTGAGAAAGTAAAAGAGTTTGAAAAGGTTTTTAAAGAAAAGACTGAAGAAGTTAAGAGGTTTGAAACATAGAGACTTAACTCTGTTGCGTTAAAAGACTATTTTCAAAGAGAAAGGGAGGTTTTGCATCAATCCCTACAGAGAAAAGAGATTATCATTAAGAAGTACCAGGATGCACAAGATGTGCACATTAAGATAAACTCACAGATGGATACACAAGGTCTTGGTTTCTCTGACCTTGCTCCCTATAATGAAAAGAAGACGACATCTCTGTCCTCTGCTTTTTATGTCGGGAAAATCCAGGAAGATGTGATCTCTGGTACTGCTTCTTTCAAACGAATCAAAACCTCTGGTGCTTTTACAAAACCTAGGAAACTTAACTTCAGGAATGTCAGCTATGACTCCTTGGATCAAGAAAAGGTTATGAAACCGTCTGAAAAGTTTATTCTTGATCAGGGAAGAGCTAGAATAATACTTCCTAATTTTGTTAAGAGTCTGGATACAAAAGAGATCTTTAATTTCAACTCTTTCAAAGGACAGAAGTCTGTTACTTCTGTGGCTGAGTCCTCTGTTGATAAAACACAGAACAAACTCAACCCGGAAGCCCCAGTCTCCTCTCCTACTTCTGAAGCTATAAGAACATCTTTTGAGGAAGATTTGATGAGTGTTCCTAAGGAAAATGCTATTTCTGATGCTTTAAAACCAAAGTTGAGAAAGTTCAAGTCTGCTCAAGCTAATATCTATGTGATACCATTAGAGTCCACCACCAGAGCCACCAGAGACTTTCAGTGCTTCGTCAGTGACTCAGACTCTGAGGTAGATGAACAAATATTTTGTGGTCAAAAGAAAGTTTTGCATAAACCCAAGAAGATACCAGTGGGATCTATGGATTTGAAAAAGGATGTCTCATTCTTCAAGAAACAAGCTAGATTCATATCGGTAACTGAGTTTGATAACAAAAGTGTCAGGTATCCTGCTTCTAATGTGATAGAAGTAGAGAAAAGAGAGAAAGCTAAAGGTGTTTCTGAAAACAACACCACTGTTCCCCTTGCTTTTAAACCAATTAGGTTTACACCAGAACAGAAGGGCAAATGGATAGTCAACGACAGACCTATTCCCAATTCTGGTGTTAATCAAAGAAGAAATTCTTTTTGGCCTAGTGAATCTGTTTCAAAGAAAAACAACTTTTTGTCAAGAGAGTCTGTTTCAAGAAACAACAACCTCAAAAAACCATATCAGGACAGAGTGAATGGTCCTAGAGTTTTTCAAAATCAAGCACCATTCAACCAACAGTTTTTGAATAAAAACAACTTGCATCAATTATCTTCATGCTCCATCAATTGCAATTGCATTCAACTGTTGCGTAAATTGCAAAATCACGTGAATGGACCTCACTGTGTTCTAAATCAGTCATCTCAGAAGAAAAATCCTAAGACTGTTCAGAACACACAAAGAAAAACCTCTGGCACACCATCACAATATGAAAAGCCTGTAGGAAAGTCTGTTAACACACCTAAGCCTAACAAGAAAGGACCCATCATGCAATGGGTACCTAAAAAGAACTAATCTGACTTGTAGAAACCCCATGTGCAAATCTGGTATTTAGATTTCGGATGCTCTAGGCACATGACGGGGAATAAGGAGCTGTTAACTTCTTTCTAGAACAACATGGGAAGTGCAGTGACTTTTGGAGTAGATAATAGAAGACAGATTAAGGGATATGGTACATTAATCAATGGTGGTGTTTCAGTTTCTGAAGTTGCTTATGTTGAAGGATTAAATCATAATCTTCTCAGTATAAGTAAACTCTGTGATCATGGGTTCGATGTCAATTTTAGAAAGAAGTATTGTTCCTTGCTACTCTCCGAGTCAGGTCAAGAACTTTTAAGAGCCGACAGAAAAGGCAATCTGTATAAAATGAATTTTAATCCAAACCAAAACTCTACATTAGAATAACTCGGTTTAGTGTCTTCGAATAATGAAGATGCCTGGCTCTGGCATAAAAGGTTTGCTCATTTAAATTTTCAAAACATTGACAAACTCGTGAAATTAAACTTATTAAAAGGACTTCCTTCACTAAATTTTGACAAAGACCATCTATGTTCTGCCTGTGAATTGGGTAAGATGAAAAGATCTTCACATAGAACTAAGAGTGATCACAATTGCCCCGGACCATTGCATATGCTTCATGTGGATCTTTGTGGTCCAATCTCTGTGCAAAGTCTGTCGGGTAAGAAGTATATTCTTGTGCTAATTGATGAATTTTCTAGATATACTTGGATCGAGTTCATCAGAGTAAAATCTGATGTCCCAGAAATTTTGATAAGTTTGTTAAAAAGGATACAGGTTCTGTTAGATCTGAAGATACAGAAGTTGAGA
Source organism: Saussurea involucrata (assembly GCA_033807775.1). NCBI lineage: Eukaryota > Viridiplantae > Streptophyta > Magnoliopsida > Asterales > Asteraceae > Saussurea > Saussurea involucrata. The sequence goes on along the minus strand of CM066314.1, from coordinate 104,289,613 downwards.
AGTGATAACGGGACAGAATTCAAGAACGCGAGAATTGATGCCTACCTATCAGAGGAAGGAATTTCCCAAAACTTCTCAACTGCCAGAACTCCACAACAGAACGGTGTGGTGGAAAGAAAGAACAGAACTCTGGTAGAAGCCGCCAGAACCATGTTGGCCGGTTCCATCCTTCCCATCAACTTCTGGGCAGAGGCAGTCTCAACAGCCTGTTTTTCCTAAAACAGAGCTGTGATAGTAAAAAGATTTAAGAAGACTCCTTATGAACTCATCAACAAAAGAAGGCCAAATGTGAAATTCTTTCACGTTTTCGGCTGTAAGTGCTATATATTGAATGACAGAGAACAACTGGGCAAGTTTGATAAGAAGGCTGACGAAGGAATCTTTATTGGTTATTCCTTAACCTCTAAAGTCTACAGAGTCTACAACACCAGATCTCAGGTCATTCAAGAAAGTGTAACTGTGTCTTTTAATGAAAGCTCATCAAGTTCTTCTGATCGTAAATCAACAGAGGGGACACATAATGAACAAAAGAAGCCAAGTTCTTCAAAATCAAGGGAAGAAGATATCAATCTCATGTTCAATGATTTCTTCGATGATGATGATTCCTCTATCGACATCACCAGAGGCAATCAAGCTCAGAATTCAACAGAACAAAATCTGTCAGGTACAACTCTTACTGGTCCCTCCAATACATCACCATCTACTTCTCTGTCTACAGGTACTATTCAGAGAAATGAGGAACCACAACAGAATGAAAAAGAACCTGTGCAAGAGCCATCATCACCCTTTTTGACCAATATTGGGAGAGACTCCCTGTTTGAAAGCTCACCTTCACAGAGCCCTGTTGGGATTTCACAGAGCAATGACGACACTCACCAGAGTTGTGTGCCACAGAGCCCTGGTCCCAACCCACAAAGCCCTGATGCTGAGGATCGTCTTTTCCCATCAGAAGCACAAACCCCAACTCTTGTCCATGCTCCCATGACAAGATGGACAAAGGATCACCCCCATCATCTTATTATTGGTGCTGCTGATGATGGTGTGAAGACAAGATCGGCCACAATCAATGAAGCTTTCTTTGTCAATTTTCTAAGCATGATTGAGCCGAAAAAGATTTCTGAAGCCCTAGAAGACCCAAACTGGATAGAAGCCATGCAAGAAGAGCTTCTGGAATTTGAAAGAAACAAAGTTTGGACCTTGGTTCCACTTCCAAATGGCAAAGCGGCCATTGGAACCAAGTGGGTGTTTAGAAATAAGAAGGATGAAGATGGGATTATCATCAGAAACAAAGATCGACTGGTTGCAAAGGGATATTGCCAAGAAGAAGGTATAGACTATGACGAGACCTTTGCACCTGTAGCTTGGCTAGAAGCTATCAGAATCTTCTTAGCCTACGCTGCTCACAAGGGTTTTAAGGTCTATCAGATGGATGTGAAATCGGCCTTTCTAAATGGCAAACTACAAGAGGAAGTTTATGTCCAGCAACCACCTGGTTTTGAGTGTCCAGAGTTTCCAGACCACGTTTACAAGCTAGACAAAGCTCTGTACGGCCTTAAGCAAGCTCCCAGAGCCTGGTATGAAACTCTGTCCAAATTCCTGTTGGTTAATCACTTCGGGAAAGGTACTGTCGATACAACTTTATTCTTTAGAAGGTACAAAAATGATATACTTCTGGTGCAAATATATGTTGATGACATTATTTTCGGGTCTACACGGCAGGAGTACTGTGATAAGTTTGAGGATTTGATGAAAAGTGAATTCAAAATGAGCATGATGGGAGAACTTTCTTTCTTCCTTGGTTTACAAGTAAAACAATCCATCAGAGGGACTTTCATAAGTCAGTCCAAATACATCTCTGATATTTTGAAGAAATATAAGCTCAATAATTCAAATTCAATGAAAACTCCTATTGCCACTGGAGTTAAGCTTGACTCTGACCTTAAAGGTGAACCAACAGATGTCAAGATTTACAGAGGCATGATAGGGTCACTTCTGTACTTAACTGCTAGCAGACCTAACATAATGTTTGCAACCTGTCTCTGTGCCAGATTTCAAGCAAACCCTAAAGAATCTCATTTAACTGCTGTCAAGCGCATATTTAAATATCTGAAAGGGACTCAATTCTTGGGTCTCTGGTATTCTCTTAATTCTGGTTTCGAACTTGTAGCATACACAGATTCATATTATGGAGGATGCAAGAACGACAGAAAGAGTACTTATGGTAGCTGCCAACTGCTTGGAGATAAGTTGGTGAGTTGGACATCCAAGAAACAGAACTGTGTCTCAACTTCTACAGCAGAAGCAGAGTATGTTGCTGCTGCTAGCTGTTGCTCTCAAGTGATTTGGATGAAAACCCAACTCAAAGACTATTGCCTGGAGTATGGAAAGATCCCTATTCTGTGTGACTCCAAGAGTGCCATAGTAATAACAGCTAATCCAGTTCAGCACTCCAAGACGAAACATATCGACATAAGGTACCACTTCATAAAAGACCATGTTGAAAAAGGGACGATTGAAATGTACTTTGTTTCAACCGAATTCCAGCTTGCTGACTTGTTTACAAAAGCCCATGATGAAAGGAGATTCAACTTCTTAATCAGCAAACTGGGTATGCTGAACATGTCCTCCTAACTCTGTTCAAACTCAACAGAGCTTCTGATGATCAATACCAGAGCTCTATCAAATAGTTGGGTAGGATAGTTCAACAGAGCTTCTGATGTTCACCAGAACTTTGTCAAGCATACTTTTTCAACAAGCTTTAAGTGAATCTATCTGTATATATCTTTTTTCTTTTTTCTTTTTGAATAAAGTTTTTTTTTAAACGGCTGAATAGAAAAATCTTTCAAATAAGCTCATCTTTCAAGGGGGAGCTTATAAAGGAAAAAGTGCATAATTTTAGGGGGAGCAAGTCAAAACTCATTTTTCAAATCAAAATGACTTTGCTCTCTGAACTTTAAAGGAAGGGAAAACCTGTTATGTTCAAAATCTTTTGATAATGTCAAGAACTTACCAGAACTATAACCTTTCACCAGAGCCTCTGTTGTTCCCCATCAGAGCTCTGTGAAATCTCTGAGACAATTCTGTTTTTGTTCTTTGACCACTTTCACAACAAACAGGATTTTTAAATATTTTTGGGTAAAGGTGAAATATCTTGGGATACTTGAAAGAAAAGGAAAAATCACTCAACAGAGGCAAAACTATGCAAAGCTCCACCAGAGCTCTGTTAGTTTGTTCTGCCACGTCATCAGAAGCACGTCATCAGAGATGCGGGTCATTCTTTAAACGTCAACCACATGTCACCCACACATCTCTAACCGTGACGGTTTGCTAGCCCAAAAGTTGTCAGACCAAAATCCACGTGGCAACCTCTGATTAAGAAACCAACTGTTAGCTGTTCCCACGTTCCACTGTAGCGGCCGTTCCACTTTCTGAAACTCGAGTACCTACAGTACCTATGATCGTGATCCAGCCACACGTTCCTAATATAAATACCCATTTCTTTCAACCCATTTCATTCCTTAAGCTTACTGAGTATTCAAACCCTTGATCTTTTCCCTCCTTTGTTCAAAGCAATCCTTGAGTTCTTCAAGAATCCCTAACCTGCAACAATGGCGGAACAACAAAACTCCGCAGAATCTAGCCGTATTGGTCCTGTTGACCAAATAGTCATTCTACCCTACGAGTTCATTGATAGCAACTATCAGTTTGATGCCAATCCAGCCAACTACCTGCCCATTTATCACATATTTGTTGAGTTTTTCAAAAACTCACCCATCTTTCAAGCCCTTACCTGTTACGATGATAACCTTCCAGAACTCTACGTCAGACAATGGTGGACTACCTAAAAGTTCATCCCAGAACAAAAAGGGAATCATTGGAAATGTTGATTCAGGAAACCAGGGAGGAGCAGGTACTGTCTGGATTCGTGTCAAGACCCTGAGAAGAATCTTTCAAATACCAACCAAAAGACAGTTAGGAATAGAAGCCTATGAGAAACCCCCAAATGTTCCCATTCTTCTGGAGTTTATCAAATTCCTAGGATACAACCATACCCTCAACAAGATTGGTGATCTTAGAAGAGGCCATTTACCCCCTGTATGGAATTTTATGTTTTCCACACTCAACAGAACCTTTACCTGCAAATCTGGTAGCCAAGACCAAGCAAGCACAGAATTACTACAAATCATGTATGGTCTTTACTACAAGAGGAACTTTGACTATGCAAAGATACTCTACAAGGATGTCCTTTCGGATGTCAATCTCAAGACCACAACCATTGCAAGAGGAGGAATAGTAGGTGTCCACAAGTTCCTAAAGGCTATCAAATACCAGAGGTTCATCAGTCTGGTCATCAGAGAAGCATTCCCAATCCTACAACTGAACCAACAAGGCAATCCAACACCTATGTAGGTAATGTCCAGGTTCTTGGGAACTACTTCTGGCGAGTTTCCCTTCATTTGAAGATTTCTAGGTACAATGCTTTCTCTGATCCCTCAATATCACATCTCTATCCAAAACTATAACAGTGCTGCTCAACCTCAAGAGCCTGAGGTGAGATCCCAGCATACTTAGGTCCTGAGTCTTCATTTGAATCAGAAAGTGAAGTTAGAATAGTGGAAGAAGAAGAGAGACCAGAGGTAAGAGTACCCGAAGTGGGGTCTTCCTCGGCACAAGAGATGGAGGAGGAAGTAGAGAACAGAGCATCCTCTATGGAGGATGTTCAAGAGGGAGTTAGGGAAGCTATAGAGGAGGTAGCAGAGAGATCGTCCTCCTCTGGTAGCAGTGAGACAGAACAGAGAGAAGAGAGTAAATCCGAGAGTTCTGTATCCCTAAGAGCCGAGAGAAACATGAGCATAGAAAAAGATGTTCGAGTAAACACACATGTGCGATTCTCTAGCCCAACTCCCAGTGCAAGAACACCATCTGTCCATGAGGATCTAGCTTATATGGACATTGAAACAGAGGTGCACACCTCGAACCCCAACCAGCCTATACCATCAGAGGCAACTCTTCTTGCCTCTGGTATGCACGAAACTGGGGAATCTATTTTTGGTAATGATGTTCCATTGCCCCAGAACATCGATAGGACAACTACACACGATGATGCCTCTATGGCTCATCTAACTAAGGTGGAACAACTTAGGTCCTTGGGTAACTTTCGTTTTACCCGTTGAGATTGCCTAACTCAGAGGCAATATGATAGCCTAGTATCACAAGGATTAACTTGTCTAGATTACAATGTTAACTCCCACGTCTACTTCAACCTCTCAGATTCTGAGGATGAGAGAATTGAACAGACCAGAACACCTGTATATGTTTCCCCTCAAAAGGAACTTCGAGGATTGGGTGGAAGTCCTCCAAGAGACAACATCAAAACCACTCTTATGGGAGGCACCTCTGAGCTCGAGGTAGATTTGAATCCATGTGTTGGAGACAAGATTACCCCTGCTAACATTGTCACAAGAGCAGAGCTCACAAGCTTCTGTAACAGTATTAGCAACTCCTTGAATGAGTATAAACTTATCAATGACGCGAAAGAGGAGCTGATCCGCAAGGAGAATGCTTCTCTCAGAGAAGAGCTGCAACAGGTTACAGCTAAATTTGCAGAAACTTCACAGAAGGTTGCTGATTTGGAAAGAGTCAAAGCAGAGGAGATGCAGAAGTTTACAACAGAGCTCTCTGATAAGAAGACAAAGATGGCAGAAAACCATACTGTCGAAATGAACAGAACTCTGCCAATTCCTTCTGTTCTTCTATCAGATTCTAACGTCAGAACTTTGACAGAGCTCATCAATTCCTCTGTCAAGGATGCCATAAAAGAAGCAACAGCACCATTTGCTCCAGTGCCTTTTCCCAACAACCAACCCATCGACAGAGCATACATGCAAGACCATTGCAAATTTGTCTTGAGCCGTATGATGACCATTTCTTCAAAAGTTGTCATGAAAGCTCAAGCGACAGAAAGACATGTGCAAGCATCACTTGACACCCATAAGGTCAACTTCGAGAGTCAAGTTGATGAGATCAGAACCGCAGCGACAGAGTTGGAAGATGTCCTGAAAAAGGCCGCAGCTGAATTTAACGCTACTATTGATAACACTCTCTCTCTCAAATAAGTTGTTGAAGGTCCACCAGAAGGCGAACCCTCAGGAAAGAAAAGAAAATTTGTTACACCGAACTCACCCATAGCAAATGCAGCAGAATCTGATGATGGTGATGATTTTGCTGATAAAGACTCTGATGATAAAGAGGATTATGATATGGGTGGTGCTCCAGGGCCTTCTGCTACGAAAGATGGTGAGTCCTCTGTGCAACAAAAGGGGGAGAATAAAGACAAAGAGAAAGAGGACGACAGAGAGAAAGAGAAGGAGAAAGAGAAAGGGAAAGAGGCAGAAACGTCTGAAGCAACAAAGGTCGTGACAGAGGTAGAGACTGAGGCTGAGAAAGAACAACAAGGGGAGAAGGAGACAGAGGAAAATCCGACAGAAACCACGATGGTTGTATTCGATTACATCTTCAAGGACAAAATCATCAAAGAGCCTGAAGCATCATCTTGTCAACCACCAGAGGTAATCATCCTTGACACTCCTCCCCAATCCCCAAGAAATGAACCAGAGAGATCAATCCCAATCTCTGCTGATGAACAAATAAGCCAAGCTCAACCCCAAATCCAAACTGCAGAACCAGAAAGCCATGTTGATCATCTTATGGCAGAAACCCATGACGACCAAAACCCACCTCAGAACCTGACAGAACAGAACCCTCAACCCCAACACTCTGACAATCCAGCAATTGAAACCATCTTTGCATTCCTTTATGCCGACAGAGATATAATCCCTGTGAATGCAATACCCATAAACCCATACTTAAACCCGATCAACGCCAGCAGACTCACTGATGCGAGATTGAAGTTCATCCAAACCAGATCAAATATGAACAAGGCCATCGACTCAAACTTCACTTTCGAGAACATTCTGAATGTTGAGGCCAAGAAATACTCCAAACACAACATCTCGTATCATGTCGACACTGTGAGGACTAAAGAAAACAAGATCGAAAAATTCAATGACAATGATCTTGTGCTCTTGAATCCTTACGATCTGTTAACACTCCACGGCTACTGCCTAAACTTCGTCGACAGATACAGAGGCACAGGAACTGCAATGAGGGAGATCGAGTTTGCAATGCAAGAACACGTTAATCTCAGAACTCAGATCGACTTTCAACTGGGCATGGAGTTCGAAGTGGAGAAGCTAGCAATTGGACCTCCAAATGAGAGCATTGAAGGTCTTGAGCAGTACAGATCCGGGATGGTTGTTGGTAATCCACCAATACTCATCTGCCGACAGAAGCGCATAAAGAAAGCACTCAGAGTTGAAGAGGCTCACAAGTACTCGAGTGAATCACTGCTCTACCTCAAGAAAATCATTCTGGAACTCCCACCAGAGAAATGTCCAAGAGAATCAATGGATAACTTCGTCGATCAGATAGATCGTATGTTAGAATTCAGGAACCTGATCAGAAGATTTGATAGGTATCTATTACGATTAAAAGTACTTATTCTTAATTTCGTATTGTAACATCTTAAAAGAATAGTGCAAGGTTTCAACAGAGGTAAAAGTATTATTCTTAAAAGTATTCTTTTGTTCAATCTATGTATTAGTTGTACATTTTTATTTTCAATACTTAGGGAGAGATTGTTAGCCCCAAGTATCTGTCATGTAAAAGTATTGAAAATAGTATCAAGTCAGAAGACCATCAGAGATCAGACAGAAGACTTGGAAGAAGTTCAACAAGAAGACCAACAGAGCTCGACAGAGCTCTGGCGAATCCAACAGAGCTCAACAGAGCTCTGGCAGAAGACCTCCAACAGAAGAACCGTTTATCAACAGAAGACCAACGGAGCTCTTGCAAAAGAGCTCTGGTGACTGAAGACCTCTATTATGCCTAAGTCTCGTAAGAAATCCTAAGTGTTAGACACGTGTCCATACTTTCCACGTATGCCCTAAAGATTGGAGACACACTTTCCACGTGTCATTCCAGGGTACGATAGTACACTGTCTACACTTTATCAGGGCTATAAATAGTGAGGTAGTGGAACAAACGATTGTAAGCTTTTGGAAGAATAGTTTTCCACAATTGTTTAAGCACACACTGCAGTAATCCCGAGCACTACCTCCGTACGATATTGTGTCCTGTGAGATTTCCGAACACACACTTGAACGTGTTCTTGGTGTGATTCATTATCAATATACGAGCAGCTTTTATACTTGATCTTGTTATCATTATTACTGTTCTATATTTGATACTCACAGTTATTATATCGTTTACACAATCACTCACTTTAATGGCTTTAATTAATATGCTTCCGCTGTCAATTTTCTTACCATTATTGTGATGCAATGTTGATTTACTGTAGAATAGGTTAAACCACAGACGTCTGATCCGCCTATCACACAGTTAACAACTTTTGCATGGACAGGGGATGTTATCGACAGGCGTCGATTCTTTGTCGATCAATCCTTAGAGGTGGCCCTTGGGAACGAGCCAAGCCATCTCTTTCTGCAATGCTACACAGTCGTCTGTCGTATGACCATGGTCGGCGTGGAAGACGCACCATTTGGTCTTGTCCTTCTTGGCGTCGTCTTTATCGCTCTTCTTGGGCCATCGGATGGTCGACTGTACATTCTTGAGAGCCTCGACCAAGTCTTTTGAAGTGCCCTTGAATTCATAAGAAGAAATCTTAGGATATTGGGGAAATTTTGTCGTAGGAATAGTCATCTTCTTTTCGAACCGAACGTTCGATGTCTGGCGCGCGGGCTCTGTTGTGACAATTGCCTTGGGTATGAAACCAGGTTTCTTTATCCCAAGTGATTTTTTGTCACTCGAATGCTTACGACGAAAAGCCACGTCGTCTTCTACTCTCATGTACGCTAGCGTTCTAGTTCGGACGTCTTCAAAGTTCTCTGGCGGATACTGTTAGCCCCAAGTATCTGTCATGTAAAAGTATTGAAAATAGTATCAAGTCAGAAGACCATCAGAGATCAGACAGAAGACCTGGAAGAAGTTCAACAAGAAGACCAACAGAGCTCGACAAAGCTCTAGCGAATCCAACAGAGCTCAACAGAGCTCTGGCAGAAGACTTCCAACAGAAGAACCGTTTATCAACAGAAGACCAACAGAGCTCTTGCAAAAGAGCTTTGGTGACTGAAGACCTCTGTTATGCCTAAGTCTCGTAAGAAATCCTAAGTGTTAGACACGTGTCCATACTTTCCACGTATGCCCTAAAGATTGGAGACACACTTTCCACGTGTCATTCCAGGGAACGATAGTACACTGTCTACACTTTATCAGGGCTGTAAATAGTGAGGTAGTGGAACAAACGATTGTAAGCTTTTGGAAGAATAGTTTTCCACAATTGTTTAACCACACACTGCAGTAATCCCGAGCACTACCTGTGTACGATATTGTGTCCTGTGAGATTTCCGAACGCACACTTGAACGTGTTCTTGGTGTGATTCATTATCAATATACGAGCAGCTTTTATACTTGATCTTGTTATCATTATTACTATTCTATATTTGATACTCACAGTTATTATATCGTTTACACAATCACTCACTTTAATGGCTTTAATTAATATGCTTCCGCTGTCTATTTTCTTACCATTATTGTGATGCAACGTGAATCTGGGAACCTACAGATACTTTGTAAGATCGACGTACAATCCTGAGTTGTTGTCGTCGAGACCTCGCTTATAGGCCTCGATCGCGGTTTTGACATCGCAGTTTCGGATATTGATCATTTCTGCCTTGAAACGATTGAAGTAGTTGCGGATGGATTCTCCAGCTTTTTGGGTGACGTAGTACAGGTCGCTAGTCTGCTTCTCCATCTTGCGACTGCTGGTGAATTGTTGTGAAAACTAGTTGACCAACTCCGCAAAGTTTCCGATGGACTTGGGTTTGAGGTTGATCAACCATTGGAGAGCAGCACATGTGAGGGTCGCACCAAAACTTTTGCACATACATACCTCTTGGTATTGATGTGGGATCGACGCGGTCCACATCAATTGCTTATACTGAGCGATGTGTTCTGTCAGGTTAGTTATTCCTAAATGTTTGGGCGTAAAAGTAGGAATATTGTATTTCTTTGGGACGTCGACGGTTACAATCTCATCGACGAAAGGTGATGCTTGGAATCTTGAGCAGGGCTCGACGTCGACAGGCAATTTTTTCTCTTCCAAAAGTAGAGGTAGCACTATGCAATTTTAAAAGTAGAGATAACATCTTTTCGTTTTGCTCTTCCAAAAGTCTTAATCGTCGAGTGACTGGATCGTCTAGATTAAGCAGTGTAGCAATCGGAGGGACAACTCCAGAATCCTGAGATGTCATGCTGATCGTCGTACGGAAACCATTCCTATATGACGAGCCGTCGGTTTCTTAGTTAAGAGGGAAGTTCAGGGGAGTTGTCATTGTCGGCTGAGGGATCATCGGGATGTGGAAAGGTATGGCTCCGTTGTATAAAGGGGGCGGCCTTAAATGTTGTAGGGGACACTGCTCGGAGAAGGGAACGTTGTTGAATGGCCTTGGACCTGTCGGGAGTGGTGGTCTTACGAAAGGCGCACCAAAAGGAGATCGTGAACCGTTCTGAGGTCTGAAGGGGTTTCCTGTCGCTGGATTCCTCAGAGAAGCAATTTTTTCAACAGCCTTTCGGTTCTATTCACCTAAGGCATAGATCCGGCTCCGTGCAGCGTTCAATTCCATGTGTAGCTGAGCGATTGGATCTTGTCGAGCTGCCATTTTCCTGGAAACAACAAACTTCACAAGATTGTTAGAACGACGTATGTTTGGCCTGAGATTTTCTCTAGATGGGGCCCCACGGTGGGCGCTAACTGTTAATGCCAAAAATCACCCAAAGGATAACTTAAGGTTGATGTGGAGTTTTAACAACAAAAGAAAGGGAACTCAAGACAAACAATACAATCATCGACAGAAAATAAACAAGACAAAGGAATTTGGTGATGCGGAAAACCCCACTGAGGGTAAAAACCGCGGCCGACTATAGAAGTTGACAGTGAAATATGATCGCCAAACAGGGGCGACGTCCTTTTGTAACAAGTGTCGTGAGTACACAATGTTACAATAAGGATAAAAGTAAAGTTAAGCGTAAACTAATGTCGTGCGTTGTGCGAAACTATGTTGTATCGTGCGTAAAAGACTGATGTCGTGGGTAGCTTTCATAAGTGATATTGCTCTGATGATCTCTGTTGTGGAGAATTGTTGTATGCAAAATAACTGTCCCTGGAGTGTAGCGTAAGCCTTTGCTTATATAGCTTTTGGCAGCAATAAATGTGTCTTGATGATTGTCGTAAATGTTGTTTTGTCCTTAATTGTCATTAATGGCTCGTCCGTTATGATCGTTGGGCAATGATTGCTCTTGGACCTGCATTAATGAAACAAAGAAAAACGGTTGATGACTGTTAACGGTTAGTATGGGTGTACGACCGTCTTGGAGTCACGGGTGTTGGTCGTAAGAATTTTACGACCATCGTAGAATTGTACGACGGACGATGCAGTCGTAAGTAGCCTACAGGACCTTGCCTTGATACAAGATTTGTCTTATGTAAATGTCATATGTGTTTTTCTTCGACGGTCGTGACTCGTGAGGTGTGGATTTTTACCCAAACAGTCTACCTTTCCAGGTGTCAGCATTTCATTGGTGATAGTCTTTTCTTTGTACAACCACGTCCGTATACGTAGTGAGCACTACCACTGCAAAATGGGTCACGCACACACAGATTTCTGTTATCCTTCACGTAGTGAGAGAGAGAATTCTTGTAGAGCAATGCATACACTACTGTGTGTTCTTGGTGTAATGTTTCATTGATCGACAAATGAGAATGACTTGTTGAATACATTGCATCCTGAGTTGTTCTTTTATATTTTGTGTTAACTAATCTACCATTGCTCAAACATCACTGTTTTGTTAAAGCTTCCGCACATATACTCTTTATACTATGTTTTATAAGTTTTGTTTGAGTTCATCTTTTGTTGAGATAAACTGGAATCAACTGTAAGTGTCCAAAAAAAGGAAAAAAATTATATTTGGCCACTCTTGAAAAAGGCACGACCGTGCGTTTTTTGTGAATAAATTGACACGACGAGTGTGTTTGATTATGTTTTGAAGCACAACTCGTGCGCTTCGTCTGTAGAAAAGGGCACGCCCCGGGCATTAGGTTATGTTTAGAAGCGCGACCCGTGCGTTTTTTTGTCAAGTAAATGACATCACCCATGTAGAAGCTGATCGGTTATTAATTATGTAACCGATAAATATTAACACATACATATTTATATATTGTTTAATATTTAAAAACGAACTACGAAACAAAAAATAAAAAATATTGATTTTAGAATAAGATAAAGAAAGAGAAAAACAAGAAATGCCACTAGAGGTTTAGATAGTGGGATTTTAATGGTTTTAATGGAGAGGTCTTGATGAGGAAAGATGCGTCTCGGCTTCGGGTCGGTGGCCGGTTGAAATCAGCACTCCTACGATAACAGTTTCGATCATCGAGGTTGTGGGTTTGCTCCTCGAAAATTGGCCTGACCTCTCTGGTCATAGTTTTGTGTTTGGTTTTCGGTTTTGTATTTTGTTTGGGCAGCTAGCTTCTGTCTGGATTGACTTTGGTGGTGTATGGTGTTTGGTTGGTTATTAATAAAAAGTTTTGTTGTTCAAAAATAATAACTGAAATTTTAAATCTTTATGTTCGAAATCTATAATAAGATCTTTAAAAGTGGAGACTAACTTTTCAGTCTTTTCATTATCAAGGCTTAAAACCTTTTTTCTTACACTTATTAGTGTAATGTGCAACTGTTATACATTTATAACAAATTGGTAGTTTATTCTCTTTTTTTGGAGACGGTTTCTTTGATTTTTTATAAAAACTTTTAGTTTTATCTTCATTCTTAAAATCTTTTTCTTTTAGAAATATTAGAGTAAGTTGCATATTCCGGTCCCTCTAATTTAAATATTTGTTTATTTATGAAAAATGAGATAAAAAGGATTAAGGGGCCGTTTACCTAATCAATTACTCGGGTAAATGCTTACCGGTAAAATTCAACACTATCCTTACTTCCCGGGTAGGATTTTCGTCCACCAAAATGGAATCGAATGCAACAATTTAGCCGGTAAGCGCTAACCGTGGTAAGAGCCGTCGCACTCACTTACCGGGTAAGACTTTCGGTCCTTGCTTTCGACTATCTGTCCTTGCATCTGCTCTTACCGGGTAAGTTTCTTAGTCCTTGCCATATTCATCCGATAAGCTAATGTGACTTGGTAAACACTTACCCGGGTAAGCGTTTTGTAAACGGCCCCTAAGATAACGTAACAGGTTATTCTAACAACCGTTAAAAAAGTACCAAAACCGAACATTTTTGCAAATCACAATGGCTATCTTCTAATTTTGAAACTGTAAGAGTATTTCTAACAAATTCTCTAAAAGTTTTTCAAAATGAAGAACCAATGTCCAAAATCTCTAAAAAAAATGCATTCAACTTTAACAGATTCCCCATTTTGAAGATTACATCATTACTTATATTATTAAAATATTACATATATCAAGTAAAATATTATTTCTCTCCGCTATACATTTCATGTTAAAATTTCTTATTGGTGGATATAATTACAAAAATCATTTCTCTTTTATGGTAATCATTTTTGGAAAAATTCTCTAAATTTGAAGAAATTTACACGCTCTCTCCTCATTCTCCATTTTAAAGAATTTGTTAAAACAAAAGAAAAACCAAAATTATTGTCTTTTTTCTATTTTTAAGAAGCTATTGAAAATGCAGGGATAAAAAATATTATAACCAACAAACCACATGGAACAAATTTGTAGTTTACTGTGCAAATTTATACTAAATGAATCAAGACAATCAGAAATATAGGGAGACCAAAAATGAAGTTCACTTTTTAAGTCGTGATAAAATTCTGTTTCTGTTCTCTCTTTCCTACATAATTTCTAAATATTTATGAATGAGCCCATAACCTGAATTTTAATATTTTTTTATTATTTAACTAGTGTTGTGCATCGCGCGTTACGCGGTGACGATAAACATTTTTCGATTTTCTTTGTAACATGTTAAGTGGTTTGATCCTTTACGTATTATATATTTTTCTTGAAAAACATTTACGTATTAGATATTAAACAAATAAGAACCAGTATTTCACTTTATATATAAGAAACCACCGCGTCATTTCTTGTTTTTTTAGCCAATGCACAATTATACATTTCAAAGACGTAGATGACCAAAACAAAATTATGGTTCAAAATTTTAAAATACTAAAAATCAAAAATCATTTTTTAAAGAAAATATTAGACCGAATTAAGATGAAATATATTTCCTTGGTGCTTAATCTGCGCATATTGATAATTTTGTTATAAAAAGTGTAAGATGCATCAGTAATGATTCTGTTTTTAGGTTATTTAGAAATCAAACATTTTCCACAATGATACCCCATACATCCACTGTAAAATTTCATTTTTTTCTTCATGTTTATATGGATAATCTTTTTCAAAAGAAAGGTCAACTAAAAAATATGTTTAGCCAATGAACAAATTTACTTATTAAAGATATAGTAGTATTATATAAATAAAAAGTAATAGATTAAATTAAAAGATTGATTCATTTAACAAAACTATTGATTTATAATCATTGTTACCTTACAATTAGTAATTTAATTTATCTATTAGTGTTGATTATGTTATGATTATAGAAAAATAAATAAAAATAAAAGGTGTTGATTTACAACACTTGTTACCTTACTAAAAAATAAAGTTCATAAACAATAAAAAAAAATATTAATAAAAAAATTGCTTTATAGGCATTGTTAGTTTTACCTATTTAGTTATGGATCATGTAAATTAAAAAAAACTAATTTTAATTTAAGACTAATTATAAAAATTAAATAAAATTTAGAAAATTTGATAAAAGTTTTAATTTATAATCATTGTTAGTTTACAAATGAAAGTATAAATGATTTCTAATTTAAATTAAAAAAGAAAATGAAAAGGTTTAGCATTTAATGTGTTGAAATGATTTAAAAATAATTCAAAATTTTGAGATAAAAGATAAATATGAAAGAAGCCTTCTCCTTAGCTCTCTCTCCTACATTCTCCTTCATATATATATATATATATGCGGGTTCAAACGAGGAGCGTAACAATTTAAGAAAACACGAGGAGCACCGCCCATGTACTGAATCACATGTGATTCACGTACAAAATCACATGTGATTCACACCTGATCGGGGGGCTTCCGCCCATGTAGTGGATCATGTTAGGGTCAAATCTGGTTGAATAGAAGTTCAAGGGCTAATATGTTATTTTCTTATTCTTGAGCCTTATTTGTGTAAACGCATGCCATGGGCCCAACATATATAATGTGTTATTTATCTTTGAATTAAGCTAGTTGTCTATTTACACTTTCCGAACTCTATTGTAATTCTCTCTGCATTGAAAGTGAATTGGATGACCAGTTTAAATCATAATACCTGTTTATTATCTATTGATTTCTATTGTTCGTTACACGAATCTGGAACTCACAATTGGTATCAGAGCAGATGGACGAAACGATTCAAAGTGATTTTTGGATTTCTGGTAAGGTTTCTGTTCATAAAAATCGACTGTGTTCTTGGCTTTGAAAACTCATATTTTGATTTGATTAAAATTGATTGTTCTCGTTTATCACGTTCTGTTCGTATCATCTTTATAAACGAATCTGCAAGTTTTCATCATCTAATTCGAACATCTTAGTGGTTTTTAAGCAAAATCAAAGGTTCAAGTTTTTGGGTTGTGTTCTTGCTAAAATCGAATTTTTACCATCAAAAACTTGTTGTTTTGCTTCTATTTCGATTTGGATATTGTTATTATTGTGTTTGGTCGAGTTCCTAACCTTTCAGGAACGTTTTTGAGCAACCCTAATCGATTTCCAATCGTTCTGGAAACCACAGCCGCACTTACCGGTTACCTCAGCCGTGGTTACCGGGTTCATCAGACAGTTACCGGGTAAGTTTCAAATCCCTTCACTTGTTACCGGGTAACTCCAAGTTACCAGGTAACTAATCACTTACCGGTAATTTCAAATACTTTCCGGACAAGTTCCCGGTAAGTACATCCGGTAACTCCCTTTCATCCGGTAAGTACCCTCATTCGGTAAGTGTGGCATTTGTTTTCATCCGGTAAGCACTTTGTTCATCTGGTAAGTCTTCTCACCCGGTAAGATAGTTTATTGTCTTATTTTGTTATCGGTAAGTCTTGTGATTCAGCTAATTCATCCGGTAAGCAAGCACATCCGGTAACTTACTTCGACACCCGGTCAGTCCTCATCGTCCGGTAAGTTCTTCCACCAGGTAAGTTTTAGTTTGCTCATTTGTAATTCATCCGGTAACTTGTTTCACCCGGTAACCCTCTGTTACCCAGTAACTCAAGCTCATCCGGTAACCTTTGCAATTTTACCTGCGTTTTCACAATCTGATCCGGACACTTCCAGATCATATATCTTTCATCCGGATTCCTATCCGGTAAGTTCTGCTTAGTCGATTTCTTACTTGATTTACTATAATCCACTCTTAGAACCTGCGTTAGGATATCACTCTGAGTGCCTTGCGTTAGGTTATCACTTTGAATCGAACAAATCGTCTGACGATCACTCTAGTGCAACTGAAGATGTCTTCGCGCGACGCTCTCGCTATCGGAACCGATTCCAAACCACCTTGCCTCTACCAAGGTTAGTACAGCCAGTGGCGGGACAGATTTCTAATCTTCATTGAGTCAATAAATAACTTCGAGTTTATCTGGCGAGCTCTAGAAGACGGGCCAATTCCTGAACCCATGAAGACTATACCAACTACTGCAGCAGGAGCTCCAGCTCCTGTCGAGAAAAAGACACTCTCCGACATGACTGAAGACGAAAAAGGCATGTTTGAGGGAGAAAATCATGCTAAAAGGTACTTTGTTCAAGCTCTACCCAACACGATCTACACTGCCATCGACAGCTACAAAAAGACAGCAAAGGGCATGTGGGATCAGGTGGAGAAAATGATGCGCGGGAGCGAAGTCGGGAATCAACTGGAAATCAACAGCTCCATAACCAAGTTCGATGGGTATAAGCAGCGCACCGGAGAATCCCTCACCCAGACTTATGAACGCTTTTGTCTCCTTCTCAACGAGCTTAACAAGAACCAAATCAATCTTTCTAACACGGAGAACGCGCTCAAGTTTCTCAACAACCTCTTGCTAGAATGGAAAGTATTCGCATCTCACGTCAAGCACAACCACTTGATGGAGAAAGTCGGCATACACGAACTCTACGAGATGCTTCTTCAAGAAGAAGATGAAGTGAATGAAATTCTGAGCGAAAAGAAGTCTGCATCCAAGCCAACTGTTGATACATTAGCACTCATGTCTTCAAAACGAGGAAAATCTTCTCGTCGTCGTTCCAAACGAGCTCAAGAGCCAAGTGAATCTGAGCCCGAACCTGAGGAAGAAGAAGACAATGATTCTGATCCTGAATTAACTGCCTTAAAGAATGCAATGGCTTTGATCTCCTGATCCTTCCAGCAACTGAAGTTCTACAAGAAGCCGACATCCAATAATCAGCGCTACTCCACCTCCTCCAACAAGCGCCATGATCAGGACAAATATGAAGGAAAGAAGAAATCGATGAGCCCGGCCACTTTGACAAGAAGGAGAAGACAGAGAAAGTTGACCGCAAGAAGAAAAACGAACCCGTGACTTGTTATAACTGCGGGAAGCTTGGTCACTTTGTGAAAGATTGTAGGAAGCCTGTTGTGAAGAATGCACATTATTACAAGGCGAAGCTCGCATTGTCTGAACAAAAGGAAGCTGTAGAAGCTTTATTTGTTGAAGATGAATATTGGCTGGGTCGATCTGACAGTGAAAGTGATTCTGAAGGAGCTGATGCTTTCATGGGCTATCACTCCCCTGCTGAAGAAGAAAAGACAAAGTTGTGTCAGGTATGTGAACCTATCTATCTAGATCTTTTTAACCGAATGCAACCTCTTGTTGAACGGATAGATTCCGATAAGGCCACCGCTAATGAACAACTGCTTGATATTAGATCACTATCTGAAAAGCTAGATGTTCAAAAGCGAATAACTGAGAAACACAACTCCGAAAATGCTAATCTAAAAGAAAATTGCAAAAATCTTTCAATAGCACCTAAGGACTTAAGGGCCAAAATATCTGAACTTCAGTCACAGCTTGATTAGTGTGAGAATGAGAAAGCAGAAATTGTTTATCAATGCTCTGCTATTCAAATTCAGCACAAGGAGTTTGTCGCTAAAATAGTTGACCTAGAAACCAAACTCCACAAAAGAGGCCAAACAGATCAGACCATTCACATGAATAAACCCAAGGAGTTCACTTATTTTAACAAAGAATGGGGAATCGGATACGATAACCCACACTACTTGAAAAAGGGTATATTCAAAACACCTACACTGTATGATTTTGGTTGTTTAGGAATAGACAAAAAGTATCCAGAATATGGGATAAGATGGATTGGTCCTCTTGAACCTGAAAAGGAAGAGGAAACTAAGGAATACAAGCGTGCACACACATAAAAAATGCAACTTCCTTTTTGTTATGAGCCTTTGAATTATTATTATGAGAAAAATCAAAAGAAATACCTCTCGAATGACTATTTTGACTGCTATAAGGTTGCAAAGCCCAAGGATTCCTCCAAAAAGGATGAGGTCCAAGCAACCGAACCCAAGACTGAGATGGATGAGTTCAAACTCTATGTTCCCCCTCTCGTCTTGGAAGCAAAAATAGTCGAATTAGAAGAGTCACTCGAGAAGGAAAGGTCTTGTTTTCAAAAAGAAAAGTCAGAGCTTATCACAGAACTTGAGAATCTCAAATCCGTGAAAACCGAAGTTGTGTCGGATGAAGGACAGGAAATCCTTCGGTGTGAAATCAATAAGCTCACATTGAAACTGTCTGCCTTGGCAACAGAAGCAATGCAGGAGCATACGAGAAATGGTCAGCTCAAAGAGCAGATTGACCTACTCCAAAATGAAAAGCAGATTTCACCCGAACTTTCCTCCAGTTCATCTGATACATCTTCGTGTAAAGCTTTCATTGGACAAATCTCTTCCCAAGACGGTAAAGAATCTCAAGATAAGTGTGCGTTAAGGAATTTAAACTCTGATTTTTTCCTAGCTTCCGCACCAAATTCCCCGACACACACAGGCACAAAGTGTTCCTCGCCTTCCTAGGCCAATCCATGTCCACCTATTCCGGATATAAATTTTTCAGAATTTATGAATTACGAGGGCAATTCTGATGAAGAGTTTGAGTCGTTCCCCTTCGACAAACCTCTTCCAAGTCATACTAACTTTCTTTCACCCGTAGTTAATCGACCGGTCAATTTTCTAAAGGGCGATTGTTCCAAAACAAAGACTCCGGTTGTGATTAAGATTTCTAAACCTAAGTCAGATTTTCAAAAATAATCACAGCCGAGGCAAATGACCGGTCAATCAACTGATAGAATTCATGTTTCCTCAAAATCCACTGACCGTGTTGTCAATGCTGTTTCAGATAAAACTGGTCGAGCTAAACAAGACAAACCAAAGTGGCTAGCTAAGGAATTTATCGAGAAAGAGGCGTCAAAGTCATTTAATACTGTTTTCTATCCTAGAATGAACATGAATGATTGTGCTTGGAATCATAGGAATGATTTTGTTCAAAAAGATGTTAAATTTCCGCTTAAACTTTATTCCATTCAGCAATTGATTCAATTATCGCATGATTGTTTGTGTTGTTCTAGTTGTGGTTGGAATGACTTTGATGATATTAATAACAATGATTGGTTTGGGTCATATCATATGTATAATTCTACACCCAAACGCAGACCCCGTAAGAACAAAAAGAAGTCTAAATCTAAACGGGGTCCCCAATCAGAGGTTAAACCAAAGCAAGAAAGGAAGCCTAATTCAAAATAGGTTCCTCCTACTGAGGTTAAACCTACACCCAAGAGGCAACCTGCTTCAAAACATGTTCCTCCAAAAGGTGTAAAACCTAACCCTCCAGGACCCATGCGTACATGGGTACCTAAAGTCCGTTAATCTAGTTTTGCAGGACAGTCATGTGTGGTACTTAGATTCTGGATGCTCCAAGCACATGACCGGAAGGAGGGAGCTGCTCACAAACTACAAAGAACAATATGGCGGAGACGTAAGATTTGGGAACGATCACAAGGCGCAGATTTTGGGCTACGGTGACATTGTCCAAGACAAGATCACCATCAAGAAAGTCTCACACGTCGCGGGATTGGGACACAACCTGTTCAGTATCGGCCAATTCTGCGATAAAGATCTCGAGGTCAGATTCAAAGCCAAAAGGTGTAGAATCCTCAATGACGACGGAACAGAGTTACTGGTTGGAACACGAAAGACCAACCTCTACACCATCGACCTCGCAGCCCTGAAGACCGATACTTCTGTCTGCCTGATGTCAAAGGCAAATACCCAGCAAGCATGGATTTGGCATTGACGTCTCTCGCATCTGAACTTCAAGAGCATCAACAAACTGGTGCTTGGCGGACACGTGAAAGGCATGCCCGATCTTCAATTCGTGAAGGATCGACTCTGCGGGGCATGTGAAATGGGAAAGATGAAGTGAGCGACGCACAAGCCTAAGGCCACTCCGAGCACGTCCCGGTCCCTCGACTTATCCATATGGATTTATGTGGACCGATGCGTGTTCAGAGCATCAACAAGCGAAAGTATGTCCTGGTGATGGTGGATGATTTCTCACGCTACACTTGGGTCAAGTTTCTCCGCTCGAAGGACGAAACCCCGGAGCTGATTATCAACCATCTGAAGACTATCCAACTGAACCTTCGATAGCAAGTTCAGTCAATCAGGACCGACAACGGGACGGAGTTTAAGAATCAAACGGTGGACGAATACCTCACTTCAGTAGGTATCTCGCAAAACTTCTCGGTCGCACGTACTCCTCAACAAAATGGAGTAGTGGAAAGACGCAACCGTACCCTCATCGAAGCTGCTCGCACGATGCTTTCCCAGTCCAAACTGCCTTTATTTCTCTGGGCCGAAGCGGTGTCTACTGCATGTTACACGCAAAACCGCTCCATTATAAACAAGCGGTTCAACAAGACACCATACGAGATCATGAACAACCGCGTTCCGAACATCAAGTACTTCCACGCGTTCGGATGCACGTGCTACGTCCTCAACGATAAAGATGATCTCGGCAAATTAAGCCCGAAGGCGGACGAAGGAGTAGGGGTGAGCAGCGGAACTGGGTACTCGCCTTTGGAACCGGAACCGCTCCGGAACTGCCGGTTCCGGAACCGGAACCGATGTGACTGGTTCTGGTTCCGGTTCCTAAAATAACGGAATCGATGTGACTGGTTCCGGTTCCGGTTCTTATTTTTTAGAACCGCTACCCGCTGGGTACCCGCCGGGACCGGTTCCGGGACCGGGTACCCGGTCCCGCTGGGTACCCAGAACCGGAACCGCTGGGTACCCGGTGTATTTCAATAGAAAATATCTATTACATATTAGTATTACATATTTATATATAAATATTTAATCCATAAAATAAAATAAATAAAGTAACAACATTACCTTTTAGGGTTTCACTTTCACCCTTTCAGTCATACACAGCCGCACACACCTACTCACCCTTTCTATTCAGTATTCACGAGTTCACGAATCACGACTCCATAGCCGCACACACCTAGACCTAGTCACCTCTATCTGCTCAGCCGCCGGCCACCGGCCACTGTCAGCCGTCCGCCGCAGACTCTCGCAGTAGTCACCTCTATCTGCTCAGTCGCCGGCCACCGGCCACCGTCCGCCGTTCGCCGTCCGCCGCAGATTCTCGCAGTACGCAACTACGTTTTTTATGTTATATTTATTTGTCTCTTAAATGTTGCGACTTGCTAGTACCATCAAAAGACGTCGATCAAAAGACGTCTATCAAAAGAACTTGGTTCTGGAGTATAATTATTAATTAGTTAACCTCTATGTTTGGTTGGGGGTGGTGGATTTCTTCTAATCTGATCAAGATTTGAGTAATTTTAGGTCTTTTATCAGGGGCTATATCGGTACATTCAAGGGCTAACTCTGCTAGCTTCAACATATGTTTATTATGTGAATTAATGTAGTTATTGTGAATTTGTGATAACTGATAAGTGTTTACATTTGAACTCTTCAGTCTTCACTGTATGTGTATATATGATGTACATATGTAGAAACAACACTCAATTATGTCTTAACTTACAAGTGAAGCAAGTATATTAATTTAGAAAAAGATAAACTATAGTATCTTTTAATCATAACTATTTACAGTAATATTTTTAAATAAAAATATATCAATGATGTGATATTATGGTGTGTGTGTGTGATGTGTATATATAGACATATAATGAGTTAATGCTTCTTCATCACAATTGAATCCATCTCCTCATATTTTGATTTGGGAGAAAAATGGTTGGAATGATTTAACTCATTATATTTTGTCAGCGGGTACCCGGAACCGGAACCGGTTCCCAGCGGTTCCGGAACCGGTTCCAAAAAACAGAGAACCGATGGGAACGGTTCCGGTTCCGGTTCTTTCTTTCTAGGAACCGCCGGTTCCGGTTCCGGTTCTGTGAAAAAAGGGCGGGTACCCGGTATTGCTCACCCCTACGAAGAAGTTTTCATAGGATACTCCATGCAGGCCAAGGCGTATCGCGTTTACAACAAACGGACTAAAACCGTTACTGAGAGTGTAAACGTGACATTCGACGAAGCCGCGGAATTGGCTTCTGAACAAATCAGTTCAGAACCCGGTTTAACTAGTGTGTTAGCTTCCGAACTTTCACGTTCGGGATCTGCACAAACAGCAGTAAATCTGAATCATGCATCTACGTCGAATGTTGATCTTTCAGATTTAGATTTACTGTTTCAATATTTTTATGATGTTATGCTTAACATTTCTACCCCTCGTGTCTCAGCGCAACCAAGAATTGAAGCTGCTCAAATCGAGGATTCGGAGAATCTATCCGGTCCGCCGCCTTCGACCAGCACTCCAACCCACACAATGGAGACAGCTCAACAATCATTATCATCAACTTCGTCTGATGCAACCATCCCCCCGGAGGAACCAGTACAACACCCGAAGATCGCTCCTCAATATTCGTCCTTTACTACAAACGTAGATCAGCCTCTGAATTCTTCGGAACCAGAAGTTGCTCAGCCTTCGACGAATCCTCCCCCGTCTCCTCCGAGAAACCATCCTACTACACTTGAAGCTATGCAAGACCTACCAACTGGTGATTATGTGGATCCGGACACCTCACACTCCACTCAGCAGCCGCTTCCACACACCATCAAATGGACCAAAGCTCATCCCCTACACCAGATTATCGGTGATCCCTCTACTCCAGTCCAAACGCGAGGCGCATCGGCCAATTTCTGCCTCTTCTCTGGATTCCTGAGTAAGATCGAGCCTACCACCGTCCGCAAAGCACTCGAAGATCCAGACTGGATCATGGCCATGCAAGAGGAGCTCAACCAATTCGAGGCCCTCAAAGTATGGCGACTTGTTCCACGTCCATCTCACAAGACGGTGATCGACACTAAATGGATCTTCAAGAACAAGAAGGACGAGGACGGCATCGTAGTACGCAACAAGGCGCGTCTCGTGGCCAAGGGATACCGACAACAAGAAGGGATCGACTATGACGAGACATACGCTCCGGTGGCGAGAATCGAAGCAATACGTATGTTCCATGCGTATGCCGCGCACAAAAACTTCACGGTCTTCCAAATGGATGTGAAGACCGCATTCCTCTACGACGATCTCAAGGAAGAAGTGTACGTAGCGCAACCGGAAGGGTTCGTGGACGATAAGAAGCCTGATCATGTCTATGTACTAGACAAGGCGCTCTATGGTCTGAAGCAAGCTCCACGAGCCTGGTATGATACGTTGTCAGAGTTTTTAATAAAGTATGAATTTTCACGAGGTACAAGCGATACAACCCTCTTTATTAAAAAGGAAAAAGGTCATATAGTGTTAGTTCAGGTGTATGTCGACGACATAATATTCGGTTCTACTAATCCACAGTTTGCTAAGAACTTTGCCAAATTAATGGGACGATTTTTTAAAATGAGTATGCTTTGTGAGATGAATTTCTTCCTTGGTCTTCAAGTTAAACAACGGTCGACCGGGATATTCATAAATCAGGCCAAGTACATCCGGGATATTCTAAAGAAATTCCAGATGGAACAGTCCTCACCGATGAAAACTCCCATGGCACCCGGTACCAAGTTACACGTTGATCCTAACGGAAAGGATGTGGACACTTAGACGTATCGGGGAATGATTGGTTCTTTGATGTACTTAACTGCCAGTAGACCGGATATCATGTTTTTGACATTTCTTTGAGCCCGGTTTCAATCAAAACCGAAGAGTCTCACTTAATAGCTGTTAAACGATTTTTTCGTTATTTATGTGGTACTGCTGATCTTGGCTTATGGTACCCAAAAGAGACAGGTTTTGAGCTGTCTGCATACTCTGATGCAGATCATGCGGGCAGCATGATGGATCAGAAGAGCACATCGGGTCATGTACAGTTCTTGGGCGATAGCTTGGTGAGTTGGGCATCCAAGAAGCAGCAGTGCGTTTCTACGTCGACTACCGAGGCGGAATACGTGGCTGCCGTAAGCTGCTGTTCTCAAGTGATTTGGATGCGCACGCAACTCAAGGACTACGGCTTCACATACATCAAGGTGCCCATCTGCTGCGACTCGAAGAGCGCCATTGCAATATCCAGCAATCCGGTCCAACATACGATGATTAAGCACATAGACGTTCGGTACCATTTTATCAAGGATCACGTTGAAAGAGGTACAGTCGAACTCTACTTTGTAAATACCGAACATCAGTTAGCAGACCTGTTAACAAAACCCCTGGACGAAAAACGCTTTAATTATCTAGTGTCCAGGTTAGGTATGCTAAATCTGAAGACTTAATCTGACTGTGTACCCTATACAAGTTCCATACATGTCCAAGAAGCTGTCTACTCATCATCTACTGTTCACACTCTAGATGATTGAATATACACTTTCTCGCATATGTATTCTACTTGTATCTGTTACATAGTTAAATTCAGTCTCTGTATTTATTAGGTAGATTGCGTTTGTTTGTTTTCTTTCTACGTGTGTTTCTTTCTTTTGTTTAATACTGCCATCTAGCTTATTTTGTTATATATGTGCTTTCACAAGTGTTCATGTGTTCAGGGGAGCACGTCCAGCTATCAGGTAAGTTTATTCTATTGTTGAGGGGGAGTGTCACACACATATTTTCTTTAACTGCAAGAAAAGTTTTTTTTTGTGTGGTCATTCCCGAGTGCACTTCACATCACACTCCGTGCACATTTTGAGGGGGAGCACAACCATTTGTGTTCATCATTTGAGAGGGAGCGTCACACATTTTTTTCTTAAACGTGTAAAAGTTTTTTTGTGTTGACGTATCCCAAACTCAATCACATTCCTGTTCCGAGGGGGAGCAGGGAAATACCCATTCACAGGTCGAGGGGGAGCAGGAAATTTCTCTAATTTCTCCAGTTTAGACTTTTCGGATCCTTACCCGGTAAGTTACCGGGTAAACTTACCGGACCGGGTAAGTTACCGAGTCAATCAGCCGGTAAGAGCTTCCGCATATAAATACATCCGGAAACCCTTATGCCTCATTTCACCCGGAAAGTTTCCAAAACCCTCTCAAAACCTCTCTCGACCCCTCTCACTCGGAAACCATCATTTTTCGCTCAGATCATCATTTTCGCAATCCAAACTACAGGTACATGTTTCTGTTCTCTAATAGATCACTCATAGTCATTCTAATCGATTTCTCACCGTCGGATTCGCGTAATTTCGATCGACCAAAGTTTTAAAAACCACATTTTAGGTCGCTTCGATTTCTGGGTAGGGACTGAGTATTGTTTCTTCGTTTCATACATAGTTTGTAGAGTAATGTTGGTCTACGAACGGTTTACACCGAGTGGATTTTTTTTCATAGGGTTTGGTTTGATTTTGGTACCACAGTATCGTGCCCGAAAACCCTAAATACCCGGTAACACTCATGTTACCCGGTAACATGCATAATTCCCGGACACTATGACTCCCGGTAACCCATGCCGTCCGGATACTCCCGTATCCGGTAAGTTTGGCAATCCGATAAGTTCGTGTTCGATCACCATACTTTACCCGGTAAGTCGTGCCAATCCGAAAACATGTTTTACCCGGTAAGCTTACCTCACCCGGTAACTTCCCATCCGGTAAGCCTTATTTACCCGGTAACCTTTGTGTACCCGGAAACCCCTATCTATCCGGTAAGTGTTACTTATCCGGATACCCTGTTTATCCTGACACTGCTCGAGTCCAATACCTTTGCATTTTTCAAACATTGCCAGTCCCAATGTCATTCTTTAACTACCAGTCCTCAATCATCCGTTGATTGAGCCATTAAAAGGCTAAGGTACGTATTGAAGTTAACGTTATCCAGTCCATAATCTGACATTGTGCTTTACAGGTATTCTAAATGGCGGAACAACAAGAGCAACAACAGCAGAACGTTCCTCCACCTGAGGACATTATAGACGACGAGGCCGACAATGCCTTGGTTCCCGAGGACCATGGCATTGAGATCAATCCAAACAACCACCATCTTGACGCTGCTG
This sequence comes from Saussurea involucrata, assembly GCA_033807775.1. Classification (NCBI taxonomy): domain Eukaryota; kingdom Viridiplantae; phylum Streptophyta; class Magnoliopsida; order Asterales; family Asteraceae; genus Saussurea; species Saussurea involucrata. Next base: position 104,262,839 of record CM066314.1, on the reverse strand, counting down.
CATTCCGGACCGATCACCGCGTGGTAGTCAATATAATGCTCGGCCACCCGCTTCGCCGAGCACTGACCGCGACAACAGGCGTACCTCTCTGTTAGTGCAATATGTCTTCAAGGTTTAAATATAGAAAGGTTAAAGTCAAAGTCAATGTATTGAGTTGTATTGTGTTGTTTACACCTTGTAATGTGTTTAGTATAAATAGGTTTTGTTGTGTATTAGTAGGAAGGACTCTTAGAAACACTCTCATTATTCATAACTCATATCTTAGAGAGAGAAAGGGCAAAACTCATATCTTGTATACAATGTTCTTGATGAATGAGATGATGAATTCATATCTTCTCTAACTTGATTGATCTTTAGGGATTTATAATTGGTATCAGAGCACGTTATTGAAGATCTTGGATTAACAATTGGTATCAGAGCACGTTATTGAAGATCTTGGATTAACAATTGGTATCAGAGCAGATTCAAGATTTAGAGGAGAATTTCTACTGATCTAACACTTCAAATTTGCGGAATTCTCAAGGAAATTTGATCGATTTTCTTGATTTTTCAAGAAAATCTCGTTTTCTTGGATTTTTGTCAAATTTGTGTGATTCTTGGTCGAATTTGATCAAGATTTAGTTCGTTGGATTCGTTTTTAATAGAGGAACACTTTTCGTTCAAGAATCGAGAACTAATTCGAAGGATTTCAAGATCAATTTTGCATTTTTCTGAGTTTTTGGATTGTTCGATATTTTGCTACTGTTCGTTCTTCATTTTTCTGATTTAGAGGTTTTCAGAGGTTTGTAATTGAAGAAGAAGTGTTCGAATTCAGTTTTCGAACAAATCTGCACAGTTTGGATTAAGTTTTTCAGTGATTTCAGTCGTGTTTGGGAATTTTTGTGAACTTTTCGCAAGATCTGAACTTTTCGCAAGACTCATCGAACTTTTCGCAAGTTCATCATTTTTGAAGATCATCAGATTCTAAAAGTAACTTTTCGCAACCCTCTGTCACGCAAACAGTAACTTTTCGCAACCCTCTGTCACGCAAACAGTAACTTTTCGCAATTGTTGCTTGCGAAAACTTTGACTTTTCGTTTCCAAGTCTACTTTTCGCAACTGTTGCTTGCGAAAACTTTGGCTTTTCGTTTCTAAGTCTACTTTTCGCAACTGTTGCTTGCGAAAACTGACACTTAGTCAATTTTTGAGACTTAAAAAAAAAGTGTATTTCATACATTTTATAGTGAAAAAATTTTATACTGAAAAAAATTTATACTGAAATTTTTTCTATAGTGTATTTCATACATTTTAAGAGTTTTTCAAGAAAAAGTTTTATATAATTTTTTCAAGATGAATTTTCAAGCTTCAGGTAATCGTCCTCCGATGCTTAACAAGGATTCGGATTTTGTGAAATGGACGGTCGACTTCATGGATTTCATTTCGAGAAGAGAAAACGGAGATTATATGATAAAATCTTTCACCGAAGGCCCGTTGATCATACATAAAAGGGCGGAATATTTTACTGAAGATGAGATTAAACAGAAGAAAGCAGACAAGGATGCTTCGTCAAACTTACTCTTTGCTATTCTCAAAAGTTTGCCTCACGTCTACAAACAGGTTGAAATGTGTAAAAACAATCCAATGCTTTTGTGGAATGAATTAACGAAGCTTATGCATGGATCAAAGGTTGAATTCAAGAGAAAAGAAGAAAAGAAAGTTGATTTTCAGAAAATAGAAGAAAAGGAAGTTGAAAGAGAAGACGAGAAAGAGAAAATTTCCGAGCTTACAAGGAGATTACAAGAAGTGAAAGATCTGTTGGTTATGGAAAGAGAAGATCACAAGAAAGAAAGAGTGGATCTAATTCAAAGGATTTCGAAACTTGAAATGGCTTTGAAGACAAAGAATAAAGAAATTGAAGACAAGAAAGATGTTGAACTCAAATGTCTAAGACTTTCAAAGCAGAACTCAGATTTTCAGAAAGTCTTATTTTTAGAGAAGGAAAAGTTGGAAAAGGAAAGGATTGATTTTGAGGTTCAAAGGAAAGGGTTTGAAGCAAAGAATGCTAAGCTGACTGAGAAAATTTCTGAAATACAAATGGAGTTGGATAGAGAAAGTGAAGAACTTGAGAAGATGAAGAAAGCGGATTTTCAAGCAAGGAGCGTAAAGGATGATTTTTCTGTAGAACGGAAGATATTTCAGCAAGAAATTCAGAAACTCACGAAGAACTTGGCGGGTTTATCTACAGATATCATGAAGGAAAAGAGGGTGAATTGTGATATTCGGAAGAAACTCGAGTTGATGACAAAGGAACGAAATGCCTTAAAAGACAAAGTAAGGTCGTTCAACAACTCCGAGTATTTTTCAGAATGTCCGATGCGTCCCTCTAACATTTTTTATGAGCATTCTGTGGATATGTCTTCCAAATACTATGCTGATCTTCCTTCCTACAAAAGAGTCAACATGCAATGGAAGGTAAAAGGTAAATTTCCTGGAAAAGATGTACCAAAATCATCATTTCCAAATAATAATTTTACAACGAAAGTTAATTCTTTTGTTCATTCTTATTGCGGAAATTATGATTTTGTTAATAATAATAGTGTTCAATATTGGTATGGTACTTACCATTTTCCTTCTTATAGAGCTCCGCTTAACGTGTCAGGACCCAAGACTCGTTGGGTACCAAAATCTACTTAATCTGTTTTGCAGATTTAGAGACAAGCGTTGAACTCTCGGAAGATGAAGTACTTGTGCTTTCAAAGAAGACATTGAACATCACATGATTTCAGGGAGTTTTCTATCTTTTAATATATACATGGGATATTTGGTAAATCTTTTGGTATTTTGTAGGGGGAGAGATATAAAAGATAATGGCTTTTGAACAAATCAGTTCAAAACCCGCACTTCAACGGTAATGGCTTTTGAACACATCAGTTCAAAACCCGCTCTTCAATGGTGATGGCTTCTGAACAAATCAGTTCAGAACCCGTACTTCAAAGGCTATGACTTCTAAACATATCAGTTTAGAACTCGTACTTATCAGGTGATATCCTTTCACTGTCATATCTTTCTATTTTTAGGACATGTGCTTAAAGGTAACATTGTGTTATATTTTATTTCTACTAACGTTAAAAGTTTGAACCTTCACAAATTTAATTCAATGAAGTGAAATTCTTCAATTTTTCATTCAATGAATAAAATGTGTGTTAAGGATGATTTTACGAGCATTTTTGTATCGTCGGAGTTATATTTGTTTCTACTTTCGCTTCTAAAATAAGTCGAAAGGTCAGCGAAACATGTTTGAAATTTTGATACAAGTGCAAAATTGTGTAAATCTAGACTTATTTAGAATACAATGCTCACAAAGCCTATTCGTCTTAATCATGAATGGAAACGAAAATATGGGGGAAGCACTACGTTTTTGAACCAAATGATTGAGATGCTATAATTCATAAAAAAAATTATTATATATATAATAAAATCATTCAGTTTAATAGTCTATGCCTGTGGCCTATCTGGTTTGGGAGATTAAGTCCCAAGGGGTACTCGTTACCTAGCCCCTAAGATCAACTGATCTGGGATTGGCTGACCCAAATCCTGCTATAGAACCAGGTAGAAAGCCATGTTCTACTGGTACAGATGGGATTAAGGTATATCGATGTAGCCTTTCTGGTTCGGGAGAGTAAGTTCCAAGGGGTGCTTGTCACCTAGCCCCTAAGGCCAACTGGTCTGGGATCGGCTGACCCAAATCCTGCTATAGGACCAGTTAGAAAGTTACGTTTACGGTGTATCTTAGTCTTAATAAACTGTTTGATTATAAAAGATGCCAATGAGCACATAATAAAAGTTGCCAACGTGCACAATATGAAAAGATGCCTAAGAGCACACATCTCTTGAAACTTGGGAAAATACAAAGTCGCGATAAACCTGTAAATTTGTGAAAATTCTGATTTTGGACAAATAGTGTGAGTCGAGCAAAGTATTTTTATATGTTTTAGAGGTGCATTTGCTTGTTGCTAATCATATTTCGCATGCTAGTCCACCAAATAGATTTAATAAAGGAGTTGAAACTGAACATTTTTAACTTGATATGCAATGATGTCTTGTTTTTTAATCCAAACGCATGCATTTGATTTCACTTGATGGAAATATTTGTTACATTTCATAAAGTTGAATTTCTTTTGTTTGGTGTTCAAATGATTAAATGTTAGTAGTTATAAAATGTTGTTCAATGAATTCTATTTTCTTTATATAAGTTTGTTAAAATGTGCGCTTATATGATTTTTATGCAAATTTTCAGGGGGAGAAAATCATCTTGCTCTACAATTCTTATTTTTAGGGGGAGCAAGATCTTTCGCTTATGGGGAGATTGTTCGTGTTTTTCAAGGGGAAGAAATATTTTTAAAGAGGGAGATTGTCCGTGACTGAAATTGAAAAGATTTTCGATGCTCGTGATGCTCACTTTCATCGAAAAAGGGGGAGAATATCTACATCAATTTCATGTCAAAGAAAGTTTAAAATCAAAGATTCGTTTTAATGTCAACGGGGAGATTTGTAGAAAGAAGACGTCGTTTCAAGAAATGATAGGGGGAGTTTTATTCTTCAAGAGTTTTTAAGAAATCGATTGATCATTTCAGTGATCTCTTTCTTTTGAACTCGCGCGTTTATAAAGATCGACACTGAAGAATGAAATTCTCAAGTCAGTGGAAATGGGGAGAATTCTTCAAGAGTTTGAGGAAAATCGATTGATCATTCTGTGATCTCTTTTTCTTGAACTTGTGCTTATTTGTATTAAAAAGCTTTGTGTGAAGATTCATATTCTCCTGTTCGTAGAAAGAAGTTCGTTATTTGTCGTTTGAAGATTGGATGACGTTTTGACTTTGACAAGCTTTGATGAAGTCCGAAGATTCAAGAAAGCTAAAGCTTGCTGATCGCATTTGTTTAAACCTTGAATCCAAGGGGGAGATTGTTAGTGCAATATGTCTTCAAGGTTTAAATATAGAAAGGTTAAAGTCAAAGTCAATGTATTGAGTTGTATTGTGTTGTTTACACCTTGTAATGTGTTTAGTATAAATAGGTTTTGTTGTGTATTAGTAGGAAGGACTCTTAGAAACACTCTCATTATTCATAACTCATATCTTAGAGAGAGAAAGGGCAAAACTCATATCTTGTATACAATGTTCTTGATGAATGAGATGACGAATTCATATCTTCTCTATCTTGATTGATCTTTAGGGATTTACACTCTCATATATGTACACCAAGTATGGAACACGACGAGGGTGGTCACTGTCAACAACACCCAGACCATCACGACACGCATTGATAACCACCCGTTCACTCAAACACTGGAATCCTTCCGCCGACTGCTGTCCCTTCCGAAACCAACTCACGGAGGCAATGCCACATACGCCCCCGCCATCGATGACATCACTCTCTGCGCCGATGTCCGTGCACTCGGATACCGAAACGATCTCGACCGTCCATCCGCCTTCAACCGGAAGTACATCGACCCGGTCTGGTACACTCTATTCTCTATCCTAAACAGGTGTCTATCCTCCCGATGGAAAGGGATAGACCAGTGCACCATAGACTTCTTGCGCCTATTTCACGCAGTGTGCTACAACCGACACATAGACTACTCCGCAGTTATTTGGCGTGAGCTGGTGCAAGCCATCCGACAGACTGGTGGAACTAAGAAGAAGTTTTTACCATTTCCACGTTTCTTCTCTATGGCCGTTCGACAGCACATGGATGCGAATCCACTCATCCCGCGACGTATCAATCATCCGGTATGTCCTCACAATAACCTTCAGTACCTAGTGATTCGTAATCCACCTGATACCCCAGCCATGCCTATACCTGAACACTTACTGGCACTCGCGGACCCCAATGCACCGAGTATGATAGAATATAGGCGAGCGCTAGGGAACCATGGTCCAGCCAGAGCCGGAGGGACCTCCCCAGGGACATAGACCCGAGGGACGTGAGGGTCCAAGAACGAGAGGTGGTAGAGTCCGGATAGCTGGGGCTCCCGGACGAGGTGTGTTGAGAGTACGTGGGAGGGGAACAGGCGCGGGCGGTGCATTGGTTACGCATGCCAGTACTACCCACTCCAGCCAAGCCGAAACAAGCCAACATCGCTCCATTCCCATCACCCGGACCTCAACCGAAGCAGGACCGTCATCTAGACCCATGCTCCACCGTGACCCGGAGCCATACCTATCTGATCCTCCTTCGCCACACCGACAAGTTGAAGACGTGGAATCTGAATCCACCGATTCCGATACGGACCATGCCATACGCGCATCCCTAATACCACCCCGTATCGGAACACACCCACCATTGATCGAAGGCACCCCATCTGACTTACCCACAACCCCTCTAATCCCTACTACCCATCCTGATACGGGAGACATAAGGAGAGAGGAGGGAGTATTAGTTGAAGAAATGGAACAGGTGAGACAGAGTGAAGTTAGATCTAAAACAAACCATGAGAGGTTAAGCCGTAAAAATAAAGAGGCTTCAGAGCGAATCCAGCCAAGTGTCGCCCAGGTAGCCACATCTGCTATCCCGTCTCATCTGTTGGGACGGGGTATTGAAGAAGTCGTCGTGGACCTAGCGGTGCAATTGCACAACCTCCCAAGCCACTCATCCGTCTCTCAAAAGATGGGCGTTTCAACTTCACACGGGGATTTAGCACAAAATCTACCGGTCTCTCACTCGGAGAGTACTGGTATTGAAACAAGAGACCAGCAGCCCCCGGTCTCGCCTTCTTTCAAAGCACCATCGAGTCTAGAGCCACTTGAAATAATACCTTCTTCGGCTAGGACACAAGATGAGACTCCACAAATCGGTGCTCTTAGTGACCCAATCGGAACTTCCGTAGTGTCTCCGCCTTTAAGCGGAACGCGAGGATCGAAAGGAAATCCTACCACGGCCACATCATCGCCAACCGTGAACGTAGGTGGCTCTACCTCTAAGGTAGATGCCTCAACGGGTAATCTAAGTGATCCCGAAGTTACTTTACCCGACTTTGTGTCACAGGGATCTCTGGACAGCACCCTCAAGGCTGTCCGCGAGGCAATGGAGCAGCGCTTCACCACCGAGCTCGACAAAATTAAAAGCTTGATCAAAGGTAAGGAGAAAGTAGTCGAAACTGAAACCGCACCAACACCTCCACCGGCTCCCGCTCAGCCAATCTATATGGTGGACACCTTGAAGACTATGTTACTCACTCAGCTGCTCCAAAACACCGACATCGATGCCTCTACCGAAGCAGACCTGATCTCCGTTCTCCGATCACAGGTATCTGCTCGTTCGTCATCCATAACCACCAGAATGGATCAGCTTGACACGACTCTCAAGGACGTTCAACAAGCGCTCAACACGCTATCTGAGAGGGTCAGATCACTCGAAGACACCTGCAAAAGTCAAGTCGGCGGACTAAAGCGAAGGCACGATGATCAGGATGATCCTGATCACCGTGAGGGGGAGAATAAAAGACTGCGTTTAACCGAGTCCGCCCAGATCTTCACTGAAACCACCGTGGTTCAACCGGAACCATCAACTGTGGAAACTGCAAGTGAAGACAAACATGAAGCCCAGTTGAGCCTCGCTGAGATGGAAATAGACATGGACATCTCAGACGACGAAGACCCAATGGTTGAAAAGCCCGAGGGAGAATCACAGGAATTGGTCAAATATTCAGCATCAGATAGGCCTGCACTTAACCTGATTGATCCAGATTCCAAGATCGACCCGGAGACCGAAAATGCATGGTACGAAAAATCCGCCAGTGCGATAAATCTCCAGGTAAACCTGATCTTTCCTACTGATGAAGACGACAACGTTGACTACGACCAGTTTCTGCTGCAAAATCTTTATGGTACACCCATACACACTGCTCAAGCTCCAGAGACTTCTACGATACCCGAAACGTCAACTGCTGCAAATCCGACATCTCCTCTTCAACAGACAGCTTCTGATCTTCTTCCTCCTCCACAGCAACAAATCCGATGGGAGAAGATCATGATATTTATTCCTCACCTGGAGGAATCACTGAAGAAGCTTTACGTTCACAGGTTACGCCCCATCGAGCCAACCTTCTATCTTGGGATTTCCCACTTTGACGCGGAATACCAAGATCAGTACATAAAAGCCATGAAGCGGTGTCTGCCAGTTAGCCAAGTCCGAACCAAGCACAAGATCACTGAAGTGCTCAACATCCAAACCAATCGAATCCTTAGAGTCTTATTTCCAGTTTTCACTGTTCGCCGCGAAGACAGTAATGAATGGAAAATTTCTGAAGCTGACTTTAAGAACCTTAGACCGTTCGACTTACTCGCTATACTGAAAGATCTCCGAACCAGAAATATCCGACCTCTTCATGTGACTAAAGCGCTCGAGGCTGTTCGTCGATTCCTGATCCGTACAATCATGATGTCTTACCTCACAGATTTTCAAATGGGAATCGAGAACCGCGCAAAGAAGGTAAACCTGATAAAACCGAATCTGAAAGCGCCCGAACTAAAGATGTATCCCGAGAACGCACTGCTTCTAGAACCTTAATTTGGGATAGTATACCTCAACGAACAGAAAGAAAAGAGGTTTCTCCGCTTCAGCCAGGTCGACAGATTCTGCGATGGCACGCTCTTCAAAGTTCAAAATGCTCTTCGAAACATCATCACTTTCGAATCCGAAAATCGAAAGGTCTCGTATGTTCCAAACTCCAACGAGATAACTGCTTAAAAAGCCTTAGAAGTGATTGAAGAACGCATTGACTACCGCCGATCTATCAAAACGTTCGAGATACACTTTGCGCTCCGAAAGAGATATGTCGAGAACTGGCGCGAACTCGAACTTTAATTCAAAGGGGGAGATTGTTAGGGTCAAATCTGGTTGAATAGAAGTTCAAGGGCTAATATGTTATTTTCTTATTCTTGAGCCCTATTTGTGTAAACGGGCCATGGGCTTACATGCCATGGGCCCAGCATATATAATGTGTTATTTAGCTCAGAATTAAGCTAGTTGTCTATTTACACTTTCTGAACTCTATTGTAATTCTCTCTGCATTGAAAGTGAATTGGATGACCAGTTGAAATCATAATACCTATTTATTATCTATTGATTTCTATTGTTCGTTGCACGAATCTGGAACTCACAGATCACAAGTGATTCACGCCTAAAATCACATGTGATCCGGGCGACTTCCACGAGACTCGCGAACCAGATCGCCCGCTACCCGATTTTTTTGGGAGTAGTGGATCACATGTGATCCAGTACATGGAAGGCGCTACTCGCGTTCTCGTAAATAGGTACGCTCCTCGTTTGAATCTTCCTCTATATATATATATATATATATATATATATATATATATATATATATTGATGTTAGTTTACCTATTTAGTTATGGATCATGTAAATTAGAAAAAAAACTAATTTTAATTTAAGACTAATTATAAAAATTAAATAAAATTTAGAAAATTTGATAAAAGTTTTAATTTATAATCATTGTTAGTTTACAAATGAAAGTATAAATGATTTCTAATTTAAATTAAAAAAGAAAATGAAAAGCTTTAGCTTTTAATGTGTTGAAATGATTTAAAAATAATTCAAAATTTTGAGATAAAAGATAAATATGAAAGAAGCCTTCTCCTTAACTCTCTCTCATATATTCTCCTTTATACTCTATTAAAAATACAAAAAAACAATACAAAAACATTAAAAATACTCTTTTAAAATAAGTTACAATACAAAATCAGTAAAAATTATACACTTTTAAAATAAGTTTTAAATTATAAGCATTGTTACCCTAATAAGAAAAATAACAAAAAAATTTAAAAAAATACTCTATTAAAAATACAAAAAACAATACAAAATCACTAAAAATATACACTTTTATAATAAGTTACAATACAAAATAACTAAAAAATATTCACGAATTATAAGCATTGTTAGCCTAATAAAAAAAATAACAAAAAAAATTAAAAAATACTCTATTAAAAAATACAAAAGAGGATGAAAAGTTGTAAGCAATTAATGCAACATTTTCTTAAACAAAATTAAAACACTAACAAAATTCTAAAGCCTCAATGGAGCCTTCTTCTTAAATCTCTCTCCTACATTCTTCTTTACATATATATATATATATATATTGATGATTGTTAGCCTAATAAAAAAAATAAGAAAAAAAATTAAAAAATACTCTATTAAAAAAAGAGAAAAGTCTGAAAAAACCCAACGAACTATCTGATTTTGAATGGTTAAGTCCTTACACTATTTTTTTGAATGAAAAAACCCTTAAACTTTTTAAAACCGGTTAAATGCATCCTTGTGACCTATAAAAACAGGTTAATGCTATACAAATTTAGAAAATGTCTAAAAAAACCCAACAAACTATTTGATTTTAAATGATAAAGTCTCTGGATTTTTTTAACAAAATACATTTTAAACTTTTTCTAATTTTTTTACCAAATATATTCTTGAACTTTTTTTAACAAATAAATTCCTAACTTTTTAGAAAAAACAAATTCATGAACTTAATTTTGAACAAATAAATCTGAAACCTTTTTTTGAACAAAAAATAAAATAATCTTTTACTGACAACAAATAAAATGAACAAATTAAACAGAGAAAAATTATACTATTTTCTTGAATGATTTAGAATTAGAAATGAAAATCGTATAATTTTTCTCTATTTAATTTGTTCATTTTATTTGTTGTCAGTAAAGGATTAGCTTATTTTTTGTTCAAAAAAAAGTTTCGGATTTATTTGTTCAAAATTAAGTTCATGAATTTGTTTTTTCAAAAAAGTTTGGAATTTATTTGTTAAAAGTAGTTCAAGAATATATTTGATAAAAACATTAGAAAAAAGTTTAGAAATTATTTTGTTAAAAAAATCTAGGGACTTAATCATTCAAAATCAAATAGTTTATTGGGTTTTTTTAGACTTTTCCCAAATTTGTATAGCATTAACCTGTTTTTATAGGTCACAAGGATGTATTTAACCGGTTTTAGAAAGTTTAAGGGTTTTTTCATTCAAAATAATAGTTTAAGGACTTAACCATTCAAAATCAGATAGTTCGTTGGGTTTTTTCTGACATTTCCCTTAAAAAATACAAAAGAAAATGAAAGGTTGTAAGCAATTAATGCAACATTTTCTTTTAAAAAATTAAAACTCTAACAAAATTCTAAAGCCTCAATGAAGGTTTCTCCTTAAATCTCTATCCTATATTCTCCTTTATATATATATATATATATATATATATATATATATATATATATATATATATATAGAGAGAGAGAGAGAGAGAGAGAGAGGTTCAATGGAAAACCTCAAATAATTGAAAAACCAAGGAACACCTTTATAGACATAGGATAAGATAAATCAAGGGTTAATATTTCAATGGCAATTTTGTAAATAAATCAAAGTTAAAGAGTATATTAATATATTACTTAAGATGTAATGGGGGTAAAATTGGCAAAAAAAAATGAAAGGATCAGATTTAAGAAACCCTACACTCTCTTCTCTCTCCTCACAACCTCAAACCCTACCCTCTTTTCTCTCTTCTCTATCGCCGCCACCACCGCCGACCGCCACCACCACCTTCATTTCTCTCTCTTCTCCATTCCTTTCCTTTCCTAGATCCAAACTCAACATCTTCTTCAAACTCGTAGAAGATCCACGTAACTGGTCGGAGCATTTCTCATCGCCATTGCCGGCGACGAAGATCCGTACAGGTTCTTCAACTGGAATGTTACGTACGGCGATATCTTTCCTCTCGGCGTCCGTCAACAGGTTCATTTCATTCTCATTTACTTATTTTTTCGTGTTCTGTTTCATCGATCGCTAGGTCCGGATGAAAATTATCAGGAACCTAATTTGTTTTAAATGAGTAAGTCTCAATCAAATCCTTCTTGTTCCAGATCTGTTGTTGTTGTTGATGATGATGATGATAAGATCGTACAGAATGGAATGGATTCGCTGGATCTGAGCGACGAAGACGACGAGGAAGGGGAAGAAGACGAGAGGATGAGAGAGGAGATGCAGAGAGCATTTAGATAATATGCACAAGTGCATATCTACAAGTTTTCGCCGGCTAAACCGGTGGTTGTGGTGGTTGAACGGTAGACGCTCGTACGGCTAAACCGGTGGTTGCGGTGGTTGAATCGTCGGCGGCCGTGGAGACATCGGCGGTAATATGCACAAGTGTATATGCACAAGTGCATATATATGCATTTGTGCATATCTACAAGTTTTCGCCGGAATCTGCATATTTTTGCCGGAATCTGCAAGTTTTCGCCGGAAAACTGTGATCTCCATAACTATAGGGAAACGATTTGTTCTTTGTTGTATTTTCCATATCTGATATAGTGCTCAAATTACCTTAATACCCTTTTCATTAATTATAATTAGTTTAATTACTGATTTTTAATATCTTTTGGATTATGTTGAATCAATGATTATAAGGGTGTTCTTTAGTTTTCTAATTATTTGAGGTTTTTCCCTGAACCTAACCCTATATATATATAGAGAGAGAGGCGGGTTCAAACGAGGAGCGTACCAATTTAAGAAAACGCGAGGAGCACCGCCCATGTACTGAATCACATGTGATTCACTACTGCTAATCACATGTGATTCACAACTGATCGGGGGCTTGCGCCCAAGTAGTGGATCACATGTGATTCACAACTAAAATCATGTGTGATCCGGGCGACTTGGCCGACTCGCGAACCAGGTCGCGACCCAGGTCGCCCGATATCCGAATTTTTCGCAGTTGTGGATCATTTGTGATCCAGTACATGGCAGGCGCTCATCGCGTTCTCGTAAATAGGTACGCTCCTCGTTTGAACCTTCCTCTATATATATATATATATTGATTGATTGGATTGAAGCTCGCTCGCCATTGTGATCATATCTGTGAACCTTTCATTTCTTCTTTCGCAATGGTACGTACCATTTTCTCCCAATAGTGTAAAAATTTATGAATCCATCACTCATCATCATCTTGTTGAATAGATATAATAATAATAATAATAATAATAATAATTGAATTAAACAAATTGATATTAAATAAAATAATAACAGTGTGTGTATTCAAGCAACTGGTGGAATATATGTTTATTCATGACCTAAAAACTCATTCTACGGGAATACTATTCAGCACTACACCCACCAAAACTGATGATCCTTCGATCTATCAACGCATAAGTTCAATGAAAACGCCAAGGATCAAAACCTCTCATCAACTCCAAATCCATAGCTAAGAGTGTCCATTTTACTCGGACACCTCAAGAACAAGAACGAATAAGAATGGTGAGATATATATAGTCTAACATCCAATCCAACAAACATGTTTTGATCCATACACACAACCAAAAGCAAGCCTTAACACTAGTGCCTTTTAGATTGAGCCAAGATCTTGGCAGTTGAAACTATAATGATCGTAAACTAGCATAAATCCGTGTTCTACCGTAACCTAAGTTGCAAAACCATACTACCTAAACCAAATCAAACAACCCCGGTACGTACTCTCACCCCCAGATGTTGGTCTTAAAGGGGTGGATGTACGACATCTACCTTAAAGGGTAGAGTAGAACAGTTGTTTTCATGAAATACTCCAACTTATGCAAAATGTGCGAAAAGAAAAGAGTAAACCTTTGCCTATAAAACGTTAAAAACACAAGAGTTGGAATCTTTGTTGAGCATGGCATAAGCTTTTATAATGTAAAAAAGTTAATGAGATGTATGATAATAAATCCAACAAGAGAGCTAGATACATGATGTGAAAAACGTCTAGATGAAAAATGGATAAGATAGGATAGGGGGTATGTTCCTAGAATGTAAAACCATTTTTTTTTTTAAAACCTGTGAAATGGCGGCATATCGTCATTGTCAAAAAGAATTTTAGTGAAGGAATATTGACATTTGAAACGCTGGTCTGGTGTCGTCACAATAAGCCTGCTTCAAACAGGTTTCGCCTTCTCAGGGTTTCATCTACCAGTTTGAAAGTTTTCTTCACAAGTTTTTGGTCCAACGCTGTTGTTCTGTAGATCTTGAACACGCGGTCCTGGTGATCACACGTCACATTCTGATAGTACAACTCTTCAAATTTCTTCTTCACAAACCTGATGATAACATCATCATAATAAGAATAGACTTGTGAATTTCGATATAAATTGATGGAAATACCACAATATACAATGTGGCAAGTGACAAAAAAGAGTTGAATATTCTATATTTTCGGCAGATAAGATTAATGCTTACTCGTATGCATGCTCAACTTCTTGCTTTCCTGTTGAAACCGACTGATAATCTTTGAACCATTCGCATACGTTCAGGGGCACCTAACAAATCAACTCTAGGATCTTAGACTAAAGATGCAACAGATACATATTTTAAACACATTAATTAATTATAGACTCCCACTTACTTTTGAAACCTTTTTCTCGAAAATGTCAAACTTGTTAAGAAACAGCATGAAAGATGTTTTCTGCACAGGCCAAAAATACACAAGGGAACCTCTCATCAGGTAAAGAAATAGAACACCATTTATGTACATCCTCAGGGTTTGAAGTAACGAATATTATTGACATAGAACACCATAGATAATAATAATAATATTATTATTATTATTATTAATAATGTACACAAGGCCAAGAAACATAACAAAGGGTAATGAAACCCTAATAATGGTTGTTGCATGATGAAAATGCCAATGCTGATAGTTGGAGCATAGAGGTCAATCATGCCTAATTAAAGAGCATTCTATGTTTCTAGTTATTTTGCTAAATGATATGATGATATTTAGGTAGAGATATGGCACTATATATATAATATATCAGGAGCAATGTGAGTGGACCTATGTTTTCAGGTTTGGGGTAATAAATATTATTCGAGGGGAACACTATATAGATAATCTACACAGGTTGTGCTAGTCGCCCAGATATATAAAAGAAAATAATAAAACCCTACTAACAGAAATATTAATACTACAAATAATTCACAATAAAAAGAGCAATCTGGATATCAATTGCCAAAGAGATCGGTCGGTCATACAGAAAGAAGAAAAGTGTAGAGAAGAACCATGTGACTTTTAACCTCAAAACATTTTTGTTTTAGGACCCATTCAAAGAGTTCTTTCGTTTCCATAATTCGGTTCCTGCTTTCATCTTCAAATAAGGTTTGATCATACCTGGAAAAATGTTGAGATGAGAGATCGATCACATTAATGTTTAGAGCTGTTAAGATATACTAATTACCAAATACATCTGGTCAATTATTCTTACTCGCTAATAGCAGCACAAAATATCACAGCTGTAACACCTTCAAATAGATGAATCCACTTCCTTCGCTCATTTCTCTGGCCTCCAACATCAAAAAGTCTATATACTTCACCACTTTTTTTGTTCTCCCCAACAGGGCTGCAGCAAGGAACCATATTCTTATAACATCAATAATTAAATAATTAAATTTCTGCAGATACTTTTCAAAATAATTAAATCTCCTAAATTTAGGAGTCCGTTTTTTATCTTTAAGGAAAAATATCCTTTTCTTCCTTTTAAACCAGTCATTAAGGAGCTGAACCATGTCCATTTTCCTCCTTTTCTATTTATTGCCGTGTATTCCTATTGAATACATGCAGAAAGATATTATGAATAACAATCTCTTTTGCGTTCTTCATGGTAACAAAAACACTATATTTGAGTCAATCATCTCCCTTCTATCCATCCTTCCACTCATTTTAAAACAGTAAACATATCCCTCCCTTTGTCTCATATCTATAACCGCCAAGCTTTGTCTCCACAAAGATTGAAGTCCTATTTGTTGTGGCCATTTCACATTTTCCATGTTGTAGGTGTCAGTTACTTGATGTGAGAAGAAATTGAGATGTGACTGGGCCCCATTTACTTAATGGGAAGAGAAATAAAGATGGGAGCCACAAAATGTAAAATGGGGATTAGAGAAAAATGGTATAAACGAATGGAACTAAATAATTAAAAAAAAATGGTTGTATTTTGAAAGGAGAACACAAGCAATAGAAAGTAACAAATAAGAATTTATCCTGAAGAAACAAATTTTACCTGAACTGAATTTCTACGACACCGGTAGTACGAACACGGGCATGGAGAACATCCTCCTGTTGATGAAAAACTTGTTAACAAAAAGATAACTTTCAAAGAATAAAATTTACCTTAAGTGAGAGCCCCTATATTAACAGAATTTCAACAAGGCACGATGAAATAACGCGAGCTATTTATCCTTAAAGAATTGTTTGAAAATAATTTATTAATAACCACAACCTAATTACTAGGTATGAGTTGTTTAATAGACATTATAATTTAGTTTCTTTATTCACTTGCAGATGCGCTAATGGCACATATGAGACAGGTTCAGTACTGGGAAACAGGTTCTTTGATATAGAAACAAATATGTCAAATTATCTACAATAACCAAGGTGTTATTCTACAAAAGTATCTTATCAGATAGAGTAATGGATGCCACAATGATAAGAGTAGCTCATCAGGTACACATGGTTTGTTATATATGTCATTTACGTTTCTTATTGTACAACCAAGGAAAAGCGAGAAGACATCAATAGTTTTCATTTAGATACCTTTGTAGGAATATAATTTGTATCTGACAATCTCCGCAAGTTTTCCATGAAATAATTGGCACAGTCTGGAACTTGGAGTTCATTTCCACGGGCATATGTTTCCTGCATGCAATAGACACGCTATAACACTTCGACATGAACCTTTAGAATGAGTAATAGAATTTTCCTAAACTGGAAAATTTACCAAAAGTAGAAAAAATTCTAATATACTTGCCAAATAACTACTCAGCTGTAGCAATTCAAATTGACAGAGATACCTGTATGGCTGGATCTCTCCAAATCTTTAAGATGTCCTGAACGAGCTCTTCAGTAAGGGGGGGATAGTCCAACCTGCCTCCGATTTCTGATAGTTTCTCTCCAATTTCCTAGTACACAAAAATATTTAGATCTCGTCTAATTCTGCAGCCCAAAATCCCAAATAATGGGGTAATATCTAATCCATCTCATAGGGGGAAAAAAGACTATATCCTTATATATGTAAACTGGGGTAATATAGTCAATATGTGAAGCAGTGAGCTCATACTACCTTATTGTCGATGGATAAGCCATACTTGGATGAACCTGCTTCACTTAGAGCCAACTCCTTTGCTCCGTCATGTAATATCTATTGGAACATGAAAAAACTTACAATCAAGACGATGAGCATGGCATTCTAAACATCACAAAGATTGAGGCAACTTTCAAAGCGGGTGTTTCAGTTCTTTCTAGTTTACAATTTGCCAAAGTGGGGCAAAAACAAAGGAAATAACCTAAACACACCCTTTCAAGTATTGCATACTTTTATTGTCTGATAGACATTTGCATGGATGACTGAGGTGTAGCTCTGGAGCTCGCTCTCATCAAAGCCAGTTTGAAATAGCAGTTTTATCTGCACCAACAAATGTTTTTTCCACCCTTTAGAAATAGACAATCATAGATAAGAGCTAAGATTTACAGACAGATTCGCTCAAGGATGCTACCTGTTTGAAAATAGTAGACTTCCCTGACTCTCCAGCACCTAAACAAAATCAATTCCAGTTGATATAAACCAAAACACTGAATATGTGCAACCATAATCAAGTACAACATTGCATGCATGCGTAAACCTTTCTACTTAGAAGTCTCATAAGAAAACTACATCACCCTTATGAAAAACAGGCAATATGTGTAAACCTTTCTACATAGACAAGGCAAAGACCGTAAAAGTGTTTTATACCAAGTAGTAGAAGTTTCTGAATATGTTTCTCTGCTTTTGTTTCTTGCTCAATCCGCCTTTCTATTTCTGCAGCCTGATTAAGAAAACAGCATCAGTGTCAAATAGAAGAAATGCGTACAACCTATAATTACAGGACGAAAGAGCAAATCTACACAGAATTGGAAGTTTGTTGCACATTACCTGAGTATTTTCTTCTGTGTTAGCTTGATTACCACGTTTATGTCTACTGCAGAGTAAGCCCATGTTCTGAACGACAGTATATAGCATGGAATTTTATACCAAACAAGATTCAAGATGCATTTTTCATCAGGAGACACTGTTCGAAGGGTATGCTTTTAGAATACCGAGCTCACCTGAAATCCATCACACGTCCCAAAAACAAGAGGTTAAGTGAAGTTCAATTTCGGTGATATTCCATGATGTAATTGGCTAATTGCCAATTCTTTTCTAGAAATGGAAATATATATTGCGGATATGGTAATTTAAAATGACATATATAGCTTGTAACGCCACCAATTGCATGCGTCATCCTACACGAAACTACCGAGTGCTGAGAAACCAAAAAGTTTCTACAAAATACAGTATGCATGAATTGTTAGATCTCTATCTCACAATTTTATATTTTAAACGAGAGAAGTTACATTTAGGATTAAAAAGAAGAAAGATCAACATGTGAACCACATTTATTAATTGCATCCAAATAAAATATTGAATCATTTATCTTTATCATACAACTGTCGAATCGTACTTGTAATTAGCCCATTAAAACGAGGCATGTGCAAACCAAGCAGTAATATTAGATTCAGTGAATCCAAATTCTGAAATTTGGGGTCATTTTGTTTCTTTATCATATCGTACCTATAATTAGCCCACTAAAACAAGGCACTTGCAAACAGAGTAGCAATATTAAAAGAACCTTTCCTTACTTTCAGCTTTTTCCTAACCACTTCCAGCCCCATCTCTTTCCATTATCAACTATTAACATAATAATCACCAAGTCCCAGAATATCCTTGCAAATTGGAATTAACTTACACATCCAAATTGAAGTAAATATCATTAAAGATACTGAAGCACGACCACTAGTGTAATTATACGAGGAAAATAGATAATCCATATTAGAGAAGACATGATATAGGGTACCAAAAGAAGTGATACGGTAAGGTATTTACCTTTTCAGTTCCGTTATTGATAAGCTCATAAATGACACACAGGATGGATAGCATGATTACAGTAGAAATGCAAATGCTAAGGAGGATGTGACGACATACAGTGATGATAGAATTTAAATTAGGATGTACTGGAAAAAATTGGAGTTGCACTTATTGAGGAGAAGCTAAGGCAATACTTATTGAGATGGTACGGTAATTCCTACGTAAACCTTTGAATGCACCGATTGGAAAAGGAGACTTGTGCCAAGAGAAGGTTGTTAAGGAGAAGTAGCTAAGAGAGATATTTATGTGAGTGGATTGTACAAAAGGAATTCGTCATAGATAGCGTACATCAAAGGATATCACTCATATAACCAAGTCTTGAGACCATAAAGATTAAAGGGTTCACATCTTTATCTTTGCTTTAGGAATTCACCAATTGATCCTCAAGAATGGCAACTCTAGATCTACACACAAATTGATAATAAAATAGTTTCTGGGTAGATAGATATACATACATACATAGTAAATATTGGAGACCACATTGAAGCATAAGTGCTTTTGTAATTCACCATAGGAAGATGATAGGTAATTTAACTTTCAAATAAATGTCTGGAGCATAAATATTGCGAACTTTTTCCATATAAATTCACACGTAATGAACTTGATTACTCTTGTTGCAGTAAATGTAGGAAACCGATGAGCTCACTTTTCCTAACATCCGTAAACGAAACAAGGTAAGAAAAAGGTACTTCAAATCATGAATCGTCAGGAGTTATATTGCAGCAAATTAAAAAGTAGCTAAAAATGTGCTCTTAGATTGGGAACACAGAAGTAACTAATCAAACAAACTTGCTTAAAATGAAAAGAAAAGGCAACTAAAAACAAGCGCATACACTAACGAAGGCTACCAAAACCCCAGAAATTAACATCCTACTAATATCCTATGAAGAACAATGCCAATGTGTAGCAAACAACGCTCATAGAATTACATTTAAATGTCATAATCACATCAACAAACCCAACAATTTTCCATCAGATGTAATCAACTAAAAGCGGTGCTTCAATTCAAACGAAGAATCAAATAATCGCCAAAGAGAAAAAGTGAAGTTTAATATGCTTTAGGAAAATCGATTTGTACACAAAATCATTCGGTCCATAGATTGTAGTTAGCAAGCAAAGATGCTAACCAAGGCGAGGTTGTAGGATCCACCGGAAGATGCAAAAGAGACGAGGTTTCACAGTGATCTGTTCTTGAGAGAGAGGGGGAGAGAGGGAGGGTTGGAAGTCCCAAAGAGGAGTTTTTATGCAACCATGGTTAAGTTAAGCTTAGACTGGAGTTGTATAGTAGAAATCACTCCAACAAAATTCCAAAGGCTGGCTGGAGCTGGACTCCATTTTCACCATTAATTTCAGCTTGGTATTATGTCGTCATAATTGTTTTATTACGTCATAACTGGTGGTTTTTTCTATATTATAATAAAGCTTGTATGCAAAAGTATACCAAAATGTGTCAAATCGAGCTCATTGTTGGATGAAATTTGAACTCGGTTCGCCATGTTGATATGTCTTTTGGACGTAAGTTTGAGGTTTGCTCATGAAATATTTGAGTTTGATTTAAGAGCTTGAATAAATTGAAGATATCCACGATGATTAGCAAAACGAATATGGGAGTTGAGACAAGTAGCTTGAATAGACACACATACATATGGTCCTTTTTGTGTATGTTGTGTTTCCTGATTCTCTCATCCATGACACTTTGTTTACTACAAAAGAAAATTTAGATTTGGTCCTTCTCATTAATTTCGCCAATCACCTCTTGTTAAGAATGAGGGCAACCCGTTGTTGTGGAGGATGATCCGTATCACAGGTTACATGTTGAGGTTGATCGGATAATATGCTACTTGTTGAGGTTGATCGACTGATAGGCTACTTGTTGAGGTTGATAGGCTACTTGTTGAGGTTGATCGACTGACAGGCTATGTGCTGAGGTTGATCGACTGACAGGCTACGTGCTCAGGTTGATAGGCTATCCGCTGAGGTTGATCGACTAACATGATACCCGTTGAGGTTGATAAGCTATCCGATGAGGTTAATCGACTGACAGGCTACCCGTTGAGGTTGATAGGCTATCTGATGAGGTTGATCGACTGACAGGCTACCCGCTGAGGTTGATCGACGACTGGCAGGCTACCCGCTGAGGTTGATAGGCTATCCGTTGAGGTTGATCGAATGACAGGCTACCCGCTGAGGTTGACAGGCTACCCGATGTGGTTGATCGACTGACAGGCTACCCCGCTGAGGTTGATAGGCTATCCATTGAGGTTGATCGACTCATGCTACCCGTTGAGGTTAATCGACTCATATGCTACCCGTTGAGGTTGATCGGCTACCCAATGTAGGTGATCGGCTGATAGGCTACCCGATGTAGGTGATCAGCTGATAGGCTACTGTTGATGATGATCGACTGATAGGCGATCAACCTATCGACGACTAGCCTATGGGTGACTAGTTGATGACAACTTTGGCAACGGCTCTTTATGTAAAGGGGTGTCAAAAGTAACTGAAACTGAATAACCTACTAAACAAAATGTCATTGATAGTATATAATTTTATTATTATAGTATGATTTTTTGTCTGATTTACAATGTTGCATAAAGAAAAATAATGTCATTTGATAGATATTGGTTTTTGATAGATGGTGTTTTTACTTAATACAAGTCCATTTTTGAGTATCGGTATTATACAATTATATATTAGAAGTAATGGATACTTAATTTGAGAAAATTATTTGAGCAAATGTCCAACGAGTATAAATCTTTATTCGGTTTAACAGTTACCAAACCGAATAACCCCAAACTGACTAAACCGAACCTTATCTGTTAGTGTAAAAAAAACTTGAAAATCAATTAATCTAAACTGAATAAATCAAAAACGAGTTTAACTGGTCAACTAACACCCCTATTTATGTAATTGTCCACTACTTATTTTTAGCAATCATTTCCATTTAATGAGAACTTGTTGCCGACACTAATATATGAGCGGTTTCGATTCTCTAAGTTAAAAGGGCATGATTTCTGCCAAAATAGATCTCAGAAAATTTTGGATTATCCTCGAATGAATTTCTAGATACCCAGACGGATTAGGGTCAAAATATCACTTGAGAAAAGCGAGCTCTCAAGCGATCTCAGATTATCATCTAAGTTATACACTCCTTATTTTCTCACAATTTTCTGGAAATTCCTCCAATAAAATTTGCTTCTACCAAAATCAAAATCTTGATTGGGTAAAAGATATGCTTCTACTATATGGGTTTTGAAGCCATCATTGTGGCTTATGCATTTGCTTCATATGATCTTCAGTTTTGATTAGGTTTTTTCTATATGGGATAGTTTTAGGGTTTTATTAGGTGTTTATTTCTTAATTTGTTTATACGATGATTTGGTGATAATGAACTCGATTCATTTCCTAATTTGTTTGTGCAATGTTTCTTGTCGTCTTCCCTTTCCTCTGCTACATTCAACAAGTTCGATTGTGGGTGGTGGTTGGGGTGGGGTCAAAATTAATAATTAAGAAAATAAAAATAATACACAACTTTATCACTTGATATATCATTGTCACGTCATGTTTTAAGCATAAATTTCCCTCATCTGAGAGGACTTAATGGTTGAAAATTAATGCTCATTGGTGATAGGGACCATAATCAAAAGTTCAGGGGCAAGAACTAGGAAAACCAACATACTAGAGTCACCACATCCATAATTTAGGGGTTGTTTGGTTGGTTTTTCATTAAGTCATGTATGGATATAGATGTCTGTCTGGATTTATCCGTCTGTATAGATTGTGATATCTTGTTGTTTGTTTGTTGTGTTGAACAAACGGTCTGAATGTCAAAAATGACTATTTTGCCCTTGTATTTGTTTCTTGTTTATTGATCTTGACACCATTGCAACCAAAACCTAATCCTTGAATCAAACCCAAAATCCCTAAAATCAAACCCAAAATCTAATCCTTGAATCAAATCCTTAAAAATAAAATTTAGACATCAAATCATATTCCTACTTTAAATACAATTCAAGCGTTTTTGTATCAGTTTCTTCTGCAAATCGTCTTCTTCAATCTAGTTTTTGTATCAGTTTCTTCAATCTCGTTTTTGTATATGTTTCTTCTGCAAATCGTCACCTGGTTTTCTGGGTTTAAGGGTTTGTTGTTCTTCCTAAAGGTGTTGGGTTTAATGGATCTCTCGACTCTTCGATTTTGTATCGGTTTCTTCTTCGATTTTCTGCAAATCGTCACCTAAATATTTGACTTTGACCCACTCTCTGTCGTCTTCTTCCATCTCGTTTTTGTATCAGTGGAGAAATAGCCGGTGGAGAAACAGCAACAGCCGCCGGAGATCGCCGGTGGAAGTCGTCGGTGGAGAGCGTCGTGAAGAAGGAGGCGATGGGGAGGTTTCTTGTGAGGGAGGGAGGGAGGGAGGCGGTGAGAAGAGTGGTAGGGTTTTGATGGGAGGAAACAAATGGGTTTAATGTGATGGTAAAATTGGTAACCTGACGTCTGAGCAAATAAAGCATCCATGTTTCAACTTAATCGCTAAGCCATGGCTATTTTCATTAAGCCACTACCAAACACCTCTGTTAGGCTGACTAAATAAGTCATACCGAGCATTAAGCTCATTAAGTAAAAAACAAACATGCCCCTACTCTATATATTTACTATATTATCTTATTAAGCATCTAGACAAAACTCTTAAGTTTAATTAGTACAATATGTAGGAAGCATTAACTGTAAAGTACTAATATATGAAGAGTTATGGTTTGTTAATACTTTTTTACTGGAAACATGTATATATAAGTGGAACAAGAAAATGTGGAATGAGCTTCATGTCTATGAAAAAAAGTCCAATAATTTGGTTTCAAAGCATCCTATCAAATGAATTTTAAGTGGTTGGTTTTTTTCTTTCATGTTTTTGTTATAGATAGAAATACCAGCTAAATAATTGTGTTAGACAACCAAGGGGGGGGTAAGGTTGTATTTAAAATCTTTTACTTTCAAAAATTCTTTTACAAATAAATACAGTACAGAAACAGTATAAATAAATCAGAGTATACAAATAATAACGAAGAGTGTAAATATAAACAAATACACAGAGATTATATAAATAAATATAAATGCAAAGCAGTTTATATAAACAAATATAATAAAGCACAGCGGAATAAATAAAGAGATAAGGGATAGAGATACTTGACACGGAGATTTACTGATTTACCACCAACTGTGATAAACCAGCAGCCGAGACACTTCTCGACACGATCCAATAAATGTATTCTTTACGGTAGAAATACAAACCAAGTACAAAGGTATTGTAATAGTTTCTCAAGCCTCTGCTATGAGATAAACAGGATCACACACCCGTTATTCAAATACTTACAAGAGGAGTATAACTCACAATGGGTAATCACTCTTGTATAATATCTCACACTTGGATATTTTATAAAAAAAATGTTTTATAAAATATATATTATAAATATAAGTGAGAGAGAACTGAGAATGGATGGAGCTTGTTTGCTGTTGTGTTGTTGTAGTTTGTTCACCATCAGCATGCATCTTTAAATAACAAGCTTCCCAACGGAACTATGAGCTGGCGGTATACCGCCTTGCACACCGCGGTATACCGCCTGTCAGATCGTACAATGAGCAGGCAGCGCAGGAGCTTCTTTCGGCTGAACAAATCACATTAAATGCAAACAGTACCAAATCTTGAAAACTGATTTTTTTGGGTTTGACAAAACACTTCCAAAATATTTTAATAAAACTTTCTTCCAAAATATTTTAATAAAACTTTAATAAAAACTTTTATAAAGCTTTAGCTTTAATTTAAAAACAGTTTGGGTTTTATAAATATCCAAGTGGTATATTATTTTAGGGTGTTTATCATTGTTAATTATAAACAATAATGACGACATAAAACTTCCGTCTTGAACCCTTCAGATTAAATCTTCGTGTTCTTCAACAACTGCACACTTGGATTAAATTGTTAGATAAACAATAATGCGTTGTGTTTGTAATCATCAAAATAAATATATATAAATATATAGAGATGTGGTACACTTGCACCAACAATCTCCCCCTTTTTGATGATGACAAACACAACCGCTAAGCAAGAGCATATGCGGTTTCTCTCCCCCGTTTGTCGAAACAAAAAGGGTCAAGAGAGACGGTATGCTTCCCCTCGAGAGATGCTCCCCCTCAAAATATGCATATAATTGAGGTAGCATAAACTCATGGGTAAAAGAGCTAAAACGCTCCCCCTCAAATTAATAACGATATCAATTTGATTTTATAAAATTTGAGGGATAAAATAAAATGCAAAAAGCAATAGAGACAAAGATATACAAACCAATACGAAACACTTGCACCAAAACGGATCTTAAGGCTTCAATATTCGGTTAATTTTATGTGATTAAAAAAAATCACCACGTATTATGACCTCGTCAGGTAACCACGTATTATAACCTCGGCAGGTAACCACGTATTATAACCTCGGCAGGTAACCACGTATTATAACCTCGGCAGGTAACACGTATTATATCCTCGCCAGGAAACCACGTATTATATCCTCGCCAGGAAACACGTATTATATCCTCGCCAGGAAAGCACGTATTATAACCTCGCCAGGAAACACGTATTATATCCTCGCCAGGAAACACGTATTATATCCTCGCCAGGAAACACCTACAAAAGGCAAAGAAAATATTTCGTGGTACCCTTTTCATATGGGTCCTTTTAACAGTTAGTATAAAACATAAACTGCAAAAAAATATGTTGTCGACATAAAACAAACACGACAAACATACAAAGCCATATAAATGGTTTAAAACCACAAACGCATCCCACCGGGATTATCAACATTAAACATTCCTTTCGGAATCCATTTTCTAACCATTTTAATTTTACGATTGTATTTATCATACACATAAAATGAAGCATTTATATTCGCATTAGGTCTAGAAAAATTGCTATTATACATGCGAGCATACGGTTTCCTCCCATAATTCACATTTTTCATTTTTGACATATATGGGGGTTTTTGCGTTTTATTTTTAACAACAAATTTAGGTTTTTCAAAAACCTTTTTAATTGGCATACAATCACATTTTTCAATACACGTATTTGAACCAATGCCTTTTCGGCAATTTATACGATTTGATATATTTAGCATTTTAAGCACTTTATCATTGCTACTATTAAAAGCATTTGCTAATAAGTCATTTTTCTCATGCGATTTGCATTTAGCATTTAAACATGCAATTTCATTTTCAAGAGACTCGCATTTTGTACATGCAACACTTTCCTTTTTATTTTCACTTAAGCATGCAATTTTATCATTTAAAATAACACAAGATTTACAAACATCTTTTTCACTTAATTTATTTTCTAATTTAGTGATAACATCTAAATCATAAGCAGATTTTTGTTTACCGTCATCTATTTCCCTTTTATATGCAGATACGGTTTCTTTTAAATTAGAAATTTCATCTTTATATTTATTTGCGAGAGCGGCCATAGCATGAAATGATTTATATAATTCGTCAAGATTATTTTCATTGTCACTATAATAATTATCACTATAATTACTATCACAATTATTTTTAGAAGAATATGATGAAGATACCTCATTATCATGGTCGGCCATGAAACAAAAATTTTTGGCTTCATCTATGCTTGCGCTCAAGGCGCCTCCAACCAAAGCTTTTGGTGTGTTGATTTGTTTTGCTCGATTCGGACACACACTTGCATAGTGATCCTTGTCACCACACACATAGCAAAAGCCTTTCTTTTTATTGGCTTTTTCATCGTCGCTAGATTCGTCATATTTGTCTTCACTTTTGTGGACGTTGCGACTTTGGTTTTTACTACCACGACGGTAGTCTTCATTTTCTTGAAACCTATCAATATTGGCAAACTTTTTGTTAGATATAAGTTTAGAAAGTTTTCTTACCAACTTGACTAAATCGTTAAGATTTTCGGGTTCATCATCGGATGAACTTGCATCTTCCTCCTCTTCCTTTTCTTTTGAGGCAACGACCTTGAGAGCGATGGATTTCTTTTTGACTTGCTCCCGGACTTGATTTCTTTTTAGTGCGATTTCGTGCACTTTAAGATTGCCGATGAGATCATCGAGCTTCATAGTTGCGAGATCTCGGGAGTCTTCCAAGGATGTGATTTTTGCCATCCACTCCGAAGGAAGTGCTCGAAGAATTTTCCTTACATAATCCTCATTAGGATAAGTACGACCTAATCCCTTCAAGGTAGTCATAATGAGGTTAAAACGTTTAAACATTGAGTCGATTGACTCATCTTTAGACATTTCAAATAATTCATAATCATGAACTAAAATGTTTATTTTAGAACTTTTAACTTGAGTATTTCCACGATGAGTGTCACTCAAGCTTTGCCAGATTTGGTTAGCAGTTTTACAGGTATAAACTCTTTCTATTTCATCGGAAGTTAAAGCAGCATATAATATATTTTTAGCTTCAAAATTTAAACAATAATGAGATTCTTCAGCGGGAGTCCAGTCCTTAACAGGTTTATCAACAATAACATTATTTTTTATAATAGTAGGGTTAAAATTCCCATTTTCTATAATATCCCAAATTTTTTGACTTTTGCCACGAACGTGACATTCAAATAGCTCGGCCCAAATGCCAAACTTTTCAGTATCTATCAAAGGAGTTTTAGAGAACACAAAATTAGTTTGTTGAGCCATTTAAAAAAAATTAAAGAAATGACTTTAAAAATTTAAACAGAAAATTTTTGAAAGCCCCGCTCTGATACCAAATGTTAGACAACCAAGGGGGGGGTAAGGTTGTATTTAAAATCTTTTACTTTCAAAAATTCTTTTACAAATAAATACAGTACAGAAACAGTATAAATAAATCAGAGTATACAAATAATAACGAAGAGTGTAAATATAAACAAATACACAGAGATTATATAAATAAATATAAATGCAAAGCAGTTTATATAAACAAATATAATAAAGCACAGCGGAATAAATAAAGAGATAAGGGATAGAGATACTTGACACGGAGATTTACTGATTTACCACCAACTGTGATAAACCAGCAGCCGAGACACTTCTCGACACGATCCAATAAATGTATTCTTTACGGTAGAAATACAAACCAAGTACAAAGGTATTGTAATAGTTTCTCAAGCCTCTGCTATGAGATAAACAGGATCACACACCCGTTATTCAAATACTTACAAGAGGAGTATAACTCACAATGGGTAATCACTCTTGTATAATATCTCACACTTGGATATTTTATAAAAAAAATGTTTTATAAAATATATATTATAAATATAAGTGAGAGAGAACTGAGAATGGATGGAGCTTGTTTGCTGTTGTGTTGTTGTAGTTTGTTCACCATCAGCATGCATCTTTAAATAACAAGCTTCCCAACGGAACTATGAGCTGGCGGTATACCGCCTTGCACACCGCGGTATACCGCCTGTCAGATCGTACAATGAGCAGGCAGCGCAGGAGCTTCTTTCGGCTGAACAAATCACATTAAATGCAAACAGTACCAAATCTTGAAAACTGATTTTTTTGGGTTTGACAAAACACTTCCAAAATATTTTAATAAAACTTTCTTCCAAAATATTTTAATAAAACTTTAATAAAAACTTTTATAAAGCTTTAGCTTTAATTTAAAAACAGTTTGGGTTTTATAAATATCCAAGTGGTATATTATTTTAGGGTGTTTATCATTGTTAATTATAAACAATAATGACGACATAAAACTTCCGTCTTGAACCCTTCAGATTAAATCTTCGTGTTCTTCAACAACTGCACACTTGGATTAAATTGTTAGATAAACAATAATGCGTTGTGTTTGTAATCATCAAAATAAATATATATAAATATATAGAGATGTGGTACACTTGCACCAACAAATTGGAAAACGTAGGGTATATAGACTTGGGATCATGTGAGAGCAAACTGTTTTCGTGAGACCCATGTGATCACACTTTTACACTTGAAACTTCAGTGTGAAGGTAACCTTCACAGTGTTTTTGTTGTGAAGATTCAGATTTTTTTTACCTCCCCAATGTTTTACTGTGAAGTTTCAAGTGTAAAAGTGTGGTCTCATGGGTCTCCCAAAAACATGTTGGTCTCACGTGAACCCAACTTGTACAACTAGTGTGTGTGTGTGTGTGTGTGTATATATTGTTGTCAAATGAACCCTATTTTAGATCAAATTGTGCATTGACAATATTATTGCTAAATAAATCCCTTTTTAGATCAAGTTGTGAATTGGTAGGATGTTTATTTAACAGTAAAAGGAATTCAGTTAACTCGATTCAAGTTTAAACCAAACATATACACCATAACTTAACATAAGTGCATATACAGGGTTCGATTACTACAACAAAATAGGGTTTTCTAGGACATGCTTATTCGATCTTTTATATATTTTTTTTGTTTATGGAGTGGTAAGCTTAAAGTAGAGTTTTGAGGTGTTATCAATCCCAAAAGAAGTGTATTGTTGAATAGACTTGATGCTACACATTATTATATATAAATACATAACCTATAATAGAGTATTTAATACGACTTTGAGTTTATATGATCAATAAGTGTACATCCTATCTAAAGCGTTATAACAAGTTGTAAAAACAAAGTTAGACGATCTAACAGGTTATAGTGACGAAGTTGTACAGCTGAACTGAACACAAACAGTAGTTCATACTATATTTTTTTAATACCATGATGTTAATGTCAGCTTGCACACATCTCGACTAATTTCATGGAGCTCTGAAATTAATCATCGGACAAACCTCCAGTGATACCGAGGGACTCAAAATTGTAACCACCGAGAAACAAACACAAAGCTTGACCAATAGTCCAAATATATTTAAATACTTTAAGTGATATATAATTTATACGTATACTTAAAACATTAGTGGTTTCTAAAGTTTAAGAAAATAAATAACATAAGTTCACATATTAATCCAACCCACATCGATTGACAGACATTTACGTATATTTTGATTAAATTAAATTGAGAATTTAATTTAATTTAATTTAATTTAATTGTTTGAGGAGATTGATTGTTTTCATCAATTTTTCTTTTTAATATTTTTTGAGAAGGATCTATTTTAAGCCTAATAAATATTTATTATTAGATTTTCGGATGTTTTTGTAGTGTGTACGGATAAATGGTCAAATGCTTTGAAAATACATGTAAGCAATGATTCAGCAAGACAAAATACAGGTCAAACAAAAATAAAGAAATACAATATCCTCTCTGGTCACCTTCCTCGCAAATTCTTTTTTTTATTTTATATTGTACGTTATGGTTATAATTAAAGAATGTAATATCTTTGTGAATTATTTAGTTTTCTTCAAAGTTTTATACGTTTAGCGTAGTATTTACATTTTTCTAAAATAAGATAAAATTAATTTAGTTACAAAATAAATTATAAAATGCTAAAAATTGAAATCCAAATTTAACTGTGTTTTGTTATTGTTATCTATCCAAACTCAAATAGAAGCTTTTGAATATGTGATATTGTTTTTTAGTTTGTCGATGACAATACCCGGGAGTCTTTCATTAATAAAGTTCATGGATTATATAAACATTCGTGTATAATATAAGATCATTAATATAATTTCTAGGCAAAATTGCATTAAAATAGAACCAGTTTTGATCCGATTCCTATTTTGAGAAATCAATTTTCAAAATCATAATTTAGGGGTCTATATCAAACTATATGTTTATTTAAGGGTTTGTTTAATTAACTTGTTCAACCGGTAACCAGTAATATTTGATATTTTCTAAATAAAACCAACTTTCACATGATTCCTATTTTAGGGAACCAACTTTTACATGCTTCATATTTCGAGAAACCAACCTTTAAAATCGTCATTTAGGAGTCTGTATCAAACTTTATATATATTTAAGGGTCTGGTTAACTTGTTCAACACATTGTTGTTTATCACATAATATACAATGCTCACCCCTAACATACGGATTGGGTGGATATATGTAACATCCCGATTTTTGGAACTTTTAAGATAAATATGAAAAATAGTATTTTGGATTAAATCCTAGATTTTATAGTCTTGTTGGATGGAGAATTCAAATACGAGTCCAACGGGCCTTTCCGGAGCGAAAACGGAGCTAAAACGAAGAAGTTATGGCCAAAACAACTTTCGGTACAACCTCGGCTAAAGTGACCAGCGAAAGTGACACTTGTGTCACTCTCGCATGTCACTCTCGCCGGTTTTGTACCGAGAGCCATGGAATCCCGACGAGAGTGCCCAGCGAAAGTGACACTTGTGTCACTCTCACGCGTCACTTTAGCCGTCGGGCACCTAGAAAATGCGATTTTCAGACCAAAATTCATTTCCTCATATCTCTCTCATTTCAACTCCGATTTTGTTGATTCAAGTTGCTATGGTTTCGTTTTTGAGAGCTTTTCAAGGATAGATTGTTAGTTTTGGGGAGGTACAAGAGTATTTGGTGGTGGAGTGGAAGCAAAGATCAAGAGCTCATCATCATCACCTCCATCTTCAAGAAATTTAAGGTTTTCTAGGTTTCCATCAAAACCTAAGTGGTGAGTCCATCCTCCTAGATTCTAAACTTTATTATGAGCTGTAAATGCTCCATTGTTGACTTCCTAGTGTTTTATTTCTCCAATTTTAGTTTGGATGATTTTGAGAAAAGTTAGGTCAAATTGGGGTTTTAGGTCAAAATGGAGATTTTGATGTTTTATGTTGGGGGAAACGATTCTAAGTGGTTGGATCTGAATATTTATCATTGGAAACTTATGGATCTAGGTTTTTGGAAGATTTGGCTTGAAGATTCGTGTTTCATTCAAAGGAGCTTACGTTTGGGGAAAAATCTAGATTTAACCTAATCTAGCAAGGTGAGTTCAAGTTGATTTGTGAAAACGTTGTACATGCCAAAATTGTTCTTTTCCAAGTATTTATGTGTTTTACATGAAATTATCATTTGTTGAGTTATTTGGTGGGTTTTGACTACATGAAGTATTTAACTTTATAACCCTTGTAAAACACACATATTTGGGATTTTCGGATATTTTGATGTGTAGGAATCATAAATATGTCTTTAAATGATTTATTGCTCAAATGGAGTTTATTCAATGGTTTAAACATGTTGGTGTAATTGATTTTATAAACCATTGCAACCTCTCTTGCCCGACATCATCTAGTATGTCACCTGCGAGGGTGTCCAATCCTCCTTAGATGTTCAATCATAAGGACCTCCTGATTTGACAAATTAAACGTAAACAAGTTAGATATTTTTACTTTTTATAATTTAAATAAATATATTAGGTACATTTTTCCTTACCAGAATATCGGTAACGTAATTGTAACTTTTCATCATCGTGTCATCATCCGTTGGTTTCGCGTACATGTTGTCAATGATAAACACATTAGGATTTTTCAGGTTAAAAACCACAACATACATGTGCTCACCCTTCATCAGTGGGAAAAAAACCTGGAACATTATAATTAAACATCAATAATTAACCAATAACCCCATAACATATATGGTAAATACACATTATATAATAATTCTAACTCACCAAGTCAATGTCTTTCATGTGTATCACATCACTTTTGTTCTTGGCAGCGGATGTAAGATTTATCTTAAACCAATTGTACATCCGAGACATGTTGAAATTCCTACTACTCAGCTCCATATCAGCCTATTTCAACACCCATTTACTCTTATTACAATTTATTTTATAATTTGTACAATGAAAATAGATCCAAAGATACATACCATAAATGTTGTGTCGAAGAAGTATCTCCGTGGTGAATTACGATTCCTGTACCTTTCCTCGTAGTTAATATTGTTGCCCAACACTCTATGACTCGTTTGTCAACTGTCGTGTTCTCTACCAAACTCTCCATACCTACTCTTGTTACCCTTGTGTTATCGTAGCTCCAGAAAACATAGTCACTATAACATTTTAATGTTAATTAGAAGTCATAAACATTTTATTTCTATCTATATATACTTAGTACCATTAAGAATCATATTATTAAATAAACATATCTTACTATTTTCCACCGAAATCTGCCATAATGAACTCATGTAGACGTTTGTCTTCATTTGACACGTGAAAGTCGACACAACATTAGACGTATGTTGAACGAAGATGATCACCAAGTTTAACCGTTCTCCTTGTTTCCCGTACATCCGGTTCTTTATGGTCTACGGTGTGATCAACATCAACACCTTCATCTTCGAATGAAGATATTGGAATCGGTGAAAATGTGACAACTTTCTTTCCCTTATCCTTTGAAGATTGAGAGTTGGTCGACTTGAGCACTGATTGGGAAAGACCTTCGGAATTAAATTATGCTCTCTGTCCCTTATTTCACAGAAAATGGAGAGGCGAATTGATGTACTTATTGGATCTGTTATTGTAGAATTATGCCATTATTGGCACACCCCGAACCTGGAACCTTCTTGTCGGGGCTTATCCCTAAATCAAAATCCAGTGGGTCAGGTGCCTCCTCTCTTAAGTCTGACATTGAAAGAGATTTCCGTATCTCTGAGCGTTCAACTTCCAACCGTATTGATTCGTTAACCGCAGCTACGAATTTCGGGTTGTCCCAACATGCGTCCAACGGGTAAGCTGCCTCATCTCGATCACTGACTACCATCTGCAGTAAGTTCTCTTCTACTTTAACATTTTCTGGTCCCCTCTCAGTATTTGGAACAACAACGATCATCCAGGATCATCGTTAAATATAGAGAGGAGACCAGAAAATGTTAGAGTATAAGAGAACTCACTGCAGATGGTAGTCAGTGATCGAGATGAGACAGCTTACCCGTTGGACGCATGTTGGGACAACCCGAAATTCGTTGTTGCGGTTGACGAATCAATACGGTTGGAAGTTGAACGCTCAGAGATACGGAAATCTCTGTCAATGTCAGACTTAAGAGAGGAGGCACCTGACCCACTGGATTTTGATTTAGGGATAAGCCCCGACAAGAAGGTTCCAGGTTCGGGGTGTGCCAATAATGGCATAATTCTGCAATCAGCGCTCAAGTCGACCAACTCTCAATCTTTAAAGGATAAGGGAAAGAAAGTTGTCACATTTTCACCGATTCCAATATATTCATTCGAAGATGAAGCTGTTGATGGTGATCGCATCGTAGACCATAAAGAACCGGATGTACGGGAAACTAGGAGAACGGTTAAACTTGGTGATCATCTTCGTTCACCATACGTCCAACGTTGTGTCGACTTTCACGTGTCAAATGAAGACAAACGTCTACCTGAGTTCATTATGGCAGATTTCGGTGGAAAATAGTAAGATCTGTTTATTTAATAATATGATTCTTAATGGTACTAAGTATATATATAGAAATAAAATGTTTATGACTTCTAATTAACATTAAAATGTTATAGTGACTATGTTTTTTGGAGCTACGATAACACAAGGGTAACAAGAGTAGGTATGGAGTATTTGGCAGCGAACACGACAGTTGACAAACGAGTCATAGACTGTTGGGCAACAGTATTAAACTACGAGGAAGGTACATGAATCGCAATTCACCACAGAGATACTTCTTCGACACAACAGTTATGGTATGTATCTTTGGATCTATTTTCATTGTACAAATTATAAAATAAATTGTAATAAGAGTAAATGGGTGTTTAAATAGGCTGATATGGAGCTGAGTAGTAGGAATTTCAACATGTCTCGGATGTACAATTGGTTTAAGAGAAATCTTACATCCGCTGCCAAGAACAAAAGTGATGTGATACACATGAAAGACATCGACTTGTTGAGTTAGAATTATTATAAAATGTGTATTTACCATATATGTTATGGAGTTATTGGTTAATTATTGATGTTTAATTATAACGTTTCAGGTTTTTTCCCCACTGATGAAGGGTGACCACATGTATGTTGTGGTTTTTAACCTAAAAAATATTAATGTGTTTATCATTGACAACATGTACGCGAAACCAACAGATGATGACACGATGATGAAAAGTTACAATTACGTTGTAAGGAAAAATGTACCTGATATATTTATTTAATTTATAAAAAGTAAAAGTATCTAACTTGTTTACGTTTAATTTGTCAAATCAGGAGTTCCTTATGATTGAACATTTAAGGAGGATTGGACACCCCACAGGTGACTTGTCGGGTAAGAGAGGTTGCAACTAGATTGGCAAACACACCACAATTTTTAGGACATTGGAGTTTATGTGATGAGGGTGATGGAGACATTCACGGGAGACATCAAGACATGGAAAGTTGGGTTTGAAAGCTCGGAGCCAAAGCATGAATCTCAAATAAACAACCTAAATAAAAATGAAGTATGTTGCAAAGATGCCGATGAGCAACTTTAACAAGCACCGAGATACGGTAAAAAATGAGGTTGCAACTTACTTCTCAATGCCATGCAATGCTCGGGCAACCATTCTCGAAAAGGCGCGAGTGAATCGTTGGGATCGGATGAATACGTGATTTGTGTTGGGAAAAAACAAAATGATTGATTCTTATGATTTTGGTTGGTTAGACAATTACTTTAGAACCTCTATTATTATGATTTAGGAATTTGAAATATGTTTTTGAGTACTATAGGTTTTGTTGGCTAAACTGTGGTTTGCGCCATTTATCCCACTTGTTTTTTAAGTTTACAGTAGATGGTTTGTTTACTTCTCATATTGGTTGATAAATCATGGTATGATTTACATTCATACTAATGTTGGAATATTTAGCAAATTCTATTTATTAAAGGTAATCTTGGAGAAAATTTATATTTGAATATTCAAAATTAATTAAAAGTTAATATATGGTTGCCTTATAAATTTAAGTTTGCCAATTCAAAAATATTACAAACCCATTATTTAGTTTCATAATAAATTTTGTTGATCCAAACCCTCAGTGATTTGATAATGACCCTCTCTTATATACGTAGTGAAAATTGTAAGTAAACAATATGTATCAGAGTTTCACTATCGCTGATAAGTACTAAGATCTTACAGTACCGCTGATAGGAACTCTCGTTCTTTAGATCAAACATTCAGCGAACACTGTTCACCATAATACTCTGAGTCTGTTCAGTCCTTATGGTGATCACTGATAAGTTAGTTGTTTACTTATGATCTCTGAAGACAAGTTTCACGTCAACATAGGTTCTACGCTGAAGTCGAAGATCAAGCTCAAGAACCAGCGACAAGTCTCCTAATGAACTGATGCGGATCAGCGAAGACTTAGATTTGTCCACTCAACGTGAAGTATCAAGTACAAGACTTTAGCTATCGCTGAACTCTATCATTCGCTGAAATAGAATGATAGATCGCTGAATCAACGAAAAGCTGATCATGAAGTCCTCCGTACAAAGTACTTTTGTCTTAACCACCCTTGCACGTCTCCGTACGATATGTCAGAAAAAGAACCTCCTTATTGTCTGAAATCGTACAACTACTCTGATACTACACTGTTCAAACATGCGGCTACTAAGGTTGTCAACAAAGGTCAATGACGTACAACCAATGAGCTGCTGCCACGTGTAAAGTGTAAACTGCCATGCATTAAATGCATGCAGTATATAAGAAGAAGAACTCACTTCATTTTGAAGTAACTTGCTAACTCTGGACAAGTTCATCCTTCTTATCTTGAGATATGTTATTATTAGTAATTTCCTTCTCTTTCTTAGTGCAAGAAACTTAGTGTTCCAACTTGTTTAGATTTAGGTTTATCCTTAATCTTGTTTCCGCAACAAGCTGTAAATTGTTAATGATTTATCAATAAACAATTTAGAAAAGTAAAATTTTAGTGTTTGTATTCATCCCCCCCCTTCTACAAACTTGTATAGCCCTTCGGGACCAACAAGTGGTATCAGAGCGGATTTGTTTAATCTCATAAACAAGATCTGATCTATACTAAGATTTCTCTTCCTTGTTATTTCTGAAAATGGCTGTCAACACAAACACTAACTATATCGACAATGGTTCTCTTGCTAAACCCCCTAGATTCTCCAGAGATAATTTTAATCTATGGAAAAATAGGATGATTCTCTTCTTAGAAGGTGTAGACCCTACTATGCCTTACTATCTTGAAAACGGCCCATATATTCCTATAAGAATTGATCTTGCAGTTCCAGCCGCTGAGAATAGACCTGTTATTCTAGAAAGGCTGATACCCAAGGAAGTTCATATGTGGACTGACGAAGATAAGAAGAAAGTGGCTATCGACACAAAAGCCAGATCCATACTATCCATGGCTCTTCCTGACGAAGTCTACCATTCCGTCATGAACCTGAAAACCTCAAAAGCCATGTGGGACACAATATGTGTTCAGTATGAAGGTACGTCTGAAGTCCAGGACTCTCGAAAAATCAACCTGGTAAGACAATACGAAAGTTTCATTTGTGGTAAGAATGAAACTCTCTCTGAAGTTCACCAACGTTTTAATTGCTTAATAATAGACCTGAAAACTATTGGTAAGGAATATTCAAACTTTGAAGTGCTGACAAAGTTTCTAGAATGTTTACCTGAAAGCTGAGACAATTATTCCATGTGTCTCAAGCTGTCAAAGGATCTAAGATCAATGACCCTTGCTACCTTATATGGCACGATGCTGAATCATGAGCAATCGAGTCATCTTAAGAAGAATCTTGTAAAAGATTCCAAAAGCACCCCTGTTGCTTTAATCTCAGAGGAACCTTCTACTCAGCGACCCGTGGTCACTATCACTGAGTTAGAAAGTAACTCTGAAAGGTCATCAGAATCTGACTCTTCAGATGATGATGAATCTTTGGCTCTCCTCACTAAAAAGTTCAGGAGATTCGCCAAAAAGAAAATGTTCAAAAAGAACAAACCCCTTTCTATTACTGATAAGCCAAGATCATCAGCTCCTGTTGATAAGGCTACTGCTACTTGTTTTAACTGCGAAAAGATTGGACATTTCGCTAACGAGTGCAGGTCTAAGAAAGTTTCGAGAAACTCAGCGTTTCCCAAGAAATCCTTTATTCCCAGGAATAAAGATGACAAATACGCTAAGCTGAAAGAAAAGTATGCAAAGCTGAAAAGCTTTAAGAAGAAAGGCAAATGCCTGATGGCTTATGATTGGGCTGCCTTTGATGAAGAAGAATCATCATCTGACTCTGAAGATGATGAAGCCAATCTATGTCTTATGGCCAAGATTGAAGATGAGGAAGAAAGCTCAGACATTCCCTCTACTTCAACGTCTGCTATTCAGGTATCACCTTCCTTCTTTACAAATATTGCAAATACTGATGAAGCTGATAGTCTTCGTAAAATCGATCTCTTGACTAGAAGTTTATATGAAGCCATGAATGGCAAAACTGTAGTTGAAAATCAAAACCTTGATCTCGCTGAACAGCTCAAAAACTGTCACCTTCAAATAGAAAAGCTTTCTAAAATTGAAGAAGATTTTAAAGATCAAGTGCATTTAAATCAGATAGTCAAAATCGAGCGAGAAGAAGCTATCTCTGCTTTAAGAGCTGAAAAAGCTACTGTTGAAGGATGGTGTAATTCTTCAACAAAGATCACTGAGATAATTAAGTATCAGATTCCCCTGAGTGATAAACGTGGTCTTGGTTACAAAGCTGATAATCTAGAACCAACCACTGATCGTTCTATGCTCTTGTTTGGAACTTTCGTATCCCCAGTCGCTGATACTTCATCCTCTCAGTGTTCCTCGTCCAGACCACCTATCCCTGAGGAAACTTCTACCTCTTCAAAAGGTAAAGAGAAAATGGTTTATCCAAAACCTACCTCTGTCTTTAAAGATAAAGGTAAAGGAATTGCTTTTAACCAAAATCCTCAGAAGGGTACCTTAGTACCTAAGCTGAATGCTTCTAAAGCTTTAGTGAT
The DNA here is from genome assembly GCA_033807775.1 of Saussurea involucrata. NCBI lineage: Eukaryota > Viridiplantae > Streptophyta > Magnoliopsida > Asterales > Asteraceae > Saussurea > Saussurea involucrata. The sequence continues at coordinate 104,223,979 of CM066314.1, read as the reverse complement.
TCATTCCTCTGGATCAAGGAATCAGATCTCTGGATCTACTCAGCGTGGATCTATTCAGCGATCTACTCCTAGAATCAGAGTGGATGTCTCTGGTAAGAAATCCGAAGAACTGAATGTTCCTCCCATTTCAAAAGCCATCAGCTTACTTGGTGCTGGTCCTTCTAATTCAAAATCTAAAGCTCAGCATTCAAATGGTCCTAGAACTACTTTTAGTTATAGGAAATGTTATCACTGTGGACTCACTGATCATATTGCTAGTAAGTGCCCCACATCCACCAAAGCTGAAAAGATAGCTAAGGTGAAGATTGCCCCCAAGGCAAAGAAGACCACCGAGGTTAAGAAATTAACCAAAGTGAAGACTGACAAAGCTGAATCTTCAAATGCTGCGAAGATTGCTGAACCTTCCATTCCAACTACTTCCACTGACAAACGTGTACACATGGTTAAGTGGGTACCCAAGAAAAACTAATCTTCCTTTGTGATGCAGGTTAAGAAGGGTATCTGGTATCTCGATAGCGGATGCTCTAGACACAGGACTGGAAAGAAAAGCCTGCTCGTTGAATACAAGGAAGAGAAGGGCCCCTCTGTGACTTTTGGAGGAAATGGAAAAGGACATACCCGAGGGTTTGGTGTACTCTATAATGGTACAACAACCTTCAGAAGAGTCACATATGTTGAAGGGCTAAAGCATAATCTTTTAAGCATCAGTCAGTTTTGCGACAAGGATAACAAGGTAATCTTTACCAAGGAATCCTGCTTTGTCACTGACAAAAAGGAGAAGATAGCTCTCAGCGGTTATCGTTTGGAAAATGTTTATGTAATAAATATGGACTCAACAACCACTGAGAACTCCTGTTTCTTCTCAAAAGCCTCATCTGATGTCAACTGGCTATGGCATAAGAGGCTCTCTCATCTGAATTTCAAGACACTGAACACTCTTTATTCAAAAGAGTTAGTCATTGGTCTACCTCAGCACTCATACGTCAAAGAGTCTTTATGTTCAGCGTGTGAGAAAGGGAAGCAGACCAAAGCAAGCTTTAAGTCAAAGCAAGTCTCCTCAGTGTCATCTCCTCTGCAACTTCTCCATATGGATTTGTTTGGACCTGTTAACAAACAATCCATCGCTGGAAAGAAATATACACTGGTCATAGTTGATGAATTCTCTCGTTATACATGGGTTATGTTTCTCCGTTCCAAGAGTGACACCCCTGAAGAACTCATCACCTTTGTTCGGAAGATGGAAACCCTGAACAATTTGACCGTTCGCTCAATAAGGAGTGATCATGGGACTGAATTCAAAAACAGTTCTCTTGATTCCTTCTTTGAGAGTAAGGGTATTTCTTACAACTTTTCATCAGTGAGAACACCGCAACAAAATGGAGTTGCTAAAAGAAGAAATAGAACAATTATTGAAGCTGCACGTTCAATGCTCAGCGATTCTCACCTGCCTACTCAGTTTTGGGCAGAAGCTGTCAACACTGCTTGTTTTACGCAAAACAGGTCGCTGATAGTCAAAATATTAAAAAAAACAGCCTATGAACTTTTTCATGGGAGAAAGCCTTCAATCAGCTTTCTTCACATCTTTGGATGTCAGTGTTTTATACTGAACAACAGAGATGCCCTTGGAAAGTTTGATCCTAAGGCTGGTGATGGAATCTTTCTTGGATACTCCTCAGTCTCCAAAGCCTTCAGAGTCTTCAATCGAAGAAGACATACTGTAGAAGAAACTATTCACGTCACGTTTGACGAATCCCGTTCAACTGAATCAATGGATGTTTTCTCGTCTTGGTGATTCAGAAGATATTCCCACTCCTCATACTCATACAGTTGAAGATGATAGTCCTACTATCATTCCAAATATGCAGAATAGTGAAGCTGAAACATCATGGGTCTCAGCTGTTCCTTTAAACACTATACCTGCTTTTGAACCCAATGTCTCAGACATTCCATCTACTTCTCAGCAATCAGTGAATATAATGACAACTGCACCCATTCCTCTCTTAGCTGATACTCTAGAAGTTGCTGAACCCTCATCTTCAGCTACTCCAGTTCGGGTTGAGTCAACGTCTCATGCTCCGGCTCAGTGATGGACTGTAAATCATCCAATCGATCAAATTCTTGGTGATCCAAACGCTGGTATTCAGACTCGACGAAGTGCAGGTAATATTTGTTTATTTGTTAACTTTATTTCTCTGACTGAACCAAAGAAAGTAGATGATGCCCTCAAAGATCCAAACTGGGTCAGCGCCATGCAAGAAGAGCTCACTGAATTCGAAAGAAACAAAGTTTGGAAACTTGTTCGAAGACCAACTGACAAAACAGTGATAGGCACTAAATGGGTCTATCGAAACAAGTTGGACGAACATGGAACTGTAACCCGCAACAAGGCTCGTCTTGTTGCTCAGGGATACAGACAAGAGGAAGGCATAGATTATGACGAAACATTTGCTCCAGTAGTGTTGATCCAAACCCTCAGTGATTTGATAATGACCCTCTCTTAAATACTTAGTGAAAATTGTAAGTAAACAATATGTATCAGAGTTTCACTATCGCTGATAAGTACTAAGATCTTACAGTACCGCTGATAGGAACTCTCGCTCTTTAAATTAAACATTCAGCGAACACTGTTCACCATAATGCTCTGAGTCTGTTCAGTCCTTATGGTGATCGCTGATAAGTTATTTGTTTACTTATGATCCCTGAAGACAAGTTTCACGTCAATAAAGGTTCTACGCTGAAGTCGAAGATCAAGCTCAAGAACCAGCGACAAGTCTACTAATGAACTGATGCGGATCAGCGAAGACTCAGATTTGTCCACTCAACGTGAAGTATCAAGTACAAGACTTCAGCTATCGCTGAACTTTATCATTCGCTGAATAGTAAATGATAATCGCTGAATCAACGAAAGCTGATCATGAAGTCCTCCGTACAAAGTACTTTTGTCTTAACCTCCCTTGCACGCCGCCGTACGAAATGTCAGAAAAGAACCTCCGAAAATCTGAAATCGTACAACCACTCTGATACTACACTGTTCATCTTTACGGCTACTAAGGTTGTCAACCAAGGTCAATGACATGCAACCAATCCGCTGATGACACGTGTAAAGTGTATACTGAATTGCATTAAATGCATGCAGTATATAAAGAGATGAACTCACTTCATTTGAAGTAACTTGCTAACTCTGGACAAGTTCAAATCTCTCTCAAGATAGGATTTTATTAGTAATCTCCTTATCTTTCTTAGTGCAAGAAACCTTAGTGTTCCAACTTGTTTAGATTTAGGTTTATCCTTAATCTTGTTTCCGCAACAAGCTGTAAATTGTTAATGATTTATCAATAAACAATTTAGAAAAGTAAAATAGTGTGTTTGTATTCAACCCCCCCCCCCCTTCTACAAACTTGTATAGGCCTTTCGGGACCAACAAGTAGCAAGACTAGAATCTATTCGTCTATTCTTAGCATACACTGTACACAAAGACTTCAAAGTATATCAGATGGATGTTAAGTCAGCGTTTCTAAATGGAAAGCTAAATGAAGAAGTCTATGTGGAACAACCTCCAGGATTCTCAGATCCTAAGCGTCCAGGTTATGTTTATAAACTGGATAAGGCACTTTATGGCTTGAAGCAAGCTCCACGTGCATGATATGACACTCTATCTACTTATCTCCATATTGAACAATTTGAGCGAGGTAAAATCGACAAAACTCTATTTTTCAGGAAAGTAAAAGGTCATATCATTCTTGTTCAGATATATGTTGATGACATTATATTTGGCTCTACTAACCCTGATCTTTGTACTCGTTTCGCTGATAGAATGAAAGATGAGTATAAAATGAGCATGATGGGTGAACTAACATATTTCCTTGGTCTTCAGATAAAGCAAAATGAAAAAGGAACTTTCATTAATCAGGGAAAGTATGTTAAAGATATGCTGAAGAAATTCGACTTAACTCAAAGTTCAGCTATGAAAACCCCTATGGCACCACCGCTGACACTTGATAAGGATACTAAGGGTATTCCTGTTAATGTCATGCTGTACCGTGGGATGATCGGTTCTCTCTTGTATCTTACAGCTAGCCGACCCGATATTATGTACGCAACCTGTTTGTGTGCACGATATCAAGCTGAACCCAAGATATCTCATATGACCGCTGTAAAGTGAATTTTTCGATACCTTAAGGGTACTGCGAATCTAGGTCTTTGGTATCCCAAAGACTCTGGATTCGATCTAATCGCCTATTCAGATAGTGATTTTGCAGGTTGCAAATTGGATAGGAAAAGCACCACAGGAGGATGTCAGCTTCTGGGTGGAAAGCTGGTGAGTTGGACAAGCAAAAAGCAAAACTCAGTGTCCACCTCCACAGCTGAAGCTGAGTATGTAGCCGCTGGAAGCTGTTGTTCTCAGGTCTTGTGGATGAGAAATCAACTACTGGACTATGACCTTCAACTCTCAAATATTCCAATATATTGCGACAGCACAAGTGCCATCGCTATAGCCAATAATCTAGTGCTACACTCAAAGACAAAACACATCGAAATCAGGTATCATTTTATCAGAGATCATGTGATGAATGGTGATATAGAACTTCACTTTATCCCAACTGATTATCAGTTAGCTGATCTGTTCACCAAACCTCTTGATGAGACAAGATTCAACTTTCTCATCAGCGAGCTTGGAATGCTGAACTTTGAAGAGTAAAATCTTCAGCGATAGGATAAAATCGACTTGTATAACCCATTCTATCATCTTCTCTCTGAATAAACTTGATTCGCTGATATCAAGGTATGTTTTTCTATCTGACAATCGCATGTAAATGCAAGATTTCAAAATAAATTACATCGCTGAATATCTCTTCCTTATCAGCGATACTTTGAAATTTCTAAAACCAACACTGATATTTCTATTCAGTGCTTCTTGTTTTCAAAAGTGTCCCTGAGTTTTCAAAACCTCAGAGACATCCAAGAATATGAAAGGACAGTTGTGACATCATTGCAACGGATAAGCCCTGGCACGTTCTTCTTTCTGACACACGTTTGCACGTTTCGTTTACCTTCCAATCATATGCAAACACGTGTCCGTGTCATGATGAAAATCTTTTCCCGCTCAAGATTTTCTCTCTCTCTAATCTCACTATATAAACTCTTTCTGGGTTTATATTTTTCTTTTACGCGAACTTCTCCTCCAAGCTAAGAAAAATTACTGTTGCATTTGTGCTCTCAAGTTTTTCAAGAACTTAAGAACTTCATCTTCTTCAACGAACCAGGTTAATAATTCTTTTATTTGACCTGTTTCTTCAAACTTGTTAATGATCTTCTCTTTGTTTTTAAAAGATCAAACAAAAGAACTTTTTAAAATGAAATCATTTCTTTCATGGTTTTATGAACACAACCTTTCATGGTTGTTCTTCAAGTTTAAAACGCAAAATCTTAAACTTGTTCTTCATTCGTTTTTCCAGAATCCTTATTCTCAAAAGAAACTGGAAAACAAGATTTTCTCTGGGTTTGCATTTCGTTTTTATAACAAGAAAAAAACCCTAATCTTCATTAAGACATTTTTGTCTGAATGAAATGGACAAAATTCGAACCATCTTATTAGAAAATCTTTCCACATTAAGATTATTCTTATTTGTTAATCTTTGGTTGAACTGATAATACAGAAAATGGCATCTTCTGACATTTCCAAGAACACCAACGCTGAGAACACTGCTGCTGATAATACTACTGAGGAATTGGAAATCATCAAGGCTCCTCAGGTCAAGTTCTCTCTTGACAAACTGGATTGGACCAAGGCAAATAACCTCTATGCGCTTCTCGAGTTTCCTCCTCGAAATCAAGTCACACATCTAGATGATGCTGTGAACTTCTTGAAGAATTGTTGCCTCTCCACAGCCCTGACCATAACACCTCCTGCACATCAGCTACTGCTATCCCAATTCTGGTACTCTGCCAGACACTCTCAGCTACCATCAACCAAAGACTCCTAAAAAACAATCGACTGTATCCTCTGTGATACTGACTATGGTACTATGAAGATCACCCCTGCTATAATCCGCAAAGCCCTGAACCTTCCCTTGGCCACCAAAGAAAAACCTTTTGTTCCTCTCCCTGACCACAAGAAAAACTCAGACAGGGAAGCCATGATAATGTCGATTTTCAACATCATTTTTAATCTCAAACTAGGTGGTTTACGCATGTCTTCGAGTGAAATACGAGTTTTTCACGGGTTTTTGTTGAGAAAGTACAGGTACAAGCATTTTTGTCCAAAAGAGCAGCAAAGTTGAGTTCCGGAGCTGAAAACGAGAGAAATCGAGAAACTGCGAAACAGAATCTGGCGCCAGTCTTGGCGCTAGCCAACCAGCGCCAGTATCCATGCCAAGAATCCAACAGAAGCTGGCGACAGTCATGGCGCCAGTCCATCCGCGCCGGTGCTGGCGCCGACGCCCAGTTTTATAAAACTATTTTCTGCAGCTAGGTTTTGAGACACAAGACACACACGACGGCCAGAGCAGTTTAGGGGGCGATTTTGGGAGACTTTTTACACCTTTCGGAGCCACGTTAGAGGATCAATCGGAGCCACGTTCATCACACGAAGTAGATACGAACACGAGAGAAGGGAGTACATCATTCCATTCACCACGATCACGTTTGCCATGTTTTCTTCCATTGTTCTTTTCTTTTCTTTTGTGTTTGAATCCACCACCGACATGAACTAACCTGTTCATGTTGGGGGTTGGAATGAATTTAGTTTGTAAGCATATGAACATATGACTTGAACATTTATCAGTTTTCCTATTTAATGAATGCGTGTAATTTGGTTTTAATGCTTTTGAGAGTTTAGCTACCTGTCAATTATTTTGTTGTTTCCAGTTGAGTTCGAGAGAATTAGCTGTTAACTAGAACTAGAAATTACATGTCTAAGGCGAGAATTTGGTGATAGAGATATACCGAATACGGCTTAATCCTAATTGAACCATTTAGGTTGAGATCGAGAGATAAAATCTATATGTTCACAATTAATCTTGCGCTTAATGTGTTTTGGAATCCATAAGTTGAGATCGAAAGATAAAACTTGTCATTTTCAAAATAAAACCCGTTGTTGCTCGAAAGAGAACAATGGTGACTTTTAAAGATTGGATATTCATTAAGGGAATAACTGGTAATCGTTTCAAGTCTGATATTCGTATGTGAAAACCTAAGGATTTCCAACCCTCAACTGTTTTCTCTATCGGAAGTTTCCAAAGCTGTTTACTGTCTTGTGTTTGATTTATTTTCTTGCAATTAATTAGTTCAACACCATCTCTCAATTTCGATAGTTCAGTTAATAGAGCTTGTAGTAATTGTGATACTTAGTTCCTAGTTCCTGTGGATTCGATACTCGTACTTATCGTACGTTATTACTTGATTTCGACACCGTACACTTGCGGTTAGATTTAGGGGGGGTGAAAACCGCCTATCAAGCCATCACTGCATTCTTCGATGCAATGGGCTATGTATGAATGAAACTGGAAAACAAGAAGCCCGAGAAGAAGCTGACCCTCATCAAGAAGTCTAAAATGCCCATCGAGATGAATTTCATCTTCGCTCACTTAATCAGCTGCGTGACTGCAAAGACCGGCTCCTCTGATCAAGCCGCTCAGCCTCAGCAAGTAATGGGATATGCCTTGCTGAAAGGTCTACATATAGACTGGGCATCGATAATCTACGATGATCTGGTACTCAGAGTAGACTCCGCCGCTAACAGATCTCCATGGGTTCCTTATCCTCGATTCATCAGCGCCGTATTCCAAACAGGCCTGAAGGACAACTACCCAAAAGAGGGTGACCTGAAACTCTCTCAGGTTGGCCCTAAGGTTCTCGACTTCAAGACAGTGGCAAATGAGGTACGTCTTTCTACACTTTTATCTCTTCTCAACCCTACTTCTTCGACTTCTGCAGCTCCTTCAGCGGACAAACCCACCGCTGATACCCAGGCTGCAACCTCCATTCCTTCTCTTAAAAGGAAACACTCCTCTACCCAACTTAGTTCCAAAAGAACTAAGAAAACCAAGGAGCAACCCCAGCAATCTCTTGCTGAAGACTCCTCAGCTCATCTCAAAGAGCTGAAGGAACGTTCAGTGGTACGCTCTGCGATAGCTGAACTAGCCACCCATTCTATCCCAACTTCAGCGTCTCTAAACGCTGAGGTTACAAACTTGGAATCTACCCAACCTCCTTCAGTCTCTCAAAAGACTGATGAAGCGATTCTCAGCGAATCCAACGCTGAACTCCGCACCCAACCTCCATTCTTAACCTTCGCTTCTCCCTCTATTCAATTGGACTCTACTCCAGTTGTCACTGAAGCACCTGTCATTCCTCCAGAAGCTAAAGTTGACACTCAAAGAATGATGGGCGTAGGACCTGCAGAGATGACCATGCGTCCACGCACTTTAGCTGACGACATGGAACTTTTATCAGGACACTGAGATTTTGATGAATTCACCAATCCTCCTGCAGGTATACACCAACCCCTATACACTGTAACTGAACCCCAAACTTCTGAGCTTTCCTCTGTTCACAAGTTCTTATATGTTACAGGTCCTAATTTGGGAGACATCAACGCCTCTCTGAAGACAATAGAGACGAAGCTGACAGGTCTCACTACTACTCTTTCCGACAACTCTTCAGCTGTAACAAACGCTGGAGAGAATCTTACAAAGCTGACAACCGTGGTCGAAAAGAATGCCTCCAAAGCTGACTTGGAGAAGGTTGATAAATCGCTCAGCGACTTTGCCAAAGTTCTCGCTGACATCTACACAGACTACGTCTCCATCAAAACTTCAGTTCACACCATGTCCAGCGAAGTCACAACGCTGAAGACATCGGTTGGAACACTCGAAGGAGAGATGTCTGCTGTAAAGACAGAAGTCAGTACAGTAAAGACTGACATGCATTCTGTGAAGACCGACGTCAATACGATGAAGAATGACATCGCTTCTATGAAGACAATGATGCAGCAGATCCTGACCAACACGACCGCCCCTGCCCCTTCATCTTTTACTCCGGCGGATCGTGCTGAACTCGTGAAGATCAATCCTGGTATTTCTGGTCTAGAAAATAGATTATCAGCGATTGAAATCTGTGTGGGGATCCCTGGCCAAGAAGACAGGGAACCAACACAAGCTGCTGAGTCATCGCATTCCTCTCCCACTCATCATGAAAAAGGGGGGGGGGGGAGAAGAGCGCTGAAGACCTTTCCCATGATGAATCTATCAGGGGAGAGAAGACTGAAGACCTCACCTTTATTGAAGAGGGTTAGAAGACAATTGAAGCAGCCGCTCCACCTCAGGGAGATAAAAACCCTGAGGGAACCGAGAAGCTTACCTCTGTATCTGAGGGGGAGCAACTCGAAGAAGAAGCTGAAGAATCTGAGTCTGAAGCTGAAGATGAAGAAGCCATCGACTTGTCTGATGATGAACCATCCTCTTCTCCAAAGAATGATGATGATGAAGATGATGATGATGATGACTCTTTTATCATCAAGCTTGCTTAGAGGACTAAAGTTCTTAAAGGGATTATGATAAATGAACCTACAGGGGAGCGGACAAAGACAAAGCCATCAGCGTCTGAAGCTGACAAGGGCAAAGGAAAAAGTGTCGCTGAAGACGATGAAAATCTGATGATCTTGCTTAAAAAGCCGGTTTGTCAGGTACACTAATCTTTCTTACACTACATCCATCCTCTCTATACACATTATCAATTCTACACTCACTAAAACCTCCATACACTTTATCCCATTCTTTCTCTTTCTCTGTTCTACCCAAGTTCTTACTCGAACGATCGATGTGTTTCAGCTAGTCCTCTCCCCTGTTTGAGGATATCGCTGAAGTTCCTACAACTACGACTTCACCAACAATAATCCCAGCTCCCAACGCTGAAGAAATAATCCCGGTCTTAGATTTGATCTCTGAGACTGATGAACCTGAAGAATAGATGCTCTCTCACAAAAGCAGTCCTTCCTTGGCTCCTCAAAAGCTAAGTGAAGAGGATCAGAGAAGAAGAGATGAGATGATAAAGAAGTTCGAGGATCAGCGAATCATTCTGAAGCATGATCAACTTCCTTCCATTCCTACAAAGTTCAAACTTTCAAAAAGGGAATACAAGGATCACCTCAGAGCTGAACGCCTAATCGCTGAAAGAAGGGAAGCTGAAGAAAAAGACAGAGAACTCCCCATCCAGCTTGTCCAAAAATCAGTTAAAGACCCTAAGCTGAAAAGAGCTCCCATTGACGTCCAACGTCAGCTATGGGATGATGCTCAAAGGATCGTTAAAGAAAAGACTAAGGTCTCTTATACGACTTTGGAATGGTGTAAAGAAATGCTGAACTATCGATCTCGACCATCCAAAATCTTCAAAGCAAACATCAGAGGAAGACTGTACGCAGACGTTCCTGTTGTTGAAGTTGATGTCTACAGAGAAGACAAAACCAAGCAAACCTTCTATGCTGCTTCTTTAGAGAAGTTTGGTCTCTCTAAATGGTTGGAAGTGAAATTAGCCATTCAGGGATCACGCTCAAAGTTCAAGAGCCATGTCGAGAAGATCTTAAACACTCAGATCGACCTGGTTTCTTCTGTTGTGGATATTCCTCCTTCTACTCTTCTTCCTCCTCAACAAAGAAGGGTCTCTGCAAAGGAAAAGAAAGTCTCAGACTCAGGTCCTCCTATACGGAATGAAACAGGTATTGGTTTCTCTCGTGCTGAAGTTCTAGGCCCTGATGCTGATCTCTCAGCGCTTGACACCTCCCTACCACCTGGAGAAACTTTCATTCCTGGCACAGTTGTAAGTGATCCTTATGGTATATTCTTTCTAGACTACGAAGGAAACCATCACTTTCAACGCATCTCTGAGCTTCCAATCACTCCCATCGAACAACTCAGAGATCTCATATACTGGTGTGAAGTCAGACGCAACATTAAAGCTAGACACCTGAAGCCCTTGATTTTTGAAGAAGCTATGAACAAAAAGAATCAAGGAGTAGATGTCCCTGACTGGATGATTCCCACATCAAAGACCCTCGATGAACTTCTCATTAAGGAAGAACCTTTTGACGGATAGGATCGCCTTGTAATTCTTTCTATCCTTATCTGTCTACATCTTTTGTACTTGTAATTTTATTTGCTGTGCTTGTAATTTTTCCACTTCCCTATGTAATCTTTACGAAGTTTAAAGAAAAATTTCAGCGAATGTACTTTACTCCATCAGTACAGAAAAGATCCCAGAAAACAGTAAAAGGGACAAATATTTTATGAGTTCTTTTTATCCTTATGTTTTCATTAAATAGCAATTTTCTCTGTTGCCATGTCATAATCAAATAGGGGGAGATTGTTGATCCAAACCCTCAGTGATTTGATAATGACCCTCTCTTATATACTTAGTGAAAATTGTAAGTAAACAATATGTATCAGAGTTTCACTATCGCTGATAAGTACTAAGATCTTACAGTACCGCTGATAGGAACTCTCGCTCTTTAGATTAAACATTCAGCGAACACTGTTCACCATAATACTCTGAGTCTGTTCAGTCCTTATGGTGATCGCTGATAAGTTAGTTGTTTACTTATGATCTCTAAAGACAAGTTTCACGTCAACATAGGTTCTACGCTGAAGTCGAAGATCAAGCTCAAGAACCAGTGACAAGTCTCCTAATGAACTGATGCGGATCAGCGAAGACTCAGATTTGTCCACTCAACGTGAAGTATCAAGTACAAGACTTTAGCTATCGCTGAACTCTATCATTCGCTGAAATAGAATGATAGATCGCTGAATCAACGAAAAGCTGATCATGAAGTCCTCTATACAAAGTACCTTTGTCTTAACCACCCTTGCACGTCTCCGTACGATATGTCAGAAAAAGAACCTCCTTATTGTCTGAAATCGTACAACCACTCTGATACTACACTGTTCAAACATGCGGCTACTAAGGTTGTCAACAAAGGTCAATGACGTACAACCAATGAGCTGCTGCCACGTGTAAAGTGTAAACTGCCATGCATTAAATGCATGCAATATATAAGAAGAAGAACTCACTTCATTTTGATGTAACTTGCTAACTCTGGACAAGTTCATCCTTCTTATCTTGAGATAGGTTATTATTAGTAATTTCCTTCTCTTTCTTAGTGCAAGAAACTTAGTGTTCCAACTTGTTTAGATTTAGGTTTATCCTTAATCTTGTTTCTGCAACAAGCTGTAAATTGTTAATGATTTATCAATAAACAATTTAGAAAAATAAAATTTTAGTGTTTGTATTCATCCCCCCCCTCTACAAACTTGTATAGCCCTTCGGGACCAACAAATTTAAGTATGAATCTTTTCCATAACTACTTGTTGAACGTCACAATAAATACTATCTCATTACAAAACTTATATATTGTAACGTCCCAAAAATTACAAGGAATTTAAAATTTTTAAAGTAACATTTCATTAATAAAAACTCATTTAATAATTCAATCATCTCATTTGCAAACTCATAATTAATATTCTTACGAACAATAAACAGCGGAATAAATGTCTAAAATTAAAATCATAAAAGTAATCAACTCTTTCCACGTGCCAGTGTGTACTCGTCACGCCTTGGAGCCACTCGCACCTGAAACCACAATTTTATTGAGAAAGGGTAAGCACGAAGCTTAGTGAATTCAGACACCATAAATAACACAGTTACTTCCACACCACCTCTAAACAGATATTTGCACATAAACAGCATACAAGTCTACGAACAAATCATAAACATGCATACCTACACCATCCCACCCAAAGGCATAAGCTGGTCCACCCGACCACACAATAACCGTGCAAGCATTACCCGGCTCCCCCGGGTTCCTACGCCACCCGCGTATACAACCTTCGGTTCCACCGAGTTACTACGCCACCCGCGTATATAAACCTCGGCCCCACCGAACTCCTACGCCACCCGCGTAGTCATAACAATAAAGGTCCGACTAGACACCCACTATTTAGTCCCGCATCACAAACAATGAAAACTACCACACACGTACAAATCGTAATGTAAAAATAACCGACATTAGTTATAGTGAGAGAACTCACCTCGTAAACGCGCCTAGCTCACAAACAATAATTCAAGCTTCACAAATCCAAGATCACTTCCCAACACCTAAACAATCGTTAAAATGTATTAACACGAGACCCAGACCCTAAAACACGACGCACCCTTAAATCGTCACTAAAACGACTTTTCGGTCTAACCAAACAGGTCTGTTCGGGACCTGTTTAGCCCCTCTTAAACTCATCAACCCAGAATTATTATTCCATAATCAGTTAGTTCTATGTCTTAGGGTTCCAGGGACATATCGCACGCGCTCTAACGATTTTTCTACAATTTAATATGAATTTTCTAAAAACGGGACGCGAAACTGTCATGTTCAGACCTGCTGTGAAAACAGCCATTTTAAGCCTAGCTAGAGGCCGAACCGGACTTCCGCTAAAACACGAAAAGTGTGTCCGGCACAGAATGTGAACCGTGGGCACCGGTTTCGCCTCAATCCGAGCTACGACGGAAACGTTATGGACAAAATAAAAACTGGGCATAAACGATATCGATCACATAAAATGATAGAATGGTTTACGCGTTCGGTTAAAACGATTCGGGTTTGCAACAAGCGTTCACGCGATTAGGGTTTTAGGCAAAAAGGTTCAACCACTCGAGCACCACCCACTGCCACCTCCGGCAGTGGTGGTCGCCGCCGGCAGCGGCGGCAGCCACCACCGGCGGTGGTGGTGATTACGGTATCTCATTCCGACGAGACAACAAAAGGATCTACCTCATCTCGGCCACACTTACACACAACTAAACCACAACCCCGCACGGTGCAACCACAGCCCTGGTGTGCACGGCGGCCACACGCCGGCAGGCCAGGCTGACGGCGGTTGTTGCGGTTTCACGGCGGCGAGATGACGACGAAACGAAAAACAAGAAGAAACGAGAAGAGAAACCGTACCTCTCGAGAAACCACATCAGTACCCTCACGCAGTCACGCTCCTTCCTCCACCCGCTCGACGGCTCTCTCGCTGTCTCGCTCTCTCTCTCTCTCTCGACTCTACACACTCGCCGGCAGAACAGGGCGGCGCCGGCGGTGGTGGTTGTTTTGTGGCTGAAACGACGGAGAAATAAAACAAAGGAATGGGTAACCTTACCTTGTAACGACACCGAAGCGATATCCAACTCCGGCTCCCTTTCTCTCTCTCCGGCAGAAACCAGCGGCGACGCTGGTGGTGGTCCTGGTGGTTCACGGCAGCCGCTAGAGAAGGATGAAGGTGTGCTGGTAGGGTTTTTACGGCGCATCAAAGAAAAAAACGAAGGAGAGGATAATAGGGTTTTGTAATGGTTTCTTGTTGGTGCCACTTCTGTTGGACGCAGGAAAGAAAACGAGAACCAAAGAATGGGAGGGGGTCGGTTCCCTTATGGGCCGACCCCAAGCAACATTTTCCAAACTTACACATTTAACCCCTAGGTTGTCCTACTTTCATTTTCCATCCCTAAAAGTTAAAATTTTACAAATGAACCAACTAACGCTAAAACTAATTCCCTCTTGATCTTTCTCGACCATCCCGTTAACAAATAATTCGCTTAGAGAAAAATTAATAAATAAATACATAAAATAAAACCGTACCGGAACACGGGCTTTACATATATACAACCCATTCATATCTAACAGAAAAACACATCCAAAAACGAAACAAAAACTACTTTAACATCTACTTATTAAATCCAAAATTAATAAATTAGCTTATAACAAGAACCACATTAGTAAATAACTTTGAGATAAAAAAGTCACAACAAAACAATAAGTGGATCATCTTCTTACCATATTGTTGCTCAATAACAACACTAAATACGTCAATGAAACCATAAAAATATTAACATAACCAAAAGTTTTCATTTACATGATTTTGATACCATTTACGTTGAAATGGTGATTCCTTACACAATATTGGAATCTGATATAACAAAAACACCTACACTTTGTAGATTAAACAAAAAACCATTCGTAACCCCGTTCACGCCAAACACCATAGGCCCACTATATGAACATTTTTTTTCATTTTTCTTTAGTCACCCACCACTAGATTAAACAAACCCAAACACTTAACCTTCAATCATCAAACGGATATGGGAAGCAGCGGATTGCATCACATGCACAAGCTTCTGCGATGCATTTGTAACGATTCCTCAGAGTCTGAACCTCCATGATTGCATTCATGAGCTCTTGAACAACCTTGTCATGTTTTACTCCCAACTCTTTGTTCTTCGAACGAGAAACTTTCAGGAATTCTTCTAGGTCGCTAATCTCACCAACTAGCCTGAGGTGATGACGAACCATTACCTTTGAATATGATTTGGGGCATATTTCTTCTCGAGAATAAGATGATAAAGAGACGTTAGATTCAGCCATTGAGAGATAAGTGAAAAGCAGAGAAGGATGAAGAAAGATAAAGTGAAAAACCCTAATTTGGATATCTAAATGGTGATGATGATTTATAGAGGGACGCGAGATTACTTATGACATCCAACGATATTGGTGAAAGAATTTAAAAAAATAAAAAAAATTCGATGATTATCTTAAAACTAATCATTACATGCAAACAATTTGTATTTAATATAACTTTAAACAAAATTACAACTGTTTTGTTAAAACAAACGTATCAGTTGCCACTCTCATGCCTTATATCTGATCTTGAAATAACTTTATCATAACAATAAGATAAGAGTTGTACCAAAATTAAATACTATGCAACAGTATAAAAAAGTAATAAAAATCAAAATATTAAAAAATATTAAGCATGGATAAACCGAACACAACCAAATTAAACATACCAATCCAAAATAGGAAAAAACCAAGGCTAATAAAAGTTTAAACAATCGACCCAAAAACTAAAAATTACCATAATTGTAACACCCTAAAATTCAGGGCCAATTTAAACCTCAAAATACATGAGTTATGATCATCAAAATGTCAGACTTTCATAAACCAAAGGATCATAAGTAAATTTCTATATATACACAAAGTCGTCTAACTTAAATAGTCTGATCAATCTAATTATACATCACAATAAGATCAACTAGATTATCTAAGGCTCGACCCAAAAGTCCTCAAACGAATATCTTGATCCTTCGTTATCGCCGAGTCTGATTCCTTTCAACTGAAATCTCACTTCCCAAACTATATCCCAGAGCCAGTACCTGGTAAGACAGTTTAATTTGAAACATTAGGCTTTCGCCTAGTGAGATTATCCAAATCAAATTAAAATTAATCAACAAAATATTAACAGATATACCAAACCTGTTATCAACAATCTTACCATACCAAGCTCTTATCGACCATTGGAATCCACCTATTCCCTTACTCATGACTAATTCATCTAGTCATCATACTATCAACGAGAATTACTATAAATCCCACCGGACTTATAAATAACTCTAACTCCCAGAAATTACAGTTTCCAAACCTGCTTCTTTCTGAATTAGGATGTCAAATCCTCAACAACAATAAAGATATCTCATCTTTCGCTTGAAATGGGAATTACAACTCCAAGTCTGCCATTCCTCATTTCGTTTCCTCCCCATCTTGAATCACTGGTCTCCCAAATGAGATTTTACTTTATCGCGATCAACAACCACCAGAGACCCTCACAGATGATTCAAGATTCACTCCAACAACTAGAAATACATCCTAACGATCCCCAGCTAGTAAACGGTTCTCATTATACCGTACTATATGCCCACTAGATCAGATGTAGATTTCTAGCCAACGCCACACAATAACTGTGTATCATCACTCATTCTATTGTATACTAAAGCTATACAATTCAACATATATTCTATATCTCTATGTACAGAATATTAAATTCAACGATTATCCCCACTTTGCCATTTGGCATCGGGGACCAACACCTCAACAATTAACTACTTCTCCGGACTCATAAATAAGTCATTACAATTCAACATAACATGGTTTTTACATCAATAACAGAGTTATAAACATATAACAAATAGCATATACATATCAGATTGCATGCCCAATAACAGCCTCAAATTACAACTGAAAGTCAACAACTTTTCGCAAGCTACTGTAGCGAAAACTACACTTTTCGCAAGCCAAGGCTACGAAAAGTCCACTATTCGCAACCCACTGTTGCGAAAACCCCACTTCTCGCAACCTTCCATTACGAAAAGTCCAGAACTCGCAACCCTTGGTTGCGAAAACTTCACTTTTCGCAACACACTGTTGCGCAAAGTCACTGTTCATCGTCACTTTCACTTTGATTCAGTTCTCCATTTGACTCATTAAGCTTACCATTTCTTAATCAAATCATACCATTGATATCATATACAAGTATAGCATATCTATAACATTTTTAATTGCTTAATTTTAACAAGAATGAATAACTCACCTGGGTATTCTTGAACACAGTGTTCTTCCAAAATCAATGGCTTAATCAACAGCTTAATCAAATCTGGACAGAATACTATAATTAAAATCTGTGGAGATGAATGATACTAACAGAGAAATTAAACTCTTACCACAAAATCACCAAACGATTTCTCCTTCTCAATATCTAACTCTCTCTGCTTCGTTCTATCTCTCTCTCTCGATATTTCTCTGATTTTCTTTTCTTTTTCTTTTTAGAAAACCAAACACAGAAAATCAGTATTATCAAATACTGATTTACTCCTAATGTGACACCTCACATAAAGCATGAGTCATTACCCATTTTCCAATTTATACCCCAAACTTCCAAATAATTGCCAATCAACCCTCCAAGTTAATTTTCTCATAACTAAATTGTACCAAAAATACAATTTATATCATATTAATTTACAATGGAAATTTCGGGGTGTTACAATACTCCCCAACTTGAAAAGGATTTCGTCCCCGAAATCACTCTAAGGCAAACAATCGAGGGTATCGTTTCATCATTTCTTCCTCCGACTCTAAAACCACATTAACAATTCAAAGATATAATACCATCATACCTATAATCAATCTCTTAGATTGTAATTTATCAAAATATTTCTCTAAGATCGATTCTCGCTCCTTCACATAACAACTTTTCTCATCAATTATGCTTCAATAACTATGACAATCCATCATTGCATCCATGACTTACACGTTTCTTTGATACAAAATGCTATCACCTTCTTACATTACTATCGCACCACACAAACACGCTGCAACCAAGCACTAAGGGGTTGTATATCAAAGGTGATAACTCCATTGAACTTGTAGTATAACTACCTTCTTAAGTCCAATCTTTTTATCCTTGCTTCCCCACGTTAGTATGGAATACTATATTTCAAGTATTAGTTGTCTCTTTCTCCCAACTTTCCACATACCGATAGTATTTTCTCCTTACGAAACATAACTAAACAGTTTCACCAAGATTTCTAACTTAAAACTTTCAACCAAGTTTTCTTGAAACGACATTACCGTTCGAAGTTACTACCATTCTTAGATCTTCAACTAATAATTTCTCGTACATTTCTTTCACATATAAGGAACAACTTATATTCCTTAACGACCTTGCCTCCGCTACACCACATTGACCGACATACTCATCATCTTTATTAAACTTCCAGTGATTCGAAATACAACTTAATTGGCAACTCATACCATCAAAATTTCTTTGGATAAACACTCACCACTGCTCCGACATTCTATTCCGATATAAGCCATATTACCAAGTTATCTTACTAACCACATGCTCCATCAACTTTATTGACAAATAGTACTTTCCAACCGGAATTCCCGAAACTTCCATTCGGATACTTCCTCTTTCTAACATCACGTCTCATACTAGATGACACATGTATCTTGGCAATTAATGCCACTACTCGTTCGTACATTCTCCACCCATAACATTTACCACATACCATGTCTCTCATAGTCATTCGTACATAATTAATTTTATAATCCTGTTTTCTCGCCCAAATACCCGAGTCTATATCACTAAATATCTCCTCCCCAACTTTAGTTGAACCACCACTCACGATTTTCTATTTAACTTGAACTTATTCGTTCTTACTAGCTCTTTGTGATTCCAATACGTTGCATAGGCAGGGTACAATTCCTCTCAGATCAACACAATCTATACACCCCCTTTGTTCATCTCTAGTATTTTATCTTTTATAAATCTTCCACATCGAAAGTAAACACTTATCTAAAAGCAACAATTCTTCACTGTTCTAACAATCCCACAGAGTGATCCTTCAACTTTAAGCTTCTGATTTAAACTTAACATTCATACCTGATCCCAAAAGGATAACCAATGCATTCACGTCATATAAACTTCAATTTACAATACCGTTCATGCAAGTTCAACCTCAAGCCTACGTCAAGCTTATCAAATCGGGTCAAAGTTCTTAAGACTTAACTGAGTCCAAAATCGAGTCATCTACTCAAAGGATCTAAAGATTATTTATCAATATCAACTCACGCAAATAAATACATCTAACTCACATTATGCAACATACGCTCCGAGGCGTGATAATCTTACGACCCTTTTATTGCTACTTTCCCAATGAAGTCAATTCATTTGCAAGTACACGTAAATGCAACTCTTTTCATACTCCCCAACATATATAATACGCCCAGGTTCATTAGTTCCAAAGATACTAAGAACAAGTAAAATATCAAACAGTCTTCACACCTACGACCAACACTTAAACCGTCACTGGTTCAAATACAATGCAGTTAAGCATATAATACATCCAATACTCCATCTCGAGTCATTAAAACTGACAAACATTCAAAAGACTTCTTTGAATATAAATCAAGCCTTTAAGGCCAAAACAAACGTTTGGTTAAACATGTGTCACTCACACGGTTACGTAAACCAAAATGCCTCTTTACTCAAAATCTTTACCTTATTAATCCCTTAATTGGCCATCGGCCCCAAAATAAAAGTTTATCACTCTCAAAACATTCACATTTTCAAAATGTAACACGTCAAAATTGTTGCACAACCACAAAAAAAACACTAAAAGCGTGCTTCGACCACATAACTTTCACTTATGCCATAATTAATCAAACTTTTTTTTAATGATTTATTCGTCAATCATTCAAAATTCCCCAGTTGTGTCGCACACGCTAATAACCACTTTGCGCATACCCTTTGCATAACAGCATACCGGTATCGCTCACGATTTTGTTCCTACCCGCACAGGCATACGCGAGACGCATCCAGACCGTACCCAGTGACAGACCAAAAGGCCTCATACACCTTACACAACTTTCGTCTTCAAAGTCAATACTTGACATGTCGACACTTTCTTAACCTTAAGGTCCTTAACTGAACCTAATTCTTCCTCTGGACACAACCGTCCCTCGTCAACTATATTCCTAGTTAGCGAACAAGGGTACAGATTCTCATGCAACCGACACTAAAGTCCACTTTTGACTCTCATACTGTTCATAACACAAATACCAAAACTACAAACTTTTTCCCCAGGTTTATCCAACACTTCTCCATTCTTGGAGTTCTTTCTTAGATTAAAGTGTAATACCCTACGACCTAGTGAGTTCATAGCCTTCATGCATGACAATTTAATAAATAACTCAATCCACACTTTTCTCGTTTAAATAAACAACATTCGGAACAACGTGGGCACACACGACCCCAATCATTTTCATAACTCCCATGTACTACACAACGGTCTCAAAAATCGTTTGTATATAAATTTCCGTAAAACTCAATCTTTCTCAACCAAAAGATGTTGTTACAACAGTAATATCTTAAATGAAGATCTTTTCATACGACAAAAGTTTAAAATTTACTGACACAAAGTAAACCAGTCGTTTCTCACACTCATTTATATGATATCATCAAATCAATACCTTTGTTGGTTATAAAAAGTTTACTGATCAACACTTTCTTGACCTATTTGCTATCATACAACTTTTTATGTAAAGTATGAAGTATTTTGCAAGTTGCTAAGTTCCAAAATTTCGTTAGGCAGCGTAATTTAAATTGCCCTTTTTCTTTAACTACATACTTGCACATATTAATTCATCCTTGAATAAAACTGTTATTTATGCATTTGGTTTGAAATCAAGAAAACTCATGTAATACACACTAAAACACCATGCACAAAACTTACTCGCAACGAAGGCTACTTACTCAAACAAGGTCAATCGTTTTACTTACGTAACTTATCATTAACACTTTACTTCCGATCAGAGGTCGCCCTCTCGGCCTTATAATAATTGCTATACATGCATTCCATGGCCCCCGTACTCAACCATGTCATACTAATTCCGTCTTAATCAATCATCTCATACTCTATCTCTGCACATATCAAATCACCTATTAAAGGTTTCCTTGGCGGACTTTCATGAGTCCCGCCAATTCCAGGTTGTCCTTCCAACCCCCAATCATTTACTGCTCTGTCCTCTAAAGGACCTTGGTGGCGTATTCACCATCACTCTACTATAACTTACAGGGATAACCACGAGAAATGGTTATGCACTTACATACATACAAAACGTACTTTACCGATCGTTAGTCACTGTAACAATTCAGAAATAGACATGCTCGTGTAACAATATATTCATAATAACAGTAGCTAATTGAAATTGTGAACATATCATACAGGAGAATCCCCGTTATCATTGTCACAACACTAATTTCACGTATTTCCGTTAACTCTAAGACTATCCCGTCTTAACACTTCTACCCATATCTCACGTATCATAACCTACTACATCTCAGCTTAAGTCTAAGTATCTCATCAGCATACTTAGTTCGCTTAAACTAGTGCTCTGATACCATACTGTAACACCCTAAAATTCAGGGCCAATTTAAACCTCAAAATACATGAGTTATGATCATCAAAATGTCAGACTTTCATAAACCAAAGGATCATAAGTAAATTTCTATATATACACAAAGTCGTCTAACTTAAATAGTCTGATCAATCTAATTATACATCACAATAAGATCAACTAGATTATCTAAGGCTCGACCCAAAAGTCCTCAAACGAATATCGTGATCCTTCGTTATCGCCGAGTCTGATTCCTTTCAACTGAAATCTCACTTCCCAAACTATATCCCAGAGCCAGTACCTGGTAAGACAGTTTAATTTGAAACATTAGGCTTTCGCCTAGTGAGATTATCCAAATCAAATTAAAATTAATCAACAAAATATTAACAGATATACCAAACCTGTTATCAACAATCTTACCATACCAAGCTCTTATCGACCATTGGAATCCACCTATTCCCTTACTCATGACTAATTCATCTAGTCATCATACTATCAACGAGAATTACTATAAATCCCACCGGACTTATAAATAACTCTAACTCCCAGAAATTACAGTTTCCAAACCTGCTTCTTTCTGAATTAGGATGTCAAATCCTCAACAACAATAAAGATATCTCATCTTTCGCTTGAAATGGGAATTACAACTCCAAGTCTGCCATTCCTCATTTCGTTTCCTCCCCATCTTGAATCACTGGTCTCCCAAATGAGATTTTACTTTATCGCGATCAACAACCACCAGAGACCCTCACAGATGATTCAAGATTCACTCCAACAACTAGAAATACATCCTAACGATCCCCAGCTAGTAAACGGTTCTCATTATACCGTACTATATGCCCACTAGATCAGATGTAGATTTCTAGCCAACGCCACACAATAACTGTGTATCATCACTCATTCTATTGTATACTAAAGCTATACAATTCAACATATATTCTATATCTTTATGTACAGAATATTAAATTCAACGATTATCCCCACTTTGCCATTTGGCATCGGGGACCAACACCTCAACAATTAACTACTTCTCCGGACTCATAAATAAGTCATTACAATTAAACATAACATGGTTTTTACATCAATAACAGAGTTATAAACATATAACAAATAGCATATACATATCAGATTGCATGCCCAATAACAGCCTCAAATTACAACTGAAAGTCAACAACTTTTCGCAAGCCAAGGCTACGAAAAGTCCACTATTCGCAACCCACTGTTGCGAAAACCCCACTTCTCGCAACCTTCTATTACGAAAAGTCCAGAACTCGCAACCCTTGGTTGCGAAAACTTCACTTTTCGCAACACACTGTTGCGCAAAGTCACTGTTCATCGTCACTTTCACTTTGATTCAGTTCTCCATTTGACTCATTAAGCTTACCATTTCTTAATCAAATCATACCATTGATATCATATACAAGTATAGCATATCTATAACATTTTTAATTGCTTAATTTTAACAAGAATGAATAACTCACCTGGGTATTCTTGAACACAGTGTTCTTCCAAAATCAATGGCTTAATCAACAGCTTAATCAAATCTGGACAGAATACTATAATTAAAATCTGTGGAGATGAATGATACTAACAGAGAAATTAAACTCTTACCACAAAATCACCAAACGATTTCTCCTTCTCAATATCTAACTCTCTCTGCTTCGTTCTATCTCTCTCTCGATATTTCTCTGATTTTCTTTTCTTTTTCTTTTTAGAAAACCAAACACAGAAAATCAGTATTATCAAATACTGATTTACTCCTAATGTGACACCTCACATAAAGCATGAGTCATTACCCATTTTCCAATTTATACCCCAAACTTCCAAATAATTGCCAATCAACCCTCCAAGTTAATTTTCTCATAACTAAATTGTACCAAAAATACAATTTATATCATATTAATTTACAATGGAAATTTCGGGGTGTTACAATACTCCCCAACTTGAAAAGGATTTCGTCCCCGAAATCACTCTAAGGCAAACAATCGAGGGTATCGTTTCATCATTTCTTCCTCCGACTCTAAAACCACATTAACAATTCAAAGATATAAAACCATCATACCTATAATCAATCTCTTAGATTGTAATTTATCAAAATATTTCTCTAAGATCGATTCTCGCTCCTTCACATAACAACTTTTCTCATCAATTATGCTTCAATAACTATGACAATCCATCATTGCATCCATGACTTACACGTTTCTTTGATACAAAATGCTATCACCTTCTTACATTACTATCGCACCACACAAACACGCTGCAACCAAGCACTAAGGGGTTGTATATCAAAGGTGATAACTCCATTGAACTTGTAGTATAACTACCTTCTTAAGTCCAATCTTTTTATCCTTGCTTCCCCACGTTAGTATGGAATACTATATTTCAAGTATTAGTTGTCTCTTTCTCCCAACTTTCCACATACCGATAGTATTTTCTCCTTACGAAACATAACTAAACAGTTTCACCAAGATTTCTAACTTAAAACTTTCAACCAAGTTTTCTTGAAACGACATTACCGTTCGAAGTTACTACCATTCTTAGATCTTCAACTAATAATTTCTCGTACATTTCTTTCACATATAAGGAACAACTTATATTCCTTAACGACCTTGCCTCCGCTACACCACATTGACCGACATACTCATCATCTTTATTAAACTTCCAGTGATTCGAAATACAACTTAATTGGCAACTCATACCATCAAAATTTCTTTGGATAAACACTCACCACTGCTCCGACATTCTATTCCGATATAAGCCATATTACCAAGTTATCTTACTAACCACATGCTCCATCAACTTTATTGACAAATAGTACTTTCCAACCGGAATTCCCGAAACTTCCATTCGGATACTTCCTCTTTCTAACATCACGTCTCATACTAGATGACACATGTATCTTGGCAATTAATGCCACTACTCGTTCGTACATTCTCCACCCATAACATTTACCACATACCATGTCTCTCATAGTCATTCGTACATAATTAATTTTATAATCCTGTTTTCTCGCCCAAATACCCGAGTCTATATCACTAAATATCTCCTCCCCAACTTTAGTTGAACCACCACTCACGATTTTCTATTTAACTTGAACTTATTCGTTCTTACTAGCTCTTTGTGATTCCAATACGTTGCATAGGCAGGGTACAATTCCTCTCAGATCAACACAATCTATACACCCCCTTTGTTCATCTCTAGTATTTTATCTTTTATAAATCTTCCACATCGAAAGTAAACACTTATCTAAAAGCAACAATTCTTCACTGTTCTAACAATCCCACAGAGTGATCCTTCAACTTTAAGCTTCTGATTTAAACTTAACATTCATACCTGATCCCAAAAGGATAACCAATGCATTCACGTCATATAAACTTCAATTTACAATACCGTTCATGCAAGTTCAACCTCAAGCCTACGTCAAGCTTATCAAATCGGGTCAAAGTTCTTAAGACTTAACTGAGTCCAAAACCGAGTCATCTACTCAAAGGATCTAAAGATTATTTATCAATATCAACTCACGCAAATAAATACATCTAACTCACATTATGCAACATACGCTCCGAGGCGTGATAATCTTACGACCCTTTTATTGCTACTTTCCCAATGAAGTCAATTCATTTGCAAGTACACGTAAATGCAACTCTTTTCATACTCCCCAAAATATATAATACGCCTAGGTTCATTAGTTCCAAAGATACTAAGAACAAGTAAAATATCAAACAGTCTTCACACCTACGACCAACACTTAAACCGTCACTGGTTCAAATACAATGCAGTTAAGCATATAATACATCCAATACTCCATCTCGAGTCATTAAAACTGACAAACATTCAAAAGACTTCTTTGAATATAAATCAAGCCTTTAAGGCCAAAACAAACGTTTGGTTAAACATGTGTCACTCACACGGTTACGTAAACCAAAATGCCTCTTTACTCAAAATCTTTACCTTATTAATCCCTTAATTGGCCATCGGCCCCAAAATAAAAGTTTATCACTCTCAAAACATTCACATTTTCAAAATGTAACACGTCAAAATTGTTGCACAACCACAAAAAAACACTAAAAGCGTGCTTCGACCACATAACTTTCACTTATGCCATAATTAATCAAACTTTTTTTTAATGATTTATTCGTCAATCATTCAAAATTCCCCAGTTGTGTCGCACACGCTAATAACCACTTTGCGCATACCCTTTGCATAACAGCATACCGGTATCGCTCACGATTTTGTTCCTACCCGCACAGGCATACGCGGGACGCATCCAGACCGTACCCAGTGACAGACCAAAAGGCCTCATACACCTTACACAACTTTCGTCTTCAAAGTCAATACTTGACATGTCGACACTTTCTTAACCTTAAGGTCCTTAACTGAACCTAATTCTTCCTCTGGACACAACCGTCCCTCGTCAACTATATTCCTAGTTAGCGAACAAGGGTACAGATTCTCATGCAACCGACACTAAAGTCCACTTTTGACTCTCATACTGTTCATAACACAAATACCAAAACTACAAACTTTTTCCCCAGGTTTATCCAACACTTCTCCATTCTTGGAGTTCTTTCTTAGATTAAAGTGTAATACCCTACGACCTAGTGAGTTCATAGCCTTCATGCATGACAATTTAATAAATAACTCAATCCACACTTTTCTCGTTTAAATAAACTACATTCGGAACAACGTGGGCACACACGACCCCAATCATTTTCATAACTCCCATGTACTACACAACGGTCTCAAAAATCGTTTGTATATAAATTTCCGTAAAACTCAATCTTTCTCAACCAAAAGATGTTGTTACAACAGTAATATCTTAAATGAAGATCTTTTCATACGACAAAAGTTTAAAATTTACTGACACAAAGTAAACCAGTCGTTTCTCACACTCATTTATATGATATCATCAAATCAATACCTTTGTTGGTTATAAAAAGTTTACTGATCAACACTTTCTTGACCTATTTGCTATCATACAACTTTTTATGTAAAGTATGAAGTATTTTGCAAGTTGCTAAGTTCCAAAATTTCGTTAGGCAGCGTAATTTAAATTGCCCTTTTTCTTTAACTACATACTTGCACATATTAATTCATCCTTGAATAAAACTGTTATTTATGCATTTGGTTTGAAATCAAGAAAACTCATGTAATACACACTAAAACACCATGCACAAAAGTTACTCGCAACGAAGGCTACTTACTCAAACAAGGTCAATCGTTTTACTTACGTAACTTATCATTAACACTTTACTTCCGATCAGAGGTCGCCCTCTCGGCCTTATAATAATTGCTATACATGCATTCCATGGCCCCCGTACTCAACCATGTCATACTAATTCCGTCTTAATCAATCATCTTGTTAGATCTGAAGTTTTGTCAATAAACCAAGTGTTGAAGATCTGATAAGAGGACTCAGATGTTCTGAGTAGAGGAGTCAGAGATATGAGAGAAAGAGTCAGAAGATCTGAGAAGCTTTATCAGAAGAATGTTCAGAAGTTCTGAACTACCTGTTCAGAACTTATGACAAGATACTTTACTTAGTATTTTATAAACTAATTAGGACACGTGTTATGTTCTTATTAGTCTTTCTTATTTGTACTGTAGCTTTAAGATGTTTGTTGCAGTATAAATAGTAGTTAGCTCTATGTTGCTAACTGATTGATTTTTCCCGTATAACTTTGTTCTCATTCTCTGTAATCTTTGAGATTCTCTCTCTCATAGATCTGTATTTCTGTTCATCATTGAATACAATTGGGCTTGATCATACAACTTCTCAATTACTGCTTTCTATATTGATTGTGAGATTAGATCCTGTTCTTTCAATTGGTATCAGAGCCAATCAACAAACAAATTCTTTCAAGATTGTTATCGCGAAGATTAATTGATAAATTTCTTGAAGATTTCTTGATTCATTCAATATTCGATTCCGCTGCTAGGGCTAATTCTTGAATTCTTGTCAATTCTTGAATTACCTGTTACATTTCGATCAAGAAACTCGAATTTGTCTTTCTGTTGAATTTTATTACAATCATGTCTTCTAAAGAATATCTAGCCATGGGATCTGAAACCAAACCGCCTGTTCTTATACCAGAAGAGTATCAGCAATGGAAAATCCGAATGATCCAATTCCTAGACAACATTGATGAAAACCTTATGATTTCTATTCAAGAAGGCCCAATTGAAGTGTACATCGATGTTGCTGCAACCCCTGCTACAGAGACAACTCCAGAAATTCCAGCGACCAGGGTGAAAAAGAGTTATTCCCAATACACAGCTGAACAGAAGAATAGGCATGCTATTGACAAAAGAGCAATTACTTTGATGACTTTGGCTGTCCCAAATGAGGTTCTTAACAGGATTGACAGTGGATCATCAGCTAAAGAAATGTGGGACGAACTGGAAAGGCAAATGTTAGGAACTGTGAGATCTATTCAGGCAAAGTTAAATCAAAGCATAAATGCTTATGAAAGGTTCAAAGCAAAAGAGTCAGAAAGTTTGACACAGACATACAGTAAATTTTGCACTATTCTAAATGACTTGAGAAGAAATGGACTGAAGAAAACAAAGTCAGAAATAAATTACAAATTTCTGAACAGTCTAAATTCAGAATGGTCATCATTTGCCATAAGTCTGCAAATGAACAAGGATATGTGTGAAGAAGACTTAAATGATCTATTTTGTATTCTTAATCAACATGAAGACTCTGTCAAGTTAGTTGTGGAAGAGAAGAAAAATGTTGCTGATCAGTTAGCGTTCTTATCAAAGTCCAAAGCAATCAAAGCACCCAAAAAGACTGCATATCTATCAGAGATACCTAATCTGGAAGAATCTGACAAGGAAGAAGGATCAGAAGATGATGAAGATATCAAGATAATGGCTGAGAAACTAGCTTTGTTGACAAATACTTTCAATAAAAGGTATGGGAAGGGTAGATTTCAAGGAAATTATAAGAGAGTTGGGAGTTCAGACTATAAGAAGAAAGAAGACAGAGAAGAAAATAAGTTTGAAAAGAGAGTAGAGAGAAGTGAAGAAAACAATGAAGAGAAGGATGAAAGAAAAGAAAAGAATCTGTGTTTCAAATGTGGAAAATCTGGCCACTATGCTAAGGATTGCAGAGTTAAAATTGTGAAAGACTATGAGTACTACACCAAGAAGGCTCAGCTTGCAAAGAAGAGAGATGATAAAATTGCTTTGTTGGCTGAACAGGAGAATTGGTTGTACTATACTTCTGATGAAGATGATCACATCAACTTTCCACAGATGCAGAGCTATATGGCAAAAATGAGGAATGAGGATGATTCTGATTTTGAAGATGCTGATTCTGAGTCATCTGCTGAGGTACATTCTTCACTTGAATTAGAGTTAATGACACAGATTGGTGAAATGAAAACTGAATTTGCTAATCTAAGAAAACAGATAAAAGGAGAAAGAAATTTGGTTAACAAATTCAGAATTGAAAAAGAAGTAATAAAAGAACAATATGAAGAATCTGAGGCTGAGAAACAGAAAGTTAAAGATGAAAATTCTGAATTGATGAAAAGGCTTTCTGAACTAAAAGCTGAGTTTTCAAAAATAAAGGATGAAAAAGGTGATTTACAAATAAAATTTGATATGTTATTTGAAGAAAGAAAGAATTTATACACTAAAATTAAAGAATTAGAAGATCTGAATTTGAAAAGGGGTCAGACTCAGCAAACACTAAATCTTTTATTAAACAACGTTAAAGATACAAGATTTTACAACCCAAAGAAGGGATTGGGATTGGAAGAAAATGTCACTTTAAAAAGAGCTCCAATTACTTGTATGAAAAACTTCAAGTTTCTAAGCCAAAAATCCCAGAAATTGTTGAAGTTTTCATAAGACCTGCTAGTTCTATAACAAGTTCTGACAATTTGCAAAGACCAAACTCTAAAAAGTCAGATGAGAAAATTTCTGAGTCTAAAACAGAAAAGTCAGTTGGTTCAGAAGAAAAGGTTAAGAAAGAAGTTTCTAAACCAACAGATGAAAAGCCAAGATACAATGATACTAAATTCAAGTATGATTCCTTAAATGTCAGCTACAAAAATAAACAACCAAGTTTTTCATATCATGACATTGAGAGCATATTTGACACAAGTAAAAATTCTGAAACAGTCAATCAGAAGTCTGAAATTTCTAGTCAGGATTCTGAACTTTGTAGTCAGAATTCTGAGTCTAAAGATCAGACATCTGAGTCTGTAAATCAGAACTCTGACTCAGGTAGTCAGAAGTCTGATTCAACTGGATTTTCTGAAACAAAATCAGATGAATTTTTGCAACTTGAAAAGAGATTTAATCTTGTGAGTCAAGAACTTGAGGACTTAAGGAAAGCTTATGATGAACTTGAAAATGATTTCTGTGAGGTGGATATTAAACTTGAAGAAGCTTTGAAAGAAAAGAATATTTTTATTCAGAAAATAACAGAGCTTGAAAAACTGAAGACTGAGTATGATCTTTTTAAAATTAATGCTTCAAGAGAAAATGATAAATTCTTTAATGAATCAAGTACATATGAAAAAGGTGAATCATCTAATTCTTCTAACAAAAAGAACTTGAATTTTTCAGAAAAAGAAGAAAGCAAAAGGAAAGATGATCTTGCAAAGTTGAATGATCTGAAAAGGGAACTTGAGAAGCTTAGAATGAAATCTACTTCTGAACTCAAAGCTAGAAATTCTTGTAATAAGGGCAATTGTACTCTGAACAGTATAAATAAAAATGAAATGATCTATGTTTCAGATTTATTGTCACTTCCAAAGAAAAATCTTGTTTGTGTTAGATGTAAAAATGATTCATTCCAATATTCTCATAAATGTCAAGTCAAAATAACTTCTGTTTCATACATAAGAAAAGATATTCAGAAAGTTTCTGTTTCTCAAAATACAGAAAAGAAGAAAATTTCTGTTCCTCAGACTCAGAAGAAAGAAAAGATAAAAGAAAAGAAAGTTGAAAATATAGCAAAACCAAAAGTTACAACTCTCAAAAAGAATTTGAACAAGCTTGTAAGCAGAAAATGTTCTGACTTCATAAAAGTTCAAGGAAAGTGGTGTTTGAAGAAAGATTTTGAGTGGAGAGTAAAAGGTACTAATGTTAAAACCAATGACAAAGCTAACAAAGATGGACCCATTCCAAAATGGGTACCTAAACCTAAATGATCCTTTTGCAGGGATGTCATGTGTGGTTTTTAGATTCAGGAGCTTCAAGACACATGACAGGTCAGAAGTCTTTTCTATCAAACTTCACAGAAAAGGCTGGAGGAGCAGTAAACTTTGGAAATAACAGCAAAGGACAAGTCAAAGGTTATGGGGATTTAACTAAAGGGAATCTGACTATCCAAAAGGTTTTCTATGTTGAAGGATTACAGCATAATCTTTTCAGCATAAGTCAGTTTTTAGACAGTCTTTGTCAAATTAAGTTTCAAATAACAGGTTGCATGATTTTAACTGAAAATGATGTTAAAGTCTTCTGGGCCAAAAGACATATGGACTTATTTGTAGTTAATTTTTCAAAATTGAAAACATTAAATACAGTTTGTCTTTTATCAAAATCAACTGCAAATGAATGCTGGCTTTGGCACAGAAGATGTTCTCATCTGAATTTCAAAGATCTTAATAATCTTGTTGCAAAACATTTGGTTAAAGGCTTACCAAAGCTTAAATTTGAAAAAGAATCATTATGCTCAGCTTGTGAAATGGGCAAGATGAAAAAGAGTTCTCACAAATTAAAAATGGACTCATCTTGCAAAGCACCATTAGAAATGATTCATACTGATCTTTGTGGTCCAATTTCAGTTCAATCTATGGGAGGAAAGAAATATATGCTTGTGATTGTTGATGAATTATCCAGATACACATGGGTTGAGTTCCTAAGAGCTAAGTCAGAAGCTGCTACTACATTGATAAATTTTATCAAAAGGATTCAAGTTCTCTTACAACTTCAAGTTCAGAAAATCAGAAGTGATAATGGAACAGAGTTCAGAAATGAGACTCTTCAGAATTTTTTAGAAAGTTCTGGGATTTCTCACAATTTTTCTGCTGTCAGAACTCCTCAACAAAATGGTGTTGTTGAAAGGAAGAATAGAACTCTAGTTGAAGCTGCGAGAACAATGTTGGCTTATGCAAATCTTCCTACTTTCCTATGGGCTGAAGCAATTGCAACTGCTTGTTTTACACAAAATAGAACTTTAATCAATAAGAGATTAAATAAGACTGCTTATGAACTGATAAATAAAAGAAAACCATTAATCAAATTTTTTCATGTTTTTGGTTGCAGGTGCTATGTTCTCAGAGACAGAGAAAATCTTGCCAAATTCGATAAAAAGGCAGATGAAGGATACTTTGTGGGTTATTCTTTAACTTCCAAAGCATTCAGAATCTACAATAGAAGAACCAAGAGGATGATGGAGAGCATAAATGTAACTTTTGATGAAGCCAGAATGCGGACTTCTGAACAAGACAGTTCAGAACTCATGCTGAACAAGACAAAAATGACTTCTGATACAAATTCTAATCCTATTTGTTCAGAACTCAATTTACTATTTAAGGATGCTTTTAGTGAACTAATTTCTGATTCTTATGCAGAATATGAAAACCCAAAGATGGTCAAAGAGATGAAAAATAAGACTCCAGAAATAGTTCAATCAACCGTAATTTCTGACAAAGGTCCATCAGAGGAATGTCCAAATCTAATACATACAAGTGGTGAAAATTCTGAACCTTGTAATCAGAATTCTGATTCTTGTACTCAGAACTCTGAACATGTCACTCTGAATTCTGACTTCATTAATCAGAACCCAAACATGGATATGACTTCTATTCATACATCAGAAAAAGGGGACAGTTCAGAATTACAAGCAATCATTGATGAGAATGATGCAAACAACAATTATTCAGAGATTGATGTACTTCCTAGTGCAAATAAATGGACTAAAAATCATCCTATTCATCAAGTAATAGGTGATCCTTCAGAAGGAGTAAAAACCAGATCAGCTACAGCAAATGAAGCAATGTTTGCTGGTTTCTTGAGTGTAATTGAACCAAAGAAAGCTAATGAAGCCTTAGAGGATCCAGACTGGATTTCAGCAATGCAAGAGGAATTGCTTCAATTTGAAAGAAATAAAGTCTGGAGACTCATCCCAAAGCCTGAAGGTAAATCTATTATTGGAACTAAATGGGTGTTCAGAAACAAAAAGGATGAATCAGGTGTTGTCATCAGAAACAAAGCAAGATTGGTTGCTAAGGGATACTGTCAACAAGAGGGAATTGATTATGATGAGACATTTGCACCAGTGGCAAGAATAGAGGCAATCCGAATATTTTTAGCCTATGCTGCACATAAAAACTTCAAGGTGTATCAAATGGATGTCAAATCAGCCTTTCTAAATGGCAAACTTAATGAAGAGGTGTATGTCCATCAACCTGAAGGTTTTGTTGATCCAGAATTCCCTGATCATGTTTATATTTTAGACAAAGGTTTATATGGTCTAAAACAAGCACCACGAGCCTGGTATGACACTCTTACTAAACACCTGTTAGGTTCAGGATTCAAGAAAGGTAAGATTGACACAACTTTGTTTTTAAAGAAACAGGGTAATGATTTGATTCTGATTCTGATTTATGTTGATGACATAATATTTGGTTCTACCAGTCCAGAATTATGTGATAATTTTTCAAAAATCATGTCATCTGAATTTGAAATGAGCATGATGGGTGAACTGAATTTTTTCCTTGGTCTTCAAGTCAAACAATTACCAAAAGGTATTTTTATAAATCAAGGAAAATATGTCAGAGATATTCTGAAAAAGTTCAAAATGTCTGATTGTGCTTCTATGAGAACACCTATGGCAACTAACATAAAGTTAGATGCTGATCTCAAAGGTGTTTCAGCAGATATCAAACTTTATAGAGGCATGATTGGATCATTACTTTATTTGACTGCAAGTAGACCAGATATCATGTTTTCTACCTGTTTCTGTGCTAGATTTCAATCTAACCCGAAAGAATCACATATGTTGGCTGTTAAAAGGATTTTAAGATATCTCCAAGGAACACCTGATCTAGGTTTATGGTATCCAAAAGAAACCGACTTCAAATTGACTGCTTTCACTGATGCTGATCATGCAGGAAGTAGGTTGGACAGAAAGAGTACATCTGGTGCTTGTCACTTTTTGGGAGATAAAATAGTGAGTTGGGCATCAAAGAAGCAGAACTGTGTATCCACTTCAACTGCTGAAGCAGAGTATGTTGCTGCTGCTGCTTCATGCTCTCAAACATTGTGGATGAGAACACAACTCATGGACTATGGATATCAGCTTAACAAGATTCCCATCTATTGTGACTCAGAAAGTGCAATTGCTATTACTCAGAACCCTGTTCAACATTCGAAGACTAAGCATATAGATGTGAGATATCATTTTATAAAGGACTATGTGGAAAAAGGAACTATAGAGATGCACTTTGTGCATACAAAGTATCAATTGGCTGACTTGTTCACAAAGCCTCTTGATCACAAAAGATTTTCTTTTCTCATATGTAAAATAGGAATGCTTAATCTGCCTAATTGAAAATATTTTTTTCTTAAAAATGTTAAATTTTTCTAAGTAAACTTGTCTGAGTAGTGTATTCAGAACTTCTGAGTCTTGAGTTCAGAACTTCTGAGTCTTGAGATCAGAACCTCTGAATCTTAAGGTCAGAGATTCTGAGTCGATACTTCAACAATCTTACTTTCAAAAATTTATTTTTGAGAAATACAAATAACTTCAACTGTATGGATTATGCTTCTTCTATTATCTTTTTATCTCATCTTTATGTATCATTAATAATCAAAAGCATGCTCAAATCAAGGGGGAGCATCAAAATTCTTTTGGAAATCATTTTGTGATGCTTAAAAGATTTGTTTTCATTTCTTATCTGTTCAAACCTCTTCTGAATAATCAAAATGTTTTATATTGGTCAGAAGTTGATTTTAAAAGACATTTTGGTTACAAGGCAAAATTCTTCTGAGTCATGGAATCAGAACATCTGTGCGTGTTATTCAGATCTTTGACTTGAGTCAAAATTCTATCCACTAACACGTGTCAGCTTCATATTTGTTTGACAATGCCACGTATTTCATTTAAATCCTTTGTGGTATTTCACATGTGTTGACTCCGTTATAACATTGATTTCGCTTTTCCGTTAAACCTTTCAACTTCGCGGATTTTAAATAGGTCTTAAAATCCCTATTTCAAATTTCTTTCAAATTCCAGAGCGAAACGTGAGATACGAATCAAATCCAGAGTTCTTTGAATCTATTTTTCTTCTTAAATCATGTCTGAAATACGAAGAAGTGGTCCAATTTCTCTACATTCTACAAAATCGATAATGGATTCATCCGATTCGGAAAATGATGAAGTACAAAATAGAGTTGCAGAGGAAGGGGCAATAAGAAATGATGAAGAAGATGAACAAATGGATGAATCTGAAGGAAATGCGGATGAGGTAAACGTTAATATTGAACATGAACAGAGTGCTGCAGGTTCTATTATGTCAGATAGATCTATTCTAGTGGAAAGAGTTGTTCCTGAGAGTGAATGGTTGAAATTATCTGAAAATAACTGTGTTATATTGTTTGAGGAAAGTCGTTTTAAGCCTGAACACAGAATTATCATGGAGTTATTCAAACATCATCCGTACAGAAAATGGTTTACAAGAAGTAAAAATGTGCCTGTTCAGTACATACAACAATGGTGGAAATATCTTAGGTTAGAAGATAATAAGTTTGTGTCTGAAATTGGAGGAGTGACATTTGTCTTATCTATCTCTGCACTAAGAGAAATGCTGAATCTACCAGAGAAAGATGATGTACAAAGAAGAACAGATTTTGAGGATTTACCCTTAACAGAGGAATTAATAGCAGAGTTTATGAAGTTGGGATACAATGAAGGATTGAGGACTCTCAGTTTGTTCAGAAGAAACAAATTACCACCTATTTGGGCTTGCTTCTTTCATGTGGTAAATAAATGTTTGTCAGGGAAAAATAGTTCTGCTGATCAAGGTTCTAAACAAATTCTTCAGATATTTCAAGGTTTAGTGAAGAATAGGCATTATGACTATACTTTAATACTTTGGGAAGATATGAAGAATACATTTGAGAAGAATCAGAAAGCAATTCAGAAGAAAACAAAGGATGCTCCACTGACATACATTCCCTACATAAGGTACTGGCAAATTGTTATTTGGTATGCCATGCAGGAAAACAGAACAATCTCAAGAAGAACAAATGAAGAGCATGGTCCTACATTTTATTTGGGTAAGATGACCTCAGTAACAAGACTTGAAAACTATCCTAATCATAAACTATTGCCAAAATCACTTAGGAGCTATATTCCAAGGGAGAGTGAGATTTTAAAAGCTTATTGCACCTCTATGGGAATTGAATTACCTCAAATCCCTACCCAAGAGGACCAACCTGAGAAGAGAGGTGAGGGGTCTAGTCGAATTAGAGAGGGGGAGGATGTTCAGATGGGTGAACATTCTGAGAGACTTGAGGGGGAAAATTCTGAGAGCTTGGTTAGATTTGGTGAGGAAAAACAGAATGAGAGTGATGAGGATGAGAGATTGTCAACAGAGGTTCAAACAGAAAGAGATGCCTCTGAACCAGCTAATCTTGACCTGGTAACCACAAATGCTATTGGTTCACATCTCTTGGTGTCCAATATTGAAACAAACACCATGGACCTAGTGGTGGATCTTGAACAACCCATCCATACCCACTCAGAAGCATTTCAACATGCTACTGTTTCACACAAATCCGGGGAACCATCCCAAACTCATTTGGAGGGAGGTGATAAATCCCAATTTATTTTTCAACACATTGAGTCTGAATACCACTGTCCTATTCATATTGAGCCTGAAATTCCTTTTGACACTTGCACAAATCAGGAATTTCGTATTCCTGAAACAACATTCATAGACATACCTAATGTTGGGTGTCGAGGATTGGATGGAAGTCCTGGTGAGGTGAACATTACAAAAGCCTCATTCAAACGTGCATCTGTTGTACAAGATGACTGTGTGTTATCTACAGGCCATGAGCTCTCTGGGCACATGAAAACTGGACCATCTGTTGGTTCAGGTTCACTGTTAGAAACTTCTGAATTTGAAAAGATTCAGAAACAAAACAAGGAGATGGGGGAAAAAGTAGAAAATTTGGAGAAGAGGGTGGAGGATTTGAATGATGAAGTATCAGATTTGAAAGTTGTGTTGGAGAAAAAGTTGATTTCTGTTGAAACCAAGGTAGATGATGTAAAGAAATCCTTGGATTCTCACAAAAAGGAGATCGTGGATATAATGTCTGGTTTTCAAAAAGATATGTTAAAACAGATGCAAGGTATTCAGGAATCTATATTGAAAGCACTGAGTGTATCTTTGGCTTCTACTTCAAAGCCTCTTGATCCTGTTCCTATTGCAGAAGCTGAACCTGAAGTTGCTTTTAATCAGAACTTGAAAAGGAAGTTTGATGATAATGATCCTCATGAT
Source organism: Saussurea involucrata (assembly GCA_033807775.1). NCBI lineage: Eukaryota > Viridiplantae > Streptophyta > Magnoliopsida > Asterales > Asteraceae > Saussurea > Saussurea involucrata. The sequence continues at coordinate 104,186,629 of CM066314.1, read as the reverse complement.
CATCAAAAGGGGGAGAAAAGACAAAGGTTAAGTTCTGATGATGATATTGGCATAGAAGATTTTGAGATAGCAGACATGCACTTAGCCAATACAAAAAGTTCAGAAGACCAGACACAGGAAAATTTAAAGGAGATGGTTCAGATAGTACAGCTTGATAGTTCAGATACAGAAGAAATGGAGTTGGGAAGTATTGATAGTAATGAATCAGATAAAACAGAGGAATTGAACTTGGATACTGAGATGGAAGGAAACTCAGATGAAACTGTAGCTATTGAGGAATCTGATTTGAGAATAGAAGAAATAGTGGAAAGTACAGTGGTAAACAGGTGTACAGATATTGTGGTTTATAACAGAGAAAGGACAATGGAGTCTGAATCAGAAGAAAGGAGGTTGAATGAAGAATTGATCAGAAGAATGCATAATGAAGTAGTCAGAGCTTTGAGTGTTCAGAAAATTCATAAAGGGATAAAAGTGATAAGACCCATTGATCTAATGGGAGAAGAAGACAGAACTGTGGATTATACTCAGGATTTTAAAGATGATTTTAGGTTTAACTTTTGTGATGAGTTAAATACAGAAGAAGAGTATGTGAAAGTGAAAGACTTCTTTATGCCTTCTGAATATGTATTCAGAAAACCAATTGAGATTCCAAAGATTAAATTGCAAAGACTAGAAGAACCTGTGTGTGATTTCATTCTAGAGTTAAGTGATGTGCCATTAGCCAGACAATTTCATGATGATATTTTTCCTGAGGAAATATATGATAATCTCTACTACACAGAAGGAGAGTATGAGCTTTTGGAAAGTAACATTGATGGTTTTATGGATGACAGAGCTCAGATGGTCTACTCAGAAGCTTCTAACATGTTCAGAGTTCCTGACTCAAAACTGCATATTCAGAAAAGAATCGAGAAAGTTCTGATGTTTCAACAAGATGAATTCAATGGTTTAATGTTTGTTAGAATGGAAGTACTGAAAGAAAGAAATACAAAGGTTTCCATGTCTACATTTGATATTCACAGATTGACTCTTGATGATCAGATCTTTCTAGTCAAGTTCTTTGCTAGCACTGAAGAAGCCTTGATAGAAATTGAATGCAGAAGACTTCTGGGTATTTATGTCAGAAATATATACTTGTATGACTTCCAGTTGGCTATTGAAGAAAGAAAAGAAAAGTGTAATCTGAGTTCTCCCACAAAGAAAACAGAAGTTGATTTGCATGTGAAGGGATTTGTGAATGAAGGAATGGAGACAGAAGGGTTCACATATATGGTTCACGAAAGACTTGAATTGTTCAGATTAAAAGAGTTGGTGAAGTACAGTGATGCAACTCTGAATTGGTTGTTGATTAGAATGGAAGTAAGTATGGACGCTGAAAAAGAGAGTTTAAAGAAGAGATGCATAAACTGTGTGAAGAGGAGGTTGGATCTTAGAAGAAAAATCAGAAACAGTAGTGAATGGTTGCTATCTGAGGTGAATCCCAAAAAGATTCTACATAATGATTTTGTGTTCCCTGCTGAGTATGAAGTGAATGGAATTTTGTCAGATGAAGCTGAAGAAATGCAGAACACAATATCTCAGAATGTGCAGATAACTAGTTTTGATCAAGCTGAACAGTCTGAACCAAAAGAAGATGAAATATCCATTGATCTAAATGGATACTTTCTTGAATTTGATTTACCCGAGTTCTTCAAACCAAAAGAGGTACAATTCTTGGATGTGTATTATGATAGACCTAAGGAGACTCAGATCTGGTTGGCTGAAAAATTAAGATGTCTTGGCAAAACAAAGCAAGCTGTTTACTCAAATTTTTTAATCACTGGAATCAGAGAGTTGAGGGTTAAGAAATTCAGAAAGATGGAGTACTTATCTTTTGAAGTTCTGAGAGAAGATGGCAAGGTTTATTACTTTACTGATGCAGATTTTGAGAAACTATCAGTAGTTGACTTCTACAGATTACACAGTTTTCTATGCTTCAAAGAGTCAAGCAAAGACAGAAATGAAAGGAAGGCCAGAAGTGTGGTAATTGAGGCCATGTTCTACATCTTAAGGTGGCACTGCTATACAGATTTTCAAATAGCTTTGTACCTACAAAAGTCATGTGTTTATCTGGCAAATCCCAACACAGATCATGAACAGAAAAGGAATTTAAAGACTGGAAGTGTTCACAAATATCCAGAGTTGGGAGTATTTTTGAAAAACAAAAGTGGAAAGATCTTCTTCAGAGCAAAGGAAACCGCAAAATACTGTTCTGGAACTTTAAGAATCATAAAGCACAATTTGGAGAAAAAGATGCTGAAAGTGAAGGAAGCAAACATGATTCAAGAAGCAATTAATCAGCAAGTTGAGATTATTCAAGAAATCATTGACAAAATTGATAAAAGGCTTAATCTGAGAAATGTGCTACTTCAGAAGATTGTTCCTGCTCTGAAAGAACTGGATGATGCAAAGTTTAAGTTTATTTGACAAAAAGGGGGAGATTGTTAGATCTGAAGTTTTGTCAATAAACCAAGTGTTGAAGATCTGATAAGAGGACTCAGATGTTATGAGTAGAGGAGTCAGAGATATGAGAGAAAGAGTCAGAAGATCTGAGAAGCTTTATCAGAAGAATGTTCAGAAGTTCTGAACTACCTGTTCAGAACTTATGACAAGATACTTTACTTAGTATTTTATAAACTAATTAGGACACATGTTATGTTCTTATTAGTCTTTCTTATTTGTACTGTAGCTTTAAGATGTTTGTTGCAGTATAAATAGTAGTTAGCTCTATGTTGCTAACTGATTGATTTTTCCCGTATAACTTTGTTCTCATTCTCTGTAATCTTTGAGATTCTCTCTCTCATAGATCTGTATTTCTGTTCATCATTGAATACAATTGGGCTTGATCATACAACTTCTCAATTACTGCTTTCTATATTGATTGTGAGATTAGATCCTGTTCTTTCACATCTCATACTCTATCTCTGCACATATCAAATCACCTATTAAAGGTTGCCTTGGCGGACTTTCATGAGTCCCGCCAATTCCAGGTTGTCCTTCCAACCCCCAATCATTTACTGCCCTGTCCTCTAAAGGACCTTGGTGGCGTATTCACCATCACTCTACTATAACTTACAGGGATAACCACGAGAAATGGTTATGCACTTACATACATACAAAACGTACTTTACCGATCGTTAGTCACTGTAACAATTCAGAAATAGACATGCTCGTGTAACAATATATTCATAATAACAGTAGCTAATTGAAATTGTGAACATATCATACAGGAGAATCCCCGTTATCATTGTCACAACACTAATTTCACGTATTTCCGTTAACTCTAAGACTATCCCGTCTTAACACTTCTACCCATATCTCACGTATCATAACCTACTACATCTCAGCTTAAGTCTAAGTATCTCATCAGCATACTTAGTTCGCTTAAACTAGTTCTCTGATACCATACTGTAACACCCTAAAATTCAGGGCCAATTTAAACCTCAAAATACATGAGTTATGATCATCAAAATGTCAGACTTTCATAAACCAAAGGATCATAAGTAAATTTCTATATATACACAAAGTCGTCTAACTTAAATAGTCTGATCAATCTAATTATACATCACAATAAGATCAACATTATCTAAGGCTCGACCCAAAAGTCCTCAAACGAATATCTTGATCCTTCGTTATCGCCGAGTCTGATTCCTTTCAACTGAAATCTCACTTCCCAAACTATATCCCAGAGCCAGTACCTGGTAAGACAGTTTAATTTGAAACATTAGGCTTTCGCCTAGTGAGATTATCCAAATCAAATTAAAATTAATCAACAAAATATTAACAGATATACCAAACCTGTTATCAACAATCTTACCATACCAAGCTCTTATCGACCATTGGAATCCACCTATTCCCTTACTCATGACTAATTCATCTAGTCATCATACTATCAACGAGAATTACTATAAATCCCACCGGACTTATAAATAACTCTAACTCCCAGAAATTACAGTTTCCAAACCTGCTTCTTTCTGAATTAGGATGTCAAATCCTCAACAACAATAAAGATATCTCATCTTTCGCTTGAAATGGGAATTACAACTCCAAGTCTGCCATTCCTCATTTCGTTTCCTCCCCATCTTGAATCACTGGTCTCCCAAATGAGATTTTACTTTATCGCGATCAACAACCACCAGAGACCCTCACAGATGATTCAAGATTCACTCCAACAACTAGAAATACATCCTAACGATCCCCAGCTAGTAAACGGTTCTCATTATACCGTACTATATGCCCACTAGATCAGATGTAGATTTCTAGCCAACGCCACACAATAACTGTGTATCATCACTCATTCTATTGTATACTAAATCTATACAATTCAACATATATTCTATATCTCTATGTACAGAATATTAAATTCAACGATTATCCCCACTTTGCCATTTGGCATCGGGGACCAACACCTCAACAATTAACTACTTCTCCGGACTCATAAATAAGTCATTACAATTCAACATAACATGGTTTTTACATCAATAACATAGTTATAAACATATAACAAATAGCATATACATATCAGATTGCATGCCCAATAACAGCCTCAAATTACAACTGAAAGTCAACAACTTTTCGCAAGCTACTGTAGCGAAAACTACACTTTTCGCAAGCCAAGGCTACGAAAAGTCCACTATTCGCAACCCACTGTTGCGAAAACCCCACTTCTCGCAACCTTCTATTACGAAAAGTCCAGAACTCGCAACCCTTGGTTGCGAAAACTTCACTTTTCGCAACACACTGTTGCGCAAAGTCACTGTTCATCGTCACTTTCACTTTGATTCAGTTCTCCATTTGACTCATTAAGCTTACCATTTCTTAATCAAATCATACCATTGATATCATATACAAGTATAGCATATCTATAACATTTTTAATTGCTTAATTTTAACAAGAATGAATAACTCACCTGGGTATTCTTGAACACAGTGTTCTTCCAAAATCAATGGCTTAATCAACAGCTTAATCAAATCTGGACAGAATACTATAATTAAAATCTGTGGAGATGAATGATACTAACAGAGAAATTAAACTCTTACCACAAAATCACCAAACGATTTCTCCTTCTCAATATCTAACTCTCTCTGCTTCGTTCTATCTCTCTCTCGATATTTCTCTGATTTTCTTTTCTTTTTCTTTTTAGAAAACCAAACACAGAAAATCAGTATTATCAAATACTGATTTACTCCTAATGTGACACCTCACATAAAGCATGAGTCATTACCCATTTTCCAATTTATACCCCAAACTTCCAAATAATTGCCAATCAACCCTCCAAGTTAATTTTCTCATAACTAAATTGTACCAAAAATACAATTTATATCATATTAATTTACAATGGAAATTTCGGGGTGTTACAATAATCATTCTCCACGCTTCGGGCAATTTCGTGAATCATGTCTTGACAATTGTTTACAAGTACGGCATATACGTTTGGGTTTCTTAGCTTCCTCAATTGCTTTTTCACGAACACCTACAAAACGCTTTCCAGTTCCGCACCCCTTGTTTCTTATTCCCGTAGGAGGCAAGACTTGAACTTCATCCGGAATTCATACACCAACGATAACATGGATGTTCTCGTTCTTCCGCTCAACATTAGATTTCACCTGCATATCCTCATCTAAAGCATCATTCCAAGACGTCAACATGTCAACAAATTTCTCAAGCATACTTTTGTCCGTACGAACGCGTTCAATTATTCGTTCAACCATTACCACAACACTTCCCATCAACCTTTCCTTCTCTGCATCAATCTCACCATACCTTACCCGAGCCGGTAGCCATTGTGGAGGAATCAAGTCCCGACACCACTACCTCATGATGTAAGCTTCAGGAATTGAATCACACTCATCCTTAACCAACACTTTGAATGCATGTCGACAAAGAATACCATTGCTAAAAAAGAAGTTGCAACTACATGTTATAGTACCCTCCGCTTTAACTTGAGTAACATAATTCATACACAATAAAAACTATTAGCTTTAAGTCCGAAAATTTAAAACACAACAACACAATAAAATATTTAGTATTAAATATAAATTACCTTGTAAATGGTTTTCACCTTGGCTTGCTTGTTCTTATGAGTTATTGTACAAACTCTTTTCCCACCAAAATCATCGATAGCAACTTGACCACAATAAAAAAAGCCTTGTACAACTCCTTCTGAACCTCAAAAAATATTTTACGAGTGTACACACGTGCTGCATGCGCTTCAATGTTCCTTAGAGAAACCATTCTAGGAAGAGTGTACTTAGTCTTAACTTCCTCAGGACAATGCCTATTCCTTTGACTTTAAAAAGACCACCAAATCATTCCAGAAAGCATGGTATACATTAAAAAACGCATTGATGCTCTCAGACCGTGATGTGGTCTTCATCAATCCAGACATTGGCTTATCTTTGAAGTATACAGGAATCCAAGACTCCCTTATGTCATATTAGTCCTCAAACCATGAATCTCCAGTTAAGCCATATGTATCCATCAAATCACACCACTTCAACTCAAACTCCGATGGCTCAATAATCACGTTCCATACAATCTTATTAAAATCAGCAACAAAATTTGTTTCTTTCAAAAGATGCACACTTATCTACAATACAAATGAAAATAAATAAATTTTAAAACAAAATTACTAAATACTACAAAAAGGATAATAAAAGTTACCTTCGCCTTGACTTTCTTAGTGATGTGCCACATGCACAAACGATGCACACTAATGCAACTGGTATCACTTGCTTTATTGCTGAACACTGGTCAGTGATCACAAAATTCGGCTCACGCCCATGAGCCTTCATGAATGCTTGCAATACCCATGTATAGTTCAGAATATTTTCGCCACACATCAAAGCCGCTCCAACAACAACAAACTTCTTATGATTGTTGTAACGACCCGATATCCATAACATACACTTTATTTAAAATATCCCGAACCAAGGGTCCCAGTACATACATGACATTCCAAAACAGAGGTTACAACACTTGCAGCGGAAACAAACTTCCACAACCTAGAACTAGCTATACTAAAGCAATACCAAATTAAGAACTCGAGTGTTCTACACAAGATTGCCTCCATCTCTATCCTTCAAGCCTTCTCTTTTTTCCTTAGAGGAAGCACCACTAATGTGCTTCCCTGAAAATGGTTTTAGTTTTGAAAAGCGAAGGTAAGACCATGAGGTCTAGTGAATTCCCTCAGTAAAGCAGTTTATACGAAAACATGCATAAAATCATTTCGTTATCCGCCCTAAGGCCCACAAGTAATAACAAACAGGGGTATTTGCACAATGTTCATAGACCACATCCCAATCCATCAACAACCACGATCGGGGCCTAAGAAGACTCCCCTCTCGCCTCATATCGGGCCCCAACCAGACTCCCCATTACCCGAATAGGCAGAAAACAAATTCCATACCTACAGGTTCATAATAAACTCCCAAGGGATCATTGGATCCCGAGGTACGCTAATTCCACTGTGCAACCCGACTCTACATAAGCATACAAATCAAGGCTAAGAGAAAACATATAGCGATGCATGTATCTTTGTAAAAGCAGTTTATAGCATATGTGCATAACGTTATCAAACATATAATTCATGCTCCGACTTTATAACAAGTTGATAAATAAGCATGCGTGCATTCCAAACCATGATCAGTAATAATCAAAAGCGTTTAATATTTCGTTTCATAAAAAAAGAGTATAAGGGAACTCACCTGAAATGCAGTAAGTCTGACTAATGCCAACCCTCACTTCCAATCGACTCGACAACCTACAAGTACCCCAAATAGTACATGAGAAAAGTCGGACACAACACATCCGAAAGGTCCTCTCTAGACTAGGCCCTCTAAACTGAACTTTCTATCCGGACACTAAAGATATATCCGGAAACCTCCTTATCCGGAAACTTCAATCCGGAAACCAACGTACCCGGAAAAATCCCTATTTCAGACACCACGCGCAGGACTGCCCGGATACAACCCATCCGGAAACAATTATGCAGAAACCACTATCCGGACATGACCATCCAGAAACCTTCACTATCCGGATACTAATCTACCCGGAAACCAACACTATCCGGTAAAACAATCCGGAAAGCTATCCGGTCACCTACTACCCGGACACACTTGTCCGGAGACTCACATTATCCGAACACCAGAATTTACCCGGACACTCACACTATCCGGATGGGGCGATTCCCGGATAGTCGCACTATCAAAACCAAAATTGCTTAAATCGGTATAAGGATGCGATTTTTCCACATAAACTTTTAGGTAAACACTTGGGTTCACATTTTCAACTTTAAACACCCATTTAATCCCATAAACATCCACTACAAAGCTTATATTTGAATCAAAACCCACTATCAACTAGAAAACCAAATACTGAGAGAACTTTGGGGTTTTTCCTCAAATCTTACATATCCAGGAGATAGAGAGTGATTAAGCATGAGTTACTAAAGAAGGATTCCAATTTGGGGTTTACCTTGATTGACGATTTCTCAGCACCTTCTTCAAATCCCTCTTCTCTCTCGATCTCGATCACATCCGCACCACCCAGTGAACAAAATGAATTTCTAGGGATTCCTTTCCCTATATATACCTTCCAAGAAATTGCAACTTATTCCCCCAACTCTCTTGTCTTTTACTTTCGCCACACTTTTCACACGCCTTCATGATTAGAACACGGTTATTACAACACCCCCCCCCCTTAAAATAATCCCATCCTCGGAATTCCTTGGTCAAAAACAAATGCGGGTACTTGGCCCTCATCTCAGATTCCACTTCTCCAAATTGCTTCCTGACCCTTGTGAAATCGCCATTGCACCTTTACAAGGCCAATATTCTTGGTTCTCAATTTCTTCACCTTACGATCGTCGATTGCTTCGGGTTCTTTCACGAGTTCGATTTCCTATCCACTCGCATTTATGCACAAGTATTGCCATACCAACTTCCAACAAACGCCCTATTAAATAGAGGCGTGAAACACAATATAAATCCCACAAGGTTACCCAGTCCCTTTGCCAATCCTTCAATCCATTAAACAAAATACAACCGACTTACTAAAACATGGCCCATCCCTCTTTTCTTTCGTCATATCTCAAAACCAAACCAAACCAAGCCAAACTGAACCGAATCGAAATAAACTGAACCGAACCAAACCGAAACAAACCAAGCTAAGCCAAGCCAAACCAAACCAAGCCAAACCAAGCCAAGCCAAGCCAAACCAAACCAACACAAACCAAGCTAATATCTTTGGCATCAAACCGAACCCTCCCAACCTTAGGTTTCACGATTTGCACTCCCAAATTTGACAGCTTTGGTTCCAATTGATCTTCCAAGCATTTCTGTCCAAGTCCACAACTTTCTGAGGCTAGGAATACTCACATAATGTACTTGTACCCCTCCCGACCATTTATGCCACATATAACTGTAACATCCCAGACAACCGTACCAGATATTGTCTGCTTTATCCACACACCTGAACTCACGGTTTTAAAACGCGTCTCATCACAACTTTCACAAACATTTTCACTTCCTTACAGAAGGACTTTCACTGTGTTCATGTTACAACAACATGAATCCTTTACTAAAGTAAGCAGCCACCTAATTCGCCAATATTGGCACCAGGTCAGCCTTGAGTTTTGACTTCCCACCACGACACGCGTCTAACGCAAAAGTATTTTCTTTCCCCAAGACACGTTGACTACATCCCAACATTGTTAACCAAACACGCCAACATTCCATACTTGTATATAACTAACAGTATGAGACCTCCATAATCTACCATCCAGGGTAAGGAATAAATCACCTTGAAGATTTGCATCCACACTTTCACAGCATCCATCAAGCGTCCAACCAAATACAGAATGAATCTAAGTTTCACTCGCCCCACCGGCAGGAATGACCATGCTCACACATCACTATTCCAAATAGACTGTCGAATGACCTGCTCACTTTGGAACATCCATATTTTTAACACTTATTCAGATCTGATGGTCTTACACTTTCAGTGTCCCATACAACCACTTATATGATGCCTTTTCGAAGGCATATGTCACGTCCTCTCAAGGAAAGACTTATTGGCTCGTACGAGTCTCTTCACACTTTAACGAAGACATACACCAAATTGGAAAATCCAAAATCCGTTTAAAACATTGCTTCACCTATCAACATCCACTCCATTCCCGATCGCTCCAAACACACCAACAACACTTTGCGTTACTAAGCTCAACCAACGGTTTCATCACCATTCTAATTCGAGATAATCAACCAAGTCTTCCTGAAATATCATTCAATGATCAACAACACCACACATTTCTCGTTTCCCCAAACAGAGTCAACCTACTCACCAGAATTTCTTCGTGCACCAAGAGTAATTCACATTCCTCAAGGATCCCGTCTCGACTATGTCACTTCATAAACTAACCAATCCAATATCTTCATTGCTCTTTTACTGATCCCAACATGAACCCACTCAGTGACTCATGCCATTAAAAGAACATTGTTCTTCTATTGGGCAACCACCAACCACCGATTTATTCTGACAATAACCATATCATAACCCCAACTTACAAACCATGCATCCCCACTACATGCTTAATACTTCGTATTCTCGTCCACAACCTCCGAGAAGACTTATATATATGTTTATCCTTCTTTACAACACACCACTATAACATTGTCTTGCGCAACTACCTTGGCAAAGGTTATCACTATTTTATCCACACAATCTCCACCCACAACTTCACACCGCAGACCAGGTGCTCCCGACCATTTGCACACATAACAATGTCGCTTTCATTTCCATCTAAGTTCATAAATAACCAAGTCTATCTCACGACTTGCCTGTCTCTGAATTTAGACAAACCACCACTCATGATTTCCCATATTTGCTCAAAATATCCATTCCTAAACAATCCATTGCGAGCTCCACGAAAATCATTCCACGACAAGATACAATCCCTTACAGGTCGATATACTCGAGGCACCCACTTCGGTTGTGCCAACCGCTTCGTTCCTACTCAGGTCATCAAAACTCTCACGAAATCACATAGCTACTGCACTACTCCACATTCTTCACACCCACACGGGGTGGTCCAGCATCATGCCACGTATACATTTCCCTCGACCACCCTTCATTTCCATGAACAAATTTAGTGAATTAGCCGCACCGGAATTCCTCCTCGAATCTCGGTTTCTCAATGATGATCTCGAGACTGGACACTTTTAACAGTTATCAGCCTTAACATTCCTAGCTAAAACAGTGATGCTTCCACTATTTTATCGACACGCAAAACTTTTCCGACGAAACCTACCGCTTCCAATGCATTGTACTAACTTTGTGCCCTACAGTCCTTACAAGTCAAGTAATAAGACTCGCGTGGTATGCAGCCTATTACAATACCTCACACTACACGACTCATACCCGATATCCTTCCTCCAGGGCACAATATCTACTTATTAACATGCTACTGTTTAAAGCATCTCAACAACTTCCAACTTCATCATGGGTAAAGCCGCTTCACAAGAAACCACACCACCCGCTAACGATCAGTATCAATTCATTGACCGAGACCCCCTCTAGTCCATTTTTTTTAACTGAACAATTTCCAATTAGACATTGACTCGCTCTTAAATGCACCCACAACTATGACCTACGGAGTTCATAGCCTTCATGCATGACAACACAATGATTTAAATCATTTTGCATACTTGGAAGTTCGATAAATACGATAATGAGAAACAACATAGCATATACATGGCACATCACTACTCAAGCCGAATCGTAAACACAACGACCCTAAGGTCGCTCGCATAGCACCCCACGATAAATCACGACTTTAGTCAACCGAACCAACACCGGCCCAAATAAAACATATTAAATAAAACATTTCCAATACGATTAAAATTTTGGAACAAAATCACTTATATGGAGCGAGCCAGACGGTTCCCACACTCCTTATGTTAAAAGTACTACTACTCGTATCAGTTATAAAAGCTTTTGCGGTAAAATGTTTTTATGACTTTTACAACAGTGTTTATCCCACACGAAAAAGTAAAATAATTCACATATCACTATGCTCAAAGTATCATCGTGCATTGTAAACAAGCTTATCTTTTTCTTTAAACACACTCTCGCGCGTGTCGACTCATTTTTCCCAAAACAAGGAGCTCAATATACTCGTAAATAATTTTAACACAAAAGAGTCCATGTAATTCATTTAAGAAAAGACACCATTCATGAAACTAACTTTGCAATGAAGGCTATTCACTCTAATAAGGTCCACCAATGTACTCCCAATAACTTATCATCGACACTCACTTTCGACCAACGGTCAACTTCTCACCCTTATAGAAACTAGTGGTACGGGTGCTTCAAAACCCACCTATCTGACCACCCCACACAACTTTCGCATACCAATGACCCATAAGTCATGCAGTCTAAATCTTTGACTGATACATGTCGATAAACGACCACCTACTTCACATCCTTCTCACATGCATACTTCATTCCAACACTGATATCTTTCCTTCATTCTCCCTGCCACTAACTGATCAACCCATCAATTCAAAGAATGGGGCTCACTAGAAACTAGGAGTTCACCCTTAGCCAGCCATTCATCCCTTCGGAACCCAAGAAGTTCTACCATTACTCGATTCACTACTGCCCTGAATAATACCACGTCCAGGAAGTGTCATCATTCACATCACGAGTGGCCTCACACATCACATCAAAACCATTGCCCTCATTGCAAGTTTAGATTTTGCTCCATAATTCCACCCCTCCATTGACAGTCTCGAAAATGGCAATCTTTTAGACATACAAGAACTGAAATAACCATATATAATCTACGCTCGAACGACAGTTTCGCTAAATAAGGCAATTTAAGCACATACATGTACCTGTAAATTCGCAATTACACTGGCCTGGTGTAACTTCAAATTTACCTTACATGACCGTGCTCACTACCTTATCCTTAGTGCACCTATAGTGATCTTAAAGGCAAACCCAATACCTCGGTTGTGTCCCCCATCATATAGTTTATGTTTAGGTCCATCCGGTCACCTAAATCCCTTAAACTATGGCTCTGATACCATTTGTAATGACCCGATATCCATAACATACATTTTATTTAAAATATCCCGAACCAAGGGTCCTAGTACATACATGACATTCCAAAACAGAGGTTACAATACTTGCAGCAGAAACAAACTTCCACAGCCAAGAACTAGCTATACTAAAGCAATACTAAGTTAAGAACTAGAGTGCTCTACACAAGATTGCCTCTATCTCTATTCTTCAAGCCTTCTCTTTTTTCCTTAGACGAAGAACCATTAATGCGCTTCCCTGAAAATGGTTTTAGTTATGGAAAGCGAGGGTTAGACCATGAGGTATAGTGAATTCCCTCCGCAAAGCAGTTTATACGAAAACATGCATAAAATCATTTCGTTATCCGCCCTAAGGCCCACAAGTAATAACAAACAGGGTATTTGCACAGTGTTCATAGACCACATCCCAATCCGTCAACAACCACGATCGGGGCCCAAGCAGACTCCCCCCTCGCCTCATATCGGGGCCCAAGCAGACTCCCCATTACCCTAATAGGCAGGAAACAAATTCCATACCTACCGGTTCATAATAAACTCCAATTGGATCATCGGATCCCGAGGTACGCTAATCCCACTGTGCAACCCGACTCCACATAAGCATACAAAGCAAGGCTAAGAGAACATATAACGATGCATGTATCTTTGTAAAAGCAGTTTATAGCATATGTGCATAACGTTATCAAATATATAATTCATGCTCCGACTTTATAACAAGTTTATAAATAAGCATGCATGCATTCCAAACCATGATCAGTAATAACCAAAAGCGTTTAACATTTCGTTTCATCAAAAAGGGGTATAAAGGAACTCACCTAAAAATGCAGTAAGTCTGACTAATGGCTACCCTCACTTCCAATCGACCCGACAACCTACAAGTACCCCAAATAGTACATGAGAAAAGTTGGACACAACACACCCGAAAGGTCCCCTCTAGACTAGGCCCTCCAAACTGAACTTTCTATCCGGACACTAAAGCTATACGGAAACCTCCTTACCCGGAAACCTCAATCCGGAAACCAACGTACCCGGAAAACTCCCTATTCCGGACACCAGGCGCGGGACTGTCCGGATACAACCCATCCGGAAACAATTATATGGAAACCACTATCCAGACATGACCATCCTGAAACCTTCACTATCCGGATACTAATCTACCCGGAAACCAACACTATCCGGTAAAACAATCCGGAAAGCTATCCGGTAAAACAATCCGGAAAGCTATCCGATCACTTACTACCCGGACACGCTTGTCCGGAGACTCACATTATCCGAACACCAGAAATTACCCGGACACTCACACTATCCGGATGGGGCGATTCTAGGATAGTCGCACTGTCAAAACCAAATTGCTTAAATCGATACAAGGATGCGATTTTGCCACATAAACTTTTAGTTAAACAGTTGGGTTCACATTTTCAACTTTAAACACCCATTTAATCCCATAAACATCCATTATGAAGCTTATATTTGAATCAAAACCCACTATCAACTAGAAAACCAAATATTGAGAGAACTTTGGGTTTTTCCTCAAATCTTATATATCCAGGAGATAGAGAGTGATTAAGCATGAGTTACTAAAGAAGGGTTCCAATTTGGGGTTTACCTTGATTGATGATTTCTCAGCACCTGCTTCAAATCCCTCTTCTCTCTCGATCACAGCCGCACCACCTAGTGAACAAAATGAATTTCTAGGGATTCCTTTTCCTATATATACCTTCCAATAAATTGCAACTTAGTCCCCCAACTCTCTTGTCTTTTACTTTGGCCACACTTTGCACACACCATCATGATTAGAACACGGTTATTACAATTATGAACCGCAACAAATGGGACAAACACCATCGTATGCCTACACAATCAAAAAATGTTATGAATTGGTGATTAATATGACAATATTTAAAAGGAGATAATGGAATCAATTTTAATAATGCTTACATGTTTGTTCGGAAAGTCGCATCAAAAGATATTACATCGCCGAATTCACGGTAATTCAATTTGGCTACTTCATCAGCCCAAAAAATGGTAACCAACTCCTTTTGATTACACTTAAACTCGAAATAAAGTCAGGACACACTTTCTGTCTGTTAACCATTGTATTTATCAACAATTGTGCATCCTTATTCCCAACAAAGTTAACCATGTCACGTTTAAAATTCATATAATCTTTAAGTGTACCACCACTTGAACCAACCCCACCCGACATCGCATGACGCATCCTATGAGACTTAGCTATACCTACCTTGGATGTCATAGCATTGAAAACATTCATGTGTTCGGTAAAAGATAACCAACGCCTTGAACGACATAAAGACATTTCATTTTGATCAAAAAGTAAGTGATTGTGCCTTTTAGTAAATTTATAAACCTCAAAACAAGACCTCTCCCTCACAAAATGGATTTTCAAACATGCCAAACAACCACATCTTTTAAGATTGGAATTTCTCTGTCGTCTCTCACTTGCTTTTGCACTCATTGAATCATACACTTTCTCAGCTGGGTTTCTGTTTACTACAAACAAAAAACCTAGCAGTGATTTGAACATCATTGTTAAACTTCTTATTTGATAAAAGAACATCAAATCCTGCGGCATCAACATATTTTCTGTATGCCTTCTCAGCTAGTTCAACAGATGAAAAACAATCACCAACTTTGATGCGAAGGGACTCATCAACAATAGGAACATAAAACTTTGTTCCACCCGGAGATTCTTCAATCTTCGGTGAAATATTATCTAAAAAGAAAAATATAATGAGAACTATCATAATAATACAATAAATACACAAAAAATACAAAACTATAACATGCACACAATTTTTATGGAAGATTGCTAAAGTACGTATGATTACAAAAAAATTACCTTTGCATGGCCTGGAAGAAACAATAAAATTAAAGTTTATACAATAAAAAAAGGTAATTAGAATGATTGGACCCATAAAATTAGTTGAATTAAGTTTACAAAACGCAAATTTCAATGATTACAAACAGAAAAAATTTGAATTTAATAAATAACATACAATCCACATTGATAGGCGTCAGCCCCCATACATGGTCTTACGACTTTGCGGAAAATCCGCGGTTCCTAATGGAATAGGTAACAAAGCTACCTTGCCACCCACTGCTTAAACAACAGATAACAGTATTAAATTAAAGGTCATTTAATTATTTAACGAATCGAGCATTAAAGAAGGTGTTCACTAAAATAATAAGGGTTACAAAATTCGTGTTGACAACATCATTCTAAATCAAAACAGATAATTAATAAAGGTCACAAAATTCATGTTGACAACATCATTATAATTCATGACAGAAAATAATACACAAATACCTGGTTCAACATGATCATCTAAGCCTTCGTCAATGCCTTTAATCTGCAGTTGTTGTTCAGATTCATCGATTAACACATCCCCATCATTGTCGTTACATAACAATGAATAAAACGTCAATGAAGAATTCTTTTTTTGATCTCCAACAGAACATAACGACAAGACGTAATCATCTACATGATCGTTTGTAACTGTTTCATCCACAATGTTAATCTCCGAAACATCATTATGATCCTGGGTGGGTACTTCATCAACGAAATTCTTACTGTGAGTTCCAT
Source organism: Saussurea involucrata (assembly GCA_033807775.1). Lineage (NCBI taxonomy): Eukaryota > Viridiplantae > Streptophyta > Magnoliopsida > Asterales > Asteraceae > Saussurea > Saussurea involucrata. The sequence continues at coordinate 104,169,886 of CM066314.1, read as the reverse complement.
CCATGGTTTACGGTTTTTAGGGTTTCAATAAAATACAATCCATGAAAACCTTTATATTGCATGAAAACCTTTATATTGCTTAAATACACATTAAATCATTAATCACGAAATCAAAAAAAAAATATAATACAAATAAAGCACAAACATAATATGTCGTGTTTATAGGAACAGATATTCAAAAAATATTCCAAAAATTTTAACCGGTTTTATGATATACACTATAATGTTTCATGCACTCCTAAATCTTGAATAAATATAACTCATTCCATTAATAAAAAAAACAGGAAAAAATTAATTTGTAAAAATCGCATCCATGAATGTAGGAAAGTAAACTGAATAGATAATTCAAAAAAATTAAAATTGTATTATCATTACCATATATATCGGATGCTATAATTAAAGAAGGTTTATAAAAACCGCCTATTTAAAAAAAACTAGCTTATTAACAAATACCAAGATTACCCTTTGAAATTGTGGGAACACTTAATTAATGATAAATACTAATCTAATATGATCAACGGTTGTAACCTTTTTGAGGGTTGCAAAATATAAAGGGGTGCAATATTTCGAAACCCTTAAAAAAGGTTGAAACCATTGCAACTCATGATCTCACCATTGATTACTATATAGATGGCTAAGATTAATTCATACCTTTTTAATAAAAAATCAAAATTTTTATTGTTTAACCTTCCATAATTAAGGCGCTAAAGGGCAAATTCGTCAAAACTTGTTTTACAGAAATCGGCTAATGATGGCAACCCAGATTCATTAATATCACAATCCCGAATATCACTTTGTAAACACGATTCAGTTTCCGAATAAACTGCTATAATCTTCGAATAACTGTTTATGCAACCTTAATCAAACGAACATGGGTGACAGGTTCAGAGGTTTGTTTACAATCCAAACAATTTTTTTTTTAATTTTGAGTAGAAACTCTGTTCTTATGTTCTGATTAGGGTTTTCTGTTTATTTTGATAATAATCATTAGGAAGAAGAAAAAGCGAGAGAATAATGTTGAAATACTCGTTCTCTCGCTTCCGCAACACTGAATCAGACCAGATCTTATCGATTTGGATGATTCCATTGAAGAACTTCAATTTCCAATCGATAATAATGGTGAACAACAACAACCGTTGCATGAACCAGAAAACATGATCATCGATATTTTGTCACCAGATGATCCACCTACACTTCAATCGTTGCCCGGAGTGATAACTCAGAGCCCTTCTAATGAAGGTATATAACTTACATTGTGGTTTTCATTTGTTACATAATATCAAACAAAAGTGCTCTAATGTTCATCACTTGTTTCGGCTACAAGAAATCACTAGGGTTTCATCATCAATTTTTTTTGGTTTTATAAATTTATGGCTTATTTGGTTGACAATAATCTGTAGCTGATATGGGTTTATGTATAAGGATAAATCATGACTGTAATATATTACAATCATGATTCGGGTAGACACATCCATTAATTAATGGTTTTGTGAATCATGGTTGGAAATCTTCTGAGAATGGTGTTGAAAATCCTGATTATAAATTCAGAGTATGAATTACTAAAAAAAATCTGGACTTCATTTTCGTACAAATAGTTTTCTGTGTATAATTTAGGGAATCTTGCAAAGGATATGCCCATACAGACTACATTTTAGTAATGAATTTTGATAGTATGACATATCTGAAAATGATTGGGGATTCTTGAATCTGAAATCATAAATTCGTGTTTTCAAGATACACGAGGTAACAAATGATTGGGTATTCTTGAATTTGAAATCATGAGTTTCGTGTTTTCAAAAGAAGAAGAAGTTGATTATGATATTTGATTCATGATTTTGCATTGTTAGATTGTGAGGCATGATCGTGTCAATATGCACTCATTGAATCCTCAAACTTAAATCAACAATCATAAAATTTAGATTGGAGTTTGAAATCATGGATATAACAACATATACAATAAGCGAATCATTAATCTTGATTAGTCAATCATATGCTGTTATTTTATCTTTGTAGTTGTGGAAGTTTTAATGAAAGAGCTTACAATGGATGATGATAGAAAGCATCCCACTTTTCTTGGAGGTATACATTATTTGTTACCATTATTAATGTCAATAATTTTAATATACTTTCTACTTAAATCACACGTTGTGCACCAGAGACACATGATTCTGTGAAGATTTCAGAAACCGTTGTTGAAAAAAAAAGGTTCGCGCTACACGTACATTTGTTATACTATTATTTATAGTTTAAAACATTACTTATTTGTTGTTGTTATATGTGAAGGAAAATCACCAATGACAGATGAGAAAAAACCCAAAAAGCTTAAGGGCGAAGCATCAACGTTGGATTCTAATGACGATAAGGAACTTAGTATTTTATAAGCAACCACATAGAAAAAATGTTGTTCGAATGATTATTATTTGTATATGTTGTAATATTTTTATTATTATTTTAATTACCTTTAGTAACAGATTTTGTTCGTGAACCACCAATCACCATTGGTAGTACATCACAGTGCACACGAAGTTCATCCAGATTAAGACATATGGCATCCGGTTCAACTTGTAAAACAGAAACGCCTTCTACACAACCAAAAAATGATTCAATAAATAGTAATAAACCAATTAAAACCGAAGGTATGGACATATATGTAAGTCTTTGAGTTGATATGAATATTACAAATAAGATTCTTTATTATGTATTACTAACTAATTTTGAATGACTCTAAATAGGGGGGCAAACAAAGTCATCAATTGGCAAGCAAGATAAAGAGACTACAACAAAAAAAGGAAGCCTAATGGGTCTGGCTCATCTGGATAAAAAAGGAGGATGCCTAAGTTTGCTAATCTAAAAACACGGACTTCACCAAAGACCCTGTATGAAACAATTAGTGGGTTGAATGCAGCACAAAAGGAAGCTTTGAAGGATATAGGTTTAAAATCATTGATCGACATGAGACTTGATGGAGTACCATCTAAACTACGCTTTTTGTCGTAGATAGGTTAGACACAATGACCATGCAAATACAGATACCTAGTGGAAACATAGGAATTACTGTTGAGTGCATTCATAAACTACTAGGGCTTCCTTTAGGTGGAATAGATTTAGTGCACTCGGATGTCGGGTGATACGGTTTAAAATTGATGAAGGAATGGCGCAAGCAATTTAAGAAGATTACAATTAGACCTTCAGATGTCGTGCGACAACTTAACAAGGCTGACAAAACTGGTTTGTGGATCCCAGATTAGTGCAATACGATAGAAATCACGAACAAATAATCAATAAACACGATATGATTTCAACTTGTCATCCCTCTTTCATTAACCATTCAGAGAATTTCAATAATATGATTACAATGGTTATGGGACGATTTTCTGAACGATTCTAAGCTCTCTATCTCTCTAAACTGATCGCTTACGCGCAATATGATTTCAACTTGTCATCCCTCTTTCATTAACCATTCAGAGAATTTCAATAATATGATTACAATGGTTATGGGACGATTTTCTGAACGATTCTAAGCTCTCTCTCTCTCTCTCTAAACTGATCGCTTACGCGCAATATAAATTCTAACCTAATTTCTTAACCAAAATAAACTATTTATACCAAGGCCTAAAGCCTAAGGCCCACGACCCACTAAGCTCTAAACTAAGCCCATTAAACAATTAAAGGCTTTTTACAATAAATAATTAATCTCTATAATTCTTTATATAACTTTCTAATTAATAGGACATTTATGGTTCTAACAATCTCCCCCTAAAGTTATATAAAGAAAAATTGGTCTTGAAATCTTCAGGTCTGGAATCTTTCGGTCTAATTTATGGGCTAATTAGAAAGTTATATAAAGAATTATAGAGTTTAATTATTTATTGTAAAAAGCCTTTAATTGTTTAATGGGCTTAGTTTAGAGCTTAATGGGCCATGGGCCTTGGTAGTTTAGGCCTAGCTATATAAAGTGTTTTAGCCTAATAGTTTAGGTTAATCATCCAATTTAACCATTATAAACACTCTGAATTCTCTAAATGGTTATGAAATATATGGATGACATATTGAAATCATATTGCTCGTATTGATTATTTGTTCATGATTTCTATTGTATTGCACTAATCTGGGATCCACAATTGGTATCAGAGCAGACAGACATCGATTCAAGGTATCCTGGTAAGTTTTTATCGACTGCCAATTTGTCCAGAAATTCTTATTATTGTGATTTTGATAAAATTGTTTGATTCCAATCATCAAAATCGATTTATTATAGTCTTGTTAGCGTTTCTGCAAATTCTTAGAGTTTGATTTGATCGTTTGAGTGAGTTTTGAAGCAAAACAGTGTTCTTGATTTGTTAACATCTGTTCTTGAAAAGTTCAAAATTTTAGCATCAAAATATTGGTATTTTGCTTAGAAATCGATTAGGGTTAGTGTGTTTTTGTGTTTTGGGTTTTTTTTAACCTTTCAGGAGTGAAATCAAGCAACCCTAATCGAAGCCTGATCGGATTTTCTCGAACAGCCGCCGTGTCCGGAAGTTTCCAATTATCCGGGTAAGTTTCATCTTTCCATTCACTTACCAGACGTGCTTTATCCGGTTTCCTCAAAGTTCCCGGGTAACCTTTTTCTGGATTACTCTCGTATCCGGTCAACTCTTCTATCCGGGTAACTATTGTTTTCGGTAAGGTTGTTCGGTCATTGTCCGGACACATCCATCCGGTAAGTTTTACTTTCCGGACCTCTATCCGGTCACGTGATTGCTCGGAAACCTTTTCATCCGGTTTGCTCCATGTTCCCGGTAAGTTCCCGATACTTTCATCACTTCCCGGGCTCCCTTATCCGGACACATATTCGGACACTTCCATCCGAAGACTCATTTTTCCGGATTCCTTATCCGGAAACCATTACGGACACTCCCGTGCTAAGTAGCCGTGCTAAGTTGCCGTGCTAAGTCGCCGTGCTAAGTCGCCGAAGGGGGACATTTAAGTATTCTTGATACTGTCGGATTTTTGAATCGAACCTTACCGTCTGACGATCATCTAAGTGCAATTCAAGATGTCTCGAGATACTCTCGCAATGGGCAAACACAACAATCCTCCATCGATCGGAGAATCTTGTCAGGCATGTCTACCAACTCGTAATGCTTTAGTTGATAAGATTCAACTGGTTGGTCAAAAGGTAGAGTCCTATATGTTTACCTCTAATGAACAACTACTTGAAATTAATTCGCTAAAAGAAAAGGTAGATGTTCAAACAAAGATCACAGAAAAGCTTAGGTCTGACAACACCTACCTAAAGGAAAAGTGTGCAAATCTTTCGATAGCACCAAAAGATCTTCGAGCTAAGATATATGATCTAACCTCAAAACTTGATCAATGTGAGAATGAGAAAGCAGAGATTATCTATCAATGCTTCTCTCTTCAAATTCAACACAAAGAGTTTGTTTCTAAAATAGCTGGTCTTGAAACTAAACTTCATAAAAGAGGTCAAACTGATCAAACAATTCATATGAACAAACCTAAGGAATTCACGTATTTTAACAAAGAATGGGGAATTGGGTACGATAATCCACTGTACTTGAAAAAGATTTTGACAATGAGACCTACTCTTTACGAATTTAACTTTCTTGGGCTCGACAAAAAGTTTCCCGAATACAAAATCAAATGGACCAGACCTCTCGAAGAGAAGGAAGAGGAAACTAAGGAATACAAACGCGCACACACCACTAAAAAGCAATTACCTTTTGCATATGAACCTCTTAACTATTCCTATAGAAAAAATAAATATAAGTATCTTTCGAATGACTACTTTGACGGCTATAAAGTTGCGAAGCCCAAGGATTCCTCTAAAAAGGATGAGGCCCTAGCACCTGAACCCAAAACTGAGACGAACGAGTTTAAACTCTATGTTCCTCCTCTTATTTTGGAATAAAAAATAGTCGAATTAGAGGAGACACTCGAAAAGGAAAGGACTAATTTTCAAAAGGAAAAACAAGAGCTTCTAACTGAACTTGAGAAACTCAAATCCACAAAAACTGAACCTGCATCTGTTGAGGACAAGGAACTCCTTCGGGTAGAAATCAATAGGCTCACATCCAAACTGTCTGCCTTGGCAACAGAAGCGATGCAAGAGCAAGTGAGTAAAAGTCAATTTCAAGAGAACTTTGACCAACTCCAAAAAGAAAAGGTGAATCTATCCGAACCTTCCTTGGACTCATCAGATACATCTTCATGTAAGACCTTTATTGGCAAAACATCTTCTAGAAAAGGAAAAGAGTCTCAAGATGACTGTGTTCAAAAGAATCTTAGCTCTGAATTTCAAAACGCTTCCGCAACAGATTCTTCCAATAACACAGATTCAAAGTGTTCCTCACCTCCCTCGACCAATCCTGTTTCATCTGTCCCTGATATTGATTTTTCAGCTTTTATGAATTCCGAAAGTTGTTCAGATGAGGAGTTTCCAAAGTTTGAATTTGACAAACCGCTTCCAAATCACACTGACTTTCTTTCAAAAGCAGTAAATCGACTAGTCAGATTTCAAAAAAGGGAATGTTCTACAAAACTCAAAAACCGATATGTGAACGAAGTTTCCAAAAACGATTCAAATTCTCAAAAGCGTTCACAGATACAGAATCAGACCGGTCAACCTAATGATAGACATCCTTCCTACTCACACTCTACTGATCTCAACTTTAAGGCTTTTAAAGATATTTCAGTTATTAATGGTCGAAGAAAAAGGTTCAAACAAGTTTGGGTAGTGAAGAAGTCAAATGAAAGCACAACGAATACAAAGTCATTTAAGTCAGCTTCGCATTATAGGACATACAATCATAATCATGATGCTTTTAATTCTCGTACCTCTGTTGAACAAAATGTGATGTTTCCTTTAAGAGTTTACTCAATTCAACAGTTGCTTCAACTTTCTCATGATTGTATTTGTTGTTTTGCATGTGGTTTGAATGATTTTATTGATTGAAAATATGAATCTCATTGGTATGGGACTTATAGTATCCCCGATCCTCTCTATAATAGGGCATCTAACCGTCAAGGATCCATCAAAGGATGGATATCAAATTCCTTCTAATCTATTTTGCAGAATTGTCATGTGCGCTTAGTTCAGAACATTCTTTTCACATGACTGCATTCGAATGTTATTCCACATTTGAGGGGGGGGGGGGGGGGGGGGTATAAGGTATTTGAAACATACATGAGTTTTTTTAGTGAATTCAAAGAACCATGGTAATTTATTCTGAAAAACTTACTCGTGTTTGTTTTTTCTCGATTCTAAATTCCAGAATTGCCATGTGTCATATTTTCTTGATTTAGTTATTTCCATGTCCATATACTTGTTGATTTATTTCGATGGAAATACACTCGATTGAATTCCAATTTGTTTTCCTCGTTCGTCATTTCATATAAATGATTCAATTCTTATCTAACACATTAATTGTGACTTGTTCTTCACAATTAAACGTTCTGATCATTATTTTTTAACATAATGTGCTCAATGAGTCACTCTGTTTAGCGCTTGATCTTGTTTCTTGAAATTCCACATTTCAAATGCTTTTTATGACTTCTGATCATCTCAGATCAGGACTCGTTCTTAAATTCTTTGACTTCTGAACAAATCAGTTCAGGACTCGTACTTCAATGTGTGCTTCAATGTTTTATTTGGTTCATTAAAGGAGTGTTAGAACTTATATCGTTTCTATGGCCTATCCAGAACCGGAAGGACCTACCCAAGAAACACATCCATTTTTAGATATCTGTGAGGTGTCTAGATTGATAGACGAGTTCGGAGTGAAAAGAAAAATGGTGAGGATGTGACAGGACTTAAAAGAATTATTGGTCCTTACCAAACCGAGTCAATTATCCGGGTAACCACACAATCTATTCATTCTCGTTCTTTGGAGATGAATATTGAAACAAACATGGACCCAGTATCGATAACTCGTGTCACCCCACCTAGCCATTCAAGTATCTCACAACAGATGCTTGTTTCATAAATTCACGGAAATTTAGCACATAATCCATCTATTCCTCACTCGGAGGTCTTAGATATTGAAAAATGAAGACATCTGCTCCGATCTCCGAACTTCATATTCTAATCACTGAGTCAATTAATTTTTAACTTGCGTCCCAAGTTAAATCAATTTTTGAGCCAAACAGATATAAATTAATTCTTTTCACACATGCACGAGTCTTTGTGATTCCACTTGCATATCTTCGTGATATTGCCGGAACAGTTTGAGAAGTAATTCTTAATATTTTACTTCACTGGAAGTCCTATCAGAGATACCCCGATGCCAACTCTAAACATAGGCCACACAATTATTTTAATTGATGTGATAACAGTTACTATTGTGTTTCTGTGTTAGTTGATTACCCCATCTTGGTTACTAAAACGCTTTATCTGGAATTTTGCTACTCATAAGTATTGTCTTTGAAGTTACAAGATGCTCAGGATGCTCCTAATCATCTTGAGGGGGAGAAATGATATAGATTCAAAGACACAGATTGTCACATTGAGGGGGAGTTAGCAACAACTGAGGGGGAGTAACTGTTAGTTGATCAGTTCCGAAATTTTATCAGTTCTTATCCTTCCTTATCAAGTGGTGTTTGCTACAAATCATTATTTCCTCCTTCGATTGGTTCTACAAGTTTTTAAACCTGAAGCTGAAAGCAAATTCAACTCGCGGTTCAAAGACAAATTCTTTACTGAAGATGTATTGTGAAATGTAACTGAATCTGGTGATAAAGTTGAAGATATGAAGATAAGAGCTTTATTCAAGGGGGAGCGTTGAAAGTCATGAAGACAAGCAACACCAAAGTGTTTCAAAGATTCAAGAGAGAAAGAAGATCAAGACCTGAAGATTTCAAGACCAATCTTTCTTTATATAACTTTAGGGGGAGATTGTTAGGACCATAGATGTCCAATTAATTAGAAAGTTATATAAATAATTATAGAGATTAATTATATAACTTTCTAATTAATAGGACATTTATGGTCGTAACATTGTTTTATGTTTAAAATTAATGTACCAGTCTTATTTGTGAATCTAATGCCAGATTGCAACATCGTGGGTATGTGTAACATTAATTTCCTTTCCAGAATAAAGAGCGAAGCAATGATTTCACAAATCGATTGGTGCCGGTACATTTTTGAGAAGGTCTGGACAAGAAAGCTGCGTTGGAAGCGCGATAATGACATGTGTTTTTTCACTGGTCCATTATCTTTCTTAACGGTAATAATTTGAAATTCATCTAATTTGAATTTTATTTATTATGGTTTACTTAATGATTATTCTTCTCCTAGTCAATGTTTAATAAGTGCAATTCATAAATGAATAGTTACTATATATTGAGGCGACGGAAGGAGAAAAGGGTACTATTTCAAAGAACAAGATACCGTTGGAATTCTGGCATATTAGGTTTTTGAGGAAAAGAGAGACAAAAGAGCTTCAAGACGGAGGATTTGGTTTGTTACCTATAAAGGCAGAATATGAGGTGAAGCATATAATGGAGGAAGGTGAATGCCATCTTAAACATTGTACAAGTGAAAAAGAGATGGGCAAACAGGTTAAAAAAACTAACATATTCACATTAAATATATGCTTAAAACTTTAGTACTTATTTTTACCATGCATTTCAGGAATACATTGAGTTAATCGAGACCAAGATGAAACTTGTTCGTGATGGAAGACAAGAAGCGGAAAGGTTGATAGGTGATACAAGCCGTAAATTTCCGGAAGACTTGTCTGTTAATGCCAAAAATCGCACCAAAGTATAACATAAGGTCGATGTTGACATTTAACAACTAAAGAAACGTATCTCAAGCCAAATAACACAATAGCGAGGAAAAAGTAAAAGAGACGAGAGATTTGGTGACGCGGAAAACCCCGAAACGAGAGAAAAAACCGTGGTCGACTTCGTGAGAGTCAACATTGCACTATGGTTCGCCAAACAGGGGCGAAAGTCCTTTTGTGATAGATGATATGTGTACAATAGGTTACAAATGAAGTAAAAATACACTTAGTCGTGTGTAAAAAGTGTGCGTCGTGTGTTTAAACGTGTGAGACAAACTGCTGTCGTGCGGTTTGAACTGTTGTCGTGCGGTACTTGCGTCAGCGACGTGTGCTCGAATGCGAGAGAGAAAATGTAGAAGCAGATGAGAATGCAGTTGTATAGCTAGATGAATTCGTCCCCTTGCTCGAGGTTGGAACATGCCTTTATATAGGTTTCGCCGGTCATTAATGTGCTTTAATGGTTGGTCTTGTAACCGCTGCCGACATTAAATGCGCTTTGATGATTGGCTTTGTAACCGCTGTCGAGTCTTTAATGTCATTAAAAGCTCGACCGTTATTGACCGTTGTACCATAATGGCTTGTAGACCTGCATTAATGAACAAAAGAAACGGCTGTCGACCATTGATAGTTAGTGAAATCGTAAGACCGTCTTAAGTTCAGGACGTCGGTCTTATGGAGCATACGACCGTCGCCGACATACAAGACCATGTATATGACTGTAAACGTCTTGTAATACCTTATTTTAATATAAGAATAGTCTTATGACAATGTCGTAAGACCAGATCGCAGGACCAGGATGATATAAGATCGACGACATGAGACTGTTGACGTAAGACCGACGGGTCGTAACTGGTGACATAAGACTAGTGACTTAACACTAGTGGCGTAGGACTAGTAACATTGTACTTAGTGACATAAGATTATCGTCGTGAGACTACCGATGCGTGACGTGCGACACATGCGATTATTAGATGTAAAATGACTATTGACCCAATATGTCTTTTAATAACCAATTATCGTGTGTCGGGGATATGGCAATAATGGCTATTACCCTTGTCGGTCGGGGGTATGACTTTTGTAGATATTAGGGTTATCAAGGTCCACGGGTCATGTCGAGGGAATTTCCCAAGTCGGTCGAGGGTGTGATTTTTTACCCAAACAGTTAGCCCCCGAGATCTGAATTTCAAAGCCATTGGAATTTCAGATCTCGCACCAAAGTAAAATGATGAGCCGTGTCATTTCTACTAATTGGATCATTAGAAGAAAACCGACTTGGTCAGCTAAAATCGTGAGACCAGTCGATAGTGTTAAGTAAGTTGCGATGATCGAAAGATGATCTTTAATGCGCGAGGTACTTGTGGCATTCATCCACTAATGTGAAGGATGAAAAATTTAACGACGATCGTAAGACGACCTTAAAATATAAGGAACTGACAATGATCGTAAAACGATCTTTATCAAAATGAGACGTATGGGATGGGAGACAATCGTAAGACGATTGGGCCGAAATAATGCTTGGCGGCGATCATAAGATGATCGAACCAAGATAAAATTTAAGAATCTTGTGATACAGTCGTTAAAGACTTATGTTCTGGCGTTCCGAGCCGATACGGTCGTTATAGACTTTTGATCTGGCGTTTAGAGCCGATAGGGTCGTTAGAGACCTATGATCTGGCATTCCGAGCCGATACGGTCGTTAGAGACCTATGATCTGGCGTTACGAGCCGATACGTTCGTTAGAGACCTATGTTACGTTGTGTAAGTTTTGCTTTAGCGATAATCGGTAAATTTTTTTACCTTTCTATTGAACCTGAGTATTATGTCGACTCATACATGTCATGGACAAATGTAATGTCAATTGTAAAAATTCATTAAGTACAAAAATGAACAAGAAGTCGTGCGACTTGGGCATCCATTGTAATACAACGATTAGAACGTAAGTCGTAAGACTTTTTGAATCGTATAAGCAAACATAAGCGCATGCGATCAAAGCATTCATTCAGAACATGAAACTTTTCTAAGTTAAAGAACTTAGCTTGTGGGGTCGCTAGACCTTACGATCGTGTGATTTGATCATACGATGGACTTGAATCATGTGTTCCTGTAGTTATACAATCAATTCGTCTAATAAAACTGATTGCTTATACCGTATGATTTTACTGAAGTCGTATGATAGACTTAGTAACTTATGTCGTGCGATCCTGCGATAAAGCAATGTCAGAGGTTGGTCGTTGGCTAGCCAACGACCCTCCGATGCTTAAGTCAGTAATCGTCTTGATGAATAAAAAATCGTATGAAAGAAGGAAAAGGATTTAGAAGAAATACCTTTTCAGACGCGTTGCATTCCAGCTGCGTGGGATATCTCGACCGTCGAGGGTTTGGAGCCGATAGGCACCTTTTGTAATACCCCGGGTAAGTTCGTTAGTTAAAATCCCTTTTTCCGTTAAGTAAAGTTAACTTTAAAGTTGGATTTTAGGGTAAGATTGGGTTAAATTATAAATAAAGGGTGTTTGGGTCATTATTGAGAAGTTCAAGGTTTAAAATGAAAATAGGTTTGATATTACCCCTTTAGGAGTTTAGATATTTCATAACTCCAGAATTATCAGATATTTCAGATTGGTGTGTGTGTGGGTGTTGAGAGAAAGCAAGAAGAAGAAAGAGAGGTTGTGGCTAAGAGACCCAATTTGGTGTACTTGGAAGTGAATCTGAGGTATGTTTCTTTGTATTTTGTGTTTGTAATTGCTTTTAGAAGGTTTCTATCGGATTAGATTAGTCAATTACACTTCTGGTAATAATTCAGTCGAATTCTGGGTGAAAATGGGATGAACTAACAGTAGTTTCCGGATAGATTGAATGTGTCCGGGTAAGTTTCTTGGGTGGTGTCCGGGTAATTTGTTGATAGTGTCCGGACGTTTTGTTTGATGGTTTCCGGATGAATTAGATACCGGATGACATCCGGATTACCTTGGTGTCCGGATTCTTTATGCTGTCCGAAAAGTTCATGATTGTCCGGGTAGTTTGAGGTTTACGGATAACTTGGCTGTTTGGTCAATTTTGAGGATAAGAGTTATGTAGATGTATCTAGAGTCCATAACCTGCTAGTAAGTCTTATACATAAGTTGGTAAGGAGATATTTGTATGTAAATGGTTTCAGATTCTGAGAATTTTGGATAAAGGATCGGACAGCTCGGAGAAAGGCTTGGATGCGTATTTTTAAGCATTTAAGGTGAGTTTTACTTCAAAATATTTTTACTGGATTAAATATATGTGTGGAATGGATATATGATTAAGGTGTGAATATTTTGTGTTTATAATATAGTAAGATATTATATTCCTATGTGCATTACACTACACAGGTGAACATTAGTCGGGTTCCGGTGTGCGGACCGACGAGTAGCCGGGTTCCGGTGTGCGGACCGGTGAGTAGCCGGGTTCCTGTGTGCGGACCGGTAACGTTGATATTTATTAGTTGGGTTGCTACCAATTAGTATGGCCAGTTGTGGGGGAATAAGGTGGGATGAGATGTACGAGTCTTGGAATGGTATGTGTAATATATGGATGTATATGAATAGTTTTATGTAAATGGTTTTGATACAAAGGTTTATTAAACTAACAGGGATTTCCTCACTAGACCATTAGGTCTAACCCTTATTTTCCTTTCAAAAATATGTATTCCAGGTCAAGGATCTTTGGTTAGCAAAGGGAAGAATAAAGCATAGGAGGCGATGGCTAGCTGATGAAGATTAGGATATGTTTGCATTTCTGTATTGTATAGTTTTGAGACTTTGGGACCGAATGTGAATTATCATGTATTTTGTTATGAAAGTAACGACGTTGTGTATGAAATGTTAATTGTTATATATTATGTATGTTTTGGGATACCGGGTCGTTACAGATGGTATAAGAGCCCTAGTTTAAGGGATTTAGGTATTTGTACCCATACCTAGACTTAAACTACATGTGAAGTAGGATGTCCTTGATATATTAGAACCTTGGGATGCTAAGTATAAAAGGTAGAAGGAACATCATGTAAGGTAATTTCAGATTACACCTGGCCAGTGTAATTGTGATCTTACAGGTGCATGCTTGGACTGGAATACCTTGTTATATAGGGTATGTGCTTATGTGTATGTTAACCTTGTTTGAATTTACAGAATGGCAAGCGGTACTAGACAAACAAATCGGGAAGGGGGAGGAAATCCGAATAGATCTAATCCAACAGCCAGAGGAAGGGGAAGAGGGGGAGAAAGAGGCAGAGGATGAACTGGAGGTAGAGTTCAGGGGCGAGGTACTGAATTTGTTACACGAAATGATTTGACGGCGGAAATGGGAAGACTTCAAGCCAATATACGAGATATGTTCGATAGAACTCGTCACACAGAAACTGAAATACCAGATCCTAGTCTAGAAGATGAGATGCCCATTACCCATACTGTCATACCGGTGCCAAGGAAGTGTGACTATAAAATGTTTTTAAATTGCAAACCCCCGACGTATACAGGAGAAAGAGATCCAGTGAAGGCCATGAGGTGGCTGAAAGAGATAGAAGCTGTCTTCAGGACCAGCAAGTGTGCAGAAGAGGATAAGGTGTTATACGGAACTGCAATGTTGAAGGAAGATGCTTTATATTGGTGGGAGGCCCTTATTGACTCCAAGGGATCTGATGTATACTCAACCTTTACTTGGGGCGAATTCTCAAGGGCATTCAAAGAACAGTTTTGTCCTCAAGCAGCAGTCAGACAATTGGAGGAGGAATTCCTGAGCCTACAACAAGAGAATTTATCAGTCAGAGACTATACTGCCCGTTTCCTAGAGAAGTCGCGTTTTGGAGAATATTATGTTGCCACGGAGAAAATGAAGATGGAAAGGTTCATATTTGGATTGAATTCGGAAACTCGAAAATTAGTGACTGCAACGAGACCTGATACCTTTTCAGCCGTAGTGGATGCCGTGGTGAATGTGGAACAGGATAATAGGAGAGACGTTGGTGATAAGAGTACTGGGAAAAGAAAACTGGAAGAAACGACGTACGATTCGGAAGAATACGAATCCCCGAGGTTTGATAGTTATTCACCTTTCAGGTCAGCTGAAAGAAGACCATGTTCAACATGTGACTGTATTCATCAAGGAAATTGCTATGGTGATTCCCGAAAGTGCTACAAATGTGGAAAGGCTGGTCATACCGCGAGAGATTGTCGGGTAACTCGATTTTGTTTCGTTTGCAACTCCCCTGAACATATTCAGGTTAATTGTCCACAGTGGAAAGCACAACAAGGTAATATGATAGTGAGACCAACGGGTGGTAAGTCGGGAGGAGTACAAGGGTCTGAACTACCTGGAATCCAAGGTCGTGTTTTTCAGATGACGGAATAAGAGGTAGAAGAAAGTCCTGATGTTGTTACATGTATGATTCTAATAAACTCTATACGTGCTAAAGTGTTATATGACTTCGGTGCAAAATGGTTAATGGTATTTCCGTGCTTTTGTTGATTATCGGTGTTAGAGATATAGATAGAGGCAGAGTGTCTATTCAGTTAGTTCCTATGGTTTTGATTGAGTTCGAAGCAGTAGTGATAAGTATTCGTTACCTTTTCGTTTAACCGAATTCCGGGACGGAATTCTTTTAAGGGGGAGATAATGTAATACCCCGGGTAAGTTCGTTAGTTAAAATCCCTTTTTCCGTTAAGTAAAGTTAACTTTAAAGTTGGATTTCAGGGTAAGATTGGGTTAAATTATAAGTTAAGGGTGTTTGGGTCATTATTGAGAAGTTCAAGGTTTAAAATGAAAATAGGTTTGATATTACCCCTTTAGGAGTTTAGATATTTCATAACTCCAGAATTATCAGATATTTCAGATTGGTGTGTGTGTGTGGGTGTTGAGAGAAAGCAAGAAGAAGAAAGAGAGGTTGTGGCTAAGAGACCCAATTTGGTGTACTTGGAAGTGAATCTGCGGTATGTTTCTTTGTATTTTGTGTTGGTAATTGCTTTTAGAAGGTTTCTATCGGATTAGATTAGTCAATTACACTTCTGGTAATAATTCAGTCGAATTCTGGGTGAAAATGGGATGAACTAACAGTAGTTTCCGGATAGATTGAATGTGTCCGGGTAAGTTTCTTGGGTGGTGTCCGGGTAATTTGTTGATAGTGTCCGGACGTTTTGTTTGATGGTTTCCGGATGAATTAGATACCGGATGACATCTGGATTACCTTGGTGTCCGGATTCTTTATGTTGTCCGGAAAGTTCATGATTGTCCGGGTAGTTTGAGGTTTCCGGATAACTTGGCTGTTTGGTCAATTTTGAGGATAAGATTTATGTAGATGTATCTAGAGTCCATAACCTGCTAGTAAGTCTTATACATAAGTTGGTAAGGAGATATTTGTATGTAAATGGTTTCAGATTCTGAGAATTTTGGATAAAGGATCGGACAGCTCGGAGAAAGGCTTGGATGCGTATTTTTAAGCATTTAAGGTGAGTTTTACTTCAAAATATTTTTACTGGAATACATATATGTGTGGAATGGATATATGATTAAGGTGTGAATATTTTGTGTTTATAATATAGTAAGATATTATATTCCTATGTGCATTACACTACACAGGTGCACATTAGTCGGGTTCCGGTGTGCGGACCGACGGGTAGCCGGGTTCCGGTGTGCGAACCGGTAACATTGATATTTATTAGTTGGCTTGCTACCAATTAGTATGGCCAGTTGTGGGGGAATAAGGTGGGATGATATGTACGAGTCTTGGAATGGTATTGATATACGTGTAATATATGGATGTATATGAAAAGTTTTATGTAAATGGTTTTGATACAAAGGTTTATTAAACTAACAGGGATTTCCTCACTAGACCATTAGGTCTAACCCTCATTTTCCTTTAAAAAATATGTATTCCATGTCAAGGATCTTTGGTTAGCAAAGGGAAGAATAAAGCATAGGAGGCGATGGCTAGCTGATGAAGATTAGGATATGTTTGCATTTCTGTATTGTATAGTTTTGAGACTTTGGGACCGAATGTGAATTATCATGTATTTTGTTATGAAAGTAACGACGTTGTGTATGAAATGTTAATTGTTATATATTATGTATGTTTTGGGATACCGGGTCGTTACACCTTTACCCACAACTTCTGAGATAAGATAAGGACATTCCCACTTGGTGAAAGGTTTACCTGCATTAAGCTCTTGAGTGCTTTGGAACACTCGACGGAGGATGTAATCGCCTTCTTGAAAGACTCTTGCTTGTGATTATACGGTTCATCTTGCGACTTGCCTTTATTGGCAATCACGAGATTAAAATATGCGAGTCGTACTTATTGGCGACTTTTGCGTTTTGACATGCGTCTTACCATGACTGGTGATTGTGAGATTCAATGTACAAGTCATCTTTATTGACGACATATGTCATGACTAGCGATCGTGCGAGTCGCTTTTATTGGCGACCAACAATTTTTAACATGCGTTTGTCGTGACTGACGATCATAAGAAAATGTGAGTCATCTTTTACTGAGGACTATAAATTGCGACCTACGTTTGCCTTGACTGGCGATTGTAAGATTTAAAATATAAGTCGTCTCTTATCGACGATAACAAATTGCAACCTGCGTTTGCCTTGACTAGCGATTGTAAGAAAAAATGTAAGCCGTCTTTTACCGACGATTATATATTATAGACCTGCGTTTTTAAGTCGTAGAGACTTTGGTTTCTCACGATGTAAATCGTAAGACCTGTATTCATATGATCTTGCGAGCCTGTAATGTAAAATCGGGGGTGGTCGTTGGTTTTGACCAATGATCTTTTGATGCTTGAATCAACGATCATATATTAGATAAAAAAAATTAAACGAGGAGAATATACTTAGAGTATATATATAGAGTTGTTCTAAGTGGGACGTCACAGTTACCGTAACATGGAGTCGATAAGCGCCTTTTCCGAGGACTTTTGAAATCAAATGTGGTATTTTTCAGTTTGTGAAGGGTGTTCCGAGCCCCCGAGTCCCTTGGATGATGCGATACATGCGATACTTTGATGGAACATTTTTTTTATCAGGGCTTGAATCTGGCTACGAGCCGCATTCAATTCTGATTGAAGTTGAATCAGGGGATCTTGACAATTTGCCATATACCTGAAAAAACTTTACGAGATCGTTAGAGCGATATGTGCATTGGCTTGAGATTTTCTCTAGATGGGGTCCCACGGATGGCGCCAAACTGTTAATGCCAAAAATCGCACCAAAGTACAACTTAAGGTCGATGTGGACATTTAACAACTAAAGAAACGTATCTCAAGCCAAATAACACAACAACGAGGAAAAAGTAAAAGAGACAAGAGATTTGGTGACACGGAAAACCCTGAAACGAGGGAAAAAACTGCGGTCGACTTCGTGAGAGTCGACAGTGAACTATGGTTCGCCAAACAGGGGCGAAAGTCCGTTTGTGACAGATGATATGTGTAGAATAGGTTACAAATGAAGTAAAAATACACTTAGTCGTGTGTAAAAAGTGTGCGTCGTGTGTTTAAACGTGCGAGACAAGCTGCTGTCGTGGGGTTTGAACTGTTGTCGTGCGGTACTTGCGTCAGCGACGTGTGCTCGAATGCGGGAGAGAAAATGAAGAAGCAAATGAGAATGCAGTTGTATAGCTAGATGAATTCGTCCCCTTGCTCGAGGTTGGAACATGCCTTTATATAGGTTTCGCCGGTCATTAATGTGCTTTAATGGTTGGTCTTGTAACCGCTGCCGACATTAAATGCGCTTTGATGATTGGCTTTGTAACCGCTGACGAGTCTTTAATGTCATTAAGAGCTCGACCGTTATTGACCGTTGTACCATAATGGCTTGTAGACCTGCATTAATGAACAAAAGAAACGGCTGTCGACCATTGATAGTTAGTGAAATCGTAAGACCGTCTTAAGTTCAGGACGTCGGTCTTATGGAGCATACGACCGTCGCCGACATACAAGACCATGTATATGACTATAAACGTCTTGTAAGACCTTATTTTAATATAAGAATAATCTTATGACAATGTCGTAAGACCAGGTCGCAGGACCTGGATGATATAAGATCGACGACCGGAGACTGTTGACGTAAGACCGACGGGTCATAACTGGCGACATAAGACTGGCGACATAAGACTAATGACGTAAGACTAGTGGCGTAGGACTAGTAACATAGTATTTAGTGACATAAGATTATCGTCGTGAGACTAGCGATGCGTGACGTGCGACACGTGCGATTATTATATGTAAAATAACTATTGACCCAATATATCTTTTAATAACCAATTATCGTGTGTCGGGGATATGGCAATAGTGGGTATTACCCTTGTCGGTCGGGGGTATGACTTTTGTAGATATTGGGGTAATAAAGGTCCACGGGTCATGTCGAGGGAATTTCCCAAGTCGGTCGAGGGTGTGATTTTTCACCCAAACATTGTCCTTTACTAAATACAAGACAGATTTGGAGGATCTGTTTGGGTGCAATCGATCGAACAACAACAATCATCCAGGATCATCGTCAAATACTGAGAGGGACCAGAAAACGTTAAAGTAGAAGAGAACTCACTGCAGCTGGTAGTCAGTGATCGAGATGAGGCAGCTTACCCGTTGGACGCATGTTGGGACAGCCCAAAATTCATAGCTGCTGTTGACGAATCAATACAGTTGGAAGTTGAACGCTTAGAGATACGGAAATCTCTGTCAATATCAGACTTAAGAGAGGAGGCACCTGACCCACTCGATTTTGATTTAGGGATAAGCCCCGACAAGAAGGTTCCAGGTTCGGGGTCTGCCAATAATGGCATAATTCTGCAATTAGCGCTCAAGTCGACCAACTCTCAATCTTCAAAGGATAAGGGAAAGAAAGTTGTCACATTTTCACCGATTCCAATATCTTCGTTCGAAGATGAAGCTGTTGATGGTGATCGCACCGTAGACCATAAAGAACCGGATGTACGGGAAACAAGGAGAACGGTTAAACTTGGTGATCATCTTCGTTCACCATACGTCCAACGTTGTGTCGACTTTCACGTGTCAAATGAAGACAAACGTCTACATGAGTTCATTATGGAAGATTTCGATGGAAAATAGTAAGATCTGTTTATTTAATAATATGACTCTTAATGGTACTAAGTATATATATAGAAATAAAATGTTTATGACTTCTAATTAACATTAAAATGTTATAGTGACTATGTTTTCTGGAGCTACGATAACACAAGGGTAACAAGAGTAGGTATGGAGAGTTTGGTAGCGAACACGACAGTTGACAAACGAGTCATAGAGTGTTGGGCAACAGTATTAAACTACGAGGAAAGGTACATGAATCGTAATTCACCACGGAGATATTTCTTCGACACAACAGTTATGGTATGTATCTTTGGATCTGTTTTCATTGTACAAATTATAAAATAAGTTGTAATAAGAGTAAATGGGTGTTGAAATAGGCTGATATGGAGCTGAGTAGTAGGAATTTCAACATGTCTCGGATGTACAATTGGTTTAAGAGAAATCTTACATCCGCTGCCAAGAACAAAAGTGATGTGATACACATGAAAGACATCGACTTGGTGAGTTAGAATTATTATATAATGTGTATTTACCATATATGTTATGGGGTTAGTGGTTAATTATTGGTGTTTAATTATAACGTTCCAGGTTTTTTTCCCACTGATGAAGGGTGAGCACATGTATGTTGTGGTTTTTAACCTGAAAAATCCTAATGTGTTTATCATTGACAACACGTACGCGAAACCAACAGATGATGACACGATGATGAAAAGTCACATTTACGTTACGGATATTCTGGTAAGGAAAAATGTACCTAATATATTTATTTAAATTATACACTTTTAAAAGTATCTAACTTGTTTACGTTTAATTTGTCAAATCAGGAGGTCCTTATGATTGAACATCTAAGGAGGATTGGATTGGACACCCTGCACGTGACATACTAGATGATGTTGGGCAAGAGAGGTTGCAACTAGATTGGCAAACACACCACAATTTTCAGGACAATGGAGTTTATGTGATAGGGTGATGGAGACATTCATGGGAGACATCAAGACATGGAAAGTTGGGTTTGAAAGCTTGGAGCCAAAGCAGGAATCTCAAATAAACAACCTAAAAATGAAGTATGTTGCAAAGATGCTGATGAGCAACTTTAACAAGCACTGAGATACGGTAAAAAATGAGGTTGCAACTTACTTCTCAATGCCATGCAATGCTCGGGCAACCATTCTCGAAAAGGCGCGAGTGAATCGTTGGGATCGGATGAATACGTGATTTGTGTTGGGAAAAACAAAATGATTAATTCTTATGACTTTGGTTGGTTAGACAATTACTTTAGAACCTCTATTATTATGATTTAGGAATTTGGAATATGTTTTTAAGTACTATAGGTTTTGTTGGCTAAACTGTGGTTTGTGGCATTTATCCCACTTGTTTTTTAAGTTTACAGTAGATGTTTACTTCTCATATTGGTTGATAAATCATGGTATGATTTACATTCATACCAATGTTGCAATATTTAGCAAATTCTATTTATTAAAGGTAATCTTGGAGAAAATTTATGTTTGAATATTCAAAATTAATTAAAAGTTAATATATGGTTGCCTTATAAATTTAAGTTTGCCAATTCAAAAATATTATAAACCCATTATTTAGTTTCATAATAAATTTAAGTATGAATCTTTTCCATAATTACTTGTTGAACGTCACAATAAATACTATCTCATTACAAAACTTATATATACAACCCATTCATATCTAACAGAAAAACATATCCACAAATGAAACAAAAACTACTTTAACATCTACTTATTAAATCCAAAATTAATAAATTAGCTTATAACAAGAACCACATTAGTAAATAACTTTGGGATAAAAAAAGTCACAACAAAACAATAAGTGGATCATCTTCTTACCATATTGTTGCTCAATAACAACACTAAATACATCAATGAAACCATAATAATATTAACATAACCAAAAGTTTTCATTTACATGATTTTGATACCATTTACGTTGAAATGGTGATTCCTTACACAATATTGGAATCTGATAAAACAAAAACACCTACACTTTGTAGATTAAACAAAAAAACCATTCATAACCCCGTTCACGCCAAAAACCATAGACCCACTATTTTTTCCATTTTTCTTTAGTCACCCACCACTAGATTAAACAAACCCAAACACTTAACCTTCAATCATCAAACGGATATGGGAAGCAGTGGATTGCATCACATGCACAAGTTTCTGCGATGCATTTGTAACGATTCTTCAGAGTCTGAACCTCCATAAGTGCATTCATGAGCTCTTGAACAACATTGTCATGTTTTACTCGCAACTCTTTGTTCTTCGAACGAGAAACTTCCAGGGATTCTTCTAGGTCGCTAATCTCACCAACTAGCCTGAGGTGATGACGAACCATTACCTTTGCATATGATTTGGGGCATATTTCTTCTCGAGAATGAGATGATAAAGAGACGCCAGATTCAACCATTGAGAGATAAGTGGAAAGTAGAGAAGGATGAAGAAAGATAAAGTGAAAAACCCTAATTTGGATATCTAAATGGTGATGATGATTTATAGAGGGACGCGAGATTACTTATGACATCCATCGATATTGGTGAAAGAATTTTTAAAAAAAAATCCGATGATTATCTTAAAACTAATCATTACATGCAAACAATTTGTACTTAATATAACTTTAAACAAAATCACAACTTTTTTGTTAAAACAAACGTATCAGTTGCCACTCTCATGCCTTATATCTGATCTTGAAATAACTTTATCATAACAATAAGATAAGAGCTGTACCAAAATTAAATACTATGCAACAGTATAAAAAAGTAATAAAAATCAAAATGTTAAAAAATATTAAGCATGGATAAACCGAACAAAACCAAATTAAACACACCAATGCAAAATAGGAAAAAAACTAAGGCTAATAAAAGTTTAAAAAATCGACCCAAAAACTGAGAATCACCATAATCATTCTACACGCTTCGGGCAATTTCGTGAATCATGCCTTGACAATTGTTTACAAGTATGGCATATACGTTTGGGTTTCTTAGCTTCCTCAATTGCTTCCTCAACCAACACTTTAAATGCATTTCGACAAAGAATACCATTGCGAATAAAGAAGTTGCAACTACATGTTATAGTACCCTCCGCTTTAACTTGAGTAACCTAATTCATACACAATAAAAACATTTAGCTTTAAGTCCGAAAAATTAAAACACAACAACACAAAAAAATATTTAGTATTAAATATAAATTACCTTGTAAATGGTTTTCACCTTGGCTTGCTTGTTCTTATGAGTTATTGTACAAACTCTTTTCCCACCAAAATCATCGATAGCAACTTGACCACAGTAAAATAAATCCTTGTACAACTCCTTCTGAACCTCAAAAAATATTTTACGAGTGTACACACGCGCTGCATGCGCTTCAATGTTCCTTGGAGAAACCGAGGAAGAGTGTACTTAGTCTTAACTTCCTCAACACAATGCCTATTCCTTTGAGACTCAATTGCCATATCAAATGAATTTAAAAAGACCACCAAATAATTCCAGAAAGCATGGTATACGTTAAAAAAGGCATTGATGCTCTCAGACCGTGATGTGGTCTTCATCAATCCAGACATTGGCTTATCTTTGAAGTATGCAGGAATCCAAGACTCCCTTATGTCATATTAGTCCTCAAACCATGAATCTCCAGTTAAGCCATATGTATCCATCAAATCACACCACTCCAACTCAAACTCCGATGGCTCAATAATCACGTTCCATACAATCTTATTAAAATCAGCAACAAAATTTGTTTCTTTCAAAAGATGCACACTTATCTACAATACAAATGAAAATAAATAAATTTTAAAACAAAATTACTAAATACTACAAAAAGGATAATAAAAGTTACCTTCACCTTGACTTTCTTAGTGATGTGCCACATGCACAAACGATGCACACTAATGCAAATGGTATCACTTGCTTTATTGCTGGACACTGGTCAATGATCACAAAATTCGGCTCACGCCCATGTGCCTTCATGAATGCTTGCAATACCCATGTATAGTTTGGAATATTTTCGCCACGCATCAAAGCCGCTCCAACAACAATAGACTTCTTATGATTGTCAACTGCAACAAATGGGACAAACACCATCGCATTCCTACACAATCAAAAAATGGTATGAATTGGTGCTTAATATGACAATATTTAAAAGGAAATAATGGAATCAATTTTAAGAATGCTTACATGTTTGTTCGGAAAGTCGCATCGAAAGATATTACATCTCCGAATTCACGGCAATTCAATTTGGCTACTTCATCAGCCCAAAAAATGGTAACCAACTCCTTTTGATTACACTTAACTCGAAAAAAATGTTAGGACACACTTTTTGTCTATTAACCATTGTATTTATCAACAATTGTGCATCCTTATTCCAAACAAAGTTAACCATGTCACGTTTAAAATTCTGATAATCTTTAAGTGTACCACCACTTGAACCAACCCCACCCGACATCGCATGACGCATCCTATGCGACTTAGCTATACCTACCTTGGATGTCATAGCATTGAAAACATTCATGTGTTCGGTAAAAGATAACCCACGCCTTGAACGACATAAAGACACCTTGAACGACATAAAGACATTTCATTTTGATTAAAAAGTAAGTGATTGTGCTTTTCAGTAAATTTATAAACCTCAAAACAAGACCTCTCCCTTACAAAATGGATTTTCAAACATGCCAAACAACCACATCTTTTAAGATTGGAATTTCTCTGTCGTCTCTCACCTGCTTTTGCACTCATTGAATCATACACCTTCTCTGCTGGGTTTCTGTTTACTACAAATAAAAACCTAGCAATGATTTGACCATCATTGTTAAACTTCTTATTTGATATACGGACATCAAATCCTGCGGCATCCGCATATTTTCTGTATGCCTTCTCAGCTAGTTCAACAGACAAAAAACAATCACCAACTTTGATGCGAAGGGACTCATCAACAATAGGAACATAAAACTGTGTTCCACCCAGAGATTCTTCAATCTTCGGTGAAATATTATCTAAAAAGAAAAATATAATGAGAACTGTCATAATAATACAATAAATACAAAAAATACAAGACTATGACATGCACACAATTTTTATGGAAGATTGCTAAAGTACGTATGATTACAAAAAAATTACCTTTGCATGGGCCTGGAAAAAACAATAAAATTAAAGTTTATACAATATAAAAAAAGGTAATTAGAAAGATTAGACCCATAAAATTAGTTGAATTAAATTTACAGAACGCGTCAATCAGGTTGTAGCGCAGTGGTTGATCGTCCTGGGTGATGTGGTTGAATATCCCATCTACGCAGGGTTCGATCACAGGCGTCCTCAACATTGATAAGACATCTTTAAGTTTCAAAATTGCCAGGGATTAGTCCGGGCTGTGCCTGGGATACCTTTCCAATTTTTTTTTTTACAAAACGCAAATTTCAACGATTACAAAAAGAAAAAAATTGTATTTAATAAATAACATACAATTCACATTAATAAACAACAGATAACAATATTAAAATAAAGGTCATTAAACTATTTAACATATGGATCATTAAAGAAGATATTAACTAAAATAATAAGGGTTACAAAATTTGTGTTGACAACATCATTCTAAATCAAAACAGATAATTAATAAAGGTCACAAACATGTTGACAACATCATTATAATTCATGACAGAAAATTAATACACAAATACCTGGTTCCACATGATCATCTAAGCCTCCGTCAATGCCTTTAATCTGCATTTGTTGTTCGGATTCATCGATTAACCCATCCCCATCATTGTGGTTACATAACAATGAATCAACGTCAACGAGGAATTCTTTTTTTGATCTCCAACAGAACATAACGACAAGACGTAATCATCTACAGGATCGTTTGTAATTGTTTCATCCACAATGTTAATCTCCGAAACATCATTATGATCATGGGTGGGTACTTCATCAACGAAATTCTTATTGTGAGTTCCATCCATGGTTTACGGTTTCTAGGGTTTCATTAAAATACAATACATGAAAACCTTTATATTGCTTAAATAAACATTAAATCATTAATCACGAAATGAAAAAATATATAATACAAATAAAGCACAAACATAATATGCCGTGTTTATAGGAATAGATATTCAAAAAATATTCCAAATATTTTAACCGGTTTTATGATATACAATATAATGTTTCATGCACTCGTAAATCTTGAATAAATATAACTCATTCCATTAATAAACAATTCACGAGAAAATTAATTTGTAAAAATCGCATCCATGAATGTAGGAAAGTAAACTAACTAGATAATTCAAAAATTTTAAAATTGTATTATCATTACCAAATATATATCGGATGCTATAATTAAGGAAGGTTTATAAAAACCACCTATTTAAAAAACAAATAGCTTATTAACAAATACCAAGATTACCCTTTGAAATTGTGGGAACACTTAATTAATGATAAAAACTAATCTAATATGATCAACGGTTATGATGCAAGTTGCAACCTTTTTGAGAGTTGCAAAATAGTCTTCCTCTATATAGATATATATATCCCAATTATTTATATATATATATATATATGGAAGATGATAAAATTGATTCAGTATGATCATGACTTTAGATTAAGAAACATAATTAAATCAGACATTTATTAGACTTGATGAACGACTAAGGTTGGTTTGTATAGTTTATACAAATGGCTTGGTTTGCAAATGAAACGTGAGTCTTTAACATTTTTTTGGCACAATATAGGGACTAGTATTGTTATTGAATGAAGTACATAAGATTGTTTGACCAACACCTAAACTGTAATAACCCAAAGTTCTAAATTTGACAAAAGTTTAAGTTTAAGGATAGTTTTGGCATATTATTGATCTTTGAGGGGCCATTTGGTAAATTTAGAGTATAAAAAGGGAGATTTCTTCTCAAATCTTCCGATTTGCGGACTTCAATCTTTCTTCATCTTTTTTTCACCTTTTCCATGTGTTTTTAGAGACTTATACGGTGTTTGCAACGGATAAAGTTGGAAGATTTTAAGCTTGGATCTTCCATTAAGATTCAAGTATTCGGTTTCGGTTGTTGGTTTCGGTTAAACTTTAAATTTCTCGTTTGTCGTCATTGAGATGAGTTTTATTTTTAACCATTTTCGAACTGAAATGCATATATTATAAAATTGTTATTATTTCGATGTTATAATAGATTGGTTTGTTTGAAATATTACCGTAAGTTGTGATGGGGTGTTTTATTAAATGTTTATTTTTAACACATGCGACTTGATTATAAATTTTTTGGATATATCGTGCTCCTCCCCGAGAAGCACTCTCCCATCTGAGCTGGAGATTCTATATCTGCTTAAACCTAACAGAGTTGATCGCTCACCTTCGCTCGCTTGTTGTTGACTGATCGCTCTCCTTCCCCCTTGCTTTGTTGCCTAAGACAAGGATCAGAAAGGCTGCACAACACTAGGGAGCTCGTGCTTCTCCCCGAGAAGCACTCTCTCTTATGTTCACTCTCCTTCCCCCCCTTTCTGGTGGGGGGACTTACATAACAGAAGTCGGGTTTGTTAGGACTGTGATGGTCCGAGCAGGGGGGTTATACCTATAGTACCCACGAATTTGTTTCGTGTGCTAGGCCACAACCGCTATTGATTGCGATCTTATCGGGGTGTGTGCGATTAAATTGTGGCGACTGTTGTGGCTAGTTTCCTGGGAGGGATGTTGTGCCTGAGTGCCAACTATACGAATAATTGGTTTGTAGTGCTAGAGAGCCTACACTAAGGCTAAATGATTTATGACTTTATGTCAAAGTGATTTTACTAAATTATTTCTCCGGCATGGATTTCTCACTAGACCTTTTGGTCTAACCCTCGTTTTTAAAATTATGCATTTTCAGGTGAATTTATATTGGGATCACTAGCTTAGAAAAGGGTATTTGAGAGTGGATTCATTTACCGGTTTGCTAGTATTGATCGGGTTATTTATATTATTTTATCGGTTTGGGTGATCGAAGATCGGTAAAAATATAAATATTCGGTTAGAGTTTATTATTGCGATGATCAATATTCTTATCGTCATTGTGTTTAAGATGATTCTGGGAAGATTATTTTAGTCGATTATTTTCTAATCTTATTTGGATCATTTGATATTATTGTGGTTAAATTTGGAAATCGGGTCGTTATAGATGGTATCAGAGCTTTAGTTTAAGTGAAGTAGGTTGTTGATAGCCTAAACTTAAGCTGATGGTGGTATTTGATGATTTTATGAGTATCGTTATAGGAATTTGATGTTTGTAAACTTTTATCGGTGCAGGAAGTTGATTAAATGGAGTTAGGTGTTTACCTAGTACTTCCTTTAGAGTTGAAAATTCAAGTTGTGAAATGGTTTTATATAATTAGTATTGTGATTAGTTGGTGATTTTTGTCGATTACGTGAGGTGAGGTTAATGTTGATGAACTTTCTTTATGGAGTTGTTTAAGTGAAAGAGTTGTTTTAGACTTTGTGCTTGGTATTGTATGTAAAGTCTCATGTGTAAATCAATGAGGTGATAACGGGTTTGCCAGTACGTTTAAGAATTTGATTTGTGTTGATATTATAGGATGGACGTTGGTAAGAATTATGGTTATGATACCTTTGGGATGAATAAAATTATTTAAGATTGTGTTTCATAGACTTGAGAAAAATTAAGTCATGATATGATTATATTTTAATTTGATGCTGATATATTGGTTGGTGTGAATCATTGTCTAATGAATATTTAAAGGGTGCCATGATTTTTGTGGTATGATATTGTGATGAGATATGCGTTTTAGATGAGACCGAATATATGCATGGTATGTGATATTGATAAGATTTTTAAATTATAATTTTATTCCGGATTGAAATGTCTCTTGAGATGTTCTTTACGGTAAGTCAAGGTTGAAAAGTAAGTTCGATTAAGGTGTCGGGATTTATAGACCATTAAAGATGAGTTTATTTTGTTTTGATTGAATTTTGATGAAAATGTCATTCGATTTGTTAAGTGTGTTTGATATTTGATTAAGAACTTTGAACTGAATGTTATTATATTCCTCAAGTATGAAGGAATGCAAGTGGTTTGATTAATTTCGTTTGGAAATCGAGAAATGTGTTAGATTTTGAAGCATTTAGTATTTTTTGGTGATGATATGGTGTCCTAGAATTGTGGAATTTTTTTATTCTAAATTTTGGTGGAACCAACTCGGCATAATTAGTCTTGCAAATGGAAAATAAGACGATTTTGACTTGATTGAGACTGAATTATAAAGGAGATAACGTGTTTGGTGAATTTAATCATAAAGGAGATAATGTGTTTGGTGAATTTAATCAGAGTGTGCAGCAAAAGCGTGGTGATTCGTTAGTGTTTATTTTTTGGTTTGAAATATTGTTCCAAGTGGGAACAAATAGTAAATTTTAAGCAGCGGTTGGGCTAGTGAAAAGTCAGCGGTTGGGCTAGTGAAAAGTCACTTGGGAGTTTCTTAAATCCCTTATATGCATAGTTGTGTCGTGAGAAATAAGCTCGTTATTGGTTACCCTCGTGTGACGCATGAATGAATTCCAAGACGAAATTCTGTTAAGGAGGGGAGATTGTAATAAACCAAAGTTCTAATTTTGACAAAAGTTTAAGTTCAAGGATAGTTTTGGCATATTATTGATCTTTGAGGGGCCATTTGGTAAATTTAGAGTATTGGTACGTGCGAAATATGTGTTTTAATCGCAGTAGGTTGCAAACTATCCACAGTGGGAAGTGCAAGTGTACACTGTCCACTATAATCGTCACAACAAGTAATAGTTGGTAAAATACCAGAATCGAATTCACAGGGACTGGACAATCAAGACAATACGGTTCTCATGAGATTCCTTTTACAAGTTTCAATGAGAGAGGAAGCAATATTTTGGTTTGGTTTGGTGAAATGCTACTTTAACGATTTTACTTAAGAATTAAAAGAAGGAATGTAGGCTAGATTTTCCCTAGATTTTATATTAAATACCTGATCCTAAAAATGATCCTTGTACTTGAAGTCGGTCTTTTCGCTAGAAAAGCCCGGTTAAAATACTCACACGTTTAAGCTAAAATCCCATACTCTTGGTATTTATCGTTTTGTCAATGGTAATCTCAAAATGGACCTTTTCAGGTCTCGATGGAATGTGTAGAGGCAAATACTCTAAGTGTTTTTAAATACACCAACTAGCTTGCCTACTACTCCAATGGGTTGAGATTAACTCACTGTGCCGACCTCACTTTCGTAAGTGTCATAAGAATTCTTTCGAATCCCCTAGCATCATCCAAGCTCGTGTCACTACGTTCTACTCATTTCTGAGTTGAGAACTAGACTCTAGATCCTTACAAGTGATCGGCTTGTTCGCATCATTGGGCAATAATCGAGAGTGAATGACCAAAACAATAAATATTCCAAGTATAAAGATTACTCAAGCATTTTCTCTAAAATCCAGGTACTTCTCTTTCCTACATCCTGAAGGATGCTTATCCCATAATTATCGACATAAAGAAAACGAAAGATGAAGATTTGCACATAAGTAAACTAAAAGTGACTTGTATTAAAACTGCAGTGGGGAACGAAGGTACGTCACTGCTACAGATTACCCGAAACTAACGATTACACTAGGAATGGAAAATACAGAAATTTAATTAACTACTGCAGTAAATGAGAGCTAATAACTAGAACTAAACTCACACCAAATGTGGTAGATGAGATATGAAGGATTCCAATAAATGTAACCCAATACCCCTTTTTATACTAAGAGGAAAGGTTGGGTTTTACACAAAAATGGGTTTTTAACTAGAGAATAAGGACTGAAGAGGCATAAGGTTCAACTTCTTTGTGCAATACTTCTATCCACCAGCTTTTAGTTCTTTTACCCATAGGACTCATTACCTTTCCAAAAATTCAACTTTAAAGTACCATGGGGGTTATTAACCAATTCATCTTGCCATGCTTTTAGGAACATGCTTGTACTTCTTAATCTCTTGCCTCTGCCAATTGAACCTTCCATTCTCCAGAACTTTACTTCCCAACTAAGAGTTGATTTTCTTTTGTCTTCTTCTCTGCTCGATAGTGGGGTCTGGAATGGGATGCGCAAGTCACTGCGAGAATTTCATGAAAAAGCAACAAAACTCTACCAAAATGTTTTATAAAAACTATGGTTCACTCTTTTTGCTCATTTTCATGAATATTACCAAGAATGGGGGTTTTGAGAAGTGAAATGGCTAAAAATTGACGAAATAAAATAATAATAAAAGGAAATTATAACTCTAAAAATAGAGTTATCACAACCTCAAAGTTAAACCATTACTTGTCCCCAAGTAATAAAAAGAAAGAAAGAAAATAAAATAAAATTATGCCCTTATGAGCTTTCAGGGACTTACCGACTTCTCACTCTGAATACATGTTGATCTCCCTCCATGGATGCTTCTTTTGGTTCCAAAATTGAAACTTCACTTTTGTACTTGACGAACTCTTTCCCTTGTTCACATTTGATCAATAGGACTTTCTTGGGTTCGAAGGGTTTGTGGCTTTGAATATTTTTCCCAAGGGTTTTGTAGTAACTACTTCCAAACATGGACCGAGAATCTCGCTTTGAGATTTTTATTTCAAGAAGTGAGTGTTTTGTATTTTGCAAGGGTAAGTACGTACACTTTCAGGCTTTATTTGGGTATGGCTATTTTTTGTGAGAGTGGGTATTCTGATGGTCCAGAATAGGCACACCATCTTTTTCTTGGAATAAGCACTTTGATGGTCCAGAAAGGCACACCATCAATCTTTTGTAGTGACACTCCGATTTTTTCTGTTTTTGTGTTTTTTTTGGGAGGGGGTATGGCTTACCCACCTCAAACTTAGGACCTCACAGTGTCCCCACTGTGGAAAGACTGGAAGTTACTGGAAGTCCCTACCTCAAACTTAAGATCGCCCAGTGTCCTCACTGTGGCTTGGAAAGTGGGTTCAAGGAGGTATTTGGGGGTGCAAAAAGGTCGAGTTTGGATGCGAAAAATGGCCTATATCATTTCATCGTGACAAGTTGAGAATCGTACTTACAAAAGTGACTTTTTAAGTTGGAAGCCGAAAGTTGTGCACTTTGAAATGGAAGATGATCAAAAATCATTCAAATGAGAAATATGTTAGTACCCAAAAGGACCTACTGGACAGTAGGTAATCATGCATTCAACCCAAAATATTAAAGTAGCAAATTGTCAAAGAGCCTAGCCATAGGCAAATATCAAACCAAACAGAAAAAAAAATTGTTTTTGAGAGCATCAAAGTGGTAACCAAAGTCCCAACAAACCATTCAGTGGGTCGGTGTCGCTGGCGGTGAGCTTTCGGCGGAGTCTTCATGAAAACCATCCTCACTATCATTGGATGGACAGATACCTTCTGGAAAGTCAGGTAGTTGTGCAGCAAGTAGGGGATCAACACCCATATACATCTGATGGAGGACTGCATCCTTATCACGTGTGTACATCCAGAATGATTCGGTTGCCCGGTTCATATGCTTCTGTTGGGCTTCCATAAGATCGACGCGGTACATGAATTTCTTCAAAGTGGCCAGAATCTCGGCCATGGGATTGCTTGTGCTTGTGCTTCCTGGAGTGGGCTGGTGGAGTGGGGTAGTAGTGGATCTCACTGTGGGATCATCATTAGCAGGTTCTTGGGGGGGAGTAGTGATTGCTCGCCCCATCTTTTTGATGGTCACAACACTGATGTTGTTCATAGAGGTGAGCCACTTGTCATCTACAGCAGATGGCACGCCAGCCGCGATTAGTAACGATGTAATAAGGCAAGGAAGAGGGAGGATTACCTTCTTTCGGGTCCGTGCAGAGTGGATGGCAGAGTGCATTAGGATGCCCAGGTTGATAGGTTTACCCGCCAGGATGCAGTACAGCAATGCGCACTTGTGCATCAAGAGGGTCGTATCATGAGTAGTCGGTGATAAGGAGGTACGTACAAATTGGAACCACATAGCGGCCTCGGTAGTGAGGGAGCTAGCGTGTAGGCACCTTCTAGTACCATCCTTATCCCAGGGCCTTCCCTCAACTGCCAATTGTTTTAAAATAAGATCTTCGTCTGCCGGGGTCATCTTTTGCAGGAACCATGCAAAGGAACATGTAGTTGGGGTCCTTATTCCAAGGACCTGGTTGATAGCACTAGGGGTATATTGCACGGTTCGACCCCGGACCTTCACAAATGGTTCCTTAGTCTGAGAGGCCTCGACATAAAATTCCCGTACCAATGAGGCATTGGCCCAACGATTGGCAGATGCCAAAGTCGTCCAATACTGCTGTAAAACCCTATCTTTGATAAACGGATTGGCCTCTACAAAGTCGGGGTCAAAACCCCTCTCCAAGTTCAATTTTTGCTTGTAAATGCACTCATAGTGGGCAGCGACTGCTTGAGTCGTGAACTGCCTGGGCACCCCACTGGGGGCATGCTCAGTGCCCACTGTGGATTAATGTGGGCTTTCAGATGGCATTTGTTCATTCCCAGCATCAGTTTCAACAGATGATGAACTTAAAGAGGGTTCGAGACCCTTACCTTTCCCAGAAGTTGCTTTCCTTGCTTTCTTGGCCGGTGTTTTCGCCCAGATGGTCACCCTAGATCTGGTGACCATTCCTCTCTTCCTCAAGGCTTTCTTGATTGGGTTCTCCTCACTGTGGGCTGCTTTACGAAGTGCCTCCAAACCGTCCCATCTCAGCGTTTGGCCGACAGTGGGAAGCGCAGTGACATGAGCGATGTCACTGCGAAGCGATTGTTTGACTTTTCCTTTGAAAGCTGGCAATCTCTCCTACACACAGTAAAACAAACTACCATGCAGAATTAAAAAGACCAAAAGTAATAAAAACAAAGCAAATAACTGAAATAAAATATTTACAAGTGGTTTTGACTTTTCTTAATCAGAGTGGGGTAGAGAGTGGGATGGATTGTGGGCACTATCGCTTAGAAAGTGTTTCACCCTCTGCCCATTGACTTTGAAGGTTTGACCAGACTGTGGGGACATTAATTCCACTGTTCCAAAGGGATTTACCCATCGAGATTTTAGCTTACCCGGAAAGAGCTTGAGACGGGAATTGAACAATAGTACTTGTTGGCCTTCGACAAACTCCCTATGGTTGATTCTTCGATCATGCCACATCTTGGTCTTCTCTTTGTACAAGTTTGCATTTTCATAGGAGTGGTATCGCAACTCCTCGAGTTCATGCAATTGTAAAAATCTCTTGGTTCCCGCAGCATCCTCACTCATGTTAAGCTCTTTAAGGGCCCAAAACGCCTTGTGTTCCAACTCAATTGGTAAATGGCAAGCTTTGCCAAAAACCAACTTAAATGGAGACATTCCCAAAGGAGTTTTGTAGGCCATACGATAGGCCCAAAGAGCATCATCAAGTTTGGTTGACCAATCTTTGCGGTGTGGTTTAACGACTTTCTCTAAAATGCCTTTGATTTCTCGGTTTGAAAGTTCGGCTAAACCGTTGGTCTGTGGGTGATATGCGGTGGTTACTCTATGATGTATATCATATTTAGCAAGGACCGAGCTCATGACCTTGTTTACAAAATGGGTGCCTTCGTCACTAATTAATGCCCGTGGTGTTCCAAATCGAGTGAAAATATTTTTATGCAAAAATTTCACCACGGTGTTTGCATCATTAGAGTGACATGCAACAGCCTCTACCTATTTTGAAACGTAGTCTACCACAACCAAGATATAAAAATTATTGTTTGAGTTTGGGAAAGGACCCATAAAATCGATCCCCCAAACATCAAAAAGTTCTACCTCTAAAATGTTATTAAGAGGCATTTCGTTCCTTTGTGAAATGTTCCCGGTGCATTGACAATGCTCACAATTTTTTACAAATTCATACAAGTCCTTAAACACAGTGGGCCAAAAGAACCCACTTTGCAAGATTTTTGCAGCAGTTCGGTTTCCACCAAAGTGGCCACCGTAGTGGGATGTGTGACAACCATGGAGTATTTGATGTTGCTAATTCCCGTGGACACAACGCCTCAATATTTGGTCCGTTCCTATCTTATATAAGAAAGGGTCGTCCCAAACGTATTGACGAGTGTCATGTAAAAATTTCTTAAATGGTTGTCCACTCATCCTGTGGGGCTTTAGTCCACTTGCTAAAAAGTTTGCAATGTCAGCATACCAGGAAATATTATTATCGTGATGTTGAGCTGCCAACAATTGTTCATCGGGAAAATTCTCTTTGACCGGAGTGGGATCCATAATGGTCACTATCTTCTCGAGCCTGGACAAATGGTCGGCTACCTGATTGCTTGTTCCTTTTCTATCAACGATCTCAAGGTCGAATTCTTGCAACAATAAAACCCATCTAATCAAACGTGGCTTGGAATCAGCCTTGTTGATCAAATATTTTATCGCAGCATGATCAGTGTGTACTATGACCTTCGTCCCTATCAAATACGACCTGAAACGATCAAAAGCAAACACCACCACAAGTAATTCTTTTTCAGTTACAGTGTAATTAATCTGAGCTTCAATCAGTGTTTTACTTGCATAATAAATGGGGTGAAAGATCTTGTTCTTTCTTTGTCCGAGAACAGCCCCTACAACCCACTCGCTGGCGTCACACATCACTTCGAATGGGAGTGACCAGTCAGGAGTGGTCACTATGGGTGCAATAACTAAGGCTTTCTTGATTGTTTCAAAAGCATCACGACATTCTTGGGTAAAATTGAATTCTTTTTCATGTTGTAGCAAGATACATAGGGGTTTGGTTATTTTGAAAAATCTTTGATGAACCTCTTATAGAAACCTGCGTGACCCAAAAAACTTCGAATGCCTTTCACAGTTGTGGGTTCGGGGAGTTGTGCCACTACTTCAAGATTGGCTTTGTCAACTTCTAACCCTCTTTTTGAAACAAGATGACCTAGGACAATACCCTCTTCGACCATAAAATGGCATTTTTCCCAATTCAAAATAAGGTCGTGGGTCTCACATCTCACTAGGCTTTTCTCTAAACTTCCCAGGCAGTTGTCAAATGATGTCCCTATCACAGAAAAGTCATCCATAAAAACTTCTATGGTGTCCTCTATCATGTCGGTGAAAATAGCCATCATACAATGTTGGAAAGTGGCTGGGGCATTACACAATCCAAATGGCATCCTCCGGAAAGCAAAAGTGTCGTAGGGACAAGTAAAGGTGGTTTTTTCTTGGTCCTCGGGGGCGATATGGATTTGGTTGTATCCGGAGTATCCATCTAGAAAACAATATAATTCTCTTCCCGTTAACCTATCAAGCATTTGGTCTATGAAGGGTAGGGGAAAATGGTCTTTCTTAGTGGTTAGGTTGAGTTGTCTATAATCCATGCATATCCTCCACCCAGTGACAGTCCTAGTGGGAATGAGTTCATTCTTGTCGTTCTTCACTACAGTCGTCCCTCCCTTTTTAGGGACACATTGGACGGGGCTCACCCAACTACTACTAGCTATGGGGTAGATAATACTGGCGTCTAACCACTTCAAAACTTCTTTCTTAACTACCTCCTTCATTATGGGATTCAACCTTCTTTGGGGTTGGACTTTTCCAGGGTGGTCACTCTCCAAGTTAATCTTATGTTGACATAGGGAAGGGCTAATACCTCTAATGTCCGCTATAGTCCAACCAATTGCCTTCTTGTTCTTTATCAACAGATCAATCAGAAGTTGTTCTTGTTTCTCACTAAGTTTGGAAGAAATAATAACGGGAAGTTTATTATCCTTAGCGAGAAAAGCATATTTCAAGTGGGAAGGCAATGGTTTAAGCTCTAACTCGGGAGGTTGTTCTATTAAAGGGGGTTGAACATTTCTGTCCTTGAAGTCCAGAGGTTCAAAGGCTGCCACTATTGCGTTACACTCATCCTCAAAAGTGTCATCACTCTCAGAGTCGGAGTGCTCACTCTCACTCCCCACTGTGGTCACTGAATCAAAACCGTGGGTTCCACAAATTGAACTCAAGGCAAAACAGTCTTCGGTTTCTATGTACTTAAGAGACTTGAAGACATTCAATGTTACCTCTTGGTCATTGACTCTCATAGTGAGTTCCCCTTTGTGTACATCGATCAAAGTACGTCTGGTTGCAAGAAACGGACGCCCTAAGATGATTGGGATATCTTTATCGGCCTCATAATCTAAAATTAGAAAATCGGCAGGGAAGATAAATTTATCCACTTGGACCAAAACGTCTTCTATTTTTCCCTTGGGGTAGGCAATGGACCGGTCGGCTAGTTGTAATGTCACGGTTGTGGGTCTAGCCTCTCCAATACCTAAGTTGTTAAAAATGGACAATGGCATCAGGTTTATACTAGCTCCCAAATCACAAAGTGCTTTACCTACTTCTTGTCCTCCTATCGTGCATGGAATGGTGAAACTACCCGGGTCTTTCAACTTAGGTGGAATCTTGCTAGTAAGGAGGGCACTACATTCCTTGGTCAAAGCCACAGTCTCAAACTCACCCAACTTTCTCTTTTTGTTCAAAATATCCTTCAAGAATTTAACATAGCTTGGCATTTGCTCTAGAGCCTCTACCAAGGGTATGTTAATGTGAAGCTGTTTAAAAATATCTAAGAATTTTTTAAATTGAACATCGACAGTTTTAGTCTTCATTCTTTCAGGAAAAGGTACATTTTGTGGGTCAATCTGAGTTTGCTGTGGTGTTGGCTTTGGAATAGTAGGTTTTGGTATGGGTCCGAAAGTGGGGAGGTCAGGGATGTCGGATGTCACTGTGGGTTTGACAGTGACTTGAGGAGTGCCCACTGTGGTTTTAGGGACAGTGGGTATTTGAGGCGAATCATCAGAATCAAAAATGATATCTTTCAGATCCTTTCCACTCCTTAGTGTTATGGACTTGACTTGTTCTTTTCCTATCACCTTAGCATGTTCGGTGTCACTAGGTAACGTCCCTGGTGGTCTATTCTTAACCTCGACGGCTAGTTGTCCTACTTGAGTCTCTATGTTCCTAATGGCTGCTTGAGTTTGATTCATGAAACCTTTAAGAATTGATTCGAGTGATGGTTGAGTCTCAGAGGGTTGAGTTGATTGTGGTTGGAACTGTTGCAAGGATTGCCCTTGCTGAAAGTTCTGTGGGGGATGCCCACTGTGATGTTGGTGAAATCCAGGGGAGTTTTGTGGTCTTTGCTGGCCATGACTCGCCCCGTGGGGTTGAAGTCCTGGATTACCAACCCAAGAGAAATTTGGGTGATTCCTCCAATCTGGATTATAGGTTTGTGAATACGGGTTGTTCCCCGGGTTGGTCCCTATAACATTAACAGACTCGGGATTCGCTGGACAATAGTCAAAAAAATTTTCTTCTCCACAGAGGGAACGGTTTTCAGGGAGATGTGTTGCGGAATTGACTTGGCCTCTATTTTGATTCAAAACTAATTTAGTCAAGGCCACTAACTGTGCATTCATGGTTTTGAGTGCCTCGGAATCAATTGTGTTGGTCTTTGGCACGGGTGTCCTAGGATTCGACCACTCGGTGTTGTTGTTGGACAATTTTTCTATGATTTGATATCCTTCATTGTAAGTCTTACTCGTGAATATTCCACCTGCTGTTGCATCTAAGATCATTTTGGCTGCATTGGAAAGACCATTGTAAAAGGTCTCCAATTGGATGCAATGTGGGATGCCGTGATGTGGGCATTTTCGAAGTAAATCTTTAAATTGTTCCCATGCATCTGAAACAGCCTCATCTTCTTCCTGCCTGAACAAAATAATATCATTTCGAAACTTTACATTCCTTGTGGGAGGAAAGTATTTTTGTAGAAATTTGTCAGCAAGTTCTTGCCAAGTGGTTATCGAGTGAGGTGCATGTGAGTTTAGCCAGGATTTTGCCTTATCCCTTAATGAAAAGGGGAAAAGCCTTAGCCTTAATGCTTCATCACTCACACCTTGCAACTGAAAGGAAACGGTCATTTCCAAAAAAGATTTTAAGTGCGAGTGTGGATCCTCAGATGGTGATCCTCCAAACTGACCCATGGCTTGGATCATTTGAAACATCACAGGTTTGAGTTCAAAATTTGTTGCAATAATGTTGGGCCTTAAAATCCCGGAGCTTAAATCACCAACTCCGGAAGTAGCATAGTCCCGTATTTTTCGATCTTTGCTATCGGCAATCGTCACTGTGGTCTCTACTATAGGTGGTGGTATTTCTGTCATGTTCACAGTGGGGATCACAAGGGGTTGTCGATTTGTGTTTATGTTTCTACGTCTTCTTCAAAAAGTCTTCTCTATTTCAAGATCGATTGGTAACAAAGGTCCGTGTTGTTGCCTTGGCATGCAACACGAACAACTTAGAAAAACGAGTTACTCGGGCTCGAACAAAAACTAATGTCTTGAGATTTAAAATCACGCCAGTCCCCGGCAACGGCGCCAAAAACTTGGTACGTGCGAAATATGTATTTTAATCGAAGTGGGTTGCAAACTATCCACAGTGGGAAGTGCAAGTGTACAATGTCCACTATGATCGTCACAACAAGTAATAGCTGGTAAAATACCAGAATCGAATCCACAGGGACTGGACAATCAAGACAATACGGTTCTCATGAGCTTCCTTTTACAAGTTTCAATTAGAGAGGAAGCAATATTTTGGTTTGGTTTGGTGAAATGCTACTTTAACGATTTTACATAAAAATTAAAAGAAGGAATGTAGGCTAGATTTTCCCTAGATTTTATATTAAATACCTGATCCTAAAAATGATCCCTGTACTTAAAGTCTGTCTTTTAGCTAGAAAATCCCGGTTAAAATACTCACACGTTTAAGCTAAAATCCCATACTCTTGGTATTTATCGTTTTGTCAATGGTAATCTTAAAATGGAGTTTTTCAGGTCTCGATGGAATGTGTAGAGGCAAATACTCTAAGTGTTTTTAAATACACCAACTAGCTTGCCTACTACTCTAGTGGGTTGAGATTAACTCACTGTGCTGACCTCACTTTCGTAAGTGTCATAAGAATTCTTTCGAATCCCCTAGCATCATCCAAGCTCGTGTCACTACGTTCTACTCATTTCTGAGTTGAGAACTAGACTCTAGATACTTACAAGTGATCGACTTGTTCGCATCATTGGGCAATAATCGAGAGTGAATGACCAAAACAATAAATATTCCAAGTATAAAGATTACTCAAACATTTTCTCTAAAATCCAGGTACTTCTCTTTCCTACATCCTGAAGGATGCTTAGCCCATAATTATCGACATAAAGAAAACGAAAGATGAAGATTTGCACATAAGTAAACTAAAAGTGACTTGTATTAAAACCGTAGTGGGGAACGAAGGTACGTCACTGCTACATATTACCCGAAACTAACGATTACACTAGGAATGGAAAATACAGAAATTTAATTAACTATTGCAGTAAATGAGAGCTAATAACTAGAACTAAACTCACACCAAATGTGGTAGATGAGATATGAAGGATTCCAATAAATGTAACCCAATACCCCTTTTTATATTAAGAGGAAAGGTTGTGTTTTACACAAAAATGGGTTTTTAACTAGAGAATAAGGACTGAAGAGGCAAAAGGTTCAGCTTCTTTGTGCAATACTTCTATCCACCAGCTTTTAGTTCTTTTACCCATAGGACCCATCACCTTTCCAAAAAGTCAACTTTAAAGTACCATGGGGGTTATTAACCAATTCATCTTGCCATGCTTTTAGGAACATGCTTGTACTTCTCAATCTCTTGCCTCTGCCAATTGAACCTTCCATTCTCCCGAACTTTACTTCCCAAATAAGAGTTGATTTTCTTTTGTCTTCTTCTCTGCTCGATAGTGGGGTCTGGAGTGGGATGTGCAAGTCACAGCGAGAATTTCGTGAAAAATCAACAAAACTCTACCAAAATGGTTTATAAAAACTATGGTTCACTCTTTTTGCTCATTTTCATTAATATTACCAAGAATGGGGGTTTTGAGAAGTGAAATGGCTAAAAATTGACGAAATAAAATAAAAATAAAAGGAAATAATAACTCTAAAAATAGAGTTATCAAGTATAAAAAGGGAGATTTCTTCTCAAATCTTCCGATTTTCCGACTTCAATCTTTCTTCATCTTTTTTTCACCTTTTCTATGTGTTTTTTATAGACTTATACGGTGTTTGCAACGGAGAAAGTTGAAAGATTTTAAGCTTGGATCTTCCATTAAGATTCAAGTATTCGGTTGCGATTGTTAGTTTCGGTTAAACTTTAAATTTCTCGTTTGTCGTCATTGAGATGAGTTTTATTTTTAACCATTTTCGAATTGAAATGCATATATTATAAAATTGTTATTATTTCGACGTTATACTAGATTGGTATGTTTGAAATATTACCGTAAGTTATGATGGGGTGTTTTATTACATGTTTATTTTTAACACATGCGACATGATTATAAATTTTTGGGATAAAGGGACTTACACAACAGAAGTCGGGTTTGTTAGGAATGTGATGGTCCGAGCAGGGGGGTTATACATATAGTGCCTACGAATTTGTTTCGTGTGCTAGGCCACAACCGCTATTGGTTGCGAACTTATCGGGGTGTGTGCGATTAAATTGTGGCGACTGTTGTGGCTAGTTTCCTGGGAGGGATGTTGTGCCTGAGTGCCAACTATACGAATAGTTTCCTGGGAGGGATGTTGTGCCTGAGAGCCTACACGGTGGCTAAATGATTTATGACTTTATGTCAAAGTGATTTTACTAAATTATTTCTCCGACATGGATTTCTCACTAGACCTTTTGGTCTAACCCTCGTTTTTAAAATTATGCATTTTCAGGTGAATTTATATTGGGATCACTAGCTTAGAAAAGGGTATTTGAGAGTGGATTCATTTACCGGTTTGCTAGTATTGATCGAGTTATTTATATTATTTTATCGGTTTGAGTGATCGGAGATCGGTAAAAATATAAATATTCGGTTAGAGTTTATTATTGCGAATATCAATATTCTTATCGTCATTGTGTTTAAGATGATTCTGGGAAGATTATTTTAGTCGATTATTTTCTAATCTTATTTGGATGATTTGATATTATTGTGGTTAAATTTGGAAATCGGGTCGTTACGTAAACAGTTGGACTAATTGTGCAAAGGGCGAAATCATTTCGAATCGAACTTCTAGGACAAGAAACCAAAGTGTGAGCCGACAATGATTGTAAAACTTTCTCTTCTTCTATCTTATCTACTGCCTTGTTCGTCGGCTCCCTACTGCTCCGACCGCTCCCTGTAATAGCTTGCTTCTTGGTTGGCTCTCACCTTGTGTGGGGAGGATGAGCCGATGTGGCACAACAATCAACCTATCTTTCCATGTGCACGTATAAAGGCATGATTAGTTCCATAAATTTCATTGCAATGACCATTCTCATTGTACCGAAATAGAGGTTTGATTTAAATGACCAGGTTCATATCTTTCTATGATAGTTATATGGCTTCAAAAGATGATATAAAATTAGGTCAATTGCATTCATTAGAAGTGGACAATCGAGTGGTTACACTAACGAAAAGTCATCGAAGTATTATTGTAACATATGATGATGCACTTCAAGTTGGGTTGTACCTGAGCGAGGGATTGAAGCCTAATTTATATCCCAATACAATATAATATCAAAAAATCATCTCACCTGATTTCAACAGAAATATAGAATAACCATATGAGTGATTTATAACATAAGTATTGAGACTAGTGCCTAACCGCACCACTCCCGAATTTCCACTCAACATCCAAGGTCCCAGAGTACAACCCCACATGAATCATTCCGGCAATACCCCTGATCTTGTTTCATACTCATACACAATAGAGTTACACTTCAAAGCCAATGGTCCCGGGGCCCAACTTCACATGAGTTCATCCATGCAATACCTTCGATAACTTAATGTTAACTCTATTAGGCCAAAGCCTCAAAACATGGATCCCAGTGCTTGAGTCCTCACAAGTTCATCACCATAATACCCAGGTGCTGGATTTTGACTCAACAATAGATCATCTTTGCAATACCAACAGTCTTTAGAGTCCGACTCATAGAAGTTCATCACCGCAATACCGAGATGACCACGAC
Source organism: Saussurea involucrata (assembly GCA_033807775.1). Classification (NCBI taxonomy): domain Eukaryota; kingdom Viridiplantae; phylum Streptophyta; class Magnoliopsida; order Asterales; family Asteraceae; genus Saussurea; species Saussurea involucrata. The sequence goes on along the minus strand of CM066314.1, from coordinate 104,127,000 downwards.
GCTTACTTAAGCATTGGTCACCAAGTGAGAATATCAAAACTCCTCAAACACGAATAAATTGTATGCCTATGGACCCATTGCATTATGGTCTAAGCTACACGACTCCAATTGAATGACCAACATACTCAAAACGTGCAATCATAATAAATATGCAATATATGTGTTGGGTCACTGATGATTTGAAGATGATCTCCCGATCTCATTTATAATTTATTTGGTTTCCATCTTTTGTACTTAGATAAAGTTAGTTCTTTATAGTGGTTTAGTCATACTTAAGTTGTTTGACAAAATCGAAGACTATCCGAAATCAGCAAGAAGTAAATATACTAGTCATATTATTGGTCTTTGAGGGGCCATTTGGTAAATTTAGAGTATAAAACGGATATTTCTTCTCAAATCTTCCGATTTACCGACTTCAATCTTTCTTCATCTTATTTTCACCTTTTCTATGTGTTTTTATAGAGAGTTATACGGTGTTTGCTACGGAGAAAGTTGGAAGATTTTAAGATTGGATCTTCCTTTAAGATTCAAGTATTCGGTTTCGATTGTTGGTTTCGGTTAAAGTTTAAATTTCTCGTTTGTCGTCATTGAGGTGAGTCTTATTTTTAACCATTTTCGAACTGAAATGCATATATTATAAAATGGTTATTATTTCGATGTTATACTAGATTGGTATGTTTGAAATATTACCGTAAGTTGTGATGCGGTGTTTTATTACATGTTTATTTTTAACACATGTGACTTGATTATAAATTTTTGGGATAAAGAGACATACACAACAGAAGCCGGGTTTGTTAGGACTATGATGGTCCGAGCAGGGGGGTTATACATATAGTGCCCACGAATTTGTTTCGTGTGCTGGGCCACAACTGCTATTGATTGCGATCTTATCGGGGTGTGTGCGATTAAATTATGGCGACTGTTGTGGCTAGTTTCCTGGGAGGGATGTTGTGCCTGAGTGCCAACTATACGAATAATTGGTTTGTAGTGCTTGAGGGCCTACACTATGGCTAAATGATTTATGACTTTATGTCAAAGTGATTTTACTTAATAATTTATCTGGCATGGATTTCTCACTAGACGTTTTGGTCTAACCCTCATTTTTAAAATTATGCATTTTCAGGTGAATTTATGTTGGGATCAGTATCTTGGAAAAAGGTCTTTGAGAGTGGATTCATTTACCGGTTTGCTAGTATTGATCGGGTTATTTATATTATTTTATCGGTTTGGGTGATCGAAGATCGGTAAAAATATAAATATTCGGTTAGAGTTTATTATTGCGATTATAAATATTCTTATCTTCATTGTGTTTAGGATGATTCTGGGAAGGTTATGTTAGTCGATTATTTTCTAATCTTATTTGGATGATTTGATATTATTGTGGTTAAATTTGGAAACCGGGTCGTTACATCAACAGTTGGACTAATTGTGCAAAGGGCAAAATCGTTTCGAATCGAACTTCAATGACAAGAAACCAAAGTGTGAGCCGACAATGATTGTAAAACTTTCTCTTATTCTATCTTATCTACTGCCTTGTTCGTCGGCTCCCTACTGCTCCGACCGCTCCCTTTAATATCTTGCTTCTTGGTTGGCTCTCACCATGTGTGGTGCGGATGAGCCAAAGTGGCACAACATTCAACCTATCTTTCCATGTGCATGTATAAAGGCATGATTAGTTCCATAAATTTCATTGCAATGACCATTCTCATTGTACCGAAATAGAGGTTTGATTTAAATGACCAGGTTCATATCTTTCTATGACAGTTATACGGCTTCAAAAGATGATATAAAATTAGGTAAATTGCATTCATTAGAAGTGGACAATCGAGTGGTCACACTAACGAAAAGTCATCGAAGTATTATTGTAACATATGATGATGCACTTCAAGTTGGGTTGTACCTGAGCGAGACATTGAAGCCTAATTTATGTCCCAATACTATATACTATCAAAAATCATCTCACCTGATTTCAACAGAAATATAGAATAACCATATGAGTGATTTATAACATAAGTATAGAGACTAGTGCCTAACCGCACCACTCCCGAATTTCCACTCAACATCCACGGTCCCAGAGTCCAACCCCACATGAAATCATTCCGGCAATACCCCTGATGGTTTTTCATACTCATACACAATAGAGTTACACTTCAAAGCCAATGGTCCCGGGGCCCAACTTCAAATGAGTTCATCCATGCAATACCTTCGATAACTTAATGTTAACTCTATTAGGCCAAAGCCTCAAAACATGGGTCCCAGTGCTCGAGTCCTCACAAGTTCATCACCATAATACCCAGGGTGTTGGATTTTGACTCAACAATAGATCATTTTTGCAATAGCAACAGTCTTTAGAGTCCGACTCATAGAAGTTCATCACCGCAATACCGAGATGACCACGATGCTTACTTAAGCATTGGTCACTAAGTGAGAATATCAAAACTCCTCAAACACGAATAAATTGTATTCCTATGGACCCATTGCATTATGGTCTAAGCTACACGACTCCAATTGAATGACCAACATACTCAAAACGTGCAATCCTAATAAATATGCAATATATGTGTTGGGTCACTGATGATTTGAAGATGATCTCCCGATCTCCTTTATAATTATTTGGTTTACATCTTTTGTACTTGGATAAAGTTAGTTCTTTGTAGTGGTTTAGTCATACTTAAGTTGTTCGACAAAATCGAAGACTATCCGAAATCATCAAGAAGTAAATATACTAGTGTGGATCAAAGATGAACTTCCCAACTTGCTAAGCTATTCCTGTCGATCCTACATGACAAATCGGGGGATCCTTAAAAAAGAATCGACGTGGTCACCAAATTATAGATTATAAGTTCATAACCCAAGCCTATTACCATTTTGGTCGGAACATATCTACTAATTCAAGAATAATTCAAGGGGTCATTTCGGTTTTGGTTGATAGCCACGTGCTCTAATTCTCTGAGCTATAGGCCACACTCCGTCTCCATTGTATCTGTAGTCATCGAGTTTCGCTGTGGGCTACCGAGTCAGGATAAGAAAATAGGTGATTGTTAGTCATCAACAACTAAAAGAAAGATCGATTCTTTGGGATCCTTCCTTTCTTCAAACAGAAGGAATAAAGTTAGTAATTTTCTTTCTGGTCGTGTAAAGCCACTAAGTGTATGTTTCATCAGTGGATAGTTTTTCTAATGTAGACAAAGATACCCTTCTTGCTATCATTTCCCTACGAAGGATATGCCCCTTTGTCTTTTTGCGGAGGAAATCTTCTCCACCGTGTACCTGATAAAGCCATTCTCTGATTTATGAAGAAAGAATATTTGTCCTTTTCACCTTTTTCAGACATTGTATACAACAAGGTCTACAAATCATCCTTGTCCCATGATAAGACAAAAATGACACTTTGTCTCTATCAAGGACATCTCTGATCTTCAATCCCATTGTAACAAGTGTCACATGCATTTAATGCACATGGTAGTATTTTAGGCTGAAGACTCCTCCCATGGAAAGTTACGCTTTTTCAGAGAATTTCTAAGTGCTCAAGAAAAAATAGGCAGACCTCACTTCCTCAAGAAGTTCATAGTTTTTAACTCAGTGTTTTTCAAATTGTGTTTAGTTTTCTAGTTTCTTTGTGAAATATGGTTAGGATATATTTTATATATTCTATTCCGCAACAATCTTGTTTTCATGTGTGCAATTCTTGATTATTATAATCAATGAAGAAATAAAATTAAGTAAATTTTGAGCATTATATTCAACCTCCTTCCACAACACTTGTTTATGTTTGTCATTTCTTTATTGGGACTAACAATATGCAAATCATGCCTAAAGATCGACATTAGTTCATTTAAGTCGGGAAAAGTCCCAAAAACTCATTAGGACCAATATCAAATCAATAAACTCTACAACTGATTTGACTACACAAATAAATACCAACATAGGTCAACAAAATGGATTTGCTCACTATATAGGCAAAGTCATGCTCCAAAAGTATGATTAATTGAAAAGCCCATCATTGGTTGGGATAAATCCTCTTCGAAAAGAAATCATACAATTTATATATCTAAAATTCCTCATAAGCCAATAATATGCTATTTGTTGATCCACATTCTCTCAGTGATTTGATAATGATCCTTTTACTTAGTGAAAATTACATTAACTGTTTTAGATTAATTGTTTCAGCATCAACGATCAAACACTAAGCTTGTTCAATGATCGTTAAGTGCTTTATTTGTAAACAGTTTGTATATGTAATCCCAAAAGATAAGTTTCACGCTAAAAGAAACTCTCAGCTGAAGTCGAAGAGCAAGCTTATAAAGAAGACAAGTCTACTCATGATATGAAGCGACATTCAATGAAATTAATACAAGTATACAGAGCGTGACAAATCAGAACACGACTCAACGATAGCTGAAGATGTCCTCTGTAAAAGCTGAAGATATTCATCAGCGATAGCTGATCAGTATTCTTGTGTTTCAAGTTTGTTTGTCTTATCCTCTTGCACAAATACGACAAACGCAAACCTACTTTTGTATTCTCCGTACAAACCCCTTCCCGCTCCACTGTTCACTATACGGCCAAAATCATGGCTTGGATAAAGTCAAATGCATGTAACCAATACCCGATGGACACATGGATTGTACCTTCTAACATGCATTAATTGCATAGGGTATAAATAGGAGAGGAGACCATCATTTGCAAGAATCCCTCTTTTGTATCTATGAAGGAACCCTTTTCTTCAAACTCTCTTATCTCTTGTTCTTAATTTCTTGTAGAAGAAACTTAGTGATTCTCAAGATTGTTTAGATTAGTTTTACCTTTTCTATATTCACAAGAGTCTGTAAATTCAGTTTTTGATTTCACAATAATAAACAAATTTTAAAAGTATATTTTTGTGTTTGTATTCAACCCTCGTGCTACAAACTTAACCCTTGTAGAACCCTTATTGGGACCAAAAAGTGGTATTAGAGAAGTTTGTTTCATAAACAATATATTGCTTAAATCTCTTCTTTGCTATTCTCAAATGGCACTTAACACCAATACAAATTATTATTATAACGGTTCCCTTGCTAAACCTCGATTTAGCAGAGATAACGTTGCTCTCTGGAAAAATCGAATGATGATTTTCTTAGTAGGCGTAGATCCTACTATACATGACTACGTTCAAAATGGACCCTATGTTCCATTTATCATTGCCCCCTCATTCCCCGCTACTGCAACTACTGAAGCCATCCCTGAAAGGGAAGTTACTAGAGAAATCCGTTAATGGACTAATGATGAAAAAAAGAAAGTGGCTATAGATGCTACAGTTAGAACCATGATCTCAATTGCACTTCTGGATAAGGTTTATCACCCTATCATGAACCTTAAGACTTCCAAAGCCTTGTTGGACACAATCTGTGTTCAATATGAAGGTAACACTGAGGTACAAGAAACCAAAAAGATTAATATGGTAAGACAGTACGAAAGTTTCATTTGTGGCAAAAATGAATATTAATATGAGGTACACCAACGGTTTAACTACCTATTAATGACTTAAGGGATGTTGGTAGGGTATATTCTAATTCTGAAACTCTGACAAGTTTCTAGAATGTTACCTGAAAGCTGGGATAGTTATTCTATGTGTCTTAAGCTAAAAAAAGACCTCAAACATCCATCTCTTAGCACTCTCTACGGGATTTTGATCAATCATGAGCAATCACGACAACTAAAGAAGAATCTTGTAAAATATTCAAAAGGCTCTAAAAGTACTGTTGTTGCTTTAGTCTCTTCAGAGATTGTCCCATCTCAGTGCACCTCTACTCTTACAATCACTAAGTTAGATTCTAGCTCAGAAGACCTGTCAGGCGTTGACTTAGCAGAGTTTGATGAGTCTCTAACACTCTTAACAAACTCCTTTAGGAGATTTTCCAAAAAGAGCAACTTCAGGAGGATCAAACCTCTTGCTATAGCTCACAAGCCTAAATCAACCCCGGTTGACAAAGCTTCAGCTACCTGCTTTAATTGTCAAAGAAAAGAACATTTTGCCAGTGAGTCTAGGTCCAAGAAAGTTTTCAAACCTTCTTCATCTACCAATCCCAGAGACGACAAATACCAAAAGCTTAAGGAGAAATACCAATAGCTAAAAGCCTAAAAGCGGAAAGGTAAAGGTCTAGTCACTAAAGAACATGACTGGGCTGAGTCAAAAGATGAGTCAGACTAAGATGAAGAGGATGTGGCCAATCTTTGTCTAATGGAGAAGATCTCCTAAGTAAAGGAAGAAGCAACTGAAGCTTCATCCATGTTAGCCCCATCTCTATTTATTTGAAGTATTGTAAAAAGACCAAGTCTTCTGACCCACAGAAGACCTCTGCGCTATATGAAGTCAAGTTCTTCAGAGCCCGTGCTGACAGAAGAAGCACAAAGGTGCCCAACCTGATGATTACTCTCGGATCTCAGAGCCTCTGCAGAAGACCGCAGAGCCTCTACTGAAGACCACCCTCTATGCTTCAACACTTGAAGTATTTTAAGCTGCTTTGAAGAACCACTCTCTCAGGTGTGGATTCCAATTGAGGCCTGCCACGTACCCCCTAAACGGTTACTTTACCTTCACAAGTGGCAGAATCTCATTGACCTCTGTATTGACTAGTGTGTACTATTTTCCAATAAATAGGAAGATTTGTTATGATTCTTGTAAGCTTTTTGGCACACCTAGAATAGTAGACACTTCACACCATAACTGCACACAGTTAAGAGAGAGAGAAATTTTAGGGTTTTCACACACAGTAGTGTGTGTTGTTCACGGTTCTTCATCATTGTGTAATCTGTTTCATTGGAGATTAATCTTATGACTTCTTGAGTTGATTACATTTTATGTTTATACTAATTTCCTTTCTTGCTACTGTTTCTATCTAGCTTATTCAAAACTTCTTTCAAACGCTTCGGCATATTACCTGTTCTTGTTTGATTAAGCTTTACTAGAGATAATCTAGGACAACAATTGGTATCAGAGAAGTTTGATTTGCTTAAATCAACTGATCATCTCTGCTTATTGATTATATCTCAAAGGTAGAACAATTTATTTTTCTAAACTGTTTTTCATTCATAAACCGTCCCTGCTTTTGTGCAGTTTTGACTAGTTCAATCACTTTGTGGATATGTTTTTCTCTTTAGAAAACAAATATGTGTGTGTTAGATCTGCTTAAAAGACTATTCTCAAAGTTTCAACAAGTTGTTGATGTCATTTTTTGTCCAAACCTTTCAAATCTTGTTCACTGTTCTTTCACTGTTTTATTCTATCAAAATGGCAAACATAAATGCCATTTACAGTGCTGTTTGGGTAAAATTTCACCGGTCTCGACCACGACTAGAAAGTAACTCACGACATTCGACCGTCGTAAGACACCTTACGACCTCGACCTACTAACGTGTGACAACTGTTATGTTTTCTCTGTTTAATGCAGGATCAATGACATTTAATGGCCAACGGACATAACCGACGAGGTTAATTACGAGCATTAACTTCAGCAACCGTTACGACCATTAGTCAAAGTCTTTATGGAGTCATTTAAAGCTACGAAGACTATAAATTCAAAGATCCCAGCCTCATTTGCGGACACCTGATTTCAAGAACAATCTCACAGAAAAAGCACTTAAAGCAAGGAAATCTCTCTCGAATGACTGCTCTCGACGCACGATTCCTACGCACGACGCATAGTCTTTACACACGACGCACTAGTTTTTACGCACGATACAGTTGTTTACTCTACATCTAGATTCTTTCTTTCACTTGTATTATAACCATTGTACTCTCGACATCTGAAACAAAGGACATCGCCCCTGTTTGGCGACCATAGTGCAGCGACGACCTCATCACTGTCGTCCACGGGTTTTTTCCTCGTTGAGGTTTTTCCCGCGTCACCAAAATTTTGCGTCTGATTTACATTTTTGTCTTAGTCGCATTGCTTTGTCGAACGATTCCTATCTTTAGTTGTTAAGCTCCACAATCAACCTTAAGTTATCCTTCTGGACGATTTTTGGCAATAACAGTTTGGCGCCCACCGTGGGGCCCCATCTAGAGAAAATCTTCGACAAACGTGCGTCTTACTAACGATTTCCCGGAGTTTCCTCTTTTTTCTGTTACAGCAAAATGGTAGGTAATGGAAACCAAGAGCAGCTCATTGTTCAGATGTATCAGGAGTTGGAAGCTGCGCGCAATCAAATCAACGTCCTTGCTGACCAAACTCGAAGGGCGGCTGAGGAAATCGCGTGGCTAAGAAACCTATTCGGACCCCAGAATGGTCCCAGACCATTCGTTCAGAATCCTGGTCGAGGATCATTCGGTCAAAATCCAGGATCCGCTCCATTCATCCAGAATCCAGGACCAGGATCGTTCGGTCATAGTCAACAGCAAGGCCCATTCATGCAGAATCAGCAGCCGAGATCGTTCATCCTAAATCCCTAGTTTGGGCCAATTCCTCCTCAGCATCTGAGGCCACTACCCATGAACAATGGATCTCAGTCGTACTTCGTCCCTTTCAATGGGGATGCCAATGGCTCGTCGTACGGTAATGGCACCAGTTCAGGAGTTAATCCTCAAGCAGGAGTAAATCCTGATCCTAATGACCCCGTCGCTCAACGGTTGAAGATCCTAGAAGACCAGAATGAGCGTGTCCTGTCCTTACTCGCTAAGCTACCGGGGGCAGCCATGCCCGTCGATGTCGAGCCTCATTCGAGATATCAGGCGTATCCTTTCGTTGACACGATTGCTACCGTCGACGCTCTGAAGAAGTATAATATCCCCTCCTTCACGCCCAAGTATTCTGGGATAACCGATCCAACGGAGCACACCGCACAGTACAAGCAGCTGATGTGGACGGTCTCTATCCCGCATATGTATCAAGAAGTTTGCATGTGCAAGAGTTTTGTGGCGACCCTCACTGGTCCTGCCCTCCAATGGTTGATTAACCTCAAGCCCAAATCTATCGGGTCGTTCGCCGAGTTAGTCAACCAGTTCTCCCAGCAATTCGCCAGCAGTCGCAAGATGGAGAAGCAGACCAGTGATTTATATTATGTCGTACAGAAGACCGGTGAATCTATCCGAAGCTATTTCAATAAATTCAACGCAGAGATGATCAGTGTCCGCAACTGTGACGTCAAGACCGCGATCGAAGCCTACAAGCGTGGTCTAGACGACAGTTCGGGTCTATAAACCGATATGACCAAATACCCTCCAGAGAATTTCAAAGATGTCCGTGCAAGAACCCTTGCTTATATGAGGGTAGAAGACGACGCTGCTTTTCATCGAAAGCACACCAACGACAAGAGGTCGTTAAGTGTAAAAAAATCCAGAGTTCAAGACGAAGGCAGCATCCAAGTCGGAGCCTGCACGACAAATCTCGAATGTCCGATTCAAGACGAAGGCGGAATTCAAGACCGCAAACTCCACCAAATTTCCTCAGTACCCTAAGATATCCTCCTACGGACTAAGGACTTGGTCGAGGCTCTGAAGACCGTCCAAGCGACAATCCGGTGGCCAAAGAAGTCCGACAAAGACGACGGTAAGAAAGACAAATCGAAGTGGTGCGATTTTCACGTCGATCACGGCCACACAACAGACGATTGCATAGCCTTCAAAAAGGAGCTGGTATATCACGTCCCGAAGGGCAATGTCAAGAGTATCATCAACGACGTCGTTACTCCAGCTAACGATGCTCGACCCCCGACTCCTGAGCATGCAAAGGTCGTCAACTGCATCACTAGTGGGTCTGACGTATGCGGTCTGGCATATTCCACGGCCAAACGTCACGCCAGCCAAGCACCTGACGATCGAAATACCCCTCGTTCATTAAGACCCAAAGGAGATCTGGAGTTAGAAGCCATGAAGATCACATTCGACCAACACGAACTCGGTGACTCGTATCAGAAGCATCACGACGGATTGGTAATTGTTTAACCCGAAGAGTCTTGGTCGACGGAGGCAGTTCAGCAAATGTCATCTTCCTTGATACCATCAAGGCCATGGGAATCGATCGATCAAAAATCACCCGACGTTCGACAACTTTGGTCGGTTTCAATGGAGACGCGACGAGTACCTTCAGAGAGATCACTTTGCCTGTCTATGCCAAAGGAATCAACAAGCAGACGAAGTTCAACGTCATTAACTGTGCGTCGGCCTATAACATCATCTTAGGTCAACCATGGATCTATGACATGAAAGCCGTTCCCTTGACGTATCATCAGACCATGAAGTTCCCTGCGCCGTGGGGAGTCCAGGAGATCAAAAGTGAGCCAAAAGTCGCTCGTGACTGCTATAAGACCTCCCTGAAACCGCAGAAGCAGGCCATCTAGCAATTACAGGTCCAGGATGCTCCTGGGACAGCCGGCGACTATCGCCTGGGGGAAGTCGCCTTGGACCAGAGCAAGCCTGACCGGAAAGTCTTTGTAGGTTCGTCTCTCGACCCCTGCCTTAAAGACAAGCTAATACCTTTCTTGCAGGAACATGCCGAGTGTTTTGCCTGGTCGCACGAAGACATGGTCGGCATAGAGCCCAACGTTATTTCCCACAAGCTCAATGTTGACCCGTCATTCAAACCTATCAAACAAAAGCGGCGAAAATTTGCTCCTGAAAGGAATAAGGTGATAAATGACGAAGTTGGCAACCTCCTCAAGACAGGGAAAATCCAAGAAGTGAAGTACCCCGACTGGCTTGCGAATGTCGTGGTCGTTCAAAAGAAAAATGGCAAATAGAGGGTCTGTATCGATTTTACAGATCTCAGTAAAGCTTGTCCAAAAGATCCTTTCCCATTGCCACATATCGATGCCACGGTCGACGTGACATCAGAACATGAACTGTTGACGTTCATGGATGCTTATTCTGGATACAATCATATCCTGATGCACGTCGAGGACCCGGAGAAAACTGCATTCATGACAGATCGAGGTATTTATTGTTATAAAGTTTAAAAAATGCAGGTTCTACCTACCAGCGTCTGGTGAATAAAATGTTCAGAGACCATCTTGGCGACACAATGGAGGTATACATCGACGACATGCTAGTCAAGTCGAAGCAAGCAGTCGACCACGTCGACCATCTTAGGCAGTCATTCGATATCCTCCAGAAGTATAGTACGAAGCTCAACCCGACGAAGTGTTCCTTTGGTGTCAGTGCTGGGAAATTCCTGGGCTACATGGTCACTCGACGAGGAATCGAAGCCAACCCCGACCAGATCAAAGCCATCATCGATATCAAATCTCCGAGATATTTTAAAGAAGTCCAAAGGCTTACTGGTCGGGTGGCAGCTCTGAACAGGTTTATCTCTCGATCCTCAGATAAATGTCATCTGTTTTATAATGTCCTAAGGAAAAATAGAGGCTTCGATTGGATCGACGATCATGAGATAGCGTTACAAAAATTAAAAGAATATATGACGTCGCCGCCTTTGCTGTCAAAGCCTCACGACCATGAGGTCTTGCAGCTAAATTTAGCTGTTAGTCCTAATGCAGTAAGTGTCGTACTGACACGAGAAGATGAAAAGCAGCAATTGCCAATCTACTATGTAAGTAAATCTCTCTTGGACGCTGAAACCAGATATTCCTCTATGGAAAAACTGCTCTTATCGCTAGTCACCGCTGCTAAAAAATTACGACACTATTTTGAATCGCATCCTATTACTGCCGTGACTAACTTTCCTCTTAAGTCTGTCTTGAGGAAACCTGAGTTGACAGGTCGCTTGGCGAAATGGAGCATATATCTCAGCAGTTTCGACATTGATTTCAATCCCAGGACCGCGATCAAATCGCAAGCTTTGGCAGATTTCATTGCTGATTTCAGCCCTGAGCTGGAAAAAGAAGTAGAGCTCGAGGTGTCTACTGTGGCGACTCACGACGACATGCCCTGGACTCTATATGTCGACGGTTCATCCAACACTAGGGGTTCGGGACTAGGTGTCATCTTAAAGTCGCCACAGGGGGCAAAATGGTGTATTCTGTGCGATGCGACTTCAAAACCACCAACAACGAAGCCGAGTACGAAGCCCTGATCGTGGGAATGAATATGGCCCATGACACGGGGGCAACCGCGCTACATGTCAAAAGCGATTCTCTCCTGGTCGTGAACCAGATTAATAGAGAATTCGCGGCTAAAGATTCAAAGATGACAGCGTACCTGAAGGTAGCAAAAGAAAAATTAAAAGTGTTTAAGTCATTTTCTATTGAACAGATTCTAAGGGACCAGAATACTCAAGCCGACGCTTTAGCAAATCTTTGGTCTGCATTAGTTGAAACAATATTCGACAGTATTCCTATGATCCATCTGGCGACGTCGTCCATCAAAAATGACGATGTCGTCCAGATCGAAGACCAAGAAGATGATTGGTCGTGCGACAACCGAAATTTCCTTATGCACGACCAACTCCCCGAAGACAAGATGGAAGCTCGCAAGATCAGGTTCAAGGCATCCAGATACGTCATGATCGGAGATAAACTTTATCGACGATCATCGACAGGCCTAAACATGAGATGCATCATTAGCAAAAGTCAAGTTCAGAAAATCCTTCAAGAGATGCACGATGAGGAGTGTGGCAAACATTCAGGAGGTCGCAGTTTGGCTAATCGTATATCTCGACAAGGGTATTTTTAGCCAACAATGCGACAAGACGCCGTTAGTTATGTCCAGAGCTGTGACCCCTGTCAACGACATTCAGGTACGTCCCATAAACCTTCTGAACCTTTACACTCGACACTGATCCCATGGCCCTTCATGAGATGGGGGATGGATATTGTCGGCAAGCTACCACCTGCCCCTGGGCAAAAAGTATTTCTCCTCGTACTTACGGATTATCTTTCCAAGTGGGTAGAAGCAGCTACATTTTCCCAAGTTTGGGACAAGAAAGTCGTCTCTTTTATCCAAAGTAACATCATATGCAGGTTTGGGATTCCATCCAAAATTGTCTGCGACAATGGATCCTAGCTCATAAGCAACAGGACTCGACAGTTCTACGAAGACCGCAATATCAAGCTGACGACCTCGACACCCAGGTATCCCCATGCAAATGGACTTGCAGAGTCGACCAATAAGACCATTATTGTCTCGATCCAGAAAAGGCTGAAAGCTGCAAAGGGAAAGTGGGTCGAAGAACTCCCTTCGGTCCTGTGGGCGAATCGCACGACACCCCGCACGTCCACAGGACAAACCCCTGTTTCTTTGATCTATGGTTGCAAAGCAGTTCTGCCAGTCGAGGTTCGGCTCCCAACCTCGAGGCATACTTCCATCGACCACAAACTAGTCGATTTAAGTTATGACCTCGACGCCCTTGAAGAGCTCAGAGAATCATCATTGATCAGAATGGCGTCGCAGAAGCAAGCGGTCGAGCGACATTTCAACAAAAATTTCAAAGTTAAAGTCTTTCAAGAAAGTGACTACGTCCTCCGACGAGTGTTCCAAAGCACTCAAGAGCTCAATGCAGGTAAGCTTTCCACCAAGTGGGAAGGTCCTTATCGTATCTCAGAAGCCGTAGGTAAAGGTGCCTAATGTTAATGCCAAAAATCGCACCAAAGGGACAACTTAAGGTCGATGTGGACTTAATCAACTAACGAAAGGATCTTTCGACGAGACGTGCAACGAGGGAACAAATAAACGAGACAAGGGATTTGATGACGCACGAAAAACCTCAATCGAGGAAAAAACCTGCAGACGACAGGAGGTGTCGTCTCTGCACTATGGTCGCCAATCAGGGGCGACGTCCTTGGTACCGGCGTCGGTCTTACGATGATTACAATACAAATGAAGGAAATACTTCAAAATGCAAAGTACAAGTGTTTGAATGTAAAAACAGGTGTTTGTCGTGTGTGAATACAAAGTGTGAACTTCTGGTCGAGGGCTGTTGTCGTGCGTCCAGAGCGATACTTGAGCTTTCCTTCGATTGTTCTTGAGTTCGCGGTAGGGTTCTGGCTTTCAGTACTTGATCTCCAGAGTTTGAATGTTCTTTGCTGTGAGTTTGGATGATTTTCTCTACTGTCTGGTGATGTTCACTGATGATCGCTGATGTGTGTTGGATGTTAACTGATGTCCCTTGAAATGAGGCTTTAGCTTGTATTTTATAGTCATCGTGTCATTAATTAGCTCCATTAATGATTTGATCAACGGCTACAACGACTGGAAACGGTCGCCGAAGTGATTTTCCATAATTCTCTTCATCCGTTACGGCTGCTTGTTGTTAATGGCTTTGACTCCTGCATTAGATACTTAACAAACGTAACAGTTAGGGTTAACGTTAACTTTGGTCGTGGGTGCAATGATCTTACGCGAGGGTCGTACGGGACGGGCGATGCTATGGTCGAGCGTCATGGGAGACGTACGACTTACCTTTTATGGGAGACGACGGATGTTTTCTGGGTTCTTGTCGAGACCTTATCTTAATACAAGATTTGGATTATAACGTGCGTCTTACCTGCTCTGGTCGTGGTCGTACGACGTGATTTTTTGCCCAAACAGTTTGCCCCCAAAATTTGAAATTTGAATGTCAAATTTTAGTTTTAAATTTTGTCAATCAGACGCATAAGAAATAAGACAAGAGTTAGAAATTACCATAATCGCCTTGGAGCTAGACTGGTCCGTTTCTAACTGAACGAGAAGTTGAAAAGGGAACGAGGTCGTGACATCATACTGACACACGATGATGCTTACCAGCTGTCGAGGACAGGTGTCGACGATCCCTATGGTCATATGAAGGGACGAGAGCACGCGGTGATCATCAAAGGGCTCGACTTGACATGATCGACTGCATAAATAAAGATTACGATGGATCTTTTCTTGGAGATTTCCGTTCGATTAGAGTTTGCAAGAATCTTTGACCTAATTTAAGTTTTTCTGAGATCATATAAGATACGACCCTCTAGTTTGCGTATGCGTTGCAAGTCTATTGCTAGAAATCCTAGAAAAAACTGGGATATCTGGGGCCTTTTAGAAGTGCAAATCAATTCAACGGGGCTGGCAATGTCGACAGAGCCTAGAAGCACCATTAAAAACGAAGAAGATCTCGACGACTTTAGAAGTCTAGCGAGGATTCCCATGGGGATTACCGTAAGCAAGGTTGGCAAGGTTCAACCGGAAATGTGCCCCAAGGGGTACATTGTTATATACGAATACCCGTTCAAAATAGGCTTTCACTGGCCATATTCGCCTTTAGTCAAAGAATTCATGTGTGAATTTGATCTTTTGTCGGGGCAACTGATGCCCCAGTTCTGGCGAGTTATCTTAGTCATCGAACGACTTACCTCCAACTGGAATCCACCGATGAATGTGAGGGACCTTCTGACGGCGTATAAGGTCAAGAATGACCGGTACCGTCGCTACAGTTTGTTTTCAAGGTTCAAGGGTGATCGTACCCTGGTTTTAAATACTGCGGTCAACGACCGTGGATGGAAGAAGAGGTATGTATTTGTACGGACGTCGACGTTGGACACTGATAGTGACTGGATTAGGGAGGGTTGGAATATGACGGGTGAGCCTTTGATTATAAGTTTTCATGTTATCCTGTTGCTCGATTGTTTCTTCGACTGATCTTCTTTTTTATGCGTAGATATTGATTTCGATAAGGTAGAGCCGGATGATGCTTCTCGAGCTAAGATCGAAAAGTTCTTGGAATTTAGTACTGAAGACCGGTCGTACGTCACGCGTCATTTGATAGACGAGGATGATGACACCGTTTTCTTGAGCGACAGAATGAGGATGGGTCGAGAGGAGAAAGAAGAAGAGGAGGACTCTGAGAAGACTGAGGAGGAAGAGAAGAGCGAAGAACCAGAGGTAGAGATAATTGGTAAGTATCCTTTTGTCTTCTTTTCGCTTGACCTGGTCTTTCTCTGTTCTGAATCGTCTAATTTCTTTCTTGTACCGTACAAGTGAATCTCAAGCACAAGCGACGTCTTCTGTTGCTAGGAAGATGGCCCAAGTTGAGGTAGCTCGCGAGGCGAGCGAGAAGGACGTTTCGACAACTGGGTCGGGAGTCGTGAAGAGAAAAGAGGTCCTGACAGCCGGGTCGGGCCGCTTAAAGAGGATAAAGGTGTCC
Organism: Saussurea involucrata; assembly: GCA_033807775.1. Lineage (NCBI taxonomy): Eukaryota > Viridiplantae > Streptophyta > Magnoliopsida > Asterales > Asteraceae > Saussurea > Saussurea involucrata. Next base: position 104,110,966 of record CM066314.1, on the reverse strand, counting down.
GTTCTGAGGGAACCGTCTTTGAAGACGGGTAACCCATCAAGGGTTGCCTTGTCCAGGAAGGCGAAGGCGTCGATTGCGACCGGCGCGAAATCTGTGGATACTGTGCAACTGGCGACGATGTCTCCCGTCGTCCTATCCGGCCCTTCATCGGCCGACAGGGGCAAAGGCGCGCAGAAGGGACCTTTGGGGGAAACGACGGTCAACTTTACGTTGCTGTCGGGTTTTCTGGACGACAATGTCTTGGACGAGACGAAGTTGTTCCCCCATTTGAAAAAATATTTGCTTCCGTCTTTCAGGAACGTTTAGACGGGTTTTCTTTCGAGAAGAAAGAGTTCCGTACAGCTGGACTCTTATTCTTGGTAAGCCTTTCTTTCAAGACTTGTCGTTTGTCGTTGTCGTTTTTTACTAATGCCGCTCATATTATGATTCTTCAGGCGTTCCAAGCTTCCCTGGCATTGCATACCGAAACGACGAGTCTAGAGGCTTCAACGGATTCTGTTACCAAAGTTGAAGATGCTGCGTTAGCTAAAGAGAAATTTGCTTTGGAGCATGAAGAAGCGATGTCGGTGCGCATTGACCATGCTCTGGACGAATTGGATGCCCTTAGTGTTAGAGCATTATTGTATTCAAGATTTACTGTAAAGTCAATGTACTGTATTAGTTGCTAATGCCTTTATACCTTGTATGTTATGGGTATAAATAGGCATGTCTAGTTCTTAGTTAGAAGTGAATCTAGATCCCTTTAGGAACCTCTTGAGCATTTTGTCATTTGTACTTTAGAGATCAATATATGGATGACAAGTTTGCTTTCTAAATTCTCTCTACATTTGTTCTTTACATATTGCTAGATTTGGGATTTCACATTTGGTATCAGAGCTAAACAGGAGATTCAAGCAGATCAAAGACCAAATTGAAGATTTTTTACACTGATTTGAAGAATTCAGATCCTTCACTTGTTACTGTTCATCTTATCACTTATCATTAAGACATGATTTTTTTTTCTAGATTTTGATTTTTTGGATCATTTCTTGGCATCACTGAACTCGGATTTGATTCCTGAACACATTTAATTCTTGGATCATCATCATTTACTGCACAGATTCATCTTATTTGATCGATTCTTGGATTTTTGTTCGAAAACCCACAGTTCACTGTTTTGGATCATAATTCGTTTAAATCGATCGAATTGCGAGTTGTGATCAACAAGAAAAGTGTGCGGATTTTGATTACGAACAAATCAATATAAGTTTCATCTCATTTGATCAGGAATTGAAAGAGTTATGGCAGAATCGGTGATTTTCGTGTTCAAAGTGAAGAATTCGGATTGTTCTTGGTGAATTCGGATCATTCATACGGAATTCGGACCATTCAAGGGATTTTCTACTTGATTTCGGACAATTCGGAGTGTTCTTAATTTTTACAAGTCTTGAATTCAAACCCTTCTGCATTCGAATTGATTGAATTCGAACCCTTCTGCATTCGAATTCCTTGAATTCGAATCCTTCAGCATCCGAATTGATTGAATTCGAATCCTTCTACATCCGAATTCATTGATTTTAGATCCAACTACATTCGAATTCATTGATTTCGGATCCAACTACATTTGAATTCATTGATTTCGAATCCTTATTCATCCGAAATTATAAAAAAAAATCAAGAAATTTTTCTATAGTGTATTTCATACACTGTAAGAGCTTTTCAAGAAAATTTTTTATATAAATTTTTTTTGTATAGTGTATTTTCATACACTTTCTGCTTGATCTTCTGAACGATCATTTTCTAGCAATATTAAATATGGGTTTGAAGCAAATTATTATAACAGAAATATCTTCAACTCCACAAGTTTCTGTTAAACCAAATAATGAAAGTTTGAAACAATATATTTCTAAAGATGTTGCTTCAAGTCCTTTATTTTCTGATTTAAATAAAGCATTGGAGAAAGAAAATGTTGATCTAAAGAGACAAATTTTAGACTTTTCTTCTTCAAATGCTAAACTTACTAAAAGAATTACTGATCTTGAAGTATATATTGCAGGTCTTGAAACAAAGAAAGACAAAGACAACTCAAGCCTGCACGATCAAATCGAGAAACTTCAAGAGAAAGTAACAACTCTTCAAAAAGAAAATGCTGATCTGAAGAGCATTGAAGACAAGAAAAAGAGAAGATTCTTAAAGAAAAGGAAGTAATTGAACTTAATTGTATAAAACTTTCAAAACAAGTTTTTGACTTTGAGAAAGTTTTATTTTTTGAAAAAGAGAAGCTCGAAAAAGAAAGAGCTATTTTTGACACTGAACGAAAATCAATTGAGATCAAAAGTTCTGAACTTTCCGTGAAAATCTCTGAACTAGAAAAGATTTTGGAAAAAGAAAGGAAAGATTTCACGGAAAAGAAAAATCTCTTTAAAAAGAAAAATATGGAAATTTTCAAAGAGATTACTGATAAAAGAAAGTTTTTGGAAAAAGATTTTGAATCGGAACGCGATTATTTTGAAGATACGATTCTTAATCTTACCAAAAGATTATCTGGTTTATCAGCTGACATTATGAAGGATCAATTGATAAAATCTGATCTCCAAAAGAAATTTGATCTAATTTCTAAAGAGAAAAATGTTTTGATAAACAAAGTCAAAGAACTTGAAGACGTCATTTTTAAATTTGATGTCTCAAAGCAGACCAGTCATAATTCTATCTTTCAAACTCCATTTGTTAATACAAATGATTCTGAATGCTCTTTCAAAACTGCTTCAAGTTCAAGTTTTAAAAACATTTCTTCTAAACAATTTAATAGATCAACTGATTTCTCAAAAGATCAGATTCGTTCAACAAATCTCTTCTATAATCCTTCGCTTGATAAATCAGATAACAAAATAAATGTTCCTAAAGTTAATACTTCCAAACCTGAAGAAGTTCCAGTCTTCAAAAAGGTGAAGATGGAATGGAGAGTCAAAGGCACAACAGTTCCAAAGAAAGATGTGCCAAAATCATTTGTCTCCACAACAAATGCCAAAAAGAACAATGCGACGAAAGGTAAATCTTTTGTTCAACCTAATCCTATTCATTTTGTAAATCATCTAATTAGGTTGGCACATAAGAAAATTTGTTGTTCCTACTGTGGTTCAAATGATTTTGTGCATAAAAATCATACTTCTTATTGGTACGGTACTTACAGTATTCCTTTTAAGAAATCTACACCTAACCCACTAGGACCCAAGTGTCGTTGGGTACCAAAATCTGCTTAATCTGTTTTGTAGGTTCTTCATGTGTTGTACTGATTTGTAGATCCATACCACACACATGACTAAAAACAGAAGAGAAGCGGCGTATTTTTTTTAAGAATATTTGTACCATTAAGGGGGAGACAAAGACCTATGGTTTCTAAACATATCAGTTTAGGACCCGCTCTTAAAAGAGATTATGGTTTCTGAATACAACAGTTCAGGACCCGTGCTTAAACGTTTTTTGGCTTTTGAACATATCAGTTCAAAACCCGTGCTTCAACGACTTTGGCTTCTGAACAATTCAGTTCAGGACCCGTGCTTCAAAGACTAAGACTTCTAAACAAATCAGTTTAGAACTCACACTTCTCAGGTGATATCTTTAACTGTTACATCTTTCTGTTTCAAGGAACGTGGTAAAAGGTAACATTGGATTATATTTTGTTTCTACCACTTTGAAAACTTGAATCTTTACAAATTTAATTCAATGAGATAAAATTTTCAATTTTCATTCAATGAATTAAATGTGTGCTAAAAGATGATTTTACAAGAATTTTTGTATTATCTAAGTTAGATTTGTTTCAACTCTCACCTCTGAAATAAATCGAAAGGTCAGCAAAACATGAATGAAATTATGCTGAATGCTCAAAGTTATGTGAATCTGGACTTATATAGAATATAATGCTCAAAAAGCCTATTTGTCAGAATGATGGATGGAAATGAAAATATGGGAGAAGCACTATCTTTTAGAATCAAGTGATTGAGATAAAATTGTTGCACTATCATTTAGTTTGAAAGTTTGTGCCTGTGGCCTTTCTGGTTTGGGAGAGTAAGTCCTAAGGGGTGCTTGACACCTAGTCCCTAAGATCAACTGGTCTGGGATCGGCTGACCCAAATCCTGCAATAGAACCAGATAGAAAGCCATGTTCTACTGGTACAAATGGGTTTAAAATATATCGATGTGGCCTTTCTGGTTTGGGAAATTAAGTTCTAAGGGGTGCTCGTCACCTAGCACCTAAGGCCAACTGGTCTGGGATCTGCTAACCCAAATCCTGCTATAGAACCAGATAGAAAGTCATGTTTAAAGGGTGTATCTTATTCTTACTAAACTTCTTGATCAAAAGATGCCAATGAGCACAAAATCATAGGATGCCAATGAGCACAAAATCAAAAGATGCCAATGAGCACAAAATCAAAAGATGTCAATGTGCACAAAATCAAAAGATGCCAAAGAGCACACATCTATTGAAACTTGGGGAAAATACAAAGTCGCGATAAACCCGTAAATTTATGAAATTCTGATTTTGGACAAATAGTGTGAGTAGAGAAAAGTATTCTTATATGTTTTAGAATTGCATACGCTTGATGCTAATCATATTTCGCATGCTAGCACACCAAATAGATTTAATAAAGGGGTTGAAACTGAACGTCTGTAACTTGATATGCAATGATGTCTTGTTTTTGAATCCAAACACATGCATTTGATTTTATTTGATTGAAATATTTGTTAAATTTCATTAAGTTGAATTTCTTTTGTAGAGTTTTCAAATGATCAAATGTTTGTAGTTATAAAATGAAATTCAATGAATTTTATTTTCCTTGTGTAAATTTGTTTTAAAATTTGTGCTACAATTTCAAATATTGTACGTTATTGAAATATATGCATACTTTCAGGGGGAGAAAATAAATTGCTCCAGAATTTTTATTTTGAGGGGGAGCATGGTTATCCAAAGGAGGAGATTGTTAGTAATACTAAGAGACACGACTGAAATTGGAGAAGGTTTTCGATGATAATGATGCTCACTTTCATCGAAAAAGGGGGAGAAATGTTTAATTCAATTTCATGTAAAAGAGCTTTCAAGTCAAAGATATTTCATGTCAAAGAACTTTCAAGTCAAATATATTTCAAGTCAAAGATTCGTGAACAAAGACTGAAGATCAGGGGAAGAAGGATCATGTGAAGTCCAAATGTTGCTGAATTTGGTTATCTTAGTTCTGAGTGGTTCTCGGAATGCGCTTACACCGAATTTGGTTATCTTAGTTCTGAGTGGTTCTCGGAATGCGCTTACACCTAAAAGTTCAACAATGTGGATGGTTTCACATCTTTCTGATCCAAACTCTAATTGTTTCTGATTCATCTTGTTCCGAATTGACGGTTTTATACAAAGATCGGAATTTCATGTTCAAGACTTGAAGACAATCTGTTGAAGATTGTATTGAAGAAGGTTGACTTTTCAAAGAGAAAGACAAAGACTTTTCATGTTTGTCTGAAGATTCTTCAAAGCTGAGTTCTTAAAGAGTGTCAAAGCATATAGTTCGCCGTGAACTAATGAAGATAAAGATGTTTGAAGATTATCTTAGCTTAAAAGTTTAATGTGATCAAAGTTAAAGTTTTGAAGATCAAGAGCTGAAGACTACTGTCATATTTTTTTAAATCTTGAATCCAAAGGGGGAGATTGTTAGAGCATTATTGTATTCAAGATTTACTGTAAAGTCAATGTACTGTATTGGTTGCTAATGCCTTTATACCTTGTATGTTATGGGTATAAATAGGCATGTCTAGTTCTTAGTTAGAAGTGAATCTAGATCCCTTTAGGAACCTCTTGAGCATTTTGTCATTTGTACTTTAGAGATCAATATATGGATGACAAGTTTGCTTTCTAAATTCTCTCTACATTTGTTCTTTACATATTGCTAGATTTGGGATTTCACACTTAGTCATACAAGAGACGAGATAAACTCGCATTTGAAGGAGTCCCTGATTTTGATGCGCGACCAGAGAGAGGAGCTGGAGGGGATGAAGGAATCCGTAGCCGCGAAGAGGAAGGAAGTCGAGGGAATCAAGGCTAAAGTGATAAATTTGAAGAAGGAGTCTGATGAGTTGAAGGACGAAAATAAGTCTTTCTTTTCTTATGCTCGACTTACTGCGCGTGCGGCAATTATGCGACGTCACCTGCAGGGCAAGGATCCTTTGGCTTCTGCGTCAGATGAGCTGCGTCTCTTTTATGAGAGAGTAGGGACCGAGAGGGATCTCGACTTGGATGATGAGAAGGACGCTGAAGAGGAGGTGGCAGGCGAAAGCCTTCAGGACGGGACTTCGGGCATGAATGCGACGGATGTTCCTCCTTTAATTTAGGAATTTTATGTTGTTTTGCTTTGCTGCTCGACTGTTGATGGTCGAGCGTGTACCTGACGATCTTTTCAGTAAATGCACTTTTTGTTTGAACTTGTGTTTTCATATACTTGGTAAGCAAATATCACATCGACGGAATGTAAGATACATAGGAAATCATGCGACTAAGGCCTTTATTGTAATTCGACGAGAATAACGTAAAACACATATAAGAACACGCGATTAAAGCATCCATTCAGGGTATAAAAGCTAAGAAACTTAGAGGTAAAGTCGTTTAGACTTTGCGATCGTACGATTAGATCGTACAATGAGTTTGTGTCGTATGCCCCTGTGGAGAAATGATTAAGTTAGAGACCTGGTCGTTTATGTCATTCGACCTTGCGATACTAAAGTCATATAGTAGACTTAATGACTACTGTCGTGCAATTCTGCGATAAAACGATGTCGGGGGTTGGTCGTTGGCTAGCCAACGACCCTCCGATGCCTAAGTCAGTAAATGTTTTGTGAGAAAAAATCGTAGGAGAAAGAGCTAGAAAGAGCTAGAGAACGTACCATTTCAGACTCTCTCTATTTGCCCCCTGTCATTTATTACCGTATCCTTTTTGGGAGGAAAAGATAGGTTTTAAATGACAAAATAACACGGAGAAATATTGTCTTGCGGTCGACTATGTTGTCGTGCGACGAGGCACCATAGTGGATTTATCCATGTGGAAAATATATTAATTTAGGGATAGAAGAACGAATCTGTCGAGAGCTTGATCTTGCGACTTCAGTTTATTTTCCCGGCTTCAAGGTAGACTTGTAGCATTCACGAGCGACTCCTGGATTCCCCATGGCGTAGGGAATTTCAATTGACAACTTTTGCATGCTCGGGAGTCGACGGTCGATGGCCATTAGCTGGAACAGCGACATCGTCGATGATGTCCTGGAGATTTCCTTTCGGGAAATGATATGCTAGTTCCTTCTTCAATGCGATACAGTCGTCTGTCGCATGACCATGATCGGCATGGATGTCGCACCACTTTGATTTGTCTTTCTTAGAATTGTCCAGGTCGGACTTCTTTGGCCATCGAATGGTCTCTTGGGAACTTTTCAGAGCTTCAACTAGGTCCTTTGCAGATCCTTTGAATCCGTAAGAGGATATCTTGGGGTACTGATTGAACTTAGTCGCGGTCTTGGCCTCTGCTTTCGTATTGAAACGAACGTTTGAAATTTGGCGCGCTGGCTTTACTCTGGAAATAGCCTTTGTCTTGAACTCTGGCTTTCTGACGCCTAAAGACTTCGAGCTCGGACGTCTTTGAAAGTCTCTGGGGGATACTTGGTCAGATCGATATATAGACCTGAACTATTGTCTAGACCACGTTTATAAGCTTCGATCGCAGTTTTGATGTCACAATTGCGGATACTGATCATTTCGGCATTGAATCTATTGAAATAATTTCGAATAGACTCATTGGTCTTCTGCACGACATAATTCAGATCACTAGTCTGCTTTTCCATCTTGCGACTGCTGGCGAATTGTCGGGAGAATTGGTTGACCAATTCGGCGAACAACCCGATTGATTTGGGTTTGAGATTGATCAACCACTGGAGGGCTGGACCAGTGAGAGTTGCCCCGAAACTTTTGCACATGCATACTTCCTGGTACATGTGTGGAATCGAGATTGTCCACATGAGCTGCTTATACTGCGCGACATGCTCGGTTGGATCGGTCACACCAGAATATTTGGGAGTGAAGGCAGGAATGGTATACTTCTTTGGGACCTCGACGGTGGCGATCTCGTCGATGAAGGGTGACGCCTGATACCCCAAGAGAGGCTCGACGTCGACAGGCACGGCTGCCCCAGGCAACTTGGCGAGCAAGGACATGACGCGCTCATTTTGGTCTTCTAACGTCTTCAAACGCTGGGCGACGGGATCGTTAAGATCAGGATTTTCCCCTGTCGAGGGATTAGTCCCTGGACTAGTGCCATTACCATGCGACGAACCATTGGTTTCCCCGTTGAACGGGACAAAATATGGCTGCGACCCATAGTGGAATTGCTGCGGTCCACCGTGGAGTGGCTGAGATCTACCTTGAGGTCTATTCTGAAATGGCTGCTGAAATGGTTGCGACCCCTGCTGGAAAGGCTGCGACCTTTGTGATGGCTGAGACCCATTATTCACGGGTGGTGGCCTTATGTGCTGAGGAGGAACTGTCCCAAACTGAGGATTTGGGTTGAACGGCCCTGGCTGTTGATTCTGGACGGATGAACCTGGATTCGGGACAAATGGTCTAGGGCCATTCTGGTCGAACGATCTTGGAATTGGGTTCTGCACGAACGGCCTAGGACCATTTTGAGGCCCAGAAGGATTTCTTAACCGCGCGATCTCCTCAGCTGCTCTGCAATTCTGCTCTCTGCCATTGCATTGAGCTGATTCCTGGCGACTTCGAGCTCTTGATACATCTGAGCAACAGCTTGCTGCGGATTTCCAGGGGCTGCCATCGTTCCTGTAATAGAGAACATAAAAAACTCCAAGAAACTGTTAGTAGAATGCACGTTCATCGAGGATTTTCTCTAGATGTAGTCCCACGGATGGCGCCAAACTATTAATGCCAAAAATCGCACCAAAGGGACAACTTAAGGTCGATGTGGACTTAATCAACTAAAGAAAGGATCTTTCGACGAGACGTGCGATGAGGGAAAAAATAAACGAGACAAGGGATTTGATGACGCAGGAAAAACCTCAATCGAGGAAAAAACCTGCGGACGACAGGAGGTATCGTCTCTGCACTATGGTCACCAATCAGGGGCGACGTCCTTGGTACTGGCGTCGGTCTTACGATGATTACAATACAAATGAAGGAAATACTTCGAAATGCAAAGTACAAGTGTTTGAATGTAAAAACAGGTGTTTGTCGTGTGTGAATACAAAGTGTGAACTTCTGGTCGAGGGCTATTGTCGTGCGTCGAGAGAGATACTTGAGCTTTCCTTCGAGTGTTCTTGAGTTTGCGGTAGGGTTCTGGCTTTCAGTACTTGATCTCCAGAGTTTGAATGTTCTTTGCTGTGAGTTTGGATGATTTTCTCTGCTGTCTGGTGATGTTCGCTGATGATCGCTGATGTGTGCTGGATGTTAACTGATGTCCCTTGAAATGAGGCTTTAACTTGTCTTTTATAGTCATCGCGTCATTAAATAGCTCCATTAATGATTTGATCAATGGCCACAACGGCTGGAAACGGTCGCCGGAGTAATTATCCATAATGCTCTTCATCCGTTACGGCTGCTTGTTGTTAATGGCTTTGACTCCTGCATTAAATACTTAACAAACGTAACAGTCAGGGTTAACGTTAACTTTGGTCGTGGGTGCAATGATCTTATGCGATGGTCGTACGGGACGGGCGATGCTATGGTCGAGCGTCATGGGAGACGTACGACTTACCTTTTATGGGAGACGACGGATGTTTTCTGGGTTCTTGTCGAGACCTTATCTTAATACAAGATTTGGATTATAACGTGCGTCTTACCTGCTCTGGTCGTGGTCGTACGACGTGATTTTTTGCCCAAACCCCTATCGGCTCCAAACCCTCGACAATCGAGACGTCCCACGTAGCTGAAATGCAACACACCTGAAAAGGTATTTCTTCTATGTCTTTTTTCTTCTTTCATACGATTCTTTCTCTTTCACAACGATTACTGACTTAAGCATCGGAGGGTCGTTGGTTAGCCAACGACCAAGCTCTGACATTGTTTTATCGCAGGATCGCACGACACAAGTTATTAAGTCTATCATATGACCTCAGTACACTTTCACAGGATCGCACGACTTAAGTTCGTCGCATGATTTAATCATACGATCATAAGGTCTAACGACCTCACAGTCTAAGTTTTTTAACTTAGAAAAATTCCAGTGTTTAGGACGAATGCTTTGATCGCATGTACTTATGTTTTTTTACACGATTTAACAATATAAAAGCCTTATGACTTATGTTTTAATCGTTGTATTTCAATGGACGCCTATGTCGCACGCCTTCTTGTTCATTTTATACTTAGTGAAATTTCGCAATTGATGTTCATGAAATATGTAAGTCAAAATAACACACAAGTTCAAAGGAAATATAAATTTCATTCATCAAACGATCAGGTACATCCAAATAACTCGACCGCCCTCGTCTATCTCCTCCTCTTCAGCTTCCTTCTCATTATCCCGAACGAATTTGATTCTATTTGGGTGATAGTCGACAGGTTGACGAAGTCTGCACACTTTTTACCGATAAAGGAAACTGATTCATTGGAACGATTAGCTATATTGTACATTGACGAAATAGTAACTCGACATGGAGTTCCAATCTCGATCATTTCTGATCGTGATAGTCGTTTTACTTCAAGATTCTGGAGAAGTTTCCAAAAGGAAATGGGGACGCAGATAAAGTTAAGCACAACATATCATCCTCAAACTGACGGTCAGAGTGAACGAACGATTCAGACATTAGAAGATATGCTCCGAGCTTGCATTGTTGACTTTGGGGGATCGTGGGATAAGCATTTACCATTGATCGAATTTGCCTACAATAACAGTTATCATTCCAGCATTCAAGCGGCACCGTTTGAAGTTTTGTATGGTAGAAAATGTCGAACTCCTTTGTGTTGGAACGAAGTGGGAGAGAAACAGCTAGCGGGGCTAGATATAGTTCAGTTAACCGCGGATAAGGTTACTCAGATTCGAGAAAGATTGAAAGTGGCTCAAGACAGAGAGAAAATCTACGCCGACCGACGCTGGAAACCGTTAGAGTTCCAAGTTGGAGATTTTGTAATGTTAAAAGTCTCACCTTGGAAAGGAGTTATTCGGTTTGGGAAGCAGGGTAAACTTAGTCCGAGGTACATTGGACCGTTTGCAATTATAGAAAGGATCGGTGAAGTAGCATACAGGTTAGATCTTCCGCCAGAGTTAAGTAGGATTCACAACGCGTTTTATATATCGAACTTTCGAAAGTGTTTGGTTACACCAGATCAGGCAGTTTCTCTACCTGACATACAAGTTGATGAAAAGTTGAATTATGTGGAAGAACCTGAAGCCATTGTTGACCATAAAGTCAAGGTTTTGCGGAATAAGGAAATCAGACAAGTGAAGGTTCAGTGGCGACACCATAGGGGTCAGGATGCTACTTGGGAATCGGAATCAGAAATGAGAACTAAATACCCATACCTATTTTCCTAATCGAATTCCGGGGCGGAATTCTTTTGAGGGGGAGATGATGTAATACCCCGGGTAAGTCCGTTAGTTAAACCCTCTTTCCGTTAAAATTAGTTAACTTTATAATAATATGTTTAGGGTAAAATTTGGTAAATTTATAAGTTAAGGGTGTTTTGGTTATTAAGAAATAGTGTATGGTTAAAATAGTAAATATGGTTAATAATATCTGATTAGTGTCTAGATATTTCATTACAGCAGAAAATTCAGTAAGTGTATGTGTGTGTTTGGAGAGAAAAAGAAGAAGAAAGAAAAGGAAGGGTTAGGGCTCCATTTGTTGTGATTGGAAGTGATTTCAGGTATGTTCCTTTACAAATTATGATTATAATGGTCAGTAGATAATTTCTGTCGGATTAGAATAAGTAAAATCGAACTGGTATGAATCTCAGTCGGATTCTGGGTTTAAAATAGGCAAACCGACAGAGGTTCCCGGACAAGATGAATGTGTCCGGGTAGTTTTGTTGGTGGTGTCCGGATAATGTTCTAAAGGTGTCCGGACGGGTTCTTTATCCGGGTAAGTTCTAATTTCTCTAGTTTTCCGAATGAAATGAGTTACCGGATAGTATCCGGATTGATATGATGTCCGGGTAGTTGGGCTGTCCGGATTATTGAGGTTGTCCGGAAAGTCATGCTGTCCGGATTATCTGTGTTGTCCGGATAGTTTGGGTTATCCGGAAACTTTGAGCTGTTTGGTCAGTTTTGAGATTTCAGATACTTTTAGCTATGGAACCCCCGTGTTAAGTCGCCGTAGGGGAACAATTGAGGAAAAGAGTTTGATAGGTTATTTAGGATTCTCAGCCAGCTAGAGAGTCTTATGTGTTCTATATGGTAAAGAGAACTATGTATTTGATTTGTTACAGATTCTGTGAACTTGAAGTGAAAGCAGAGTCGTTTTGAGAAAAAGCTTGGGGAACATTTTGATAAGTCTAACAGGTGAGTTTTACTTTAAAACGTTTTTAAACTGGAATACATTTATGTGTGGATTGGGAATCTAATAGATGGTGTGATTATGTGCTTATGTCTGAAATATAATATATTGAGATATTGTATTTACATGAGCATTCTACTATACGAGAATACGTTGGCCGGGCTTAGGACCGGTGTATTGGCTGTAATATTCGTACGACGTTGTTGGCTGTAATTTTCGTACAGTGGAATTAATTTATTAGGTGGCTTGCAACCAACTAATATGGCCAAGAGAATGAGATGGGAAAATAAATGATGATTGAGTCATAACTGGTAATTGTGTTTGTATTATGTGAATGGTGGTGAGCAAAGGATTTTCAAAGAAACAGGGATTTTCTCACTTAGACCATTAGGTCTAACCCTCATTTTGTTTTAAATATGTATTCCAGGGCATGGATCGGATAAAAGCAAGTAAGAGAAATAATCAGTAGATAGCTTTTGTGAAGACTTATGATTTGAAGACTAAGATGTGTTTTGTAGTTATAGTTTCATTACTAAATATCGTGTATGTAATTAGCGAAAGTTGTAACGAAATACCATATTTTGGTTGTAAAGACTAAAGGACCTTATTTGATATATGATGTATCTTTGTTATGTAACGATGCTAGGCAATGTATGTTATTTGTGATCTATTTGGAAACCGCGTCGTTACAACTGTCACCATGCTATAATTTTGTGGGAACTTATTTATATGCTTTTCATAACATGGTATGGGATTTTCGTTGTTGCCTAGTTCCTAGTGCACATAAACTAGAGCTTTCAGATTATACGTCTTTTGGTTAAGCCATTGGTGGCTTAGCGAGTAGGCAATAAGGGACATTCGTCCTTGAGGTGTAACTCGTCTAGGATGGATAGGCAATATGGTCCCCATAAGCCCTTGAGGTGTAACTCGACGGAGTACGCAATAAAGGCAATTTATTTATGGTTTGAGGTTGTGATGTCTATATGGCATGGGAACTAAGACCGGGACTTGAGTTGTAATCCATCAACATCAAGGTGACTCCACTCACGTGTTCTCGTCACCTAGATGGTAACGGGTCTCCCCCGTTTAGAGAATTATCTCTTTTATTTCATGACAGGTGTGGATCACTATAACTTGTGGAAAATTGGTATTGTGGGAAATAAGTGGAGCCGGTATGTTAGGGTCAATTTATGTTGAATTAAAGTTCAAGGGTTTGTTTGTAATTGTTTATTTTGAGCCTAGTTAGTGAACGGGCCGTGGGCTTGTTAACCATGGGCCCGCCATATATAATGTTTTGTTTTAGCCATTGTTTAGGCTAGTTGTCTATTTTGCTTTCCTACCCATATTGTATAACTCTCTCAATATTGAAAGCTAATTGGATGACTAGTTGAAATCATAACCTTTGTCATACATCTATTGATTTCATCATTGTTCGTTGCACGGATCTGGAACTCACAATTGGTATCAGAGCAGACGGACAGATCGATTCAAAGTATTCTTATTGGATTCTGGTAAGTTTTCTAAACATAAGGCTGTGTTCTTGATTGAAATTCTAAATTCTGATTCGATTGAAATTGATCGTTTTTGTTTATTGCATTCTGTTAGTATTACTCTTATTAGTAATTCTGCACGTTCTCGCATCTTAATTCGATCATCTGAGTGAGTTTTAAGCAAATTAAAGTTCAAAAGTTTTGGTAGTGTTCTTGAGAAAAATCAAATTTTTAACCATCAAAACTTGTTGTTTTTGCTTCAAAATCGATTTAGGTAGTGTTATTTTTGTGTTTGGTCGAGTTTCTAATCTTTCAGAAACGTTTTTGAGCAACCCTAGTCAATTCCCAATCGATTTGAAAACTCCAGCCGCTGTTTCTGGATAACAGCCGTACTTTCCGGATAACAGCAACACTTTCCGGACAATCGCTTCGACCTTCCGGATACATCACAGCTTTCCGGGTAAGTTTTCCAAATTCCAACCTTTCCGGGTAATTTTGTTCCGGAAACCCAAAGTTTCCGGTAAAATAGTTTGTCCGGACAATTCAACGTTTCCGGTAATCTACTTTATCCGAACAACTCGAAGTCTCCGGTTAAATTGATTCTTCCCGGACACTCCATCATCCGGAAAACATATCTTCCGGAAACCAACTCCACCCGGTAAGTGTTTCATCCGGAAATCCATTCCATCCGGTAAGTTTTGTATTTTCTATTTTCATTCGGAAACTATTGTCTTCCGGTAACCCCTTGTTATCCGGAAACCTTAGTCTATCCGGACACTTCTGTTTTATCCGGACACTTCTGTGTTCTGAACTGTTTTTCATTCAATCTTATCCGGACACTTCCAGATCAGTCATCACATCCGTATTCCTATCCGGTAAGTTCATTTCTGTTGAATTCTTACCTGTTCCTAGTACAACTCAGTCGTAGAACCTGCGTTAGGATACAACTCGTAGTGCTTTGCGTTAGGTTATCACTTTGAATCGAACACTTCGTCTGACGATCACTCCAGTGCAACATAAGATGTCTTATTCACCTCAGTCAAAGGCAACGACAAGTCAGGTATGTGAATCTATCCAACAAGATTTCTTGAATCAAATGCAATCACTTGCTGAACGGGCAGATTCCTTCAAGGCCACCTCTGCTGAACAACTGCTTGAGGTCAGATCTCTATCTGAAAATCTAGATGTTCAAAAGAGAATAACTGAGAAATATAAGTCTGAAAATGCTATTTTAAAAGAAAAATGCAAAAATCTTTCAATAGCACCTAAGGACTTAAGGGCCAATTTATCTGAACTTCAGTTTCAGTTTGATCAGTGTATGAATGAGAAAGCAGAAATTGTTTATCAATGTTCCGATCTTCAAAGTCAGCACAAGGAATTTGTCGCCAAAATTCTTGATCTTGAAACCAAACTCCATAAAAGAGGTCAAACTGATCAGACCATCCATATGGATAAACCTAAGGAGTTCACGTACTTTAACAAAGAATGGGGAATTGGATACGATAACCCACATTATTTGAAAAAGGGTATATCCAAAAGACCCATATTGTATGATTTTGCTTGTTTTGGAATAGATAAAATATATCCGGAATATGCGATAAAATGGACTGGTCCTCTTGAACCTGAAAAGGAATAGGAAACTGAGGAATACAAGCGCGCATACACGTCTCACATGCAACTTCCTTTTTGTTACGAGCCTGTAAATTATTCCTATCAGAAAAATAAGACGTACCTCTAGAACGACTACTTCGATTGCTATATGGTTGCAACGCCCAAGGATTCCTCCAAGAAGGATGAGGTCCAAGCAACCGAAACCAAGACTGAGATGGATGACTTCAAACTCTATGTTCCCCCTCTCATCTTGGAAGCAAAGATAGTAGAGTTGGAGGAGTCACTCGAGAAAGAAAGATCGAACTTTCAAAAGGAAAAGCAAGCACTAATCACGGAACTTGAGAATCAAAAATCGGTCAAAACCGAAACTGTGTCTGATGAAGGACAGGAAATCCTTCGGTGTGAAATCAATATGCTCACATCAAAACTGGCTGCCTTGGCAACAGATGCGATGAAGGAGCATACGAGAAATGGTCAACTCCAAGGGCAGATTGACCAACTTCAATCTGAAGGCAGATTTCACCTGAACTTTCCTCAAGCTCATCGAATACGTCTTCGTGTAAATCTTTCATTGGCAAAATACTTTCTACACAAGACGGTCAGGATTCTCAAGATAAGAGTGTCTTACAGAATTTGAACTCTGATTTTTTCTTAGCTTCCACACCAAATTCCCCAAAGCACACTGACACTAAGTGTTCCTCGCCTTCCTCGACCGATCCAAGTCCCGTAATTCCGGATGTCGATTTCTCTGAATGTATGAACTCCGAAGGAAATTCTGATGGAGAGTTTGAGTCGTTCCCCTTCGACAAACCTCTTTCGAGTCATACTGATTTTCTGTCTCCAGTAGTCAATCGACCGGTCAATTTTCTAAAGGGTGACTGTTCTAAAACAAAGGCCCAGCTGTGATTAAAATTTCTAAAACGAAGCCTGTTTCTCAAAAACAATCACAGCCGAGGCAAAAGACCGAGCGATTGCCTACCAAAAATACTACTTCCTCAAAAGCCACTGACAAATGCTGTCCGTGTCGGTTCAGATAAAAACGGTCACGCTAAAAGAGATAACCAAAAGTGGCTAGCCAAGGAATCTATCGAGGATGCCGCATCAAAGTCTTTCAATACTGTCTTTTACCCTAGAATGAACAAAAACGATTGTGCTTGGAATCATAGGAATTATTTTGTTAAAAGAGATGTTAATTTTTCGATGAAAATTTATTCCATTCAGCAATTGATTTAGTTATCGCATGATTGTTTGTGTTGTTCTAGTTGTGGTTGGAATGACTTTGATGATATCAATAATAATGATTGGTTTGGGTCATATCATATATATAATCATACACCCAAAAGAAAACCCCGTAAAAACAAAAAGAAACACCATAAACAACGGGGTCCCCAATCAGAGGTTAAACCAAAGCAAGAGAGGAAACCTACTTCAAAACCGGTTCCTCCGACTGAGGTTAAACCCACACCCAAGAGGCAACCTGCATCAAAACGGGTTCCTCCAAAAGGTGTAAAACCTAACCCTCCGGGACCCATGCAAATATAGGTACCCAAAGTCCGCTAAACTTGTTTTGCAGGACGGTCATGTGTGGTACTTAGATTCTGGATGCCCCACACACATGACCGGAAGGAGGGAGCTTCTCACGAACTACAAGGAACAATATGGCGGAGTCGTGAGATTTAGGAATGAAGACCAAGCACATCGACGTTCGGTATCACTTCATTAAGGATCACGTTGAAAGAGGTACGGTTGAACTTTACTTTGTAAATACTGAGCATCAGTTAGCAGTCCTGTTTACAAAACCGTTGGACGAAAAACGTTTTAATACTCTAGTGTCCAAGTTAGGTATGCTAAATCTGAAGACTTTATTCGATTGTGTGCCCGTTACAAGTTCCATACATCTACTAGAAACTGCCTACTCATCATCCGGTGTTCACACTCCTGATGATTGAGCATACACTTTCTCGTACTTGTATTCTACTTGTCTCAGTTACACAGTTAGATTGAGTCTCTATATTTATTAGGTAGATTTCGTTTGTTTTCCTTCTTTCCACGTGTGTTTCTTTTCTTTCATACTGTCGTCTACTTTATTTGTTTATATCTGTGCTTTCACGAGTGTTCATGTTTTCAGGGGGAGCACAAACCAGTATCAGGTAAGTTTACTATACTGTTGAGGAGGAGTATCACACACGTTTTTCTTTAAATGTCCGAAAAAGTTTTTTTATGTGTGGACATTCCCGAGTGCACTTCACATCACTCCGTGCACATTCTGAGAGGGAGCGACACATTTATTTCTCTTTAAATGTCCAAAAGTTTTGTTTGTGTCGGACTCTCCATTGCACATTATGCACTATTCGAGGGGGAGCAAGTTTCTCCCCATGATCAGTTTGTGGGGGAGCGAGAGAAAGTTCTGTCAAAATCCTAAGGAATTTTTTTTAAAGGTGAGGGTTCAGACAAGTTTTTTTTAATTTTTCAAAGTGTCCGGACAAGTCACCGGATACCCATTAATCCGGATAGCTTTCCAGACCGGATGGGTATCCGAGTAGACCCATCCGGATTACTTAGTCAGTATATATAGAATCCGGAAACCACTCATCTCAGTTATCCGGAATCCTTTGTAAAAAAACCACCATAAACCTCTCGCACTCTCTCTCTCGTTCGACTTCTCTCACATACCTCGATTTTCACTCAGTTTCCATCTTCAAACCAGGTACAATCTTCGCATCATCTCTTACATCGTTTATGATTGAGTTTCTTGCACTTCACACCACAAATCGACCGCCGATTTGGTCGATTGAATATTTCCGGAAACCCCTTTTGGGTTTCTACGACCTCATGTCTTTTCGGTGTATTCTAGGTCGATATAGTTGCGTTAGTATGTTTATATGCTTCATTCGGCACTACTTGGTTAGTTTAACACTTGTTTGGGACTCCATTTTGCTCGATTGACGATTTTGAATCTCGTCTGGAAACATTCATTTTTTCCGGTAACATTCAAGTTGATGATGTTTTGTCTGGTCACGTTCATGAAATAGATATTTTATCCGGACTCAATCAACATCCGGAAACCCTAGTTGTCCGGAAACCTTAGGGTTTCCGGTAAGTTCAACTACCGGATAGTTGAGGTGTCCGGAATCCAATTTGTCCGGTAACCTCTGTCAACCGGAAACCATTTTGTCCGGAATGCCCTCTTTATCCGGAAACTCTCATATCATCCGGAAACTTATGGTGTCCGGATACCTTCTGTCCGGAAACTATGATTTGTCCGGAAAGTTTGGTTTTTCATTTATTTGTCCGGACTTCCTTGGGTTTGTCAGGTCTGTACCTAGTTTTCACTGCTGTCCTCAATCTATCTCAGATTGAGCCATTTAATGCAAACGTACGCGCCGATACTTGTTCATCCGCCTCGATTACTAACTGTGGTTCTTTTACAGATATTACATGGCGGATCAGGAACAACATCAACAAAACCCCGAAGAGCAAATTCCTCCCTAAGAGGAATTTATCGATGAGGCAGCTGATAACGCTTTGGTCGACCCTGACGATGGCACTGAGATAGAGCCCAACAACCATCATTTGGACGCCGCTGAGTTCCGACCACAACCACAACACCGTGTGATTGTGGATATCTTAATGCATCACCCTCTCCATGAGGCCCTCACCGCCACAACCGACGTCCCCATGCTCTACATGTATCAACTGTGGCTGTCTGCCCAAGTCGTTACGACGGGTAATTCCCACACAATCACGGCGCAGATCGACAACCAACCTTTCACGCTAACACCTGAGTCCTTCCGGCATCTACTTTCTCTGCCAGAAGCCACCGCCGGCGGACATCAACGCTACGACCCCGCGATCATTGACGAGACTCTGTGCGCTCAAGTCCGCGCTCTCGGATACAACCACGATCTCATCCGTCCTTCCGGGTTCAACCGAAAGTATCTAGCCCCCATCTGGTACACACTGTTTACGATTCTGAACAGGTGTCTTTCATCCAGATGGAAGGTTATCGACTAGTGCACGGGCGACTTCCTATGCCTATTTCATGTCGTGTGCTACAACCGCCACGTCGACTTCGCGGTGATCATCTGGCGTGAACTGGTGTAAGCCATTCGTCAAATTGGAGGTTCTAAGCAGAAGAAGTTCCTCCCATACCCTCGATTTCTCTCTCTGGTTGTGCGACATCATATGGACACGAATCTAGCAATACCGCGACGTCTTAACCATCCGGTATGTCCTCCTCACCACTTACAATATATGGTGAATCGTAACCCGTCCAACGCCATAGCCATGCCCATACCAGAAGCCCTACTGGCTCACGCGGATCCCACTGCACCGAGTGTAGTAGCATATAGGGAAGCGTTAGGGAATCCCATGGTCCAGCCAGCACCGGAGGGACCTCCCCAGGGACATAGAACCGAGGGACGTGAGGGTCCTAGGACAAGAGGAGGAAAAGCCCAGGCAGCAGGGGCTCCCGGGCGGGGTGTGTTGAGAATTCATGGGAGGGAAACTGGGTTGAGCGGTGCAGTGGAAACGCGTCCCAGTACTAGCCAATCCCAAGCCGGAACATCATACCGACCGATGCTCCACCATGACTCCGAACCTTATCTTTCCGACCCTCCTTCACCACGTTGACAAGTTGAAAACGTGGAATATGACTCCACGGAATCCGATACGGACCGTAACATACGCCTTAAATTAATCCCTCATCGTATCGGACCAAACTCGGACTTAACCGAAAGTATCCCTTCCGACTCACCGACACCACCCCTCATCCCTACTACCCAACCTACTACGGGAGATACAAGGAGACCTGTGGGCGAATTAGTTGAATAGTTAGAACATGTGAGAAGGAGGGAATTACGGTCGAAAGCGAACCAGGAAAGATTAAGCTGTACAGATAAAGAGGCTTCTGAGCGAATCCAGCCAAGAGTCACCCGGGTAGCCACATCTGCTATCCCGTCTCATCCGTTGGGACGGGGTATTGAAGAAGCCGCCGTGGGCCCAGCGGCGTAATTGCGCAACCTCCTCAGCCACTCACCCGTCTCTCAAAAGACGGGTGTTTCAACTTCTCACGGGGATGAAGCACAACTTCTACCAGTCTCTCACTCGGAGGGTACTGGTATTGAAACAAGAGACCAGTAGCCCCCAGTCTCGACTTCTTTCAGTGCACCATTGAGTCGAGAGCCACTTGTTATTGAACATTCTTCAGCTAGGACACATGACGAGGAAACGAACATCGGTGCTCTTGGTGACCCGATCGGAACCTCCGTAGTGTCTCCGCAGTTAAGCGGAACGCGAGGATCGGAGGGAAATCCTACCACGGCTACCCCTATGCCAACCGTGAACGTAGGTGGCTCTGCCTCTAAGGTAGATGCCTCAACGGGTAATCTAAGTGATCCCAGAGTTATTTTGCCCGACTTTGTCTCAACGGGATATCTGGAAAGCGCCCTAAAGACTGTCCGCGAGGCTATGGAACAGCGCTTTACCAATGAGCTCGACAAACTGAAGAATCTTATCAAAGGTAAAGAGAAGATGGTCGAACCTGAAACTGCACCGACACCACCACCGGCTCCCGTATAGCCCAATCTTTCGGTGGACACCCTGAAAACCATGCTTCTAGCTCAGCTGCTCCAACAATCCGAAACCGACGCCTCTACTGAAGCAGACCTGCTATCCGTTATGAAATCCCAGGTCAATGCTCCTTAGTCATCCATAACCACTCGCATGGATCATCTTGACTCGACTCTCCAGGACGTTCAACGAGCGATCAATACGCTGTCCGAGAGAGTCCGCTCACTCGAAGACACCTGCATGAGTCAAGCCGACGGTCTAAAGCGAAGACACGATGATCAGGATGATCCTGATCACCATGAGGGGGAGAATAAAAGACTAAGATTAACCAAGACCGCCGCCCCGATCCTCACTGAAACGACTACTGTGGTTCAAGCAGATCCCTCAACTGCGGCAACTACAACCGAAGCTGCAACCGAAGCCGAGTTGCCTTTAGCCGAGATGGTAATTGATATAGACATCTCCGATGACGAAGACCCGACGGTTGAAAAGCCTAAAGGAACATCACAGGAATTGGTCACATACGACACATCAGATAGGTCTACAATCAATCTGATTGATCCAGACACCGAGATCGACCCAGAGACCGAAGATGCATGGTATGAAAAAGCCGCCAGTGCCGTAAATCTCCAAGTAAACCTGATCTTCCCTACTGATGAAGACGACAATGTAGACTACGACCAGTTTCTGCTTCAAAACCTTTATGGTACACCCGTTCACTCTGCTCAAGCCGCCGAAACTTCTACAAGACCCGAGACTACATCTGCTGAAATTCCGACATCTCCTCAACAACAACCGACAGTTTCTGATCATCCTCCTCCCCAATAGCGACAAATCCGATGTGAGAAGATCATGATCCTCGTTCCTCACCTGGAGGAATCTCTGAAGAAGTTGTTCGTCCACAGGTTATGCCCAATCGAGCCTACTTTCTGCATTGGTATTTACAGTTCCGACCCAGAATACCAACGTCGGTACATAAGCGCAATGAAGCGGTGTCTGCTAGTTAGCCAAGTCCGAACCAAGCATAAGATCACCGAAGTGCTTAACATCCAGTCAGGCCATATTATGAAAGTCACTTATCCAGTATTCACCGTCCGACGCGAAGATGGTAATGAATGGAGATTTTCCGAAGCCGACTTCAAGCATCTTCGACCGTTCGACTTCTATGCTATTCTGAAAGACCTCCGTACAAGAACTATCCGACCGCTTTCTGTAACTAAAGCGCTCGAAGCTCTTCGTCGATTCCTAGTCCGTACCATCATGATGTCTTATCTCACGGACTTCCAAATGGCAATCGAGAACAAGGCAAAGAAGGTAAACCTGATAAAGCCGGATCTGAAAGCACCTGAGTTAAAGATGTATCCCGAGAACGCACTGCTTCTGGAACCAGAATTTGGGATAGTCTACATGTAACAACCCGGTTTCCAAAAAGATAACAAATAACATACATTGCCTAACATCGTTACATAACAAAGATACATCATATATCAAATGAGGTCCTTTATTCTTTACAACCAAAATATGGTATTTCGTTAAAACTTTTCGCTTATTACATACACGATATTTAGTAATGAAACTATAACTACAATACACATCTTAGTCTTCAAATCATAAGTCTTCACAAAAGCTATCCACTGATTATTTCTCTTACTTGCTCTTATCCGATCCACGCCCTGGAATACATATTTAAAACAAAATGAGGGTTAGACCTAAAGGTCTAGTGAGAAAATCCCTGTTTCTTTGAAAATCATTTGCACACCACCATTCACATAATACAAACACAATTACCAGTTATGACTCAATCATCATGTATTTTCCCATCTCATTCTCTTGGACATATTAGTTGTAACGACCCGGAATTCCATACACAGTTCAAATAGCATAAATTGCATAACGTCATTAAAACAAGAGATACATTATATAACAATTACGGTCCCTTAGTCTTTTACAAACATTCAGTACATCATTACAAATGTTTACATAGTAAATTACATCATTACTAACAACATGCTATATCTACTAAACACAACATAGTCTTCAACTACATAGTCCTCCAAAAGCTATTCACGGTTTAACCTTCTTATTTGGCCTTACTAGATCCACGATCTGGAATACATATTTTTAAAACAAAAATGAGGGTTAGACCTTGAGGTCTAGTGAGAAAATCCCCGTTAGTTAAAAACCATTTGCACAACATCATACACATAATTCACATAAGAATACCAATTAAGACTCATGCATCATATATCTTTCCATCCCATTCTCTTGGCCATATTAATTGGTTGCGAGCCTATTAATTAATTTGCACCACTATACTAAATACAGCCAACACCATTGTCCCTCTGTACAACCAACTTTCACCGGTCCTAAGCCCGGCCAACTAGCACCCATGCAGTGTAATACTCATATAAACACAATATGCACATTATTACACTCATTCACATATATGTATTCCAGTTAGAAAACATTTTAAGTAAAAACTCACTTGTTTGCTTATCCAAAACTCCTTCCACAAAGAACTCAGCTTTCACCTTCGATTCACAGTATCTGAAATCATTAAACACAAATATCTCTTTACCAAATAGGACACCCATGTCCTACTAAAGCTAAGAACTCTAAAGAACTCAAATCCTCAAATGTTGCCCCCAAACCCGAACTTAAGTCGAGTCCATACTGCATTCAGTCCTCATTCATTCCCCATCCAATAATTAACAAGACACAGGTCATTGGATACCCAAAAGCATCTAAACTCTCAAAATTGATCAAACAGCCAAACTATCCGGACAACACAAAACTATCCGGACAACACAAAACTATCCGGACAACAGGGCTTTCCGGATACATACTCAATCCGGATAACAGACATTTCGGACAACACAGACAATCCAGATAACACCCGGACACCAAAGCAATCCGGATACCATCCGGTATCTCATTCCATCTGGAAACCTTAAGGAAAACAGGAACTTACCGGGTACTTGAATCTTCCGGACACCTTTAGAACATCATCCGGACACTAACAACAAAACTACCCGGACACCTTTAATCTATCCAGAAACTACTGTCGGTTTGACTACCTTTTACCCAGAAATCGACAGAATCAATCCTAAACATGAAATCGGTTATTCTACTCCGATAGAAACTACCTAATAGCAATTACGCACATAACTTGTGAAGGAAACATACCTGAATTCAGTTCCAAGTGCACCAATTAACGCCTTAACCTAGCTTTTCTTCCTTTCTTCTTTTCTTCCAAAACACACACACACAATGAGCTGATTTTCTGGATAATATCTGTTGTGGTGATAATATCTTAACTACTAATGGGTAATATCTAATCTAATTTACAATTTTAGTCCTTGAGCTTCAGACTAATGACCAAAACACCCTTAAACTTATAAATTTACCCAAACTTACCCTAAACATCCAATTTTAAAGTTAACTTTATTTAACGGAAAGGGAATTTAACTAACGAACTTACCCGGGGTATTACATCATCTCCCCCTTAAAAGAATTCTGTCCCGGAATTCGGTTTAGGCAAAAAGGTGCGGGTAATTAGTCCTCATATCTGATTCTGATTCCCAAGTAGCATCCTGACCCTTATGATGTCTCCATTGAACTTTTACTTGTCTGATTACCTTGTTCCGCAACACTTTAACTTTGTGGTCAACTATGGCTTCAGGTTCCTCCACATAATTCAGCTTTTCATCAACTTGTATATCTGGTAGAGAAACTGCCTGATCCGGCGTAACCAAACACTTTCGGAAATTCGATACATGAAACGTGTTATGAATCCTGCTTAACTCTAGTGGAAGATCTAACCTGTAGGCTACTTCGCCGATCCTTTCTATGATTGCAAACGGTCCAATGTACCTCGGGCTCAGCTTACCTTGTTTCCCAAATCGGATGACTCCTTTCCAAGGTGAGACTTTTAACATCATAAAATCTCCAACTTGGAACTCTAACGGTTTTCGGCGTCGGTCGGCGTAGCTTTTCTGTCTGTCTTGAGCTACTTTCAAACGTTCCCGAATCTGAGAAAATCTTATCCACGGTCAACTGGACTATATCTGGACCTGCTAACTGTTTCTCTCCCACTTCATTCCAACACAGAGGCGTTCGACATTTTCTACCATACAAAACTTCAAACGGTGCCGCTTATATGCTGGAATGGTAACTGTTGTTGTAGGAAAATTCTATCAGTGGCAAGTGCTTATCCCACGATCCCCCAAAGTCAACAATGCAAGCCCGGAGCATGTCTTCTAAAGTCTGAATCGTACGTTCACTCTGACCGTCAGTTTGAGGATGATACGCCGTACTTAACTTTATCTGCGTTCCCATTTCCTTTTGAAAACTCCTCCAGAATCTCGAGGTAAAACGGCTGTCACGATCAGAGATAATCGAAATTGGAACTCCATGTCGTGTTACTATTTCGTTGATATACAGTTTGGCTAGTCTCTCCAATGAATATGTTTCCTTTATTGGTAGGAAGTGAGCAGACTCGGTAAAACCTGTCAACGATCACCCAAATAGCATCAAACCCTTTCGGAGTCCTTGGTAACTTCGTAATGAAATATGTAGTAATTTGATCCCATTTCCACATCGGTATTTCTAAACGCTGTAATTGCCCAAACGGCTTCTGATGTTCAATCTTCACCTTCTTACAAGTAGTACAACCTTCCACATACTGAGCAATGCTTCTTTTTATTCCCGGCCACCAATAGAATTGTTTTAGATCTTTGTACATCTTATTCGTACCTTGGTGAACAGAGAATCAAGATTGATGAGCTTCTTGAAGTACACGATCACGTAAACCACCCAAACGAGGCACCCAGATTCTGTTCCCCAGACACAATAACCTACGATCATCTTTTACTAGCAATGCTGATATCCCCACTAACCGTTCTGATTTCAGATGTTCTTCTTGAAAAGCTTCCACTTGGCACTTCTTCAGTTCATCAAATATGTTAGGTAGGAGTTCAGCTCTTAGTGCAATGGCTTTTATCGTCCCACTCCTTTCTTGACGACTCAGTGCATCAGCTACCACATTCGCCTTTCCCGGATGATAAAGAATCTCACAGTCGTAATCATTCACCAACTCTAGCCATCTTCTTTGCCTCATATTTAATTCCCGCTGATCAAAAAGATGTTGAAGACTCTTATGATCAGTGAAAATTTGACATTTAGAACCATAAAGATAGTGTCTCCAAATCTTTAATGCGAACACAACTGCTGCCAATTCCATGTCATGTGTAGGATACTGCCGTTCATGATCTTTTAACTGACGAGAAGCATAAGCAATAACCTTTCCACGCTGCATTAGTACACAACCCAATCCCAATTTGGAAGCATCACTATAAACAACAAAGTCTTCGGAACCTTCTGGTAGTGACAAAAACGGCGCACTGCAAAGTTTCTCTTTCAATACCCTGAATGCTTCATCCTGTTCTACTTTCCATTCGAACTTTAGATTCTTCCGAGTTAGCTTAGTCAAAGGCGTCGCGATACGAGAGAAGTCTTTTATAAACTTTCGATAGTAACCGGCTAAACCCAGAAAACTTCGTACCTCGGTTGGCGTCTTCGGCGGTTCCCATTTTTCAATTGCTTCTACCTTCGTCGGATCAACTTGAATACCTTTCTCGGAAACTACATGCCCGAGAAACTGAACTTCCCGTAGCCAGAATTCACATTTAGAGTACTTAGCGTATAACTGTTCTTCTTCAACAATTCCAGAATTAAACGAAGATGTTGGGCGTGCTCTTCTTTGGACCGGGAGTAGATAAGGATATCATCGATAAACACAATAACGAATTTATCGAGATATGGCTTACATACTCGATTCATTAAATCCATAAAAGAAGCTGGGGCGTTCGTCAATCCAAAAGGCATTACTAAGAATTCATAGTGACCATACCGTGTGCGAAAAGCAGTTTTCAGAACGTCTTCTTCTTTAACCATCAGCTGATGATAACCACATCTCAGATCAATCTTGGAGAAATAGCAAGCTCCAACTAGTTGATCAAATAGGTCATCAATTCTAGGAAGCGGATACTTGTTCTTGATTGTGCGCTTATTCAGTTCCCGATAATCAATACACATTCTCATCGAACCATCCTTCTTTTTCACAAACAGAACCGGTGCTCCCACGGCGAAGAACTGGTTCTGATGAAGCCTTTATCTGAAAGATCCTGCAGTTGAGTCATCATCTCTTTCATCTCTGGTGGTGCCAAACGATATGGTGCACGGGCAACCGGAGCGGCTCCAGGAATCAGATCTATACCAAACTCTACTTGTCTAACGGGCGGAAGGCTAGTCAAATCTTCTGGAAAAACTTCCGGAAATTCACAAACAACCGGAATATCTTCCAGCTTATTCTTTTCTAGCTTAATATCTATCACATAAGCTAAGTAACTTGAGCAGCCTTTATTGATACACTTACGAGCTTTCAACAAAGAGATAAGGCAAGAGTGATGATTTCTACGGTCACCATAAATCACTACTGGTCCCTTCTTAGGTAAGACAACATTTATCAAATTCTTATCACAAACTATATTAGCCTGATTCTCGGCTAACCAATCCATTCCCACTACCACATCAAACTCGATCAAGGCTATAGGAAATAACTGAATAGGCACTCCACACCCATCTATGTTTATCACACAACTATCAAATACCTCACTAACCGGTACTTGATTATCATTAGCCTTATCTACCATTAACACATGATCTAACACTTTAGGCTTTAAATGCATATAGGCAGCAAAAGAAGGCGACACAAACGATCGGTTTCACCGGAATCAAATAACACTTTAGCACGTGTAGAATTTATTAAGAATGTACCTGTAACCACGTCGGGAGTCTCATCCGCTTCTTGCTCTGTCATCTGGAAGGCACGACCTCTTGCTCTTGGTACTTCTGGCCTTGGTACTACCGGTCTAACACCCGTTGGTCTTACTGGCGTACCACCCGGTTGTAATCTCTCCAGTGGACAATCGGATTGAAGATGATCAGGAGAATTGCACGAGTAACAAAATCTAACTACTCGACAGTCTTTAGCAATATGGACGATCTTTCCACACTTATAACAGTTTCTAGGATCAACTTGACAACTTCCTTGATGAAAACGGTGGCACTTTGGGCAAGGTCTTTCAACTGGTCGGAAAGGTGGACGGTTATCAAATCGCTGAAACCTGGACTTCTTCGGATCATACTGCTGTCCTTCCCACTTTCTTTTCCCATCATTCTTATCACTAGTACTTCTCCCTTTATCTTGTTCCACGGTTTCCGCGGCGTCTACTGCGGCGGAGAAAGTTTCTGGTCCTTTAGCAATCACAAAACTTCTGACTTCTGCATTTAATCCAAAGATAAACCTTTCAATCTTCATGGCCTCCGTTGCAACGTAGTATTCCGCAAAGCGAGACTTTTCCAAGAAACGAGCGGTGTAGTCCCGAACTGACAAATTCCCCTGCTGCAAGTTCATAAACTCTACTTCCAATTGTTTAACTACAGCTTGAGGACAAAACTGTTTCCTGAAAGCTATCACGAATTCTTCCAAAGAGTAGGTAGTATATATATCAGATCCTTTCGAGGATATATGTGCTTCCCACCAGTATAGGGCATTGCCTTTCAACATTGCAGTTCCATAGAGTACTCTATCCTCTTCAGCGCATTTACTAGTCTTGAAGATGGCTTATATTTCCATCAGCCACTTCATATCTTTTACTGGATCCCGATCTCCCGAGTAAGTTGGAGTCTTACAACTTAAGAACATTTTATAGTCACACTTTCTTAGTACTGGTGTGATTGTAGGTGTAATAGGCATCTCGTCTTCATGACTAAGATCTGGTGTATCAGCTTCATTATGACGAGTTCGATCAAACATGGCTTGTATGCTGTCCGCAGTTTTCCCATTTCGACTGTTAGATCGTCCCTAGTAACAAATTCATTATCTCGTGGCGGAGCTCCACTCCCAGTTCTACCCCCAATTCTGCCTCCACCTCTTTCTCCCCCTCTTCCCCTTCCTCCGGCTGTTGGGTTTGTTCTATTCGGATTTCCTCCTCCTTCCCGATTCGTTTGCCTAGTACCACTTGCCATTCTGCTGATTCATACAAGGTTAATATACACATAAGCACATACCCCATATAACAAGGTATTCCAGTTCAAACATGTACCTGTAAGATCACAATTACACTGGCCAGGTGTAAAATGAAATTACCTTACATGATGTTCCTTCTACCTTTTTATATTTAACACCCCAAGGTTCTACAATAATAGGGACATCCTACTTCACATGCAGTTTAAGTCTAGGTACATATACTAATACCTAAATCCCTTAAACTAGGGCTCTGATACCATCTGTAACGATCCGGAATTCCATACATAGTTCAAATAGCATACATTGCATAACGTCGTTAAAACAAGAGATACATTATATAACAATTATGGTCCCTTAGTCTTTTACAAACATTCAGTACATCATTACAAATGTTTACATAGTAAATTACATCATTACTAACAACATGCTATATCTACTAAACACAACATAGTCTTCAACTACATAGTCCTCCAAAATCTATTCACGGTTTAACCTTCTTATTTGCCCTTACTCGATCCACGACCTGGAATACATATTTTTAAAACAAAAATGAGGGTTAGACCTTGAGGTCTAGTGAGAAAATTCCCGTTAGTTAAAAACCATTTGCACAACATCATACACATAATTCAAATAAGAATACCAATTAAGACTCATGCACCATATATCTTTCCATCTCATTCTCTTGACCATATTAATTGGTTGCGAGCCAATTAATTAATTTGCACCACTGTACTAAATACAGCCAACACCACTGTCCCTCTGTACAGCCAAGTTTCATCGGTCCTAAGCCCGGCCAACTAGCACCCATGCAGTGTAATACTCATATAAACACAATATGCACATTATTACACTCATTCACATATATGTATTCCAGTTAGAAAACATTTTAAGTAAAAACTCACTTGTTTGCTTATCCAAAACTCCTTCCACAAAGAACTCAGCTTTCACCTTCGATTCACAGTATCTGAAATCATTAAACACAAATATCTCTTTACCAAATACGACACACATGTCTTACTAAAGCTAAGAACTCTAAAGAACTCAAATCCTCAAATGTTGCCCCCAAACCCGAACTTAAGTCGAGTCCATAATGCATTCAGTCCTCATTCATTCCCCATCCAATAATTAACAAGACACAGGTCATTGGATACCCAAAAGCATCTAAACTCTCAAAATTGATCAAACAGCCAAACTATCCGGACAACAAAAACTATCCGGACAACAGGGCTTTCCAGATACATACTTAATCCGGATAACAGACATTCCGGACAACACAGACAATCCGGATAACACCCGGACACCAAAGCAATCCGGATACCATCCGGTATCTCATTCCATCCGGAAACCTTAAGGAAACAGGACCTACCGGGTACTTTAATCTTCCGGACACCTTTAGAACATCATCCGGACACTAACAACAAAACTACCCAGACACCTTTAATCTATCCGGAAAATACTGTCGGTTTGACTACTTTTTACCCAGAAATCGACAGAATCAATCCTAAACATGAAATCGGTTATTCTACTCCGATAGAAACTACCTAATAGCAATTACACACATAATTTATGAAGGAAACATACCTGAATTCAGTTCCAAGTGCACCAATTAACGCCTTAACCTAGCTTTTCTTCCTTTCTACTTTTCTTCAAAAACACACACACACAATGAGTT
Source organism: Saussurea involucrata (assembly GCA_033807775.1). Taxonomy (NCBI): domain Eukaryota; kingdom Viridiplantae; phylum Streptophyta; class Magnoliopsida; order Asterales; family Asteraceae; genus Saussurea; species Saussurea involucrata. The sequence continues at coordinate 104,080,023 of CM066314.1, read as the reverse complement.
GATTTTCTGGATAATATCTGCTGTGGTGATAATATCTTAACTACTAATGGGTAATACCTAATCTAATTTACAATTTTAGTCCTTGAGCTTCACACTAATGACCAAAACACCCTTAAACTTATAAATTTACCCAAACTTACCTTAAACATCCAATTTAAGTTAACTTTATTTAACGGAAAGGGAATTTAACTAACGAACTTACTCGGGGTATTACATTAGTTGGTTGCAAGCCAACTAATAAATTAACTTCGCTGTACGACAATTACAGCCAACAACGTTGTACGAATATTACAGCCAACACACCGGTCCTAAGCCCGGCCAACGTATTCTCGTATAGTAGAATACTCATGTAAATACAATATCTCAATATATTATATTTCAGACATAAACACATAATCACACCATCTATTAGATTCCCAATCCACACATAAATGTATTCCAGTTTAAAAACGTTTTAAAGTAAAACTCACCTGTTTGCTTATAAAAAACTCTTTCTAGTCTTTTTCACAAAGAATTCTGCTTTCACCTTCGATTCACAGTATCTGAAACAAATAGATACAGATATCTTTTTACCTAATAGAACACATAAGTCTTACTAAAGCTAGGAACTCTAAAGAACTCCAATCCTCAAATGTTACCCCCAAACCTGAACTTAAGTCGAGTCCACAGTACATTTAGTCTTCATTCACTCCCTGTCTAATAACTAACAATACATAGGTTACTGGAAAATCAAAAGCATCTAAACTCTCAAACTTGACCAAACAGCTAAAGTTCTCGGATAACCCAAACTTCCCGGATAACACAGACTATCCGGACAACACAACTATCCGGTAAACATCAACTTTCCGGATAACATAACCAATCCGGATAACACAACTATCCGGACAGCGTGAACAATCTGGGTAACATCCGGACTCCAAAGCAATCCGGACACTATCCAGTATCTCATGTCAAACGAAAACTTAATGAAAAGAGAAACTTACCGGGTGAGACTCGTCCAGACACCATCGAAAAGGGACTACCCGAACACTAGCAACTAGATTACCCGAACACATTCGACTTATCCGGAAACTACTGACTGTTCATCACTTTTTACCCAGAAATCGACTGGAATTACTACCAGAAGTGAAATCGATGATTCTAATCCGATAGGAACTATCTACTAGCAATTACCAACATAAAATACAAAGCAACATACCTTAATTCCTCTTCCAAGTACACCAATTTGAGCTTTAACCTAACCTTTCTTCTTTTCTCCTTCTTGCTCTCTCAAAAACACACACACACACATACTGGAATGATTCTGGATATTTGCAGATAATGAAAATATCTGAATATCCTAAGGGATATTATCTAACCATATTTACCCTCTAAACCTTAAGCTTTCCATTAATGACCCAAAACACCCTTAACTCCTAAATTAACACAAACTTACCGTAAACATCAATTATAAAGTTAAATAAATTTAACGGAACTAACATTTAACTAACAAACTTACCCGGGGTATTACATAATCTCCCCCTTAAAAAAATTATGTCCCAGAATTCGGTTAGGCAAAAAGATACGGGTACTTAGTTCTAATTTCTGATTCCGATTCCCAAGTAGCATCCTGACCCCTATGGTGTCGCCACTGAACCTTCACTTGTCTGATTTCCTTATTCTGTAAAACCTTGACTTTATGGTCAACAATGGATTCAGGTTCTTCCACATAATTCAACTTTTCATCAACTTGTATGTCGGGTAGAGAAACTGCCTGATCTGGTGTAACCAAACACTTTCGAAAGTTCGATATATGAAACGTGTTGTGAATCCTGCTTAACTCTGGCGGAAGATCCAACCTGTATGCTACTTCACCGATCCTTTCTGTAATGTACCTCGGGCTCAGTTAACCTTGTTTCCCAAATCGGATGACTCATTTCCAAAGCGAGACTTTTAACATCACAAAATCTCCAACTTGCAATTCTATCGGCTTTCGGCGTCGGTCGGCGTAGCTTTTCTGTCTGTCTTGAGCCACTTTCAATCTTTCCCGAATCTGAGTAATTTTATCCGCGGTTAACTGAACTATATCTGGCCCCGCTAGCTGTTTCTCTCCCACTTCGTTCCAACACAAAGGAGTTCGACATTTTCTACCATACAAAACTTCAAACGGTGCCGCTTGAATGCTGGAATGATAACTGTTATTGTAGGCAAATTCGATCAATGGTAAATGCTTATCCCACGATCCCCCAAAATCAACAATGCAAGCCCGGAGCCTGATAGGCTTCTACTTGACACTTCTTCAGTTCGTCGAAAATGTTAGGTAGAAGTTCAGTTCGTAGTGCAATAGCTTTTATTGTTCCACTTCTTTCTTGACGACTCAGCGCATCAGCTACCACGTTCGCCTTTCCCGGATGATAAAGGATTTCACAGTCATAATCATTCACCAATTCTAGCCATTTTCTTTGCCTCATATTTAATTCCTTCTGATCAAAAAGATGTTGGAGACTCTTATGATCGGTATAAATTTGACATTTAGAGCCGTAAAGATAATGTCTCCAAATCTTCAACGCGAATACAACTGCTGCCAGTTCCATGTTGTGTGTAGGATACTGTCTTTCATGATCTTTTAACTGACGAGAAGCATAAGCAATAACCTTTCCACGCTGCATAAGTACACATCGCAATCCCAGTTTGGAAGCATCACTATAAACAACAAAGTCTTCGGAACCTTCCGGTAGTGACAAAATCGGTGCGCTACAAAGTCTTTCTTTCAAAATTCTGAATGCTTCATCCTGTTCCGCTTTCCACGCTTTCCATTCAAACTTAATATTCTTTCGAGTCAGCTTGCTCAACGGCGTAGCGATACGAGAGAAGTCCTTTATAAACTTTCGATAGTAGCCGGCTAAACCCAGAAAACTACGTACTTCGGTTGGCGTTCTCGGCGGTTCCCACTTTTCAATCGCTTCCACTTTCATCGGATCCACTTGAATGCCTTTCTCGGAAACTACATGTCCGAGAAACTGAACTTCCCATAGCCAAAATTCACATTTAGAGAACTTAGCGTATAACTGTTCCTTCTTCAACAATTCCAGAATTAAACGAAGATGTTGCGCGTGCTCTTCTATGCATCGGGAGTATATAAGGATATCATCGATAAACACAATAACAAATTTATCGAGATATGGCTTACATACTCGGTTCATTAGATCCATAAAAGCAGCTGGAGCATTCGTCAGTCCAAATGGCATTACAAGGAATTCATAGTGACCATACCGTGTGCGAAAAGTAGTTTTCAGTACGTCTTCTTCTTTAACCTTCAGCTGATGATAACCAGATCTTAGATCAATCTTGGAGAAATAGCAAGCTCCAACTAGTTGATCAAAGAGGTCATCAATTCTAGGAAGTGGATATTTATTCTTGATCGTGCGCTTATTCAGTTCCCGATAATCAATACACATTCTCATCGAACCATCCTTCTTTTTCACAAACAAGACTGGTGCACCCCACGGCGAAGAACTGGGTCTGATGAATCCTTTATCGGAAAGATCTTGTAGTTGCGTCATCATTTCTTTCATCTCTGGTGGCGCTAAACGATACGGTGCACGAGCAATAGGAGCGGCTCCATGCATCAGATCTATACCAAACTCTACTTGTCTAACGGGCGGAATACTATTCAAGTCTTCAGGGAATACTTCTGGAAATTCACTAACAATAGGAATATCTTCCAACTTATTCTTTTCTAGCTTAGTATCTATCACATAAGCTAAATAACTCTGGCAGCCTTTGCTAACACTCTTCCGAGCTTTCATCATAGAAATAAGGCAAGACTGACTATTTTTACGATCACCATAAATCATTACCGGTCCCCTATCAGGCAAGACAACATTGATTAATTTCTTATCACAAACTATGTTAGCCTGATTCTCGGCTAACCAATCCATCCCCACTACTACATCAAACTCTATCAAAGATATAGGAAATAACTAAATCGGTACTCCGCACCCTTCTATATTTATCACACAACTATCAAAAACTTCATTAACCGACACTTGTTTATCATTTGCAGTATCTACCATTAAAGTATGATCTAACACTTCAGGCTTTAAACGCAGATAAGCAGCAAATGAAGGAGACACGAACGATCGGTTTGCACCGGAGTCAAATAACACTTTAGCACGTGTAGAGTTTATTAAAAATGTACCTGTAACCACATCCGGAGTTTCCTCCGCTTCTTGTGCTGTCATCTGAAATGCACGACCCCTTGTTCTTGGTGGCTCTAGTCTTGGTACTACCGTTCTGACAACCGCTGGTTTCCCTGATGTACCCCCTTGCTGTATTCTTCCCCTCGGAAAATCAGACTGAATGTGATTCGGAGAATTACATGAGAAACAAAACCGCGTCACTCGACAGTCTTTAACAACATGTCCGGTCTTCCCACACCTAAAACAAACCCGAGAATCAACTTGACAATTTCCTTGGTGGATACGATTGCATTTCGGACAAGGTCTTTCCGCTGGTCGGAAAGGTGGACGGTTATCAAATCGCTGAAACCTGGGCTTCTTCGGATCATACTGCGGTCCTTCCCACTTTCTTTTCCCTGCACCTTTATCACTAATACTTCTCCCTTTATCTTGCTCCACGGTTTCCGCGGCGTCTACTGCGGCGGAGAAAGTTTCTGGTCCTTTAGCAATCACAAAACTTCTAACTTATGCATTCAATCCGAAGATAAACCTTTCAATCTTCATTGCCTCCGTGGCAACGTAGTATTCCGTGAAACAAGACTTTTCCAGAAAACGAGCGGTATAGTCCCGAACTGATAAGTTCCCTTGCTGCAAGTTCATAAACTCTCCTTCCAATTGTTTAACTGCTGCTTGGGGACAAACCTGTTTCCTGAAAGCTATCACGAATTCTTCCGAAGAGTAAGTAGAATATATATTAGATCCTCCCAAGGAAATATGAACTTCCCACCAGTATAGGGCATCGCCTTTCAACATTGCAGTTCCATAGAGTACTCTATCCTCTTCAGCGCATTTACTAGTCTTGAAGATAGCTTCTATTTCTTCCAGCCACCTCATAGCTTTCACGGGGTCCCTGTCTCCTGCGTAGGTCGGAGGCTTACAACTTAGGAACATTTTATAATCACATTTCTTCACCACTGGTACGACAGTAGGTGTAATGGGCATCTCCTCTTCATGAGTAGGATCTGGTCTTTCTGTTTCAGTATTATGAGTTTGGTTGAACATAGCTTGGATATTGGCTTGTAATCTTCCCATTTCAGCTGCTAAGTCGTCTCTTGTAACAAATTCCGTGCCGCGCCCCTAAACTCTGCCTCCAGTTCTGCCTCTACCTCTTTCTCCCCCTCTTCCCCTTGCCCTAACTGTTGGATTTGTCCTATTAGGATTTCCTCCTCCCCGATTTGTTTGTCTTGTACCGCTTGCCATTCTGTTGATTCAAATAAGGTTAACATACACATAAGCACATACCCCATATAACAAGGTATTCCAGTTCAACATGTACCTGTAAGATCACAATTACACTGGCCAGGTGTAAATCTGAAATTACCTTACATGATGTTCCTTCTACCTTTTTATATTTAACATCCCAATGTTCTACAATAATAGGGACATCCTACTTCACATGCAGTTTAAGTCTAGGTACAGATACTAATACCTAAATCCCTTAAACTAGGGCTCTGATACCATCTGTAACAACCCGGTTTCCAAATAGATAACAAATAACATACATTGCCTAACAAAGATACATCATATATCAAATGAGGTCCTTTAGTCTTTACAACCAAAATATGGTATTTCGTTACAACTTTTCGCTAATTACATACACGATATTTAGTAATGAAACTATAACTACAAAACACATCTTAGTCTTCTAATCATAAGTCTTCACAAAAGCTATCCACTGATTATTTCTCTTACTTGCTCTTATCAGATCCATGCCCTGGAATGCATATTTAAAACAAAATGAGGGTTAGACCTAAAGGTCTAGTGAGAAAATCACTATTTATTTGAAAATATTTTGCACACCACCATTCACATAATACAAACACAATTACCAGTTATGACTCAATCATCATGTATTTTCCCATCTCATTCTCTTGGCCATATTAGTTGGTTGCAAGCCAACTAATAAATTAACTTCGCTGTACGACAATTACAGCCAACAACGTTGTACGAATATTACAGCCAACACACCGGTCCTAAGCCCGACCAACGTATTCTCTTATAGTAGAATACTCGTGTAAATACAATATCTCAATATATTATATTTCAGACATAAACACATAATCACACCGTCTATTAGATTCCCAATCCACACATAAATGTATTCCAGTGTAAAAATGTTTTAAAGTAAAACTCACCTGTTTGCTTATCAAAAACTCTTTCTAGTCTTTTCCACAAAGAATTCTGCTTTCACCTTCGATTCACAATATCTGAAACAAATAGATACAGATATCTTTACCAAATAGAACACATAAGTCTTACTAAAGTTAGGAACTCTAAAGAACTCCAATCCTCAAATGTTACCCCCAAACCCGAACTTAAGTCGAGTCCACAGTACATTTAGTCTTCATTCACTCCTTGTCCAATAACTAACAATACATAGGTTACTGGAAAGTCAAAAGCATCTAAACTCTCAAACTTGACCAAACAGCTAAAGTTCCCGGACAACCCAAACTTCCCGGATAACACAGACTATCCGGACAACACAACTATCCGGTAAACATCAACTTTCCGGATAACATAACCAATCCGGATAACACAACTATCCGGACAGCGTGAACAATCCGGGTAACATCCGGACTCCAAAGCAATCCGGACACTATCCGGTATCTCATGTCAACCGAAAACTTAATGAAAAGAGAAACTTACCGGGTGAGACTCGTCCGGACACCATCGAAAAGGGACTACCCGGACACTAGCAACAAGATTACCCGGACACATTCGACTTATCCGGAAACTACTGACTGTTCATCACTTTTTACCCAGAAATCGACTGGAATTACTACCAAAAGTGAAATCGATGATTCTAATCCGATAGGACCTGTCTACTAGCAATTACCAACATAAAATACAAAGCAACATACCTTAATTCCTCTTCCAAGTACACCAATTTGAGCTTTAACCTGACTTTCCTTCTTTTCTCCTTCTTGCTCTCTCAAAAACTCACACACACACACACACACACACACACACACACTGGAATGATTCTGGATATTTGCAGATAATGAAAATATCTGAAGATCCTAAGGGATATTATCCAACCATATTTACCCTCTAAACCTTAAGCTTTCCATTAATGACCCAAAACACCCTTAACTCCTAAATTAACCCAAACTTACCCAAAACATCAATTATAAAGTTAAATAAATTTAACGGAACTAACATTTAACTAACGAACTTACCCGGGGTATTACACTACATCAACGATCAGAATGAAAAGAGATTTATGCGCTTCAGTCAGGTAGACAGATTCTGCGACGGCACGCTCTTCAGAGTTCAAGATGCTCTTCGAAAAATCATCTCCTTCGAATCTGAAAATCAAAGGCTCTCGTATGTTCCCAATCGGAATGAAACTACTGCTCGAAAAGCCTTAGAAGTGGTTGAAGAATGCATCGACTATCGTCGTGCCATCCGAATGTTCGAGGTACACTTTGCGCTCCGAAAAAGATATGTCGCGAACTGGCGCCAACTCGAACTTCAATTCAAAGGGGGAGATTGTTAGGGTCAATTTATGTTGAATTAAAGTTCAAGGGTCTGTTTGTAATTGTTTATTTTGAGCCTAGTTAGTGAACGGGCCGTGGGCTTGTTAACCACGGGCCCGTCATATATAATGTTTTGTTTTAGCCATTGTTTAGGCTAGTTGTCTATTTTGCTTTCCTACTCATATTTTAAAACTCTCTCAATATTGAAAGCTAATTGGATGACTAGTTGAAATCATAACCTTTGTCATACATCTATTGATTTCATCATTGTTCGTTGCATGGATCTGGAACTCACACGGTATCTTTATTTTTGGCATTGTTATAATTCTTTGTTATTGCAACAATAATTTATATCCTATTAGACTTTTGGTCTATCACATGAGTGCATGTTGTGGATTACAGGTTCCACCTAGCGGCATCTAGAGTGTCGTGTTGTCGACCATGCTTATGAGCTTGGGAAGTTTGGGCTTTTTGGGGAATCGAGATGAGAGACACTTTTGGAGATATAGTGACTCCCAGATTAATCTAGTTATTTATAGTCTAGATTAATAGGTTGTTTTATGTTATGTCTCAATATTCTTCAATTTGTACATTGTCCAAACTACCCCGTTACGTTTAAGGGTTTTAGTTGGCTTATATTTTGAAATTTAAATTTACCCATTTTCAGGATTTTTTTTCCAATATTTAATGTTTAAATTTTAGGGTGTTACAAGTTGGTATCAGAGCTCTAGTTTAAGTGAACTAGGTGTGCTAGTATGATGCCTAGACTTAAGCTGAGACCATTAGGTGATGGAATGTGAGGAAATTGGGTAGAGCCATTAAGATGGGACGTTTCGTAGTCAACGGAAATTACGTTATTATGAATTATGAAAGTGGTAACGAGAATTCTTATGTGTAATGTGTTCATAATTTCAATTAGCTACTGCTATTATGAATATATTTTTACGTGAGCATGCTTGATTGCTCTGATTATGAGGATCAATGATAGTTCTAGTATGTTTCTTTATGTATATCTTGTAGTCTATGTTCTTATCCTTATCCCTGATGTGACATACGGAAATGGTAAATACTCGGGGTAGGACCCAAACTTCGCCGGAAGGTAAAACCATGACGAAATCCATGGCCGATCAACCGAACATCGATACATCAGCTTTACCTCCTCCACTTCCACCTTTGTTTGGGTGGGAGAGTGGAACAGATTCCGAGGAGAAATATTGCCTCTACCAATCTGGTCATAACATAAGTGACCCCTCAGACTTAAACGATGGATATGATGCGGGCCATGAATGATACCATGGTCAAACAACAAGAGTTATTCATGAAACTTTTGGAATACAGGGATGCTCAACCATGCCGTCGCGAGACAATTGAAGAGAACATGGGTGTTGCGGGATCCGGGGGTACAAGTGATGAAAACCGGACTGATGGGTTAGTCACTTTGGACACGAGGCCGACGGGAAGGGTATGCTCCTACAAGACCTTCTTATGTTGTAAACCATCGGAGTTTGCCGGTTCTGACAATCCAGTTGCCTGCATGAACTGGATTCGGTAGATTGAACAGGCCTTCCGGGTTTGTGACTATGAAGAGAACCAGAAAGTGAAGTTTGGTTCTCAAATGCTTCGGAGTTCGGCTTTGACTTGGTGGAATGTCTACACTTCCACCATAGAGACTTCTGTTCTGACCAAGATGACTTGGACCACTTTTAAGAAAAAGATCTTAGAAGAGTATTGCAACGAACAAGAGATGGACTTGATCGAGGAAGAGTTCCGGTCAATCAAGAAGGTAAATTTGTCAGTCAAGGAATACACTCGACTCTTTATGGAGAAACTGAACCTTATGGGGAATGTTGCCCCGATTGAGAAAGAAAAGATAAAGGAATACCTGAAAGGATTGCCTGCTGATATGATGGCGATGGTTCGGAATTCCAAGGCGACTAATCTCCGAGAGACTATTGAAGAGACCAAGGTTATGGAAAGGGTCTACGCGAGAGACAAAGAGGAGAAAGCAAAGGTGGGAGAGAAAAGGAAGTGGGAGAGCCCACAAAATTCGTTCAAGAGGCCAAGGTTCCAACCAAGTGGTAGAGGAGGGGACAATCGTCGAGAGGCAAGGTGGTGCCCTAAGTGCAAGATCAAGCACTTCAGGTCTTGCAATCCGGGTCAAGTTACGTGTTACATGTGCAGGAAGACGGGGCACACTAGTCCAGAGTGCCACATTAAGGGGACGATTTGTTTTGAGTGCAAGGAGATCGGGCACGTGAACCGGGATTGCCCCAAGCTGAAAGGAGACTCTAGAGGAACCGGTTCGGGAAGTCAACCGAGGCGGGAGGCCATTCCCAAACCGCAAGGGAGGGCTTTCCAAATGATGAAGGAAGAAGCGAAGAAAACCTCCGACGTGGTGTCGGGTACATTCTTACTCATCTCTTTACCCGCTAGAGTATTGTTTGATTCGGGTGCAAATTGTTCTTTTGTTTCGGACGTGTTTTGCAAGTCTTTGAATGTGCCTATTAGTACTCTACGTGATGCCTTAGTCATTGAGGTAGCAAATTGGGAAAAGGTAGTCTTGCGGAAAATCTTGGAAAAGTGTCGCCTAGAGATTAGTGGTGAAATATTTGAAGTGGACCTACTCCCTATGTCTATTGGGAGTTTTGATGCGGTAATTGGGATGGATTGGTTGGCTAAGCACAAAGCGTAAATCTTGTGCTCAAAGAAGCTCATAAGAATACCTCACCCAAGTGGAGACTTTGTCCTTGTGTACGGAGAAAAGCGTAAGGGAGAAGTGGCCATCATCTCTTCCATCAAAGCAAGGAAGTGCTTGATGAAGAAGTACCTAACGTTTTTGGCCTATGTGGTGGACACCAAACTAGAGAAAAAGAAAGTGGAAGATGTAAAAGTTGTCAAAGAGTATCCAGACGTTTTCCCCGACGACTTCCCGGATTTGCCACCCGACCGTCAAGTGGAGTTCAAGATCGACTTGGTTCCGGGAGCGACACCGATAGCACGCGCACCTTACCGTCTCGCTCCGACCGAAATGAAAGAAATGATGACGCAACTACAAGAACTTCTAGAGAAGGGGTTTGTGAGACCAATCTCATCGCCTTGGGGAGCTCCGGTACTTTTTGTCAAGAAGAAAGATGGGTCGATGCGGATGTGTATCGACTATCGGGAGTTAAACAAGGTAACCGTGAAGAATAAGTATCCACTTCCCCGAATATATGACCTCTTTGATCAACTTCAAGGAGTCGGATGCTTCCCCAAGATTGATCTCCGATCCGGTTACCACCAAGTGAAAGTTAAGGAAGAAGATGTTTCAAAAACGACATTTAGGACTCGGTATGGACACTCTGAGTTCCTAGTCATGCCATTCGGTTTAACGAGCGCTCCAACGATTTTTATGGATTTGATGAATCGAGTATGTCAACCATTTTTGGATAAGTCAGTTATCGTGTTCATCGATGACATCTTGGTGTACTCTAAAGATGAAGTAGAGAATGAGCGACATCTTCGGGAAGTCTTAGAGGTGTTAAGAAAGGAGAAATTGTACGCTAAATTCTCGAAGTGCGAGTTTTGGTTGCGGGAAGTGAAATTCCTCGGGCATGTGGTGACCCGAGAAGGTGTAAAGGTGGATCCCGCAAAGATTGAGGCAATGATGAATTGGGAGCCTCCAAAGAGTCCTACGGAAATTAGAAGCTTTTTGGGGTTAGCCGGATACTACCGAAGATTCATCCAAGATTGCTTTGTCACTAAAGGCATTGACTCGAAAGAATGTGAAATTTGTGTGGACTAGCGTGCAAGAGGAAGCATTTCGGACTTTGCAACAAAAACTTTGTGAAGCTCCAATCTTGTCCTTACCCGAAGGAACTGAAGACTTCGTCGTGCATAGTGATGCATCCAAGATGGGGTTAGGTTGTGTTTTGATGCAGAGAGGGAAGGTAATCGCGTATGCATCAAGGCAGTTGAAAGAGCACGAAAAGAATTACCCGACTCACGACCTCGAGTTGGCGGCGGTCGTGTTTGCTTTGAAGTTGTGGCGACACTACTTGTATGGTACGAAATATACGCTCTACACTGATCACAAAAGCTTGAAATATGTTTTCGACCAGAAGAAGTTGAATATGCGCCAACGACGTTGGCTAGAGTTGCTCAAGGACTATGATTGTGAACTATTATACCATCCGGGCAAGGCGAATGTGGTAGCGGACGCCTTGAGTCGGAAGGAATGTAGCAGGAAAGTGCAAAGTTCGTTGGCAAGGATTGAAATCATCTCGAGCTTAATGGACATGATCAAGACCGCTCAAACCGAAGCGCTACTCGAGGTGAATATCAAGGATGAATCGATGGTGAAGCATCAACTTCTACTGACGGAAGATAGTAGAGGACTAAAACTTTTCCAAGGGAGGATTTGGGTGCCTAAGATTGGAGGGTGCCGGGAATTAATCATGGAAGAAGCCCACAAGTCAAAGTACTCTATACATTCCGAAAGTACCAAGATGTACAGAGATTTGAAGTTGAATTATTGGTGGCCGGTCATGAAGCTTGATGTGGCCGGTGTTGTGGAGAAGTGCACTACGTGTTCGCTGGTGAAAGTCGAGCATCAGTGACCCTATGGTAGTTTGCAATCGCTTGAAATACCAGAATGGAAGTGGGATCACATTACGATGGACTTTGTGACAAAATTACCAAAGACTTTGAAAGGTCACGACACCATTTGGGTAATTGTGGATCGAATGACCAAAAGCGCTCACTTATTGGCTATGCGAGAAACGCTACCGTTGGACAAATTGGCAAGATTGTATATCAACAAAGTGGTCTCGAGGCGTGGGGTGCCATTGTCTATTACATCCGACCGGGATAGCCGTTTCACTTCTCACTTTTGGAATGCCTTCCAAAGAGAATTGGGAACTTAGGTGAAGTTGAGCACGACTTATCACCCTCAAACTGACGGACAAAGCGAGCGGACAATCCAGACTTTGGAAGATATGCTGAGGTCGTGTGTAATCGACTTCGGGGGAAATTGGGATTTTCATCTCCCATTGGTGGAATTTGCTTACAATAACAGTTACCATTCGAGTCTCGATGTGGCGCCATTTGAGGTTTTGTACGGGCAGAAATGTAGAACACCCGTTTGTTGGCTTGAGGCGGGTGAAAAGCAGTTTGTGGGATCCGAGCTTGTGCAAGAAACGACCGACAAGGTGAAAGGCATCCGAGAGCTCTTGAAAGCCGCTCAAGACCGTCAAAAAAGTTACGCCGATAAGAAGAGGCGACCAATTGAGTTCCAAGTGGGAGATCGTGTATTTTTGAAGGTTTCTCCTTGGAAAGGGATCATAAGGTTTGGAAAGCGAGGGAAGCTTAGTCCCCATTTCCTTGGACCTTTTCCAATTGTAGAACGAGTGGGACTTCAAGCCTACAAGCTAGAGCTACCGTCCGAGATGAGTGGAATCCATCCTACATTTCATGTTTGTTATTTATGGAAGTGTTTGGCGGAAGAGAAGGACATCATTCCCCTATCGGAAATCCGCATGGACAACAACCGATGTGTAGAGGAACCAGAATCTATTCTAGAGAGAGAAACAAAGAAACTTCGCCACAAAGAGGTAGGGAGAGTAAAAGTGCAATGGAAACACCATCGGGGCGCCAACGTCACCTGGGAATCGGAAGAGGATATGAGAAGGCGGTACCCCCGTCTCTTCAGTTAGCGCCAAATTTCGAGGACGAAATTTTCTCCAAGGAGGGGAGGATTGTAACACCCCGAATTCTTAGGTAAATCTCTTTTCCGAAACTAACGTACTCAATTTAAATGTTATCCTACCCTCGTTTTCCTCTTCATGGTAAGTTTCGAGTGCATGCATGCGTTTCACGTGTGTCGCTTTCACATGGACATTTTTGCCTAAGACCCATGCAAACGTTACGTTGGACGACCCATGATTGTTCTATCGTGCATGTCGATCGAAGCTACCGATCTTCTTCATGCACGAGCCACCACCGACATGGAAACCACCTGCGGTACAAAAGTGGCGAGAGTGCCACAGCGAGAATGCCATGGTCACTCTCGCCATTGTCACTATCGCCGAAGTTGCTACTGCATATCGCATTGCTCACGGTACAAAGGTGGTGAGAGTGCCACGGCGAGTATGCCGTGGGCACTCTCGCAAAGGTCACTCTCGTGGAGGGTTTTAGTGTCGACTTCCATGGGGTTCGCGGTACAATATGGGTTGGGTATTTAATGGGTGCAGCGTAGTTTTCTTTAGGGAAACTCCCATTTTCAGATTTGTGGCCGACATTTCCCTCCTATTGGTCGATTTTCCACCTATCTCTCTCTCCTCCATAAATTTTCTTCCAAAATTATGTGTAGTGGTAATCATTGATAGCAATTAGGGTTTTTAAATCCCTTGTCTCCAAGCATTTAAGAGAGTCCAAGATCCAAGGAGATTATTCAAGACCACAACAAGAGAAACTAGAGTTTCTAAATCTAGGGTTTTCCTATAATCACCTAAGTAAGTTGATTTATCTCTAAAAACCCCTACTTGAGTTTGATTTACCTAACCCATAAGGTCTACTTGTTGGTTTTGTTAAATCTAGGGTTTCCACCTGTAAGTCCAGGATTCAATCTTACAATCAAATATGAACAATTAAACAGTAAATGATAGAGAATTGGATCAAACAAACTTGTATTCAATCAGGAACAGATTACAGATCTAGAGAGAGAATCTCTCTAAGATTACAAAAGTGAATACAAAGTTATGCGGGAAAGTTAGTTAGCCAAACAGTGCTAACTACTATATATACTGTAAAGGAAACACTAAAGCTACAGTACATATATGAAAGACTAATAGAACAATTACACGTGTCCTAATAAGATAACAGAATATAAAGGAAAATATCCTGTCATAAGTTCTGAACATGTTGTTCAGAACTTCTGAACATTCTTCTGATAAAGCTTCTCAGGACATATACTTCAACACTTGGACATTTTCAACTTTGTCTTTAGAAATTCTGAGTCTCCTACTCAGAACTCTGACCCTTCTGTTCAGACTTTCACACTTAGTAATCTTTCTGAGATTCTCCAGTCAGAGCTTTTGAGTCTTCTTACTCACAACTCTGAGTCTTCTATCCAGATCCAACACTTGTGTTTATTGACAAAACTTCAGATCTAACAATCTCCCCCTTTTTGTAAAATAAACTGGTACTTTGCATCATCATATTCTTTTAAAGCAGGAACAATCTTCAGAAGAAGTACATTTCTCAGAGTAAGCCTTCTGTCAATCTTTTCTATGATTTCTTGCATCTCTTCAACTTGTTTTCCTCTTGATATCCTTTTCTCCAGACTATGTTTGATGAACCTCATGGTTCCAGAACAATATTTAGCCACTTCATTTGGTCTGAAGAAAATCTTTTCTTTTCTGTTGTTCCTCGGGAAAACTCCTAACTCTGGATATCTTACAATATTTCCACTCTTCAGAAGATTCAATTGTTCATGATCATTGTTTGGCTTTGAGAAATATACACACGGTCTTTGTAAATATAGAGCAATTTGAAAATCTGTATATCCATACCATCTTAGAATATAAAACATAGCACTTCTTACTGCAGCCAATGCTCTTCTCTCCTTTATATGCTTGCTACAGTCTTTATTTGACAAAAGACTGTATAGCCTGTAGAAATCTGTTATTGAGATCTTGTCAAAATCCATGTGTCTCAAGCTGTCAAAAGATCTAAGATCAATGACACTCGCTACCTTATATGGCACATTGCTGAATCATGAGCAATCTAGCCATCTTAAGAAGAATCTTGTAAAAGATTCCAAAAGCACCCCTGTTGCTTTAATCTCAGAGGAACCTTCTACTCAGCGACCCGTGGTCACTATCACTGAGTTAGAAAGTAACTCTGAAAGATCATCAGATTCTGATTCTTCAGATGATGAATCCTTGGCTCTCCTAACTAAAAAGTTCAGGAGATTCGCCAAGAAGAAAATGTTTAGAAAGAACAAAACTCTTTCTATAGCTGACAAGCCTAAGTCATCAGCTTTTGTTGATAAGGCTACTGCTACTTGTTTTAACTGCGAAAAGACAGGTCATTTCGCTAACGAGTGCAGGTCAAAGAAAATCATGAGACCTTCAGCCTTTACAAAGAAATCCTTTGTTCCAAGGAATAAAGACGACAAATACATAAAGCTGAAGGAGAAGTATGCAAAGCTGAAAAGCTTTAAGAAGAAGGGAAAAGGCCTAATGGCTGACTATGATTGGGCTGCTTCTGATGAAGAAGGCTCATCATCTGATTCTGAAGATGATGAAGCAAATCAATGTCTCATGGCCAAGATTGAAGAAGAGGAAGAAAGTTCAGACATTCCCTCCACTTCAACATATGCCATTCAGGTATCACCTTCCTTCTTTACCAATATTGTAAATATTGATGAAGCTGATAGTCTCCGTAAAATCGAACTACTGACTAGAAGCTTATACGAAGCCATGAACGGCAAAGCTGTGGTTGAAAACCAAAATCTTGATCTCGCTGAAAAGCTTAAAAATTGCCACCTTCAAATAGAAAAGCTTTCTAAATTTGAAGAAGATTTTAAAGATCAAGTCCATTTAAATCAGCTAGTCAAAATTGAACGAGCGGAAGCTATCGCTGCATTAAAAGCTGAACAAGCTACTGTTGAAGGATGGTGTAATTCTTCAACAAAGATCACTGAGATAATTAAGGCTCAGATTCCTCTGAGTGATAAACGTGGTCTGGGTTATAAATATGATACTCCAATACCAACCACTGAACGTTCAATGCTTAAATTTGGAACGTTCGTATCCTCAGTAGCTGACACTTCTTCATCTCAGTACTCCTCGTCGATTACACCAATCCCTGAGGAAACTCCTACCTCCTCAAAAGGTAAGGAGAAAATGGTTTATTCAAAACCTACCTCTGTCTCTAAAGATAAAGGTAAAGGAATTGTAATTTATCAAAATCCTCAGAAGGGTACTTTAGTACCTAAGCTGAATGCTTCCAAAGCCTTAGTGATTCATTCATCTGGTTCTAGAAATCAGACCTCTGGATCAGTTCAGCGACCTACTCCTAGACTCAGAGTAGATGTCCTTGGTAAGAAATCTGAAGAACTGAATGTTCGTCCTATTTCAAAAACCAATAGTGTACTTGGTGCTGGCACTTCTAATTCCAAATTAAAAGCTCAGCACACAAGTGGTCCTAGAACTAATTTTAGTTATAGGAAATGTTATCACTGTGGACTTACCGATCATATTGCAAGTAAGTGTCCCACAGCCACCAAAGCTGATAAGATAGCTAAGGTGAAGATAGCACCAAAGAAGACCAAACCAGTTGCAAGTCAGGTCAAGGTGACTCATACCGCTGAGGTCAAGAAATTGACCAAAGTGAAGAAAGACAAAGCTGAATCTTCAAATGCTGCGAAGACTGCTGAACCCATTCCAACCACTTCCACTGACAAACGCGTATACATGGTGAAGTGGGTACCCAAGCAAAACTAATCTTCCTTTGTATTGCAGGTTAAGAAGGGTATCTGGTATCTCGATAGCGGATGCTCTAGACACATGACTGGAAAGAAAAGCCTGCTCGCTGAATACAAGGAAGAGAAGGGTCCCTCTGTAACTTTCGGTGGAAATGGAAAAGGACACACCTGAGGGTATGGTGTACTTTCAAATGGTACAACATCCTTCAGAAGAGTCGCATATGTTGAAGGGCTGAAGCATAATCTTCTGAGCATCAGTCAGCTTTGCGACATGGATAACAAAGTGATTTTCACCAAGGAATCCTGCTTTGTCTCTGACAAAAAGGAGAAGATAGCTCTCAGCGGTTATCGTTTGGAAAATGTTTACTTTATAAACATGGACTCAACAACCACTGAGAACTCCTGTTTCTTCTCAAAGGAATCTTCTGATGTCAACTGGCTATGGCACAAGAGACTCTCACATCTCAACTTCAAGACACTGAATACTCTTTCATCCAAAGAGTTAGTCACTGGTCTACCTCAACATTCATACGCCAAAGAATCCTTATGTTCAGCGTGTGAAGAAGGGAAGCAGACCAAGGCAAGCTTTAAGTCCAAGCAAGTTTCCTCAGTGTCATCTCCTTTTCAACTACTCCATATGGATTTGTTTGGCCCCGTTAACAAACAATCCATCGCTGGAAAGAAATATACGCTGGTCATAGTTGATGAATTCTCTCGTTATACATGGGTAATGTTTCTCCGTTCTAAGAGTGACACCCCTGAAGAACTCATCACCTTTGTTCGGAAGATGGAAACTCTGAACAATATGACTGTTCGCTCAATAAGGAGTGATCATGGAACTGAATTCAAAAACAGTTCTCTTGATTCCTTCCTTGAGAGCAAGGGTATTTCTCATAACTTTTCGCCAGTGAGAACACCACAACAAAACGGAGTCGCTGAAAGAAGAAATAGAACAATTATTGAAGCTGCACGTTCAATGCTCAGCGATTCTCACCTGCCTACTCAGTTTTGGGCAGAAGCTGTCAACACGGCTTGTTTTACGCAAAACAGGTCGCTGATAGTCAAAAGATTCAAAAAGACAGCCTATGAACTTTTTCATGGGAGAAAGCCTTCAATCAGCTTTCTTCACATCTTTGGTTGTCAGTGTTTCATACTGAACAACAGAGATGCCCTTGGAAAGTTTGATCCTAAGGCTGATGATGGAATCTTTCTTGGATACTCCTCAGTTTCCAAAGCCTTCAGAGTCTTCAACCGAAGAAGACAAACTGTAGAAGAAACTATTCACGTCACGTTTGACGAATCCCGTTCAGCGAACTCTAAACCGAACGCTGATACAGAAGAACTGAATCAATGGATGTTTTCTCATCTTGGTGATTCAGAAGATGTTCCCACTACTCATACTCATACAACTGAAAATGATGGTCCTACTATCATTCCCAATATGCAGAATAGTGAAGCTGAAACATCTTGGGTCTCAGCTGTTCCTATAAATACTATACCCGCAGTTGATCCAAATGTCTCAGAAATTCCATCTATTTCTCAGCAATCAGTGAATGAAGTGACAAATGCAAGCATTCCTCTCTTAGCTGATTATCCAAAAGTAGCTGAAGCCTCATCTTCAGTTTCTCCAGTTCAGACTGAGTCAGCGACGCATGCTCCGGCTCAGCGATGGACTGTAAATCACCCAATCGATCAAATTCTTGGTGATCCCAACGCTGGTATTCAGACTCGTAGAAGTGCAGGTAATATTTGTTTATTTGTTAACTTTATTTCTCTAACTGAACCAAAGAAAATAGATGATGCCCTCAGAGATCCAAACTGGGTCAGCGCTATGCAAGAAGAGCTGACTGAATTCGAAAGAAACAAAGTTTGGAAACTTGTTCGGAGACCAACTGACAAAACAGTGATAGGCACTAAGTGGGTCTATCGAAACAAGTTGGACGAACATGGTACTGTAACTCGCAACAAAGCTCGTCTTGTTGCTCAGGGATACAGACAAGAGGAAGGTATAGATTATGACGAAACCTTTGCTCCTGTAGCAAGACTTGAATCTATTCGTCTTTTCTTAGCATATGATGTACACAAAAACTTCACTGTACATCAAATGGATGTTAAGTCAGCGTTTCTAAATGGAAAGCTGAATGAAGAAGTTTATGTGGAACAACCTCCAGGATTCTCAGATCCTAAGTGTCCAGGTTATGTTTATAAGCTGGATAAGGCACTTTATGGCTTGAAGCAAGCTCCTCGTGCATGGTATGACACTCTTTCTACGTATCTCCACCTTGAAAAATTTGAGAGAGGTAAGATTGACAAAACTTTGTTTTTTAGAAAAATAAAAGGTCATATCATTTTAGTTCAAATATATGTTGATGATATTATATTTGGTTCTACTAACCCTGAGCTTTGTACTCGTTTCGCTGATAGAATGAAAGATGAGTATAAAATGAGTATGATGGGTGAACTAACATATTTCCTTGGTCTTCAGATTAAGCAAACTGAAAAAGGAACTTTTATAAATCAGGGAAAATATGTTAAAGATATGCTGAAAAAATTCGACTTAACTGAAAGTTCAGCTATGAAAACCCCTATGGCACCACCGCTGATACTTGATAAGGACACAAAGGGTGTTCCTGTCAATGTCACGCTGTACCGTGGGATGATCGGCTCACTACTGTATCTTACAGCTAGCCGACCCGATATTATGTTTGCAACATGTCTGTGCGCACGATATCAAGCTGAACCTAAGATATCTCATATGAAAGCTGTAAAGCGAATCTTTCGATATCTTAAGGGTACAGCGAATCTAGGTCTTTGGTATCCCAAAGATTCAGGATTCGATCTAACCGCCTATTCAGACAGTGATTTTGCAGGTTGCAAAATGGATAGGAAAAGCACCACAGGAGGATGTCAGCTCCTGGGTGGAAAGCTGGTAAGTTGGACAAGTAAGAAGCAAAACTCGGTGTCCACTTCCACAGCTGAAGCTGAGTATGTAGCCGCTGGAAGCTGCTGTTCTCAAGTCTTGTGGATGAGAAATCAACTACTAGACTATGATCTTCAGCTCTCCAAAATTCCAATCTATTGCGACAGCACAAGTGCCATCGCTATAGCAAACAATCCAGTGCTACACTCAAAGACAAAACACATAGAAATCAGATATCATTTTATCAGAGATCATGTGATGAATGGTGATATAGAACTTCATTTTATCCCAACTGATTATCAGTTAGCTGATTTGTTTACCAAACCTCTTGATGAGACAAGATTCAACTTTCTCATCAGCGAGCTTGGAATGCTGAACTTTGAAGGATAAATCTTCAGCGGTTCACATTTAATCAGCGATACGTTTATACATTCCTGTATAGGCTCTGGATAAAATAAACTAGTACAATCCATTTCATCATCTTCTCTCTGAATAAATTGGGTTAAACTGATATCAAGGTATGTTTTCTCTGACAAAACGCATGAAAATGCAAGATTTCAAATTCTTTCATCGCTGAATAATATTTTGAAATTTCTTAAAACCCTCACTGATATTTCTATTCAGTGCTTCATATTTTCCAAAGAGTCCCTGAGTTTTTCTTTCAAAACCTCAGAGACAACGAAAGAATGTGAAAGGACAGTTGTGACGTCATTGCAACGGATAACACCAGGCACGTTTCTTTTTCTGACACACGTTTGCACGTTTCGTTGTCTATCCAATCAAATGCAAACACGTGTCCGTGTCATGATGAAAAACTTTCCCGCTCAAGTTTTTCTCTCTCTACTCTCTTCCTATATAAACTCTCTCAAAGTTTATATTTGTCTTTTATGCGAATCAATCTTTCTCCGCAAGAAAAGAACACTGTTGCATTTTGTGCTCTCGATCTTCAAGAACTGTTCATCATCTTCTTCATCAAACTCAAGGTCAATATGTTCTTATCTTTTATCAAATGCAAATAACTTGTTTTCGATCTTATCATTGTTTTACACAAGATCAAACAAAAGAACTCAAAAATAAAATCATTTTCTTTCATGGTTTTATAAACACAACCATTTCATGGTTGTTCTTCAAGTTTTAAATCTAAAATCTTAAACTTGTTCTTCTTTCGTATCCATTTTTTTTTAAAAACTGGTATACAAGGCTTATAGGTGTTATATTCGTTTTCTTTAAAAACAAGAAAAACCCTAATCTTCATTAAGACTTTTTTGTCTGAATGAAATGGACAAAATTCGAAAAATCTTAATGGAAATTCTCTTTCCACATTAAGATATTTCTTATTTGTTAACATCTTTGGTTGAACTGATAATACAGTGAAATGGCAACTTCAAAGCTGAATGTTACCGCTGAGTCCATCTCCAGTGATTCTGAGGAACTGGAAATCACCAAAGCTCCTCAGGTTAAGTTTGAGCTGGATCAACTAGACTGGACAAAGGCAAACAACCTTTCAGCGCTTCTCGAG
This sequence comes from Saussurea involucrata, assembly GCA_033807775.1. NCBI lineage: Eukaryota > Viridiplantae > Streptophyta > Magnoliopsida > Asterales > Asteraceae > Saussurea > Saussurea involucrata. Next base: position 104,058,416 of record CM066314.1, on the reverse strand, counting down.
TTTCCTCCTCGGAAGCAGGTATCCCATCTAGACGATGCTGTGATTTTTTTGAAGAATAGCCCCATATACACAGCACTGACAATCACACCTCCTGCCAGTCAGCGTCTATTATCCCAATTCTGGTACTCTGCCAGACACACCAACCTACCCTCAGCCAAAGATCCATCTAAAACCATCGACTGCATACTCAGCGATACTGAGTATGGCACCATCAAGATAACCCCCGCAATAATCCGCAAAGCTCTGAAATTCCCTAACGCTACCTCAGAAAATCCTTTCATTCCATTTCCTGACCACAAGAAGCACGCTGACAGGGAAGAAATCATTGCTTTCCTTGATGCGATGGGTTACATCTGGGAGACTGGAAGAGACAAGCTACCTGAGAAGAAGCTGACGCTGATAAAGAAATCCAAGATGCCCAGCGAGATGAACTTCATCTTCGCTCACCTGATCAGCTGCATGACAGCGAAATCCGGATCTTCTGATCAAGCCGCTCAACCTCAGCAGGCCATGGGTTACGCATTGCTGAAAGGTCTCAACATTGACTGGGCCTCCATCATCTATGAAGACCTCATTCAACGTGTTGATTCTGCCGCTGACCGACCAGCATGGGTTCCTTACCCGCGATTCATCAGCGCCATCTTTCAATATGGCCTGAAGGACAGCTATCCTGAAGAGGGTGATCTGAAACTCTCTCAGATTGGCCCTAAAGTTCTCGACTTCAAGCCTGTCGCCAACGAGGTACGTCTCTCTACTCTTCTCACTCTTCTTAATTCTCCGCTTTCTGTGGCTCCTTCAGCGACAATACCCATCGCTGATACCCCGACCACAAAATCCATTCCTTCTAAGAAAAGGAAACAATCTCTTACCCCTCTTGATTCCAAAAGGATCAAGAAAACCAAGGAGCAACCCCAGCAGTTGCATGCTGAAGACTCCTCAGCTCATTCTGAAGAGCTGAAGGAAAGTTCCGTGGTACGCTCTGCCACACCAATTCAAGCCATCCCTTCTAAACCTACTTCAGCGTCCCTAAACGCTGAGGTTAGAACTTTGGAATCTACCCAACCTTCGTCAGTCTCTCAAAAGACTGATGAAGTACTTCTCAGCGAATCCAACGCTGAACTTGAACCCCAACCCCAATTCTTATCCTTCGCTCCTCCCTCTACTTCTTTGGACACTCCTCCAGTCAAAACTGGAGATGCCATCATTCAAGAAGCCGTTGAAGCTTCTCAGCGAATGACGAAGAAAGGACCTGCAGAGATCTCCATTCCTCACGGAACTTTTGAGGGAGATATGGAACACTATGGAGGGACTCGAAACTTTGATGAGTTCGTCAACGCTCCTGCAGTCTCTGAAGTCTATGGAGATGAAACTTACGGATCTCACCACCGGTCTATCAAATAACTCTACAGCTGTAACAAACGCTGGAGAGAATCTGACGAAGCTGACTACTGTGGTGGAAAAGAAGGCCTCCTCTGATGACATCAAAGACCTTGATAAAACTCTCGCTGACTTTGCCAAAGTGCTCTCCGACATCTACACTGACTACACCAACCTCAAATCATCAGTTTCCACCATTTCCAGCGAAGTTACAACGCTGAAGAAATCGGTTGGTACACTCGAAGGTGATATGTCAGTGGTCAAGACCGACTTGGGCTCAGTGAAGACCGACCTTGGTTCTGTCAAGACAATGATCGAGACGCTGGTGAACAAGGCAAATAATCCAGCTCCTGCTCCGGCCCCTGCACCTGTTTTGGACTCATTCACCGCAGAGGATCGCCAAGAGCTGAAGAAAATCACGCCTGCTATTTCTGGCCTAGAAGACAGAATAGCTAAGCTTGAAGGTTGTGTGAAAATCTCTGGCCCAGAAGACAGAGACAACACCAATGCTGAATCTACCCATTCCTCCCCCGCCCATCATGAGAAAGAAGGGGAGAAGAGCGCTGAACAGGAGAAGAGCGCTGAAGACCTTTCCCATGATGAATCTATCAGGGGAGAGGGTAATGAAGATCGGATTACTGGACCTCAGGGAGATGAAAACCCTGAGGGAACCGAGAACCTCGCCTCTATATCTGAGGGGGAGAAACTCGATGAAGATGCTGAGGAATCTGAAGCAGAAGAAGACGAAGACTTCGACATCCCTGAAGCTGAACCATCCTCCTCTCCAAGGAACGATGATGATGATGATGAAGATGACGATGATTTCTTTGTTGTCAAACCTGCTCCTCGAACCAAAGCTCTTAAAGGTATTTCAATAAAAGAACCTTCAGGGGAGAAGACAAAGACAAAGCACTCAGCCTCTGGCGCTGAGAAAAGCAAAGACAAAGGCATCGCTGAAGATGATAATCTGGCGATCCTACTTGCAAAGCCGATTTGTCAGGTACACTAAACTTATTTTTCCTTCCCTGATCATCTCTGAAAAATCAGTTATCCATTCCACAAACACCATACACATCCACATTTTTTTCTATCTTTTCTACCCAAGTTCTTCTACCCAGTTCTTATTTGTAAGATCGCTGCGTTTCAGCTAGTCCTCTCCCCTGTTTGAGGATATCGCTGAAAGATCTGTTGCGACTTCACCAATAATTCCAGCTACCGCTGAAGACATAATCCCAGTCTTAGATTTAATCTCTAAGACTGATGAACCAGAAGAACAACCTCTCTCGCACAGAAACAGACTTTCCTCAGTTGCTCAAAGGCTGAGTGAAGAAGATCAAAAGAGGAGAGAAGAAATGATAAAGCGATTCGAGGATCAGCGAATCATCCTAAGGCGCGATCAACTACCTTCAGTTCCTCCTAAGTTCAGAATTTCAAAAGCTGAATACCAAGATCATCTCAGAGCTGAACGCCTCATCGCTGAAAGGAAGGAAGCTGAAGATAAAGACAGAGAATACGCCATCAAGCTCACTCAAGAATCTGTCAAAGACCCCAAGCTGAAGCGTATTCCCATTCAAATCCAACGAAAGCTTTGGGAACAAGCCCAGAAGATCGTGGAAAAGAAAGCTGAAGTTTCTCAGACCACCCTGATCTGGTGTAAAGAGAAAATCCACTTCAGATATCGTCCAGCGAAGATCAACAAGGTATTCATCTCTGGAAGAACCTCCATCGGAGTACCTATTGTTGACATCAAACTGTTCAGAGAAGATGACTCATCTGAAACCTTTCGTGCTGACACTGTAAAAAGGTATGGTCTCTCTGAATGGCTGGAGATGAGGTTAGCTATCCAACCGTCAAAATCTAAGTACAAGGATCATTTCGAAAAGCTGATAAACAGACAGATCGATTTGATATCTTCTTGTGTGGATATTCCTCCTGTTCCTGATCTAAAGCCGAAAAGAAAAAAAGGACTCTCCAAGGAAGAAACGTCAAGATTCAAACTCAGGTCCTGTCATACGAAATGAAACTGGAATTGGTTTCTCTCGCGCTGAAGTACTTGGTCCTGATCCTGATCTATCTGCCCTTGATGTCTCTTTGCCACCATGTGAACTTTTCGTCCCTGGTAAAGTCATCAGTAATCCTTATGGAATATTCTTTCTTGACTACGACGGACGTAAATGCTTTCAACGGATCGCTGAGCTTCCAATCACTCCAATCGAACAGCTCAAAGATCTCATCTACTGGTGCGACTTCAGAAAAGACATTCAGGCACGACACCTAAAACCCTTGATTTTTGAAGCTGCTCTGAAGCTAAAGAACAAAAGGAGAAAAGGTTCCTGACTGGATGATTCCAACTGAAAAGACAACCCTTGATGAACTTCTCATTAAGGAAGAACCCTTTGAAGGCTGACAACAATCACCATTTTCTCTACTGTATCAGTCATCCTTCAGTACTTGTAATTTATTTCGCTTGTACTTGTAATCTTTCTTATTCATATTGTAACCTGATTCAAAGATTTAAAGAAAGATTTCAGCGAATGTACTTTACTCCATCAGTACTGAAAAGATCCCAGAAAACAGTAAAAGGGACAAATATTTTATGAGTTCTTTTTATCCTTATGTTTTCATTAAATAGCAATTTTCTCTGTTGCTATGTCATAATCAAATAGGGGGAGATTGTTGATCCAAACCCTCAGTGATTTGATAATGACCCTATCTTAAATACTTAGTGAAAATTGTAAGTAAACAATATGTATCAGAGTTTCACTATCGCTGATAAGTACTAAGATCTTACAGTACTGCTGATAGGAACTCTCGCACTTTTAGATTAAACATTCAGCGAACACTGTTCACCATATCGCTGAGTCTGTTCAGTCCTTATGGTAATCGCTGATAAGTTAGTTGTTTACTTATGATCCCTGAAGACAAGATTCACGTCAACAAAGGTTCTACGCTGAAGTCGAAGATCAAGCTCAAGAACCAGCGACAAGTCTCCTAATGAACTGATGCGGATCAGCGAAGACTCAGATTTGTCCACTCAACGTGAAGTATCAAGTACAAGACTTCAGCTATCGCTGAACTTTATCATCTGCTGAATAGTAAATGATAATCGCTGAATCAACGAAAGCTGATCATGAAGTCCTCCGTACAAAGTACTTTTGTCTTAACCTCCCTTGCACGCCACCGTACGAAATGTCAGAAAAGAACCTCCGAAAATCTGAAATCGTACAACCACTCTGATACTACACTGTTCATTCATGCGGCTACTAAGGTTGTCATCAAAGGTCAATGACATACAACCAATCCGCTAATGACACGTGTAAAGTATATACTGGATTGCATTAAATGCATGCAGTATATAAAGAGATGAACTCACTTCATTTGAAGTAACTTGCTAACTCTGGACAAGTTCAAATCTCTCAAGATAGGATTTTATTAGTAATCTCCTTATCTTTCTTAGTGCAAGAAAACCTTAGTGTTCCAACTTGTTTAGATTTAGGTTTATCCTTAATCTTGTTTCCGCAACAAGCTGTAAATTGTTAATGATTTATCAATAAACAATTTAGAAAAGTAAAATAGTGTGTTTGTATTCAACCCCCCCCCCCTTCTACAAACTTGTTTAAGCCTTTCGGGACCAACATGTTGTACCAGTACAAAGGAGGTGCGACTACAAAATGTTTTTAAGCTGTAGACCTCCTACCTACTCAGGAGACGGGATCTAGTGAAAGCAATGAGATGGATGAAGGAAATAGAAGCTGTTTTCAAGACGAGTAAGTGCGCTGACGAAGATAGAGTATTGTATGGAACAACAATGTTAAAGGGGGATGCTTTGTATTGGTGGGAATCCTTTATTCATTCTAAAGGATCTGATGTTTATTCTACCCTCTCTTGGGAAGAATTTGTGATAGTCTACAGGAACGCATTTTGTCCCCAAGCAGCCGTCAAACAACTGGAAGGGGAATTTATGAACTTACAACAAGGAAACTTATCCGTTCGAGATTACACCGCTAGCTTTTTGGAAAAGTCTCGGTTTGCAGAATACTACGTTGCTACGGAGGCGATGAAGACGGAAAGGTTTATCTTTGGGCTGAACTCAGAAGTCAGAAGGCTAGTGACTGCAAAAGGACCTGATACCTTCTCAACTGCAGGTGATGCCGCGAAGAATGTTTAAAGAGATATTAGAAGGGATGCTGGCGATAAATGTATCGGGAAGAGAAAGTGGGAAGGACCACAACACGATCCGAAGAAGTCCCGATTTCAGAGGTATGATAACCGTTCGCCGTTTCGACCAGCGGAAAGACCATGTCAGAAGTGCAACCGTGTCCACCAAGGAAATTTCAAGGTGATTTACGAGCATGTTATAAGTGTGGGAAGACCAGACACGTCATTAAAGATTGTAAGGTAACGAGGTTATGTTTCTTATGCAATTCTCCAGATCATCTTCAGTCGGACTGTCCGCGGGGGAGGATACAGCAAGGTGGATCATCAGACAGGCCAGCGATTGTTAAACCAGTAGTACCAAGACTGGAACCGCCAGTAACCAGGGGTCGCGCATTTCAAATGACTGAGAAAGAAGCGGAGGAAACTCCGGATGTGGTCACAGGTACATTTTTAATAAACTCTACACGTGCTATGGTGTTATTTGATTCCGGTGCAAACCAATCGTTTGTGTCTCCTGCATTTGCTGCTTGCCTGTGTTTGAAACCTAAAGTGCTAGAACATGCTCTATCAGTAGATACGGCAAATGATAATCAAGTGTCAGTTAAAGAAGTATTTGATCACTGTGTACTAAATATAGAGGAATGTAGAGTGCCGATACAATTGTTTCCTATAACCTTGATAGAGTTTGACGTCGTAGTGGGAATGGACTGGTTAGCTGAGAATCAGGCTATCATAAATTGTGATAAGAAGTTAATAAATGTGGTATTACCTGAGAAGGGACCAATAGTGATTTATGGTGATCGTAGGAATCATCAGTCTAGCCTTATATCTATGATAAAAGCCCGTAAGTGTGTGAATAAGGGTTATCAGAGTTACTTGGCTTACGTGATAGATATTAAGCCAGAAAAGAATAGGATGGAAGATATTCCTATTGTTAGTGAATTCCCTGAAGTATTCCCCGAAGACTTGAATAGTCTTCCGCCTGTTAGACAAGTAGAGTTCGGTATAGACCTGATTCCTGGAGCCACTCCTGTAGCCCGTGCACCTTATCGTCTGGCACCTCCAGAGATGAAAGAGATGATGGCACAACTACAAGATCTATCCGATAAAGGATTCATCAAACCTAGTTCTTCACCGTGGGGAGCACCAGTGTTATTTGTGAAAAAGAAGGATGGTTAGATGAGAATGTGTATCGACTACCGAGAACTGAATAAGCACACGATAAAGAACAAGTATCCGTTACCCCGAATTGATAACCTCTTTGATCAGTTAGTTGGAGCTTGCTATTTCTCCAAAATTGATCTAAGATCCGGTTATCACCAGTTGAAAGTTAAAGAAGAAGACGTTCTAAAGACTGCCTTTCGAACAAGGTATGGACATCACGAATTCTTAGTGATGCCGTTCGGACTGACGAACGCTCCAGCTGCCTTTATGGATTTAATGAATCGGGTATGTAAGCCGTATCTCGATAAATTTGTTATTGTATTTATCGATGATATCCTTATCTATTCCCGATCCAAGGAAGAGCACGCGCAACATCTTCGTTTGATTCTGGAGCTACTGAAGAAGGAAAAGCTGTATGCAAAATTTTCTAAATGTGAAATCTGGCTACGAAAAGTTCAATTTCTGGGGCACGTGGTTTCTGAGAAAGGTATACAAGTTGATCCGATGAAAGTGGAAGCAGTTGAAAAGTGGGAACCGCCGAAGACAACAACCGAAGTACGTAGTTTTCTAGGTTTAGCCGGCTACTATCGGAAATTTATAAAAGACTTCTCTCGTATCGCAACGCCTTTGACTAAGCTGACCCGGAAGAACCTAAAGTTTGAGTGGAAGGCAGAACAAGACGAGGCATTCCAGATATTGAAAGAAAAACTGTGCAGCGCACCGATTCTATCACTACCTGAAGGTTCGGAAGATTTTGTTGTTTATAGTTATGCGTCAAAACTGGGATTGGCATGTGTACTTATGCAGCGGGGAAAGGTTATTGTTTATGCTTCTCGTCAATTAAAGGATCATGAAAGACAGTATCCTACGCATGACATGGAGCTTGCAGCAGTTGTCTTCGCGTTGAAGATTTGGAGACATTATCTGTATGGTTCCAAATGTCATATTTATACTTATCACAAGAGTCTCCAACACCTCTTTGATCAGAAGGAACTGAATATGAGACAAAGGAGATGGCTAGAATTGCTGAACGATTACGACTGTGAAATCCTTTATCACCCGAAAAAGGCGAATGTGGTGGCGGATGCGCTGAGTCGTCAAGAAAGGAGTGGAACAATAAAAGTTATTTCGCTACGAACTGAACTCCTACCCAACATATTTGACGAATTGCAGAAGTGTCAAGTGGAAGCTTATCAGGATGAACATCTGAAATCAGAACGGTTAGTGGGGATGTCAGCATTGCTAGTAAAAGATGATCGTGGGTTATTGTGTCTGGGAAACAGAGTATGGGTACCTCGTATGGGTGGGTTACGTGATCGGGTACTACAAGAAGCTCACCAGTCCCGTTTTTCTATTCATTCGGGTACGAACAAGATGTATAAGGATCTGAAACAATTTTATTGGTGGCATGGGATAAAAAGAAGCATTGCTCAGTATGTAGAAGGATGTACTACTTGTAAGAAGGTGAAGATTGAACATCAGAAACCGTTTGGTCAGTTGCAACGATTAGAAATACCGATGTGGAAATGGGATCAAATTACTACCGATTTTATCACAAAGTTATCAAGGACTCCGAAAGGGTTTGATGCTATTTGGGTGATTGTTGACAGGTTGACGAAGTCTACTCACTTCCTACCGATAAAAGAAACTGATTCATTGGAACGATTAGCCAAGTTGTACATCAATGAAATAGTAACTCGACATGGAGTTCCAATTTCGATTATCTCGGATCGTGATAGTCGTTTTACTTCAAGATTATGGAGGAGCTTTCAAAAAGAGATGGGAACACAGATAAAGCTAAGTACAGTGTATCATCCTCAAACTGATGGTCAAAGTGAACGGACGATTCAGACATTAGAAGATATGCTCCGTGCTTGTATTGTTGACTTTGGGGGATCGTGGGATAAGCATTTTCCGTTGATCGAATTCGCTTACAACAACAGTTATCATTCCAGCATACAAGCGGCACCGTTCGAAGTACTGTATGGTAGGAAATGCCGAACGCCTCTATGTTGGAACGAAGTGGGGGAGAAACAGTTAGCGGGACCGGAAATAGTTCAGTTAACCGCCGATAAGGTTACTCAGATTCGTGAACGATTGAAAGTGGCTCAAGACAGACAGAAAAGCTACGCTGACCGACGCTGAAAGCCGTTAGAATTTCAAGTTGGGGATTTTGTGATGTTAAAGGTCTCGCCTTGGAAAGGATTCATACGCTTTGGAAAGCAAGGTAAACTTATCCCGAGGTACAACGGACCGTTTGCAATTACGGAAAGGATCGGTGAGGTAGCATACAGGTTGGATCTCCCATCAGAGTTAAGTAGGATCCATAACGCGTTTCACGTTTCAAACCTTCGAAAGTGCTTGGTTACTCCAGATCAGTCAGTCTCCCTACCAGAGATACAAGTCGATGAAAGATTGAATTATGTGGAAGAACCGGAAGCTATAGTTGATCATAAAGTCAAAGTGCTGCAGAATAAAGAGATCAGGCAAGTGAAAGTTCAGTGGAAGCATCATAGAGTTCAGGATGCTACGTGGGAATCAAAGTCAGAAATGAGAACCAAATATCCTCACCTTTTTGCCTAACCGAATTCCGGGACGAAATTCTCTTAAGGGGGAGATGATGTAATACCCCGGGTAAGTTCGTTAGTTAAAGTCACGTTCTGTTAAAAATTAATTAATTTTATAATAATATATTTAGGGTAAAAATTGGTTAATTTGTAAGTTAAGGGTGTTTTGGCTATTAATGAATAGTGTAAGGGTTAAAAGGGCAAATGTGGATAGATATTATCCTTAGAATATCCAGATGTTTCATATTACTCAGCAAAAATATCAGTTGTGTGTATGTGTTTTGGGAGCAAAAGGAGAAGTAAAAGAAGAAGGCTAGGTTAAGACATCATTTGGGTATTTGGAATTGAATGTGTCCGGGTAGTTTTGTTGGTGGTGTCCGGGTAGTCTTGTTGTTAGTGTCCGGACGAGACTTTTATCCGGGTAAGTTCCTTTTTCCTATGTTTTCCGGATAGAATAAGATACCGGATAGTATCCGGATGACGTCCGGATTGTATAGGTTGTCCGGAAAAGGCATGCTGTCCGGAAAAATGGTGTTGTCCGGATAAACTGTGGTTTCCGGATACATTAGCTGTTTGACCAATTTTGTGATTTCGGATACTTTTGAGTGTTCGTTTATAGTTTCCAAATGTATTTTGAGTTAAGTTGTTCCGCAAGGGCGTTGCCCTTTGACCCCATCCGCTAACCGGGTAGCGGAACCCCCGTGTTATGTCGCCTTAGAGGAACATTTGAGGATTTGAGTTCTTTAGAGTTCTTACCCTTAGTAAGACTTATGTGTTTTATGTGGTAAAGAGATATCTGTATCTATTTGTTACAGATCCTGTGAATTCTGGGTAAAGGACTGAACCTATTTAGAAGGCTTGGAAACGTATTGATAAACAATTAGGTGAGTTTTACTTTAAAAGGATTTTTAACTGGAATATATATACGTATGGTTTGGTAATGTGATAATTGGTGATTACGTGTTTATATGTATGGTATATGTGACTTATAATATATTGAGGTATTATATTTACATGAGTATTATAATGTGTTATAATACGTTGGCCGGGCTTAGGACCGGTGTGTTTGGCTATAGAATCTGTACAGCGTTGTTTGGCTGTAGATGTTGTACAGCGTTGTAAATTATTAGTCGGCTTGCAACCAACTAATATGGCCAGGAGGAATGAGAAGGGAAGGTACACGATGTGTGAGTTCAAATTGATATATTTGATTGTGCTGTGTGATTTATATAAACAGGGTTTATATAAATGATTTCAAACTAACAGGGATTTATCTCACTTAGACCACTAGGTCTAACCCTCATTTTGTTTTAAAATATGTATTCCAGGTGGCAGATCTGGTAAGAGCAAGTAATTAGAGTAATCGAGGGTTGGCTTTTGTGAAGGAATATATGATGAAGATTTTGGCATGTTTAGCAGTTGTATTAAAATGATTAAATGTAGTGTATGTATTTAGTATGAAGTTTGTAGTAGAATGGCTTCTTCTGATTGTAAAAGACTATGGGACCGTACTTATAATATGATGTTTCGTTTGTTATATTAATGTTATGTTACATTATGTGATTTGTTGTGTATATGGGATTTGGGTTGTTACACTCATATCAAGAATGAAATCACACAAGGGTTCTTTCAGAACTGGCAGCTCAATTCTAGGAATCACAATGGGCTTTCTGAACACATACTCCTCAGGCATGAAATAATCCTCAAGTCTGTCAAACTCCCTTTTATTTTCTCCCAATTCCTTACTAAAATGAAGTTGAAATTTATTCTGAAACTTTTGTGAGTAATCAACAGAATGATCTTCTTCTCCCAACAAATCCATTGGTCTCACTGTTCTTATAATCTTTTGAACTTTCTGAACATTAAGAGCTCTAATCATTTCACTGTGCATTCTCCTTATTAAGACCTCATTCAACCTTCTTTCTTCCATCTCAGAGTTAAGAAGCTCAACTCTGGTATAAGGAACAATTTCTTTACAAGTATTCACTTCAGAACTTTCAATCAAGCTTTCTTCAAGAGAATCTTTCAAGTTTACTTCAATACTATCTTTAGAAGAGTCTGACATCACTTCTTCTGCAATAACATTCTGATTTCTCATTATAACCTCATCTGATCCAAAAATGCTCTTTTCCTTTTCAGCCTCAATATTCTGATCTGTCATGATTACATCATCTGTCACAATGTTTTCATCTGCTACTATCACTCCAGTTTCATCTGAATTCACCTCCAACTCAGTATTTAACACCAATTCCTCTGTTTTATCAGTAGCATTACCAGAAGAGTTTTCATTTCCCACATTCTCAGTTTCCATAGCATTTTCAGTATCTGAACTTATTTCATGAACCTCAACTAACTTTTCAACTTCTGCTAATTCATCAACCATCTTTTCAATAACTTGTGAATTCTGAACATTCTCTGAATTCTGAACCTCTGCATCTGCTAACTGCATATCTACTAACTCAAAATCTGCTAACCCAATATCTGCTGACTTTTCAACATTTTTTAACTCATCAGTGCTTTGTTTATCAACCTCAGTACTTTGCTTTTGCCTTTTGTCCCCCTTTTGATGATCATGAGGATCATTATCATCAAACTTTCTTTTTAAGTGCTGAGTTGATTCTGATTCAGGTTCAGCTACAGATACAGGCATAATGGCTAATGGCTTTGAAACACTTGCCAAAGTTGAACTGACAGCTTGTAACAATGAAGATTTCAAATCCTCCATATTCTTGAAAAGTTCCTTTTGAAATTCTGACATTTCATCCTTGATCTCCTTTTTGTGAGCATCCAAGGATTCTTTCATTTTATCTACTTTTGACTCAACTGAATTTGCTCTGCCTTCCAACAAAATTTTGAGTTCCTTCACCTCATTTTTCAAAGAATCAACCGTACTCTCCAATTTTTCAAGTTTCTCCCCCAACACCTGATTTTGTTTCTGAATCTTTTCAAATTCAGAATTTTTTAACAGTGAACCTGAAACAACAGATGATCCAGTTTTCATGTGCTCAGGGAGCTCATGGCCTGTAGATTCCACAAAGACATCATGTACAACAGATGCACTGTGTAATGAGGCTTTTAGGATGTTCACCTCCCCAGGACTTCCATCCAATTCTTGACAACCAATATTAGGAGTGTCTATGGATGTTGTTACAGGAATACGAAATTCCTGTGATGTGCTAGTGTTGAAAGGATTTTCAGGCTCAAATTGAATTTTACTGTGCAATTCAGACTCTATGTGTTGAATAAAATCTTGGAATTTATCACCTCCCTCTAAATGAGTTTGGGATGGTTCCCCTATTTGTTTTGAAACAGTAGCATGTTGAAATGCTTCTGAGTGGCTAGAGATGGGTTGTTCAAGTTACACCACGGGCTCCATGGTGTTTTCTTCAATGTTGGTCACCAAGGGTTGTGAACCAACAGTAGATATGGTTGCCCGAATTAATATGGCTGGATCAGAATTATCTCTTGATGTTTCTAATTCTGTTAACATTCTCTCATCCTCACCTCTCTGTTTCTGTTTTTCACTTTCCATGCTAACCAATCTCTCTGAATTTTCCCTCTCATTTCTCTCAGAATGTTCTCCCACCTGAACATTATCCCCCTCTTTATTTTGATTAGACCCCTCACCTCTCATCTCAGGTTGTTCCTCATGCGTAGGGGCTTGAGGTTGATCAAGTCCCATTGAGGTGCAATATGCTTTTAATATCTCACTCTCCCTTGGAATGTATTGCCTAAGTGACCTTGGAAGAGGTCTGTGATTTGGAAAATTTTCAAGTTTAAGAGCAGAAATCATTTTACCCATGTAGAAGATTGGCCCATGTTCCTCATTTGATCTTCTTGGAATGTTTCTAACTTGATCCATTGCATGCCAAATTACCAGCTGCCAATACCTCTGATAAGGTATATAAGTAAGTATCCTATCCTTTGTTCTCCCTTCTTTTGCCTTCTGATTCCTCTCAAAAGTATTCTTCATGTCTTCCCACAAAATAGAAGCATAATCACAATGCCTATTCTTCACTAACCCATGAAAGATCTGCATGATTTGCCTTGAGCCTTGATCTAGTGAACTGTTCTTCCCAGATAGACACTTGTTGATTATATTGAAGAAACATGCCCAGATTGGTGGCAATTTATTTCTTCTGAATAAGCTTAGAGTCTTCAATTCTTCATTATACCCTAATCTTCTAACTTCAGCTAATAATTCCTCTGTTAATGGAGAATCTTCAAAATCTGATCTCCCATGTAAATCATCCTTTTCTGGTAGCCTCAGCATTGTTCTCATAAACTGTATATTCAAACTTACAGTGACTTCCCCTATTTCAGATACAAAATTGTTACCTTATAATTCCAAATGCTTCCACCACTGCTGAATATACTGAACAGGAACCGATTTCTTCATTGTAAACCATTTCTTAAAAGGATGGTACTTCAGCAATTCTATGATTATCCTATGTTCTTTCTTGAATCTAGTTTCATCAAGTAGTAACACACAGTTATTTTCAATCAACTCCAAATACTCACTCTCAGGAACAATCCTCTCACCAGAAATAGATCTTCCAGACATTACTGACCTAACCACACTTTGTTCATGTTGAATGTTTTCATTTCCCCCATCAACATCTCCTTCAGATTCAACCATATGTTCGTCCCCTGCTTCTTCTTCAACATTTCCTATTACCCTTTCTTCTACGGCTCTATTCTCAGGCCTCTGTACTTCATCATCCTCTAAATCTGACGAGGATTCCAGCAATGATTTTGCAGAGTGTAATGAAACTGGTTGACTTCTAGTACCAGACATGATTGTGATATAGAATAATGAAAGAAAACAAGATCAAAGAAATATGGATTTATGCGTATCTCACTTTTCGCTCTTGGAATTCAAATAAATTTGAAAGAGGGATTTTAAAGTCTATTTAAAATCCGCGAAGCTGAAAGGTTTCAAACGGTGAAAAGTTACTTTTTGTCAGAGTTTTAACGGATTCGAAGACTGTGGAGTACCACAAAAGATATTAAATGAAACGTGGCATCATCAATTGAATAAGAAGTTGACACGTGTTATTTGATAGAAATTAACACAAGTTAAAAGTTCTGAATAACACGCTCAGAAGTCTGAGAATGCATACTCAGAAGTTCTGAGTATACAGTTCAGAAGAAATTCCCTTGGAATCAAAATTCATTTAAAATCAACTTCTGATTAATATTAAGCATTTAATCACCTAGAAGTAGTTTGAACAGATAGAAAATTATTTTACCATCAAAATTCTGTCCCTCTTTTGATGTTTTGAAATTTCTGAAAAAAAACTAAAATCTAACATCTGACCTTGAGAAACTTTTTAAGGAATCATAGGTAGTTTGAACAAGTGAAAAAGGTTTATCATTGAAAGCTTGTTCCTCTTAGAATGATTAGTGATAAGAAAGGAATATAAAAAACTTTATAAGCACCTCAGAATGATATCTGAAAGATTTCAATGCTCAAACACATGTTAGACATAAGGAATATGTTAGACATAAGGAATAAAAAAAATTAAAACAGAAAGAACTTAACAACATATTGAAACATTTGTAATTCTTAGAAATATGTTCTGAAAGGTAGTCAAAAGTTCTGATTAACCAATTCAGATGTAAAGAATTTGAAGACAGATTTCTGAAGTATTGACTCAGAAGTTCTGAACTCAAGACTCAGAAGTTCTGAACTCAAGACTCAGAAGTTCTGAACTCAAGACTCAGAGTTCTGAACAAGAGAGTCAGAGTTCTGAGTACACTACTCAGAAAATCGTACTTAGAAAAATATTCATTTCTGAAAATTGACAAATATACTCAATTAGTTAGATTAAGAATTCCTATTTTACATATGAGAAAAGTGAACCTTTTGTGATCAAGAGGCTTTGTGAACAAAGCAGCCAATTGATACTTTGTATGCACAAAGTGCATTTCTATTGTTCCCTTTTCCACATAATATTTAATAAAATGATACCTTACATCAATATGCTTGGTCTTTGAGTGCTGAACAGGATTCTGAGTAATTGCAATAGCACTTTCTGAATAACAATATATGGGAATTTTGTTGAGTTGATATCCATAATCTATAAGTTGTGTTCTCATCCACAAAGTTTGAAAACAGGAGGTAGCAGCAGCTACATACTCTGCTTCAGCAGTGGATGTGGATACACAATTTTGCTTCTTTGAAGCCCAACTCACTATTTTGTCTCCCAAAAAGTGACAAGCACCATAAGTACTCTTCCTGTTCAATCTACTTCCTGCATGATCAGCTTCAGTAAAAGCAGTCAGTTTGAAGTCAGTTTCTTTTAGATACCAAAGGCCCAAATCAGGTGAACCTTTAAGATATCTTAAGATCCTTTTAACAACAAGCAAATGGGATTCTTTTGGATTAGATTGAAATCTAGCACAAAAACATGTAGCAAACATGATATCTGGCCTACTTGCAGTCAGATAAAGCAAATAACCAATCATGCCCCTATAAACCTTGTTATCTGCTGAAACTCCAGAGAGATCAGCATCTAACTTGACATTTGTTGCCATTGGTGTTCTCATAGCAGCACAATCAGACATCTTAAACTTTTTCAAAATATCTTTTACATATTTTCCTTGATTAATGAAAATCCCATTTGGCAATTGTTTTACTTGAAGACCAAGGAAAAAGTTTAATTCTCCCATCATGCTCATTTCAAATTCTGATTCCATGACTTTTGAGAATTCATTACACAACTCTGCACTTGTAGAACAAAATATGATATCATCTACATATATATGAATCAAAATCAAATCATCACCTTTTTTCTTTAGAAACAGAGTAGTGTCAATTTTACCTTTCTTGAAGCCAGATTTTAATAAATGTTGAGTTAGAGTGTCATACCAGGCTCTTGGTGCTTGTTTCAGACCATACAATGCTTTATCTAAAATATAAACATGATCTGGAAACTCAGGATCAACAAAATCTTCTGGTTGTTAGACATAAACTTCTTCATTAAGAATACCATTCAGAAAAGCTGATTTGACATCCATTTGGTACACTTTGAAGTTCTCGTGTGCAACATATGCCAAGAATATTCTGATTGCTTCTATTCTTGCCACAGGTGCAAATGTCTCATCATAATCTATTCCTTCTTGTTGGGAATATCCCTTTGCAACCAATCTGGCCTTATTTCTGACTACAACACTTGACTCATCTTTCTTGTTTCTGAATACCCATTTTGTTCCAATAACATATTTTCCTTCAGGTTTTGGAACAAGTCTCCAGACTTTGTTTCTTTCAAACTGTAGCAATTCATCTTGCATTGCTAAAATCCAATCTGGATCCTCTAGGGCTTCATTGGTTTTCTTAGGTTCAATCACACTTAAAAATCTTGGAAACATTGCTTCATTTGCTATTGCTGATTTAGTCGGCACTCCCACTGATGGATCTCCTATCACTTGATGAATAGGATGGTCTTTTGTCCATTTGTTTGAACTAGGAAGCACATCAATCTCTGAAAAATTGTTGTTTGTATCATTCTCATCAATAATAGCTTGTAATTATGAACTGTCCCCTTGTTCTGGTACTTGTTGAGGTGAAACATCCAAGTTTGGATTTTGAGTAGTAGAGTCAGAATTCTGACTGGCTTACTCAGAGTTCTGAGTCTTTGGACCAAAAGTCTGATTACCTTGTTCAGAATTCTGATTGATTTGTTCAGAATTCTGAGTTCCTTGTCCAGAATTCTGAGTACTAGGCTCAGAAGTTTCATCACTTGTATTGATCAAAGTTGGACATTCCTCAGATGGACCAGTATCAGAAATTACAGTTGTTTGAACCACTTCTGAAGTTCCCTTATTAATTTCTTGAATCATTTTAGGATTGTCAAAATCTGCATAAGATTCAGAAGTTAGTTCCAGAAATGCATCCTTAAACAATAAATTGAGTTCTGAACAGTTAGGATTAGAAGCTGTTTCAGAAGTCATTTTTGTCTTATCTTGTTTGAGTTCTGAACTGTGCTGTTCAGAAATCTTCATTCTTGACTCATGAAATGTTGTTGATCCAAACCCTCAGTGATTTGATAATGACCCTATCTTAAATACTTAGTGAAAATTGTAAGTAAACAATATGTATCAGAGTTTCACTATCGCTGATAAGTACTAAGATCTTACAGTACTGCTGATAGGAACTCTCGCACTTTTAGATTAAACATTCAGCGAACACTGTTCACCATATCGCTGAGTCTGTTCAGTCCTTATGGTGATCGCTGATAAGTTAGTTGTTTACTTATGATCCCTGAAGACAAGATTCACGTCAACAAAGGTTCTACGCTGAAGTCGAAGATCAAGCTCAAGAACCAGCGACAAGTCTCCTAATGAACTGATGCGGATCAGCGAAGACTCAGATTTGTCCACTCAACGTGAAGTATCAAGTACAAGACTTCAGCTATCGCTGAACTTTATCATCTGCTGAATAGTAAATGATAATCGCTGAATCAACGAAAGCTGATCATGAAGTCCTCCGTACAAAGTACTTTTGTCTTAACCTCCCTTGCACGCCACCGTACGAAATGTCAGAAAAGAACCTCCGAAAATCTAAAATCGTACAACCACTCTGACACTACATTGTTCATTCATGCGGCTACTAAGGTTGTCATCAAAGGTCAATGACATGCAACCAATCCGCTAATGACACGTGTAAAGTATATACTGGATTGCATTAAATGCATGCAGTATATAAAGAGATGAACTCACTTCATTTGAAGTAACTTGCTAACTCTGGACAAGTTCAAATCTCTCAAGATAGGATTTTATTAGTAATCTCCTTATCTTTCTTAGTGCAAGAAAACCTTAGTGTTCCAACTTGTTTAGATTTAGGTTTATCCTTAATCTTGTTTCCGCAACAAGCTGTAAATTGTTAATGATTTATCAATAAACAATTTAGAAAAGTAAAATAGTGTGTTTGTATTCAACCCCCCCTTCTACAAACTTGTTTAAGCCTTTCGGGACCAACAAGTGGTATCAGAGCAGATTTGTTTAATCTCATAAACAAGATCTAATCTAAGATATTTTCTCTTCCTTGCTATTATCTGAAAATGGCCAACTCAAACACAAACACTCACTATATCGACAATGGTTCTCTTGCAAAACCCCCTAGATTTTCCAGAGACAACTTCAACTTATGGAAAAATAGGATGACACTCTTCTTAGAAGGTGTAGACCCTACTATACCTTACTATCTTGAAAACGGTCCACACATCCCTGTAACGATTGATCCTGCCGTTCCAGCCACTGCAACTAGAGCTGCTATTCCAGAAAGGCTGATTCCAAAGGAAATCCATCATTGGACCGATGAAGACAAGAAGAAAGTGGCTATAGATACAAAAGCCAGATCCATACTATCCATGGCCCTTCCTGACGAAGTCTACCATTCCGTCATGAACCTGAAATCCTCAAAAGCCATGTGGGACACAATATGTGTTCAGTATGAAGGAACATCTGAAGTCCAGGATTCAAGAAAGATCAACCTGGTAAGACAATACGAAAGTTTCATCTCTGGTAAGAATGAAACTCTCTCTGAAGTACATCAACGTTTTAACTGCTTAATTATAGATCTTAAAACGGTTGGTAAGGAATATTCTAACTTTGAAGTTCTGACAAAGTTTTTAGAATGTTTACCTGAAAGCTGGGACAATTATTCCATGTGTCTCAAGCTGTCAAAAGATCTAAGATCAATGACACTCGCTACCTTATATGGCACATTGCTGAATCATGAGCAATCTAGCCATCTTAAGAAGAATCTTGTAAAAGATTCCAAAAGCACCCCTGTTGCTTTAATCTCAGAGGAACCTTCTACTCAGCGACCTGTGGTCACTATCACTGAGTTAGAAAGTAACTCTGAAAGATCATCAGATTCTGATTCTTCAGATGATGAATCCTTGGCTCTCCTAACTAAAAAGTTCAGGAGATTCGCCAAGAAGAAAATGTTTAGAAAGAACAAAACTCTTTCTATAGCTGACAAGCCTAAGTCATCAGCTTTTGTTGATAAGGCTACTGCTACTTGTTTTAACTGCGAAAAGACAGGTCATTTCGCTAACGAGTGCAGGTCAAAGAAAATCATGAGACCTTCAGCCTTTACAAAGAAATCCTTTGTTCCAAGGAATAAAGACGACAAATACTTAAAGCTGAAGGAGAAGTATGCAAAGCTGAAAAGCTTTAAGAAGAAGGGAAAAGGCCTAATGGCTGACTATGATTGGGCTGCTTCTGATGAAGAAGCCTCATCATCTGATTCTGAAGATGATGAAGCAAATCAATGTCTCATGGCCAAGATTGAAGAAGAGGAAGAAAGTTCAGACATTCCCTCCACTTCAACATCTGCCATTCAGGTATCACCTTCCTTCTTTACCAATATTGTAAATATTGATGAAGCTGATAGTCTCCGTAAAATCGAACTACTGACTAGAAGCTTATACGAAGCCATGAACGGCAAAGCTGTGGTTGAAAACCAAAATCTTGATCTCGCTGAAAAGCTTAAAAATTGCCACCTTCAAATAGAAAAGCTTTCTAAATTTGAAGAAGATTTTAAAGATCAAGTCCATTTAAATCAGCTAGTCAAAATTGAACGAGCGGAAGCTATCGCTGCATTAAAAGCTGAACAAGCTACTGTTGAAGGATGGTGTAATTCTTCAACAAAGATCACTGAGATAATTAAGGCTCAGATTCCTCTGAGTGATAAACGTGGTCTGGGTTATAAATATGATACTCCAATACCAACCACTGAACGTTCAATGCTTAAATTTGGAACGTTCGTATCCTCAGTAGCTGACACTTCTTCATCTCAGTACTCCTCGTCGATTACACCAATCCCTGAGGAAACTCCTACCTCCTCAAAAGGTAAGGAGAAAATGGTTTATTCAAAACCTACCTCTGTCTCTAAAGATAAAGGTAAAGGAATTGTAATTTATCAAAATCCTCAGAAGGGTACTTTAGTACCTAAGCTGAATGCTTCCAAAGCCTTAGTGATTCATTCATCTGGTTCTAGAAATCAGACCTCTGGATCAGTTCAGCGACCTACTCCTAGACTCAGAGTAGATGTCCTTGGTAAGAAATCTGAAGAACTGAATGTTCGTCCTATTTCAAAAACCAATAGTGTACTTGGTGCTGGCACTTCTAATTCCAAATTAAAAGCTCAGCACACAAGTGGTCCTAGAACTAATTTTAGTTATAGGAAATGTTATCACTGTGGACTTACCGATCATATTGCAAGTAAGTGTCCCACAGCCACCAAAGCTGATAAGATAGCTAAGGTGAAGATAGCACCAAAGAAGACCAAACCAGTTGCAAGTCAGGTCAAGGTGACTCATACCGCTGAGGTCAAGAAATTGACCAAAGTGAAGAAAGACAAAGCTGAATCTTCAAATGCTGCGAAGACTACTGAACCCATTCCAACCACTTCCACTGACAAACGCGTATACATGGTGAAGTGGGTACCCAAGCAAAACTAATCTTCCTTTGTATTGCAGGTTAAGAAGGGTATCTGGTATCTCGATAGCGGATGCTCTAGACACATGACTGGAAAGAAAAGCCTGCTCGCTGAATACAAGGAAGAGAAGGGTCCCTCTGTAACTTTCGGTGGAAATGGAAAAGGACACACCCGAGGGTATGGTGTACTTTCAAATGGTACAACATCCTTCAGAAGAGTCGCATATGTTGAAGGGCTGAAGCATAATCTTCTGAGCATCAGTCAGCTTTGCGACATGGATAACAAAGTGATTTTCACCAAGGAATCCTGCTTTGTCTCTGACAAAAAGGAGAAGATAGCTCTCAGCGGTTATCGTTTGGAAAATGTTTACGTTATAAACATGGACTCAACAACCACTGAGAACTCCTGTTTCTTCTCAAAGGCATCTTCTGATGTCAACTGGCTATGGCACAAGAGACTCTCACATCTCAACTTCAAGACACTGAATACTCTTTCATCCAAAGAGTTAGTCACTGGTCTACCTCAACATTCATACGCCAAAGAATCCTTATGTTCAGCGTGTGAAAAAGGGAAGCAGACCAAGGCAAGCTTTAAGTCCAAGCAAGTTTCCTCAGTGTCATCTCCTCTTCAACTACTCCATATGGATTTGTTTGGCCCCGTTAACAAACAATCCATCGCTGGAAAGAAATATACGCTGGTCATTGTTGATGAATTCTCTCGTTATACATGGGTAATGTTTCTCCGTTCTAAGAGTGACACCCCTGAAGAACTCATCACCTTTGTTCGGAAGATGGAAACTCTGAACAATATGACTGTTCGCTCAATAAGGAGTGATCATGGAACTGAATTCAAAAACAGTTCTCTTGATTCCTTCCTTGAGAGCAAGGGTATTTCTCATAACTTTTCGCCAGTGAGAACACCACAACAAAACGGAGTCGCTGAAAGAAGAAATAGAACAATTATTGAAGTTGCACGTTCAATGCTCAGCGATTCTCACCTGCCTACTCAGTTTTGGGCAGAAGCTGTCAACACGGCTTGTTTTATGCAAAACAGGTCGCTGATAGTCAAAAGATTCAAAAAGACAGCCTATGAACTCTTTCATGGGAGAAAGCCTTCAATCAGCTTTCTTCACATCTTTGGTTGTCAGTGTTTCATACTGAACAACAGAGATGCCCTTGGAAAGTTTGATCCTAAGGCTGATGATGGAATCTTTCTTGGATACTCCTCAGTTTCCAAAGCCTTCAGAGTCTTCAACCGAAGAAGACAAACTGTAGAAGAAACTATTCACGTCACGTTTGACGAATCCCGTTCAGCGAACTCTAAACCGAACGCTGATACAGAAGAACTGAATCAATGGATGTTTTCTCATCTTGGTGATTCAGAAGATGTTCCCACTACTCATACTCATACAACTGAAAATGATGGTCCTACTATCATTCCCAATATGCAGAATAGTGAAGCTGAAACATCTTGGGTCTCAGCTGTTCCTATAAATACTATACCCGCAGTTGATCCAAATGTCTCAGAAATTCCATCTATTTCTCAGCAATCAGTGAATGAAGTGACAAATGCAAGCATTCCTCTCTTAGCTGATTATCCAGAAGTAGCTGAAGCCTCATCTTCAGTTTCTCCAGTTCAGACTGCGTCAGCGACGCATGCTCCGGCTCAGCGATGGACTGTAAATCACCCAATCGATCAAATTCTTGGTGATCCCAACGCTGGTATTCAGACTCGTAGAAGTGCAGGTAATATTTGTTTATTTGTTAACTTTATTTCTCTAACTGAACCAAAGAAAATAGATGATGCCCTCAGAGATCCAAACTGGGTCAGCGCTATGCAAGAAGAGCTGACTGAATTCGAAAGAAACAAAGTTTGGAAACTTGTTCGGAGACCAACTGACAAAACAGTGATAGGCACTAAGTGGGTCTATCGAAACAAGTTGGACGAACATGGTACTGTAACTCGCAACAAAGCTCGTCTTGTTGCTCAGGGATACAGACAAGAGGAAGGTATAGATTATGACGAAACCTTTGCTCCTGTAGCAAGACTTGAATCTATTCGTCTTTTCTTAGCATATGCTGTACACAAAAACTTCACTGTACATCAAATGGATGTTAAGTCAGCGTTTCTAAATGGAAAGCTGAATGAAGAAGTTTATGTGGAACAACCTCCAGGATTCTCAGATCCTAAGCGTCCAGGTTATGTTTATAAGCTAGATAAGGCACTTTATGGCTTGAAGCAAGCTCCTCGTGCATGGTATGACACTCTTTCTACGTATCTCCACCTTGAAAAATTTGAGAGAGGTAAGATTGACAAAACTTTGTTTTTTAGAAAAATAAAAGGTCATATCATTTTAGTTCAAATATATGTTGATGACATTATATTTGGTTCTACTAACCCTGAGCTTTGTACTCGTTTCGCTGATAGAATGAAAGATGAGTATAAAATGAGTATGATGGGTGAACTAACATATTTCCTTGGTCTTCAGATTAAGCAAACTGAAAAAGGAACTTTTATAAATCAGGGAAAGTATGTTAAAGATATGCTGAAAAAATTCGACTTAACTGAAAGTTCAGCTATGAAAACCCCTATGGCACCACCGCTGATACTTGATAAGGACACAAAGGGTGTTCCTGTCAATGTCACGCTGTACCGTGGGATGATCGGCTCACTACTGTATCTTACAGCTAGCCGACCCGATATTATGTTTGCAACATGTCTGTGCGCACGATATCAAGCTGAACCTAAGATATCTCATATGAAAGCTGTAAAGCGAATCTTTCGATATCTTAAGGGTACAGCGAATCTAGGTCTTTGGTATCCCAAAGATTCAGGATTCGATCTAACCGCCTATTCAGACAGTGATTTTGCAGGTTGCAAAATGGATAGGAAAAGCACCACAGGAGGATGTCAGCTCCTGGGTGGAAAGCTGGTAAGTTGGACAAGTAAGAAGCAAAACTCGGTGTCCACTTCCACAGCTGAAGCTGAGTATGTAGCCGCTGGAAGCTGCTGTTCTCAAGTCTTGTGGATGAGAAATCAACTACTAGACTATGATCTTCAGCTCTCCAAAATTCCAATCTATTGCGACAGCACAAGTGCCATCGCTATAGCAAACAATCCAGTACTACACTCAAAGACAAAACACATAGAAATCAGATATCATTTTATCAGAGATCATGTGATGAATGGTGATATAGAACTTCATTTTATCCCAACTGATTATCAGTTAGCTGATTTGTTTACCAAACCTCTTGATGAGACAAGATTCAACTTTCTCATCAGCGATCTTGGAATGCTGAACTTTGAAGGATAAAACTTCAGCGGTTCACATTTAATCAGCGATACGTTTAAACATTCTTGTATAGGCTCTGGATAAAATAAACTAGTACAATCCATTTCATCATCTTCTCTCTGAATAAATTGGGTTAAACTGATATCAAGGTATGTTTTCTCTGACAAAACGCATGAAAATGCAAGATTTCAAATTCTTTCATCGCTGAATAATATTTTGAAATTTCTTAAAACCCTCACTGATATTTCTATTCAGTGCTTCATATTTTCCAAAGAGTCCCTGAGTTTTTCTTTCAAAACCTCAGAGACAACGAAAGAATGTGAAAGGACAGTTGTGACGTCATTGCAACGGATAACACCAGGCACGTTTCTTTTTCTGACACACGTTTGCACGTTTCGTTGTCTATCCAATCAAATGCAAACACGTGTCCGTGTCATGATGAAAAACTTTCCCGCTCAAGTTTTTTCTCTCTCTACTCTCTTCCTATATAAACTCTCTCAAAGTTTATATTTGTCTTTTATGCGAATCAATCTTTCTCCGCAAGAAAAGAACACTGCTGCATTTTGTGCTCTCGATCTTCAAGAACTGTTCATCATCTTCTTCATCAAACTCAAGGTCAATATGTTCTTATCTTTTATCAAATGCAAATAACTTGTTTTCGATCTTATCATTGTTTTACACAAGATCAAACAAAAGAACTCAAAAATAAAATCATTTTCTTTCATGGTTTTATGAACACAACCATTTCATGGTTGTTCTTCAAGTTTTAAATCTAAAATCTTAAACTTGTTCTTCTTTCGTATCCATTTTTTTTAAAACTGGTATACAAGGCTTATAGGTGTTATATTCGTTTTTTTTTAAAAACAAGAAAAACCCTAATCTTCATTAAGACCTTTTTTGTCTGAATGAAATGGACAAAATTCGAAAAATCTTAATGGAAATTCTCTTTCCACATTAAGATATTTCTTATTTGTTAACATCTTTGGTTGAACTGATAATACAGTGAAATGGCAACTTCAAAGCTGAATGTTACCGCTGAGTCCATCTCCAGTGATTCTGAGGAACTGGAAATCACCAAAGCTCCTCAGGTTAAGTTTGAGCTGGATCAACTAGACTGGACAAAGGCAAACAACCTTTCAGCGCTTCTCGAGTTTCCTCCTCGGAAGCAGGTATCCCATCTAGACGACGCTGTGATTTTTTTGAAGAATAGCCCCATATACACAACACTGACAATCACACCTCCTGCCAGTCAGCGTCTTTTATCCCAATTCTGGTACTCTGCCAGACACACCAACCTACCCTCAGCCAAAGATCCATCTAAAACCATCGACTGCATACTCAGCGATACTGAGTATGGCACCATCAAGATAACCCCCGCAATAATCCGTAAAGCTCTGAAATTCCCTAACGCTACCTCAGAAAATCCTTTCATTCCATTTCCTGACCACAAGAAGCACGCTGACAGGGAAGAAATCATTGCTTTCCTTGATGCGATGGGTTACATCTGGGAGACTGGAAGAGACAAGCTACCTGAGAAGAAGCTGACGCTGATAAAGAAATCCAAGATGCCCAGCGAGATGAACTTCATCTTCGCTCACCTGATCAGCTGCATGACAGCGAAATCCGGATCTTCTGATCAAGCCGCTCAACCTCAGCAGGCCATGGGTTACGCACTGCTGAAAGGTCTCAACATTGACTGGGCCTCCATCATCTATGAAGACCTCATTCAACGTGTTGATTCTGCCGCTGACCGACCAGCATGGGTTCCTTACCCACGATTCATCAGCGCCATCTTTCAATATGGCCTGAAGGACAGCTATCCTGAAGAGGGTGATCTGAAACTCTCTCAGATTGGCTCTAAAGTCCTCGACTTCAAGCCTGTCGCCAACGAGGTACGTCTCTCTACTCTTCTCACTCTTCTTAATTCTCCGCTTTCTGTGGCTCCTTCAGCGACAATACCCATCGCTGATACCCCGGCCACAAAATCCATTCCTTCTAAGAAAAGGAAACAATCTCTTACCCCTCTTGATTCCAAAAGGATCAAGAAAACCAAGGAGCAACCCCAGCAGTTGCATGCTGAAGACTCCTCAGCTCATTCTGAAGAGCTGAAGGAAAGTTCCGTGGTACGCTCTGCCACACCAATTCAAGCCATCCCTTCTAAACCTACTTCAGCGTCCCTAAACGCTGAGGTTAGAACTTTGGAATCTACCCAACCTTCGTCAGTCTCTCAAAAGACTGATGAAGTACTTCTCAGCGAATCCAACGCTGAACTTGAACCCCAACCCCAATTCTTATCCTTCGCTCCTCCCTCTACTTCTTTGGACACTCCTCCAGTCAAAACTGGAGATGCCATCATTCAAGAAGCCGTTGAAGCTTCTCAGCGAATGACGAAGAAAGGACCTGCAGAGATCTCCATTCCTCACGGAACTTTTGAGGGAGATATGGAACACTATGGAGGGACTCGAAACTTTGATGAGTTCGTCAACGCTCCTGCAGGTACAGATCCCACCTTAAACACTGTAACTAAACCTGAAACTTCTGAGCTTTCCTTTGTTCACAAGTACTTATATGTTACAGGTCCTTTTTTGGGAGACATCAACCAGTCTCTGAAGTCTATGGAGATGAAACTTACGGATCTCACCACCGGTCTATCAAATAACTCTACAGCTGTAACAAACGCTGGAGAGAATCTGACGAAGCTGACTACTGTGGTGGAAAAGAAGGCCTCCTCTGATGACATCAAAGATCTTGATAAAACTCTCGCCGACTTTGCCAAAGTGCTCTCCGACATCTACACTGACTACACCAACCTCAAATCATCAGTTTCCACCATTTCCAGCGAAGTTACAACGCTGAAGAAATCGGTTGGTACACTCGAAGGTGATATGTCAGTGGTCAAGACCGACTTGGGCTCAGTGAAGACCGACCTTGGTTCCGTCAAGACAATGATCGAGACGCTGGTGAACAAGGCAAATAATCCAGCTCCTGCTCCGGCCCCTGCACCTGTTTTGGACTCATTCACCGCAGAGGATCGCCAAGAGCTGAAGAAAATCACGCCTGCTATTTCTGGCCTAGAAGACAGAATAGCTAAGCTTGAAGGTTGTGTGAAAATCTCTGGCCCAGAAGACAGAGACAACACCAATGCTGAATCTACCCATTCCTCCCCCGCCCATCATGAGAAAGAGGGGGAGAAGAGCGCTGAACAGGAGAAGAGCGCTGAAGACCTTTCCCATGATGAATCTATCAGGGGAGAGGGTAATGAAGATCGGATTACTGGACCTCAGGGAGATGAAAACCCTGAGGGAACCGAGAACCTCGCCTCTATATCTGATGGGGAGCAACTCGATGAAGATGCTGAGGAATCTGAAGCAGAAGAAGACGAAGACTTCGACATCCCTGAAGCTGAACCATCCTCCTCTCCAAGGAACGATGATGATGATGATGAAGATGACGATGATTTCTTTGTTGTCAAACCTGCTCCTCGAACCAAAGCTCTTAAAGGTATTTCAATAAAAGAACCTTCAGGGGAGAAGACAAAGACAAAGCACTCAGCCTCTGGCGCTGAGAAAAGCAAAGACAAAGGCATCGCTGAAGATGATAATCTGGCGATCCTACTTGCAAAGCCGATTTGTCAGTCCTCTCCCCTGTTTGAGGATATCGCTGAAAGATCTGTTGCGACTTCACCAATAATTCCAGCTAACGCTGAAGACATAATCCCAGTCTTAGATTTAATCTCTGAGACTGATGAACCAGAAGAACAACCTCTCTCGCACAGAAACAGACCTTCCTCAGTTGCTCAAAGGCTGAGTGAAGAAGATCAAAAGAGGAGAGAAGAAATGATAAAGCGATTCGAGGATCAGCGAATCATCCTAAGGCGCGATCAACTACCTTCAGTTCCTCCTAAGTTCAGAATTTCAAAAGCTGAATACCAAGATCATCTCAGAGCTGAACGCCTCATCGCTGAAAGGAAGGAAGCTGAAGATAAAGACAGAGAATACGCCATCAAGCTCACTCAAGAATCTGTCAAAGACCCCAAGCTGAAGCGTATTCCCATTCAAATCCAACGAAAGCTTTGGGAACAAGCCCAGAAGATCGTGGAAAAGAAAGCTGAAGTTTCTCAGACCACCCTGATCTGGTGTAAAGAGAAAATCCACTTCAGATATCGTCCAGCGAAGATCAACAAGGTATTCATCTCTGGAAGAACCTCCGTCGGAGTACCTATTGTTGACATCAAACTGTTCAGAGAAGATGACTCATCTGAAACCTTTCGTGCTGACACTGTAAAAAGGTATGGTCTCTCTGAATGGCTGGAGATGAGGTTAGCTATCCAACCGTCAAAATCTAAGTACAAGGATCATTTCGAAAAGCTGATAAACAGACAGATCGATTTGATATCTTCTTGTGTGGATATTCCTCCTGTTCCTGATCTAAAGCCGAAAAGAAAAAAGGACTCTCCAAGGAAGAAACGTCAAGATTCAAACTCAGGTCCTGTCATACGAAATGAAACTGGAATTGGTTTCTCTCGCGCTGAAGTACTTGGTCCTGATCCTGATCTATCTGCCCTTGATGTCTCCTTGCCACCATGTGAACTTTTCGTCCCTGGTAAAGTCATCAGTAATCCTTATGGAATATTCTTTCTTGACTACGACGGACGTAAATGCTTTCAACGGATCGCTGAGCTTCCAATCACTCCAATCGAACAGCTCAAAGATCTCATCTACTGGTGCGACTTCAGAAAAGACATTCAGGCACGACACCTAAAACCCTTGATTTTTGAAGCTGCTCTGAAGCTAAAGAATAAAGGAGAAAAGGTTCCTGACTGGATGATTCCAACTGAAAAGACAACCCTTGATGAACTTCTCATTAAGGAAGAACCCTTTGAAGGCTGACAACAATCACCATTTTCTCTATTGTATCAGTCATCCTTCAGTACTTGTAATTTATTTCGCTTGTACTTGTAATCTTTCTTATTCATATTGTAACCTGATTCAAAGATTTAAAGAAAGATTTCAGCGAATGTACTTTACTCCATCAGTACTGAAAAGATCCCAGAAAACAGTAAAAGGGACAAATATTTTATGAGTTCTTTTTATCCTTATGTTTTCATTAAATAGCAATTTTCTCTGTTGCTATGTCATAATCAAATAGGGGGAGATTGTTGATCCAAACCCTCAGTGATTTGATAATGACCCTATCTTAAATACTTAGTGAAAATTGTAAGTAAACAATATGTATCAGAGTTTCACTATCGCTGATAAGTACTAAGATCTTACAGTACTGCTGATAGGAACTCTCGCACTTTTAGATTAAACATTCAGCGAACACTGTTCACCATATCGCTGAGTCTGTTCAGTCCTTATGGTGATCGCTGATAAGTTAGTTGTTTACTTATGATCCCTGAAGACAAGATTCACGTCAACAAAGGTTCTACGCTGAAGTCGAAGATCAAGCTCAAGAACCAGCGACAAGTCTCCTAATGAACTGATGCGGATCAGCGACAAGACTTCAGCTATCGCTGAACTTTATCATCTGCTGAATAGTAAATGATAATCGCTGAATCAACGAAAGCTGATCATGAAGTCCTCCGTACAAAGTACTTTTGTCTTAACCTCCCTTGCACGCCACCGTACGAAATGTCAGAAAAGAACCTCCGAAAATCTGAAATCGTACAACCACTCTGACACTACACTGTTCATTCATGCGGCTACTAAGGTTGTCATCAAAGGTCAATGACATGCAACCAATCCGCTAATGACACGTGTAAAGTATATACTGGATTGCATTAAATGCATGCAGTATATAAAGACGATCTTCATAATTTTGTTTGACTGAATCTTTAGCACCTCTGAAATTTTATGCTTAGTTCGTACCTGGTCTCTCGGGAGACACCGCTTCATGGCTTCTACGTATCGGAGTTGGCGTGCTGGATCAGGACTGTAGATGCCAAGACAGAAGGTCGGCTCAATCGGGCGAATTCGGTGAACAAACAGCTTCTTCAAAGATTTCTCCAGATGAGGAATGAGGACCTTGATCTTCTCCCAACGGTTTTGTTGCTGAGGAGGGGGAGAAAGATCAGGAGCTGTCGTTTGCTGAGGAGATGTCGGGATTTCTGCATTTGAGCTTTCGGGTTGATCTGAAGTCGTAGCGGGTTGAGTCGAGTGAACGGGAGGCGTACCATAGAAATTCTGAAGCAGAAACTGGTCGTAATCAACGTTGTCGTCTTCATCAGTGGGAAACACCAAGGTGAAACACCATGCTACTTCGGTTTCCGGGTTGGTTTCACATGCTGGATCAATCATGTTGAGCGTTGGCATGTCTGATGGTTCTTGTGCGACCAATTCCTGTGTTGTACCCTCGGGCTTTTCAACCGTTGGGGCTTCGTCATCTGAAATATCCATGTCGATGACCATCTGTGCTAATGGCAACTCGGCTTCGGGTGTTGCTATTGAAGTTGCCGCAGTTGGGGGTTCCTGTTGAACCACTGTTGTAGTTTCGGCAGTCACGATCTGGACGGTCTCGGTTTGGCGTAGACGCTTCTCCCCCTCACGGTGATTAGGATCATCCTGGTCATCGTGCTTGCGTTTGAGACCGCCGGCTTGACTCTTACAAGTGTCTTCTAGTGAACGGACCCTCTCAGACAGCGTAGCAAGCGCTTTGTTGTTGTCATTGAGGGTCAAGTCAATGGCGTCAAGGCGTGAGGTGATGGACGAAGATGGAGCAGTGACCTGGGATCGAAGAACTGAGATCAGGTCTGCTTCGGTTGAGGCGGTTGTATCAGATTCCTGGAGCAGTTGGGCCAGAAGCATTGTCTTTAAGGTATCCACCGAATAGATAGGTTGAACAAATGTCGGTGGATGTGGTGGTGCGGTTTCGGCTTCAACGAACTTTGCTTTGCCTTTGATGGCTTTGGCGATCTCGTCGGTGACATGTTGTTCCAGTGCCTCGCGGACAGCCTTGAGGGTGCTGTCCAGGGACCCTTGCGACACATAGTCGGGGTGAAAAACTCCGGGACCACTTAGGTTACCCATTCAGGCGTCTACCATGGGGGTAGAGCCACCTACGTTCACAGTTGGCGTGATGTTAGCTGTGGTAGGATTTCCCGCCGATCCTTGTGTTTCACCAAGAGGTGAAGACACTACGGTGGTTCCGGTCGAGTCACGAAGAGTCTCGACTTGGTGTTGCTCAGCTTCGAGTGTCCTAGCCGAAGAATGTTCAATATCAAAAGGCGCTAGACTCGATGGTGCACGAAATGAAGGCGAGACCGGGGGCTGCTGGTCTCTTATTTCAACAACAGCACTCTCCGAATGAGAGGCCGGTGGAAGTTGTGCTTGTTCCCCGTGTAATATTGAAACATCCGTCTGTCGTGAGACGGATGAGTGGATGAGGGGGTCGTGAAAATGCTCCGCTGGGTCCACGGAGTCTTCTTTAATACCCCGTCCCAACGTATGAGACGGGATAGAAGATGTGGCTACCCGGATATCGCTCGTTTGGGGTCGCTCAGGAGCCTCGTTATCTTTACGGCTCAATCTTTCCTGGTTCAACTTTGAACGCAGTTCTCTCCGGCTCGCATGTCCTAACTCCTCTATTTGGTCTCCCTCAGATGTCCTAGTAATAGGTCCGGTTCCAGAATGTGGTGGAGATTCTAGAGGGATGCCAACGGTAAAATCAGGGTTGGGTCCGATACCGTGAGGTATTTGTCTCAGGCGTATGTTTCGGTCGGTATCGGAGTCCGTGGAGTCAGATTCCACGTCTTCAACATGGTGAGATGGTGAAGGGGGTTCGGTGATATAAGGCTCAGTCGAGTGATGTAGTATTGGTTTAGAGGATGGACCGGCTTGGGCTGAACTGGAACCGGGTTGCGATTCCACTGCACCACCTACTCTCGTTCCCCTTTCTCTCACAACTAACGTTCCCCGTCTGACAGCACCTGCTTGTCGGGCCCGTCCACCTCTCACTCTCGGACCCTCACGTCTCTCGGGTCTAAGTCCCTGGGCAGGTCCCTCCGGCGCCGGCTGGACCATGGGATTCCCTAACGCTTCCCTATATACTACTACCCCTGGTGCAGTGGGATCGGCGATGGCTAGTAGGGCGACAGGAATGGGCGAGGCGACCACATCGGATGGGTTGCGGATCACCATGAATTGTAAACGGTGATGGGGACATACCGGATGGTTCAGGCGGCGAGGAATGGCAGGATTCGCGTCCATGTGTTGACGCACCGCCAGCGAAAGGAAACGCGGATACGGAAGAAATTTCTTCTGTTTGGAACCTCCGATTTGGCGAATAGTCGCGACGAGCTCCCTCCAAATGATCATCGCAAAGTCTATATGTCGGTTGTAGCACACAGCATGAACTAGGCGCAAGAAGTCGCCGATGCACTGATCAATGCCTCTCCATCGCGATGAAAGGCAACGGTTTAGGATTGTAAAGAGTGTGTACCATATCGGAGCGAGGTACTTGCGATTGAAAGCAGATGGTCGGTTGAGGTCATGATTGTATCCAAGGGCGCGGATTTGAGCGCAAAGCGTGTCATCATTTACGGAAGAATCGTACCGTTCATGATTGTTGGCAGTGGCCTCCGGAAGTGATATAAGACGGCGGAATGAGTCCGGTGTGAGCATGAAAGGATGGTTATCGATCTGAGCGGTGATCGACTGCGAGTTACCGGCTGTGACGACTCGGGTGGTGAGCCATACCTGCAGAACGTACAGGACTGGGACATCGGCTGTGCTGGTGAGGGCCTCACGGAGAGGGTGATTCATGAGAATGTCCAGGAGCACTCGATGAAGTGGTTGGGGCCTGAACAAGGTCGTGTCCAGGTGGTGATTATTGGCCTCCAGTTCAGTGCCATGGTCAGGGTGTACCAGGGCAGCGTCGGCTTCCTCGTTAATGATGTCCTCCTCTTTAGGTATTTGCGCTTGAGGAGGCTGTTGTTGGACTCCTGGTTGTTCGTGAGGGTGTTGATGTTGATCCGCCATAGATAATCTGTAGAAAAACAGCACAGTTAGTGATTGAGTCGGATAATCAAATGTCGGTGCGTACCTTCGTCGGGATTGGCTCAATCTGAGACAGATCGAGGACTGGCAGTGACAAAGCAGGTACGGAAAGAACACAACAGCAGGAGTGTCCGGATAAAAGGGCCAAGGTGTCCGGACAAAACACGGTGTCCGGATAACCCATGGTGTCCGAATAAGGTAAGGAAGTGTCCGGTTAAAATGGGATTATCCGAAAATGGCCGGACAACATGATTGTCCGGGTGGTCAAGAGTCCGGATGAAGAAGGTTTCCGGGTGCACAACTTTTCCGGTAATCATTAAAATCCGGACACCAAACTACCCGGTAGTTGAACATACCGGAAACCCTAAGGTTTCCGGACAAATAGGTCTCCGAGTGTTGGTTGTGTCCGGTTAAATCATCATAGGCATGATGTTGACCACAGAGGTTACCAGGGGATCCCAAGCACATTTTGGGTTTCATGGTAGTTGTCTATAAGGGAACAACAGCGATTGTGAATAGTGACAACTCTCTAATCGAGTCCGGTGGTCCTAAATGGCAAGAAACCCTTAAGAGATGTCGGCCACAGTTGGATCGACCCAATCAGGGGTCGATTTGTGGTGCAAAGTGTGTGAAACACGCAGATAGTTGACGAGTAGTGATAGTCGAGGAGCGTACCTGAATATGGAGACTGAAAACACCGTGAATCGAGAAGTGGAAGAGAGTCCGAGCGAGAGAGTAAAGAGGTCGGGGTTTTAGTGTTTTAGCGCGATTTTCCGAATATAGAAAACTAAGGGAGTCCATGTACGTATATATATACGTGGGTGGAGTCCGGGTAAGAGCCGACCCGGATATCCACCCGGTCCGAATTGTATCCGGATTCGAGAGTTGTCCGGGTGCGCTAGTTATCCGGATGTGAGAGTTATCCGGATGAGGAAGGTGTACGGGCGTGAGAGTTATCCGGATGTGAGAGTTGTCCGGATGACTCTGAATAATCCTTTTCTGCGAAGAATTTTCCGGATGTGAGAGTTGTCTGGAAAGGAACTTCCTCTCACTCCCCCTCAAGCGGAGCATGGGCATATCCTTGCTCCCCCTCGGATAGTGCAGTAGAGTGCAGTGGAGGGATCCGGCACACACAAACTTGTAGACTTTTAAAGAGTTAAACAACTGGTGCCGCTCCCCCTCAAGTGTTGACTATAAAACACACACACACATGAGTGCCCACACACACAAAAACTTTTGACATTAAAGAAAACTGTGTGAGACGCTCCCCCTCAAAGTATGAGGAAACTTACCTGATATTGCATTGTGCTCCCCCTGAACACGAGAATAGTTGGTAAAAGCACAGAGATAGTGAAGGAAAATATAGACGACGGTAAGAAATAAATGGAAACACACGAAGAAAGAGTGAAAAACAAACGAAATCTACCTAATAAATACCTAGACTAAATCTAGCTGTGTAATTAGAACAAGTAGAATACAAATGCGAGGAAGTGTGTGCTCATGCATCAGGATGTTAACCACCGGATGATGAGGAGACAGTTACTCGTATATGTATGGAACTTGTAATGGGCACACAGTCGTATTACGTCTTCAGATTTAGCATACCTAGCTTGAACACAAGAGTTTTAAAGCGTGTTTCGTCCAAGGCTTTGGTAAAAAGGTCTGCTAACTGATGTTCAGTATTTATGAAGTAGAGTTCGACTGTACCTCTTTCGACGTGATCCTTAATAAAATACTACCGAACGTCGATGTGCTTCGTCTTTGTGTGTTGGACCGGGTTGCTTGATATAGCAATGGCGCTCTTTGAGTCACAGTATATCGGGACCTTGACATACGTGAACCCGTAGTCTTTGAGTTGTGTCCTCATCCAGATGACCTGGGAACAACAGCTTGCGGCGGCCACGTACTCTGCCTCGGCAGTTGACGTTGATATGCACTGTTGTTTCTTCGACGCCCAGCTTACCAGGCTATCTCCCAAGAACTGAATGTGCCCCGAGGTGCTCTTGCGGTCCAACATGCATCCCGCGTGATCCGCATCCGAGTAAGCGGAAAGTCCAAAACATGTCTCTTTCGGGTACCAAAGGCCAAGATTAGCAGTACCACGTAAATAACGAAAAATACGTTTAACAGCATTGTAATGAGACTCTTTAGGGTTGGACTGATAACGGGCGCAAAGAAATGTCGAGAACATGATGTCTGGTCTACTGGCAGTTAGGTACATTAAAGAACCGATCATTCCCCGATACAATTTGGCGTTGACAGCCTTTCCGTTAGGATCGGTGTCAGGCTTTGTATTGGTTGCCATGGGAGTTTTCATTGGTGAGGACTGGTCCAATTGGAATTTCCGAAGAATATCCCTTATGTATTTGGACTGGTTAATGAAGATTCCGGTCGACAGTTGTTTAACTTGAAGACCAAGGAAAAAATTCATCTCACACAGCATACTCATTTTAAAAAAATTTCCCATGAGTTTGGCAAAGTTCTTTGCATATAATGGATTAGTAAAACCAAAAATGATGTCATCGACATATACCTGGACTAGAATGATGTGACCCTTTTCGTTCTTTATAAAAAGAGTAGAATCAATAGTATCTCGTGTAAATTTGGATTCTAATAGGAACTTTGATAGGGTGTTGTACCATGCTCGCGGGGCCTGCTTTAGACCGTATAGTGCCTTGTCCAAGATGTAGACATGATCAGGTTTTGAGTCATCCACAAATCCGTCGGGTTGCGACACGTAAACTTCTTCTTGGAGGTCACCGTAAAGAAAAGCTGTCTTCACATCCATCTGGAAGACTGTGAAGTTCTTGTGCGCTGCATAAGCGAGAAACATACGGATTTCTTCAATGCGAGCGACCGGAGCATAGGTCTCATCATAGTCGATCCCCTCTTGTTGTCGGTATCCTTTGGCCACGAGACACGCCTTGTTGCGAACAACGATGCCGTCTTCGTCCTTCTTATTCTTAAAAATCCATTTGGTGTCGATTACCGTCTTGTGCGTAGGACGTGGAACTAGTCGCCATACCTTTAGAGCTTCGAATTGATTCAGCTCCTCTTGCATGGCTATGATCCAGTCTGGATCTTCGAGTGCTTCGCGAACGTTCGTCGGCTCGATCTTGCTTAAGAATCCAGAAAATAGGCAGAAGTTGGCAGAAGCGCCTCGTGTACGTACAGGAGTGGAAGGATCACCGATGATCTGATGTAGGGGATGTGCCTTTGTCCATTTAGTGGTGTGCGGAAGCGGCTGTTGGGTAGAGTGAGATGCGTCCGGATCCACATATGCACCAGATGGAAGGTCTTGAACTTGTTCAAGTGTAGCAGTCGTGTTTCTTGGAGGAAGTGGGGGAGGATTCGTCGATGGTTGAACAACCTCTGGTTCCGAGGAGTTCAAAGGTTGAACATCGGTTGTAGCAGAAGTTGAATCATTAGGAGCGATCTCTGAGAGCATAGGTTCCTCCGGGGGTTACATTACCAGGTGTACTCGTATCAGATGAGGATGGTTGAGCTGTCTCCACAGATGTTGACGGCGTACTCGTAGACGGTGGCGGACCAGTTAAGTCGTCCGAATCCGCATTGCGAGCAGCTTCAAGTCGCGGGTGCGCTGAGACAGGTGTAGAAGAGTTAGCAATGTCATCATAAAAGAATCCAAATAATAAATCTAAATCAGAAAGATTATCATTCGATGAAGATGCATGATTCGGATTTACTAATGCTTGTGTAGATCCCGAATATGGAGGTCCGGAAGCTAAACTGAGGTGTTCAGAAGCCAAATCTGCGGCTTCATCGAATGTCACGTTTATGCTTTCAACAACGGTTTTGGTCCGTTTGTTGTAAACGCGATACGCCTTAGCCTGCATGGAGTATCCAATAAAAACTCCTTCGTCCGCTTTGGGGCTGAATTTCCCGAGATCATCCTTGTCGTTTAGTACATAGCAAGTGCATCCAAATGCATGGAAGTAGCCAACGGTTGGAACGTGATTATTCATGATCTCGTACGGTCTCTTGTTGAACCACTTGAGAAGGATAGAGCGGTTTTGCGTGTAGCAAGCCGTAGATACCGCCTCAGCCCATAGATATAGCGGTAGATTTGCCTGGGATAGCATTGTTCGTGCAGCTTCAACTAGGGTACGGTTTCGTCTTTCCACCACTCCGTTTTGTTGAGGAGTGCGTGCTGCAGAGAAAGTGTGTGTGATGCCCACTGATCGCATATAGTCATCCACCATCTGATTCTTGAACTCTGTCCCGTTATCAGTTCTGATGGACTGAACGTGTTGAAGCTTCTTCTGCTGGACAGTCTTAAGGTGATCAATGATAAGCTCTGGAGTTTCGTCCTTCGAGCGTAAGAACATCACCCAAGTGTAGCGTGAGTAGTCGTCCACCATCACGAGCACGTATTTGCGTTTGTTGATGCTCGGAACACGCATTGGACCACACAAATCCATATGAATGAGTTCGAGGGTCCGGGTCGTGCTCGGAGTTGCCTTCGGAGGATATGATGCACGCGTCATCTTTCCCTTTTCGCATGCTCCACAGAGACGGTCTTTCACGAACGGAAGTTGTGGCACGCCTCTGACATGTTTGCCTAGCACCGGTTGATTGATACTTCTGAAGTTGAGGTGCAAAAGACGTCTATGCCAGAGCCAAACTTGGTCAGAATCTGTTTTGGACAAGAGGCAGACAGGTTTGTCGGTTTTGATTGCGGCGAGGTCGATGGTGTAGAGATTGGTCTTTCGAGTCCCAACCAGTAGCTCGTCTCCGTTGTTGTTGAGGATTCGACACCGTGTGGCTTTAAAGCTGACCTCGAGATCCTTGTCACAGAATTGACCGATGCTGAAGAGGTTGTGTCCTAATCCTGCAACGTGGGATACCTTCTTGATTGTTATCTTGTCTTGTACGATGTCGCCGTAGCCCACAATCGGCGACTTCTCGTTATTTCCAAATCTCACGTCTCCGCAGTATTCTTCCTTGTAATTCGTGAGAAGCTCCCTTCTTCCGGTCATGTGCTTGGAGCATCCAGAGTCTAAGTACCACACATGACCGTTCTGCAAAACAAGATTAGGGACGTTTAGGTACCCAAATTTGTTTGGGTCCATGGGGGTTAGAGTTGGCACTGCCTGGGGAAATTTGCTTTGACACAGCCTTCCCTTTAGGTGCAGATTTCACACCGTTGGAGGGAACTGGTTTTGGCACTTGTTTCCTCTTGGGTGCAGAATGTACACCTTTTGGAGGAACAGATTGTTGGGCAGGTTTCCACCTGGGTGCCGGTTTAACCTCAGTAGGAGCAGCCCGTGTAGGAATGGGTCGGGTCTCCCTCTGTGGATTAACCGTTTGATTGAAACCCCGTTTTAAATGATGTTGTTTCATTTTATTTTGGGGATTGCGCTTATGGAATAGGTTTTCGACAAAGTAAGGCGCATACGAAGCATTATTATGAATGTCATCAAAATCATTCCAACCACAATTAGAACAACATAAACAATCATGCGATAACTGAATCAATTGATGAAGAGAGTTAACTTTAACAGGAAAAGAAACATCAAAATGGTTCCAATTATTCCAAGCATTATTGTCTTTGTCTATTCTAGAAATGAAAACAGGTGGGGAAGACTTTGACGCATCCTTCCTGACAGAATCCCTCGTTAGCCACTTTGGTTTTTCTTTATTAGCTCGACCATGTTTATCTGAAACAGCAGGGACAAAATGATCAGTGACTTTTGAGGAAACAGGTGTCTTAGTGGTCGATTGTTCGGTCTTTTGCTTCGGCTGTGATTGTTTTTGACAATTTGAAGCATTTTTAAGAATCTTGTTCACAGCCGGAGTCTTTGATTGTGAACAGTCACCCTTTAGAAAGTTGACCGTACGATTAACCACTGGAGACAAAAAATCAGGTTGACTTGGAGGACAAGTAGGGCTGGCAGTTAATGGTCCAGTTGTTTGCCTTGGCTGTGATTGCCTTTTGGAAATGGGTTTCGATTTTGGTTGAGACTGAGAAATCTTGATCACAGCTGAGGCCTTTGTTTGAGAACTGCTATCCTTTAAAGAAGTAACCGGATCATCAGTCACAGGGGATAGAAAATCAGTGTGACTCGGAAGAGGTTTGTCAAAGGGGAACGACTCAAACTCTTCTTCATAGTTACCTTCGGAGTTCATGTACTCTGAAAAATCTATCTCGGGAATTACTGGACTTGGATCAGGTGAGGAATGCGAGGAACTCTTTGTGCTTGTGTGCTTTGGGGAATTTGGAGCGGAAGCTAAGAAAAACTCAGAGTTCAAATTCCTTAAAACACTCTCGTCT
The DNA here is from genome assembly GCA_033807775.1 of Saussurea involucrata. Lineage (NCBI taxonomy): Eukaryota > Viridiplantae > Streptophyta > Magnoliopsida > Asterales > Asteraceae > Saussurea > Saussurea involucrata. The sequence goes on along the minus strand of CM066314.1, from coordinate 104,019,115 downwards.
TGAGAATCTTGACCGTCTTGTAAAGTAGAGATCTTGCCTATAAATGCTTTACATGAAGACGTATCAGATGAACTTGAGGAATGTTCGGGTGAAATCTGCTTTTCAGTTTGGAGTTGGTTAATCTGCTCTTGAAGCTGACCATTACTCACTTTCTCTTGCATCACTTCTGTTGCCAAAGCAGACAGTTGTGATGTGAGTCGATTGATTTCAGACCGAAGAATCTCCTGTCCTTCATCAGACACAACTTCGGTTTTGACCGGTTGTTGATTCTCAAGTTTTTCAAGTAAAGCTTGCTTTTCCATTTGAAAATTGGACCTTTCCTTTTCTAATGACTCCTCCAACTCGACTATCTTTGCTTCCAAGATGAGAGGGGAAACATAGAGATTAAACTCATCCGTCTCAGACTTGGTTGCGGTTGCTTGGTCCTCATCCTTCTTGGAGGAATCCTTGGGCATAGCAACCTTGTAAGGGTCGAAGTAGTCATTGGAGAGGTACTTTTTGTCCTTTTTATACGAATAATTTAAAGGCTCATAACAAAATGGAAGTTGTATTCCTCGTTTCTCAGTATTGGAACGAACAATTTTATTCTTGTTCAGTTCATTGAGAAGTAGACAAAAACGTTCATAGGTATGGGTAAGGGATTCACCGTTACGCTGCTTGAACCCATCGAACTTGGTTATCGCACTATTTATCTTCAGCTGATTTCCTACAACACTCCCTCGCATCATTTTGGCTACTTGGTCCCACATGCCCTTAGCCGTGTCTTTGTAACTGTCTATGGCAGTGTAGATAGAATTAGGAAGGGCTTGTATAAGATATCTCTTTTGAATGTTTTTCTCCTTTAGTCATGCCTCTTTCAAATTCTGTCATCTCAGCAAGAGTCTTCGCCTCACTTCGAGCTTCTGCAGTTGCAGTTGCAGGTATGTCCTTCATTGGCTTGTCAATTGGTCCATGTTCCAGGGCTCTCTTGATATACTCATAGTTGTCCTTAGACTCTATGAAGATCATGAACCTGTCACGCCATTGGCTGTACTCGTTCGGGTAGAGACATGGTGGTTTGGTGTCCGGGTCAATTGCGAGAGCATCACGAGAAGTAGACATCTTCGGTTGCAACGGAGTGATCGTCAGACGTGTAGATTGATTCAAAGTGTAAAACCTAACGCAAGGCACTAAGAGTGGAATCCTAACGCAGGTTCTATGAGTGGTCAGACACTAACTTAGCTTACTGGAAAGAAATCCAACTAAGTGATCTGATCTGGAAGTGTCCGGACCAGAATTATGAAAAACAGTTCAAAATTGCAGAGTTGTCCGGATAGGTAAGAGAGTCCGGATAACTTGAGTTGTCCGGATAACCAAGGTTACCGGATAGAATCAACAGGATAAACAAAGTTTACCGGATGCAGTAGAGTCCGGAAAGTATGAAATTTTCGGGTACTTTGAAGTTTCCGGAAACTGTGATGTGTCCGGATACTACGAAGATTCCGGGTAAAACGAGGATTTCCGGATAAAATGAATTCCGGATACTTTGAATTATCCGGACCAAAATTACCCGGAAAGTTGAGATTAAAGAGAACTTACCCGAATGACTGACTTACCCGAATGATTGACTTTTCCGGAAGAATCGAACTAGTCCGGATGGAACCACAAACGTCCGGACACCTTGATCTGTCCGGAAAACGCGGCAGGGTTATCCGGACACTGCGTCTGTTTTGCTAAAATCGATCGAAAACTCAACTAGGGTTACTCTAGTGAGTTCCTGAAAGGTTAGAAACAATACCAAGCACAAAAAACAACACTAATCCAATCGATTTTAGAGCAAAAATAACACCTTTTGATGTCAAAAATCCGATTTTTAAATAAGAACACAACTAAAAGTTTCTGAACTTATTATGCGAAATTAACCAATCAAACGAAAGAATTTGGATGTGAAAATTTGCAGAAACACTTATAATGATAATGCTAACACAACCCAATAAGCATAAACAATCAATTTACGCAGAATCACAGAATCAAAAATTCAAGAAAAGTCAGACGTGAAAAAGTCAAACTAACCATAAATCAAAGAATGATACTTTGAATCGAATCCGTCTGTCTGCTCTGATACCAATTGTAGAATCCAGATCCGTGCAATGATTATGTTTGTGAAATCAATAATAATAAACAGTAAGAATACGATTTCAACTGGTCATCTCTGATTAATGCTTTCAATGTAGAGAGAATTACAATACGAATAGAAAGAAAGCAAATGAGACAACTAGCTAATTTTCTAAGCTAATTGCACTTTATATATGCTGGGCCCGTGGTAACAAGCCCATGGCCCGTTCACAATGGACTAAGATTAATCTATTACAAAATAAACCCTTGAACTTAAAATCAACATAAATTCTACCCTGACAACATAGCATCTACAACCAAAAACATGAAAAAAAATTAATCAGTGGTTTTCTTTTGTTAATCAGTTCATAAGCAGTTTTATTCAATCTCTTATTTATTAAAGTTCTGCTCTGTGTAAAACAAGTATAGGAAGGTTGGAAGGTTGGAAGGTTGGAAGATTTGAATAAGCCAACATGGTTCTTGCAGCTTCAACCAGAGTTATGTTCTTCCTTTCAACAACACCATTTTGTTTAGGAGTTCTGACAGCAGAAAAATTATGAGAAATCCCAAAGCTTTGTAAAAAGTTCTGAATAGTCTCATTTCTGAACTCTGTTCCATTGTCACTTCTGATTTTCTGGACTTGAAGTTGTAAGAATACTTGAATTCTTTTGATGAAATTAATCAGTGTTATAGCAGCTTATGACTTTGCTCTTAAGAATTCAACCCATGTGTATCTTGAATATTCATCCATAATGACAAGCATATAGTTCTTTCCTCCCATTGATTGAACTGAAATTGGACCACATAGATCTGTGTGAATCATTTCTAATGGTGACAAGCATGAAGAATCCATTTTCATCTTATGAGAACTCCTCTTCATTTTGCCCATTTCACATGCTGAACATAATGATTCCTTCTCAAACTTGATCTTTGGTAACCCTTTAACTAGATGTTTGCTAACCAGATTGTTCAGATCCTTAAAATTCAAATGAGAACATCTTCTGTGCCAGAGCCAACATTCATTTGCCACAGCATTTGACAATAGACATACTTGAGTTAAAGCTTGAATCTTTGAAAAGTTAACCACAAATAAGTCCATATGTCTTTTGGCCCAAAACACCTTTATATCTTTCTCAGTTAGAATTAAACAACCTTTTATACTGAACTTGATTTGGCAAAAACTGTCCAAAAACTGACTTATGCTGAACAAATTATGTTGTAAGCCTTCCACATAGAAAACCTTCTGAATAGTCAGATCTCCCTTTGTTAAATCCCCATAACCTCTAACCTGTCATTTACTGTTGTTACCAAAGTTTACTGCTCCTCCAACCTTTTCTGTGAAATTTGACAGAGAAGACTTATGACCTATCAAGTGTCTTGATGCTCCAGAATCTAAAAACCACACATGACAGCCCTGCAAAATCAATTAGTTAGATTTTGGTACCCATATTGGAATGGGTCCTTCTTTGTTAGCTTTGATATCTGATTTAAATAATGATCCTTTAACTTTCCATTCAAAATCTTCTTTTAAACACCACTTTCCTTGAACTTTTATGAAATCAGAACATTTTCTGCTCACAAAGTTGTTTCTTTTCTTCTTGAAAACTTTAGGTTGAGACTGAGAGACATTTTCAGTCTTCTTTTCTTTAGTTTGAAACATGTTTTCATTCTTCTTTCCTTTTTCTTTAGATTGAGAAATGTTTTCAATCTTCTTCCCTTTAATCTGAGTTTGAGGAACAGAAATAATCTTTCTTTTTGAATTCTGAGTTGCTTTGTTTATATAAGAAACAGATGTTATTATAATTTGACTTTTCTGTGATGATTGAAATGAATGACTGCCACATTGAACACATTTGAGATTCTTTTTTGCAAGAGACAATAAATCTGAAACATAAGTCTTTTCACTTTTATTGTTGGTATTCAGATTACAATTGCATTTAATACAAGAACTATTGACTTTAGGTTCAACAGTAGTATTTATCTCAATCTCCTCATAAACTTTTTTCAGATCATCTTTCCGTTTGCTTTCCTCTTTTTCTGAAACATTCAACTTCTCAGAATTAGTAGATGATTTGGATGATTCACCATTCTCAAATGTACTTGATTCATTAAATAATTTCTTATTTTCTTTTAAAGCTAATATCTTGAAAAGATCATACTCAGCCTTTAACTTCTCAAGCTCTGTTATTTTCTGAACATAAGTGTTGTTTTCCTTTAAAACTTGGTCCAGTTTAAAATCTACATCACAATAATCATTTTCAAGCTCATCAAAAGTTTTCCTTAAGTCCTCAAGTTCTTGACTAACAAGTTAAAACCTCTTTTCAAGTTCTGAAAAAATTTCTGAAGTGAATTGAGAATTTTCAGTTGACTCAGAATTCTGACCTTTAGACTCAGAGTTCTGACTAATGGAGTCAGAATTCTGACTAGAAGACCCAGACTTCTGACTGACTGTTTCAGAAACCTTACTTGTATCAAATATACTTTCAATGTCAGAATATGAAAAACTTGTTTGTTTATTTTTGTAACTGACATTCAGAGAGTCATATTTGAATTTAGTATCATTATATTTTGGTTTCTCTTTTGTTGGTTTAGAAATTTCTTTCTTAACCTTGTCATCTGAAACTTCTGACTTCTCAGTTTTTGATTCAGAAATTGTTTCCTTTGCTTTTACAGGACTTGATTTTTGCAAACTATCTGAACTTGTTATAACTTCAACAATTTCTGGGATTTGTGGTTTAGGAACCTGTAGTTTATCAAAATCATAAAGATTTGTTGGTGCTCTTTTCAAAACCACATTTTCCTCCAAACCTAATCCCATTTTTGGATTATAAAATATTGTGTCTTTAACATTACTTGTGAGAAGATTTAAGGTTTGTTGTGTTTGACCTCTTTTCAAATTAAGGTATTCCAACTCTTTGATTTTTGTGTACAAATTCTTTCTTTCCTCAAATAACATATCAAACTTAATTTGTAAATCACCCTTTCCATCTTTAACTTCTGTAAGTTCACTTTTCAATTCAGAAATCTTTTTCAAAAGATCAGAATTCTCATTTCTGACTTTTTGTTTCTCAACGTCAGATTCTTCAAATTGTTTTTTAATTATTTCTTTTTCTGTTCTGAATTTGTTAACCAGAATCCTTTCACCTTTTATCTGTTTTATGAGTTTAACAAATTCAGCATTCATATTACCAATTTGAGTCATTAAATCAATTTCAAGTGCAGAATGTACCTCAGTTGAAGATTCAGAACCTGCATCCTCATAGTCAGAATCATCTTCATTCTTCATCTTAGCTATATAGCTTTGCATCTGAGAAAAATGAATGCAATCCTCTTCATCAGAAGTATAGTATAACCAATTTTCTTGTTCTGCAAGCATTGCAATACCACTGTCTTTGGTTTTGGCTAGCTGAGCCTTCTTTGTATAGTATTCATAGTCCTTTACTACTTTCACTCTGCAGTCCCTTGCATAATGACCAGATTTTCCACACTTAAAACAAAGATCTTTTTCTTTCTTTCTTCCTTCCCCTCTTTCTTCTCTATCCTCCTCTTCTTGTATTTCTCTTCTGAACTTCCCTGTTCTCTTCTGTACTTACCCTGAAACTTATTCTTTCCATATCCCTTATTGAAAGTATAGTCAATAAGGCCAGTTTCTCAGCAATCAGCTTGATATCAGCATCTTCATCAGATTCCTCTTCCTCAACAGACTCTTCCTCTATCTTTGGAATTTCAGACAAAAACCCAGATTTCTTGGATGATTTGGTGACTTTGGATTTTGTAAGCAAAGCTAATTGATCAGAAACACTTTTCTTTTCCTCAACCACTTGCTTAACAGAATCCTCATGTTGATTCAGAACACAAAATAGATCATTTAGATCTTCCTCACACATATCCTTGTTCATCTGAAGACTAATTGCAAAAGACGACCACTCTGAATTAAGACTATTTAGAAACTTGTAGTTTATCTCAGACTTAGTGTTCTTCAGCCCATTCCTCCTAAGGTCATTTAATATTGTGCAAAATTTACTGTAAGTCTGGGTTAAACTTTCTGATTCCTTTGCTTTGAATCTTTCATAAGCATTGATGCTTTGATTCAACTTTGCTTGAATTGATTTGAGAGTACCCAGCATCTGCTTTTCCAGTTCATCCAACATTTCCTTTGCAGATGTTCCACTGTCAATTCTATTGAAAACCTCATTAGGAACAGCCAAAGTCATCAAAGTAATAGCTCTTTTGTCTATTGCATGTCTCTGTTTCTGCGCTTCTGTGTATTGTGAAAAATTATTCTTCATTCTGGTAGCAGGAATCTCCGGAGTAGTATCAGTTGCAGGTGTAGCAGCAACATCAACATAGACTTCAATAGGACCTTCGCGAATATAGATCATCAAGTTCTCATCAATGTTATCCAAGAATTGAATCATACGTTGTTGATCCAAACCCTCAGTGATTTGATAATGACCCTATCTTAAATACTTAGTGAAAATTGTAAGTAAACAATATGTATCAGAGTTTCACTATCGCTGATAAGTACTAAGATCTTACAGTACTGCTGATAGGAACTCTCGCACTTTTTAGATTAAACATTCAGCGAACACTGTTCACCATATCGCTGAGTCTGTTCAGTCCTTATGGTGATCGCTGATAAGTTAGTTGTTTACTTATGATCCCTGAAGACAAGATTCACGTCAACAAAGGTTCTGCGCTGAAGTCGAAGATCAAGCTCAAGAACCAGCGACAAGTCTCCTAATGAACTGATGCGGATCAGCGAAGACTCAGATTTGTCCACTCAACGTGAAGTATCAAGTACAAGACTTCAGCTATCGCTGAACTTTATCATCTGCTGAATAGTAAATGATAATCGCTGAATCAACGAAAGCTGATCATGAAGTCCTCCGTACAAAGTACTTTTGTCTTAACCTCCCTTGCACGCCACCGTACGAAATGTCAGAAAAGAACCTCCGAAAATCTGAAATCGTACAACCACTCTGACACTACACTGTTCATTCATGCGGCTACTAAGGTTGTCATCAAAGGTCAATGACATGCAACCAATCCGCTAATGACACGTGTAAAGTATATACTGGATTGCATTAAATGCATGCAGTATATAAAGAGATGAACTCACTTCATTTGAAGTAACTTGCTAACTCTGGACAAGTTCAAATCTCTCAAGATAGGATTTTATTAGTAATCTCCTTATCTTTCTTAGTGCAAGAAAACCTTAGTGTTCCAACTTGTTTAGATTTAGGTTTATCCTTAATCTTGTTTCCGCAACAAGCTGTAAATTGTTAATGATTTATCAATAAACAATTTAGAAAAGTAAAATAGTGTGTTTGTATTCAACCCCCCCCCCCCCCCCCCTTCTACAAACTTGTTTAAGCCTTTCGGGACCAACAAGTGGTATCAGAGCAGATTTGTTTAATCTCATAAACAAGGTCTAATCTAAGATATTTTCTCTTCCTTGTTATTATCTGAAAATGGCCAACTCAAACACAAACACTCACTATATCGACAATGGTTCTCTTGCAAAACCCCCTAGATTTTCCAGAGACAACTTCAACTTATGGAAAAATAGGATGACACTCTTCTTAGAAGGTGTAGACCCTACTATACCTTACTATCTTGAAAACGGTCCACACATCCCTGTAACGATTGATCCTGCCGTTCCAGCCACTGCAACTAGAGCTGCTATTCCAGAAAGGCTGATTCCAAAGGAAATTCATCATTGGACCGATGAAGACAAGAAGAAAGTGGCTATAGATACAAAAGCCAGATCCATACTATCCATGGCCCTTCCTGACGAAGTCTACCATTCCGTCATGAACCTGAAATCCTCGAAGGCCATGTGGGACACAATATGTGTTCAGTATGAAGGAACGTCTGAAGTCCAGGATTCAAGAAAGATCAACCTGGTAAGACAATACGAAAGTTTCATCTCTGGTAAGAATGAAACTCTCTCTGAAGTACATCAACGTTTTAACTGCTTAATTATAGATCTTAAAACGGTTGGTAAGGAATATTCTAACTTTGAAGTTCTGACAAAGTTTTTAGAATGTTTACCTGAAAGCTGGGACAATTATTCCATGTGTCTCAAGCTGTCAAAAGATCTAAGATCAATGACACTCGCTACCTTATATGGCACATTGCTGAATCATGAGCAATCTAGCCATCTTAAGAAGAATCTTGTAAAAGATTCCAAAAGCACCCCTGTTGCTTTAATCTCAGAGGAACCTTCTACTCAGCGACCCGTGGTCACTATCACTGAGTTAGAAAGTAACTCTGAAAGATCATCAGATTCTGATTCTTCAGATGATGAATCCTTGGCTCTCCTAACTAAAAAGTTCAGGAGATTCGCCAAGAAGAAAATGTTTAGAAAGAACAAAACTCTTTCTATAGCTGACAAGCCTAAGTCATCAGCTTTTGTTGATAAGGCTACTGCTACTTGTTTTAACTGCGAAAAGACAGGTCATTTCGCTAACGAGTGCAGGTCAAAGAAAATCATGAGACCTTCAGCCTTTACAAAGAAATCCTTTGTTCCAAGGAATAAAGACGACAAATACTTAAAGCTGAAGGAGAAGTATGCAAAGCTGAAAAGCTTTAAGAAGAAGGGAAAAGGCCTAATGGCTGACTATGATTGGGCTGCTTCTGATGAAGAAGCCTCATCATCTGATTCTGAAGATGATGAAGCAAATCAATGTCTCATGGCCAAGATTGAAGAAGAGGAAGAAAGTTCAGACATTCCCTCCACTTCAACATCTGCCATTCAGGTATCACCTTCCTTCTTTACCAATATTGTAAATATTGATGAAGCTGATAGTCTCCGTAAAATCGAACTACTGACTAGAAGCTTATACGAAGCCATGAACGGCAAAGCTGTGGTTGAAAACCAAAATCTTGATCTCGCTGAAAAGCTTAAAAATTGCCACCTTCAAATAGAAAAGCTTTCTAAATTTGAAGAAGATTTTAAAGATCAAGTCCATTTAAATCAGCTAGTCAAAATTGAACGAGCGGAAGCTATCGCTGCATTAAAAGCTGAACAAGCTACTGTTGAAGGATGGTGTAATTCTTCAACAAAGATCACTGAGATAATTAAGGCTCAGATTCCTCTGAGTGATAAACGTGGTCTGGGTTATAAATATGATACTCCAATACCAACCACTGAACGTTCAATGCTTAAATTTGGAACGTTCGTATCCTCAGTAGCTGACACTTCTTCATCTCAGTACTCCTCGTCGATTACACCAATCCCTGCGGAAACTCCTACCTCCTCAAAAGGTAAGGAGAAAATGGTTTATTCAAAACCTACCTCTGTCTCTAAAGATAAAGGTAAAGGAATTGTAATTTATCAAAATCCTCAGAAGGGTACTTTAGTACCTAAGCTGAATGCTTCCAAAGCCTTAGTGATTCATTCATCTGGTTCTAGAAATCAGACCTCTGGATCAGTTCAGCGACCTACTCCTAGACTCAGAGTAGATGTCCTTGGTAAGAAATCTGAAGAACTGAATGTTCGTCCTATTTCAAAAACCAATAGTGTACTTGGTGCTGGCACTTCTAATTCCAAATTAAAAGCTCAGCACACAAGTGGTCCTAGAACTAATTTTAGTTATAGGAAATGTTATCACTGTGGACTTACCGATCATATTGCAAGTAAGTGTCCCACAGCCACCAAAGCTGATAAGATAGCTAAGGTGAAGATTGCACCAAAGAAGACCAAACCAGTTGCAAGTCAGGTCAAGGTGACTCATACCGCTGAGGTCAAGAAATTGACCAAAGTGAAGAAAGACAAAGCTGAATCTTCAAATGCTGCGAAGACTGCTGAACCCAATCCAACCACTTCCACTGACAAACGCGTATACATGGTGAAGTGGGTACCCAAGCAAAACTAATCTTCCTTTGTATTGCAGGTTAAGAAGGGTATCTGGTATCTCGATAGCGGATGCTCTAGACACATGACTGGAAAGAAAAGCCTGCTCGCTGAATACAAGGAAGAGAAGGGTCCCTCTGTAACCTTCGGTGGAAATGGAAAAGGACACACCCGAGGGTATGGTGTACTTTCAAATGGTACAACATCCTTCAGAAGAGTCGCATATGTTGAAGGGCTGAAGCATAATCTTCTGAGCATCAGTCAGCTTTGCGACATGGATAACAAAGTGATTTTCACCAAGGAATCCTGCTTTGTCTCTGACAAAAAGGAGAAGATAGCTCTCAGCGGTTATCGTTTGGAAAATGTTTACGTTATAAACATGGACTCAACAACCACTGAGAACTCCTGTTTCTTCTCAAAGGCATCTTCTGATGTCAACTGGCTATGGCATAAGAGACTCTCACATCTCAACTTCAAGACACTGAATACTCTTTCATCCAAAGAGTTAGTCACTGGTCTACCTCAACATTCATACGCCAAAGAATCCTTATGTTCAGCGTGTGAAAAAGGGAAGCAGACCAAGGCAAGCTTTAAGTCCAAGCAAGTTTCCTCAGTGTCATCTCCTCTTCAACTACTCCATATGGATTTGTTTGGCCCCGTTAACAAACAATCCATCGCTGGAAAGAAATATACGCTGGTCATAGTTGATGAATTCTCTCGTTATACATGGGTAATGTTTCTCCGTTCTAAGAGTGACACCCCTGAAGAACTCATCACCTTTGTTCGGAAGATGGAAACTCTGAACAATATGACTGTTCGCTCAATAAGGAGTGATCATGGAACTGAATTCAAAAACAGTTCTCTTGATTCCTTCCTTGAGAGCAAGGGTATTTCTCATAACTTTTCGTCAGTAAGAACACCACAACAAAACGGAGTCGCTGAAAGAAGAAATAGAACAATTATTGAAGCTGCACGTTCAATGCTCAGCGATTCTCACCTGCCTACTCAGTTTTGGGCAGAAGCTGTCAACACGGCTTGTTTTACGCAAAACAGGTCGCTGATAGTCAAAAGATTCAAAAAGACAGCCTATGAACTCTTTCATGGGAGAAAGCCTTCAATCAGCTTTCTTCACATCTTTGGTTGTCAGTGTTTCATACTGAACAACAGAGATGCCCTTGGAAAGTTTGATCCTAAGGCTGATGATGGAATCTTTCTTGGATACTCCTCAGTTTCCAAAGCCTTCAGAGTCTTCAACCGAAGAAGACAAACTGTAGAAGAAACTATTCACGTCACGTTTGACGAATCCCGTTCAGCGAACTCTAAACCGAACGCTGATACAGAAGAACTGAATCAATGGATGTTCTCTCATCTTGGTGATTCAGAAGATGTTTCCACTACTCATACTTATACAACTGAAAATGATGGTCCTACTATCATTCCCAATATGCAGAATAGTGAAGCTGAAACATCTTGGGTCTCAGCTGTTCCTATAAATACTATACCCGCAGTTGATCCAAATGTCTCAGAAATTCCATCTATCTCTCAGCAATCAGTGAATGAAGTGACAAATGCAAGCATTCCTCTCTTAGCTGATTATCCAGAAGTAGCTGAAGCCTCATCTTCAGTTTCTCCAGTTCAGACTGCATCAGCGACGCATGCTCCGGCTCAGCGATGGACTGTAAATCACCCAATCGATCAAATTCTTGGTGATCCCAACGCTGGTATTCAGACTCGTAGAAGTGCAGGTAATATTTGTTTATTTGTTAACTTTATTTCTCTAACTGAACCAAAGAAAATAGATGATGCCCTCAGAGATCCAAACTGGGTCAGCGCTATGCAAGAAGAGCTGACTGAATTCGAAAGAAACAAAGTTTGGAAACTTGTTCGGAGACCAACTGACAAAACAGTGATAGGCACTAAGTGGGTCTATCGAAACAAGTTGGACGAACATGGTACTGTAACTCGCAACAAAGCTCGTCTTGTTGCTCAGGGATACAGACAAGAGGAAGGTATAGATTATGACGAAACCTTTGCTCCTGTAGCAAGACTTGAATCTATTCGTCTTTTCTTAGCATATGCTGTACACAAAAACTTCACTGTACATCAAATGGATGTTAAGTCAGCGTTTCTAAATGGAAAGCTGAATGAAGAAGTTTATGTGGAACAACCTCCAGGATTCTCAGATCCTAAGCGTCCAGGTTATGTTTATAAGCTGGATAAGGCACTTTATGGCTTGAAGCAAGCTCCTCGTGCATGGTATGACACTCTTTCTACGTATCTCCACCTTGAAAAATTTGAGAGAGGTAAGATTGACAAAACTTTGTTTTTTAGAAAAATAAAAGGTCATATCATTTTAGTTCAAATATATGTTGATGACATTATATTTGGTTCTACTAACCCTGAGCTTTGTACTCGTTTCGCTGATAGAATGAAAGATGAGTATAAAATGAGTATGATGGGTGAACTAACATATTTCCTTGGTCTTCAGATTAAGCAAACTGAAAAAGGAACTTTTATAAATCAGGGAAAGTATGTTAAAGATATGCTGAAAAAATTCGACTTAACTGAAAGTTCAGCTATGAAAACCCCTATGGCACCACCGCTGATACTTGATAAGGACACAAAGGGTGTTCCTGTCAATGTCACGCTGTACCGTGGGATGATCGGCTCACTACTGTATCTTATAGCTAGCCGACCCGATATTATGTTTGCAACATGTCTGTGCGCACGATATCAAGCTGAACCTAAGATATCTCATATGAAAGCTGTAAAGCGAATCTTTCGATATCTTAAGGGTACAGCGAATCTAGGTCTTTGGTATCCCAAAGATTCAGGATTCGATCTAACCGCCTATTCAGACAGTGATTTTGCAGGTTGCAAAATGGATAGGAAAAGCACCACAGGAGGATGTCAGCTCCTGGGTGGAAAGCTGGTAAGTTGGACAAGTAAGAAGCAAAACTCGGTGTCCACTTCCACAGCTGAAGCTGAGTATGTAGCCGCTGGAAGCTGCTGTTCTCAAGTCTTGTGGAAGAGAAATCAACTACTAGACTATGATCTTCAGCTCTCCAAAATTCCAATCTATTGCGACAGCACAAGTGCCATCGCTATAGCAAACAATCCAGTGCTACACTCAAAGACAAAACACATAGAAATCAGATATCATTTTATCAGAGATCATGTGATGAATGGTGATATAGAACTTCATTTTATCCCAACTGATTATCAGTTAGCTGATTTGTTTACCAAACCTCTTGATGAGACAAGATTCAACTTTCTCATCAGCGAGCTTGGAATGCTGAACTTTGAAGGATAAATCTTCAGCGGTTCACATTTAATCAGCGATACGTTTATACATTCTTGTATAGGCTCTGGATAAAATAAACCAGTACAATCCATTTCATCATCTTCTCTCTGAATAAATTGGGTTAAACTGATATCAAGGTATGTTTTCTCTGACAAAACGCATGAAAATGCAAGATTTCAAATTCTTTCATCGCTGAATAATATTTTGAAATTTCTTAAAACCCTCACTGATATTTCTATTCAGTGCTTCATATTTTCCAAAGAGTCCCTGAGTTTTTCTTTCAAAACCTCAGAGACAACGAAAGAATGTGAAAGGACAGTTGTGACGTCATTGCAACGGATAACACCAGGCACGTTTCTTTTTCTGACACACGTTTGCACGTTTCGTTGTCTATCCAATCAAATGCAAACACGTGTCCGTGTCATGATGAAAAACTTTCCCGCTCAAGTTTTTCTCTCTCTACTCTCTTCCTATATAAACTCTCTCAAAGTTTATATTTGTCTTTTATGCGAATCAATCTTTCTCCGCAAGAAAAGAACACTGTTGCATTTTGTGCTCTCGATCTTCAAGAACTGTTCATCATCTTCTTCATCAAACTCAAGGTCAATATGTTCTTATCTTTTATCAAATGCAAATGACTTGTTTTCGATCTTATCATTGTTTTACACAAGATCAAACAAAAGAACTCAAAAATAAAATCATTTTCTTTCATGGTTTTATAAACACAACCATTTTATGGTTGTTCTTCAAGTTTTAAATCTAAAATCTTAAACTTGTTCTTCTTTCGTATCCATTTTTTTTAAAAACTGGTATACAAGGCTTATAGGTGTTATATTCGTTTTTTTTTTAAAAAAAGAAAAACCCTAATCTTCATTAAGACTTTTTTGTCTGAATGAAATGGACAAAATTTCGAAAAATCTTAATGGAAATTCTCTTTCCACATTAAGATATTTCTTATTTGTTAACATCTTTGGTTGAACTGATAATACAGTGAAATGGCAACTTCAAAGCTGAATGTTACCGCTGAGTCCATCTCCAGTGATTCTGAGGAACTGGAAATCACCAAAGCTCCTCAGGTTAAGTTTGAGCTGGATCAACTAGACTGGACAAAGGCAAACAACCTTTCAGCGCTTCTCGAGTTTCCTCCTCGGAAGCAGGTATCCCATCTAGACGACGCTGTGATTTTTTTGAAGAATAGCCCCATATACACAGCACTGACAATCACACCTCCTGCCAGTCAGCGTCTATTATCCCAATTCTGGTACTCTGCCAGACACACCAACCTACCCTCAGCCAAAGATCCATCTAAAACCATCGACTGCATACTCAGCGATACTGAGTATGGCACCATCAAGATAACCCCCGCAATAATCCGTAAAGCTCTGAAATTCCCTAACGCTACCTCAGAAAATCCTTTCATTCCATTTCCTGACCACAAGAAGCACGCTGACAGGGAAGAAATCATTGCTTTCCTTGATGCGATGGGTTACATCTGGGAGACTGGAAGAGACAAGCTACCTGAGAAGAAGCTGACGCTGATAAAGAAATCCAAGATGCCCAGCGAGATGAACTTCATCTTCGCTCACCTGATCAGCTGCATGACAGCGAAATCCGGATCTTCTGATCAAGCCGCTCAACCTCAGCAGGCCATGGGTTACGCACTGCTGAAAGGTCTCAACATTGACTGGGCCTCCATCATCTATGAAGACCTCATTCAACGTGTTGATTCTGCCGCTGACCGACCAGCATGGGTTCCTTACCCGCGATTCATCAGCGCCATCTTTCAATATGGCCTGAAGGACAGCTATCCTGAAGAGGGTGATCTGAAACTCTCTCATATTGGCCCTAAAGTTCTCGACTTCAAGCCTGTCGCCAACGAGGTACGTCTCTCTACTCTTCTCACTCTTCTTAATTCTCCGCTTTCTGTGGCTCCTTCAGCGACAATACCCATCGCTGATACCCCGGCCACAAAATCCATTCCTTCTAAGAAAAGGAAACAATCTCTTACCCCTCTTAATTCCAAAAGGATCAAGAAAACCAAGGAGCAACCCCAGCAGTTGCATGCTGAAGACTCCTCAGCTCATTCTGAAGAGCTGAAGGAAAGTTCCGTGGTACGCTCTGCCACACCAATTCAAGCCATCCCTTCTAAACCTACTTCAGCGTCCCTAAACGCTGAGGTTAGAACTTTGGAATCTACCCAACCTTCGTCAGTCTCTCAAAAGACTGATGAAGTACTTCTCAGCGAATCCAACGCTGAACTTGAACCCCAACCCCAATTCTTATCCTTCGCTCCTCCCTCTACTTCTTTGGACACTCCTCCAGTCAAAACTGGAGATGCCATCATTCAAGAAGCCGTTGAAGCTTCTCAGCGAATGACGAAGAAAGGACCTGCAGAGATCTCCATTCCTCACGGAACGTTTGAGGGAGATATGGAACACTATGGAGGGACTCGAAACTTTGATGAGTTCGTCAACGCTCCTGCAGGTACAGATCCCACCTTAAACACTGTAACTAAACCTGAAACTTCTGAGCTTTCCTTTGTTCACAAGTACTTATATGTTACAGGTCCTTTTTTGGGAGACATCAACCAATCTCTGAAGTCTATGGAGATGAAACTTACGGATCTCACCACCGGTCTATCAAATAACTCTACAGCTGTAACAAACGCTGGAGAGAATCTGACGAAGCTGACTACTGTGGTGGAAAAGAAGGCCTCCTCTGATGACATCAAAGATCTTGATAAAACTCTCGCCGACTTTGCCAAAGTGCTCTCCGACATCTACACTGACTACACCAACCTCAAATCATCAGTTTCCACCATTTCCAGCGAAGTTACAACGCTGAAGAAATCGGTTGGTACACTCGAAGGTGATATGTCAGTGGTCAAGACCGACTTAGGCTCAGTGAAGACCGACCTTGGTTCCGTCAAGACAATGATCGAGACGCTGGTGAACAAGGCAAATAATCCAGCTCCTGCTCCGGCCCCTGCACCTGTTTTGGACTCCTTCACCGCAGAGGATCGCCAAGAGCTGAAGAAAATCACGCCTGCTATTTCTGGCCTAGAAGACAGAATAGCTAAGCTTGAAGGTTGTGTGAAAATCTCTGGCCCAGAAGACAGAGACAACACCAATGCTGAATATACCCATTCCTCCCCCGCCCATCATGAGAAAGAGGGGGAGAAGAGCGCTGAACAGGAGAAGAGCGCTGAAGACCTTTCCCATGATGAATCTATCAGGGGAGAGGGTAATGAAGATCGGATTACTGGACCTCAGGGAGATGAAAACCCTGAGGGAACCGAGAACCTCGCCTCTATATCTGAGGGGGAGCAACTCGATGAAGATGCTGAGGAATCTGAAGCAGAAGAAGACGAAGACTTCGACATCCCTGAAGCTGAACCATCCTCCTCTCCAAGGAACGATGATGATGATGATGAAGATGACGATGATTTCTTTGTTGTCAAACCTGCTCCTCGAACCAAAGCTCTTAAAGGTATTTCAATAAAAGAACCTTCAGGGGAGAAGACAAAGACAAAGCACTCAGCCTCTGGCGCTGAGAAAAGCAAAGACAAAGGCATCGCTGAAGATGATAATCTGGCGATCCTACTTGCAAAGCCGATTTGTCAGGTACACTAAACTTATCTTTCCTTCCCTGATCATCTATGAAAAATCAGTTATCCATTCCACAAACACCATACACATCCACATTTTTTTTCTATCTTTTCTACCCAAGTTCTTCTACCCAGTTCTTATTTGTAAGATCGCTGCGTTTCAGCTAGTCCTCTCCCCTGTTTGAGGATTTCGCTGAAAGATCTGTTGCGACTTCACCAATAATTCCAGCTAACGCTGAAGACATAATCCCAGTCTTAGATTTAATCTCTGAGACTGATGAACCAGAAGAACAACCTCTCTCGCACAGAAACAGACCTTCCTCAGTTGCTCAAAGGCTGAGTGAAGAAGATCAAAAGAGGAGAGAAGAAATGATAAAGCGATTCGAGGATCAGCGAATCATCCTAAGGCGCGATCAACTACCTTCAGTTCCTCCTAAGTTCAGAATTTCAAAAGCTGAATATCAAGATCATCTCAGAGCTGAACGCCTCATCGCTGAAAGGAAGGAAGCTGAAGATAAAGACAGAGAGTACGCCATCAAGCTCACTCAAGAATCTGCCAAAGACCCCAAGCTGAAGCGTATTCCCATTCAAATCCAACGAAAGCTTTGGGAACAAGCCCAGAAGATCGTGGAAAAGAAAGCTGAAGTTTCTCAGACCACCCTGATCTGGTGTAAAGAGAAAATCCACTTCAGATATCGTCCAGCGAAGATCAACAAGGTATTCATCTCTGGAAGAACCTCCGTCGGAGTACCTACTGTTGACATCAAACTGTTCAGAGAAGATGACTCATCTGAAACCTTTCGTGCTGACACTGTAAAAAGGTATGGTCTTTCTGAATGGCTGGAGATGAGGTTAGCTATCCAACCGTCAAAATCTAAGTACAAGGATCATTTCGAAAAGCTGATAAACAGACAGATCGATTTGATATCTTCTTGTGTGGATATTCCTCCTGTTCCTGATCTAAAGCCGAAAAGAAAAAGGGATTCTCCAAGGAAGAAACGTCAAGATTCAAACTCAGGTCCTGTCATACGAAATGAAACTGGAATTGGTTTCTCTCGCGCTGAAGTACTTGGTCCTGATCCTGATCTATCTGCCCTTGATGTCTCTTTGCCACCATGTGAACTTTTCGTCCCTGGTAAAGTCATCAGTAATCCTTATGGAATATTCTTTCTTGACTACGACGGACGTAAATGCTTTCAACGGATCGCTGAGCTTCCAATCACTCCAATCGAACAGCTCAAAGATCTCATCTACTGGTGCGACTTCAGAAAAGACATTCAGGCACGACACCTAAAACCCTTGATTTTTGAAGCTGCTCTGAAGCTAAAGAATAAAGGAGAAAAGGTTCCTGACTGGATGATTCCAACAGAAAAGACAACCCTTGATGAACTTCTCATTAAGGAAGAACCCTTTGAAGGCTGACAACAATCACCATTTTCTCTATTGTATCAGTCATCCTTCAGTACTTGTAATTTATTTCGCTTGTACTTGTAATCTTTCTTATTCATATTGTAACCTGATTCAAAGATTTAAAGAAAGATTTCAGCGAATGTACTTTACTCCATCAGTACTGAAAAGATCCCAGAAAACAGTAAAAGGGACAAATATTTTATGAGTTCTTTTTATCCTTATGTTTTCATTAAATAGCAATTTTCTCTGTTGCTATGTCATAATCAAATAGGGGGAGATTGTTGATCCAAACCCTCAGTGATTTGATAATGACCCTATCTTAAATACTTAGTGAAAATTGTAAGTAAACAATATGTATCAGAGTTTCACTATCGCTGATAAGTACTAAGATCTTACAGTACTGCTGATAGGAACTCTCGCACTTTTTAGATTAAACATTCAGCGAACACTGTTCACCATATCGCTGAGTCTGTTCAGTCCTTATGGTGATCGCTGATAAGTTAGTTGTTTACTTATGATCCCTGAAGACAAGATTCACGTCAACAAAGGTTCTGCGCTGAAGTCGAAGATCAAGCTCAAGAACCAGCGACAAGTCTCCTAATGAACTGATGCGGATCAGCGAAGACTCAGATTTGTCCACTCAACGTGAAGTATCAAGTACAAGACTTCAGCTATCGCTGAACTTTATCATCTGCTGAATAGTAAATGATAATCGCTGAATCAACGAAAGCTGATCATGAAGTCCTCCGTACAAAGTACTTTTGTCTTAACCTCCCTTGCACGCCACCGTACGAAATGTCAGAAAAGAACCTCCGAAAATCTGAAATCGTACAACCACTCTGACACTACACTGTTCATTCATGCGGCTACTAAGGTTGTCATCAAAGGTCAATGACATGCAACCAATCCGCTAATGACACGTGTAAAGTATATACTGGATTGCATTAAATGCATGCAGTATATAAAGAGATGAACTCACTTCATTTGAAGTAACTTGCTAACTCTGGACAAGTTCAAATCTCTCAAGATAGGATTTTATTAGTAATCTCCTTATCTTTCTTAGTGCAAGAAAACCTTAGTGTTCCAACTTGTTTAGATTTAGGTTTATCCTTAAGAACAGGTGGCTTCGTTTCAGATCCCGTAGAGAGCAATTCTTTTGAAGACATGATTTGTAAAATTGAATTCAATCGATTCAACAGAAAGGCAAATTCAAATTTCTTTAATCAAAACAGAACGAATTCAAGAATTACTAAGAATTCAAGAATTGTGAGTAGCAGCGGAATCATTTGACGAATTGATCAAGAAATCTTCAAGAATGCGATCAAGAAACCCTCAAGAACACGATCTTGAACGAATTTGTTTGTTCATTGGCTCTGATACCAATTGTAAGTCCGGGATTCAATCTTACAATCAAATATGAACAATTAAACAGTAAATGATAAAGAATTGGATCAAACAAACTTGTATTCAATCAGGAACAAATTACAGATCTAGAGAGAGAATCTCTCGAAGATTACAAAAGTGAATACAAAGTTATGCGGGAAAGTTAGTTAGCCAAACAGTGATAACTACTATATATACTGTAAAGGAAACACTAAAGCTACAGTACATATATGAAAGACTAATAGAACAATTACACGTGTCCTAATAAGATAACAGAATATAAAGGAAAATATCCTGTCATAAGTTCTGAACATGTTGTTCAGAACTTATGAACATTCTTCTGATAAAGCTTCTCAGAACATATACTTCAGCACTTGGACATTTTCAACTTTGTCTTCAGAAGTTCTGAGTCTCCTACTCAGAACTCTGACCCTTCTGTTCAGACTTTCACACTTAGTAATCTTTCTGAGATTCTCCAGTCAGAGCTTCTGAGTCTTCTTACTCAGAACTCTGAGTCTTCTATCCAGATCCAACACTTGTGTTTACTGACAAAACTTCAGATCTAACACCACCATTTCCTAGGGTTTTTACTTTACAAACCCTATTTGGTGAGTATCTACTTCATCTTTATTAAACGACTAAATTTCTTGTTAACAATATGAATGGTTACTCATGTAATTGTGATCTTGTCCAACGGACTAGGGTTATTTAATTTGTTGGGTTTGACTAATGCACCTATAGAGGTATACTTGTGTTTTCCCCATGTATAAATGTGCCATATATGTATAAATATATATGCCTATATATATACTCATATTTATGTATAGTTATACCACACACACACACACACACACACACATATATATATATATAGGTATAAGTGTGAACATGTAAAACATTTATGTACATCTACATGCTATCATACACAAGTGGACATGCATACACGTAGGTATTGGTTTTACCATGGATTGGGTGTTATATTCTAAATTCAGTGATGTGTGGGAACTGTCCTCATGCTATAATTTTGTGGGAACTTATTTATATGCTTTTCATAACATGGTATGGGATTTTTGTTGTTGCCTAGTTCCTTGTGCACGGGAACTAGAGCTTTCGGATTATACGTCTTTTGGTTAAGCCATTGGTGGCTTAGCGAGTAGGCAATAAGGGACATTTGTCCTTGATATGTAACTCGTCTAGGATGGATAGGCAATATGGTCCCCATAAGCCCTTGAGGTGTAACTCGACGGAGTAGGCAATAAAGGCAAATTATTTATGGTTTGAGGTTGTGATGTCTATATGGCATGGGAACTAAGACCGGGACTTCAGTTGTAATCCATCAACATCAAGGTGAATCCACTCACGTGTTCTCGTCACCTAGATGGTAACGGGTCTGCTCCGTTTTAGAGAATTATCTCTTTTATTTCATGACTGGTGTGGATCACTATAACTTGTGGACAATTGGTATTGTGGGAAATAAGTGGAGCCGGTATCTTTATTTTTGGCATTGTTATAATTATTTGTTATTGCAGCAATAATTTATATCCTATTAGACTTTTGGTCTAACACATGAGTGCATGTTGTGGATTACAGGTTCCACCTAGCTCCATCTAGAGCGTCGTGTTGTCGACCATGCTTAGGATCTTGGGAAGGTCGGGCTTTTTGGGGAATCGAGAAGAGAGACACTTTTGGAGATATAGTGACATCCGGATTAATCTAGTTATTTATATTCTAGATTAATAGGTTGTTGTATGTTATGTCTTAGTACTCTTCACTTTGTACATTGTCCAAACTACCCCGTTACGTTTAAGGGTTTTAGTTGGCTTATATTTTGATGTTTAAATTTACCCATTTTCAGGTTTTTTTTTCCTATATTTAATGTTTAAATTTTAGGGTGTTACAGTCAGAGCATGCCAAGTTCTGTGGCATGGCTGTTGAAGATGAACCGAGAGAGACCATCAGAGCTGAAGATACACTATATGCTTCTGAGTCTAGTGCAAAGGTATGTTTTTATCCTATCCCTAAAACTGAACAGGAACATGAGATGAATGTGTCAAAACTTGTTGAAAATTTTCAGAAGCTAAAACAAAAAATTTCAAAAGAGAAAGAAAAGAGAAAACTAGCTCAGAAGGACTTAACTATTTAAAAAAGAGAGAAAGATCTCTTAGAGAAAGAAAATAAAGAGATTTCAAAAAAAATATGAGCTAGAAGTTTTTCAATAACAAAAAGATTTATCCTTGTCTGAAAAATGTAAAGAATTTGAGGAAACTTTAAAGCTGAAGAAAGAAGATATAAAGAGATCTGAGTATGAAAGACTCAACTCTGTGGCTTTGAAAAACTATTTTCAAAAGGAAAAAGAGGTTTTGCATCAGTCTCTTCAGAGAAAAGAGCTTTTAATCGAGAAGTACCAAGATGCACAAGATGTGCATATCAAGATTAATTCACAGATGGACACTCAAGGTTTAGGTTTAAGTGACCTAGAACCCTTTACTGGGAATAAGAAGACCTCTCTGTCTTCGAATTTTTGCATTAGGAAAGTTCAGAAGCCTGATTTTGCATCTTTGGATACTTCAAACATTTCAAAAGAGTTAAAACCTCATAAGGTTCAAGAATAAGGAGACTTAAATTTATAAACATCTCTTATAACACCACCCCTGATCTTGAAAAGATTTTAAAACCATCATCTGTGATGACCAAAGATCAAGGTAAATATGAAATTATTGTTTCGGAAAGTGTTAAGTGTCTTGATCCAAAAGACATTTTTAAGTTTGACTCCTTCAAGGTTTAGAAGCCCGATACCTCTGAAGACGCTCTCTCTAAACTTATAGCTCAGAGTGAACTCAATCTGGAAGCACCAGACATCTCTCCTACCTCTGAAGATAAAGTCAGAACAACTATTGAAAAAGACATAAGAAGAGTTCTGGAGCAAAACTCTGCCTCTAATGCTTCAAAATCCAAAATCAAAAGATTTAAACCCTGCACCATAAAAGATTTAAACTTTTCAAACTCCAAGGATATTGGAACAAGCTACAAATCCTCAGAAGTAGTCATCCCTAACAGAGTCAAGAGAGACTTTTTGGACTCTGATTCTGATTCAGAAATTGATGAACAAGTGTTCTGTGCACCTGAAATAATTGTGCATAAAGTAAAACAGACAAGAGTTGGATCTAGGATTTTGAACAATACATTTATTATTCCAAAGAACAGACCCAGAGTTCGAAAATGTCCTGATTTTGAAGAAATGTGTCTTAAATCCATGACTTCTCTGGAATTAGAAAAGAGAATGCAAGAGAAAGCCAAGAGTAAACCTACCTTTTTACCTTCAAAACCATATGCTTTTTAGCCAATTAAATTCACACCAGAGCAGAAGGGAAAATGGAAAGCAAATGACAAACATGTTTCTTAAACTGCAGTAAATCCAAGAGGACAACATACTTTTCGTGTTAGAAAATTAAATAGATTGAAAGAAAAGATGATAGAAAACAATGATTAGAACGTGAAAGGATCACTAACGTTAGTATATTATTAGCCCCCACTATCAAGGTTGTTTGGGTTTAGGCTAATACACCCCCAGGAATAATCTAATCAAAAGAGTATGTTTAACAACCAAACATAATCTCCAAGAACATGACTGCAGAATTTTATGAAGAGATGGGAGAGGATTAAAGATTGATCAAACATGTAACAATTTGGATAAGATTAACTAACAAAAATCTTATTTAAATGTGAATGAAAACAGAAAACCTGTCAAAATAACAGTAAAAAATCGTACAATGCTTGGAGCGGGTTCCGGCGCTGATCAATCTGCGTGGATACTCGCGCCAGCTTCTGTTTCCTGACTCATGCGAGTCTTGGCGCAACCTGGGTCGTGCAACCATCCGCTGTCACTGCAATAAAAATCCGATTTTGTTGAACCGCACACGCGCAACGTGCTAGTGCTATCTATTGACCGTTAAATATAAGTGCAAAATCCACACACCAAGGCCAAATCCTTCTTAGTTCAATGGATATCTTAAACAACTCTACAAGTTGTTTAAAGATTATGAACTTAGAAATATGTTGGTCCCGAAAGGGTTATACAAGTTTGTAGAAGAGGGGGGGGGGGGTTGAATACAAACACACATATTTTACTTCTCTAAATTGTTTATTGATATTTATCAAACAATTTATAAGTTATTGCGGAACAAGATTAAGGATTAAAGCTAATCTAAACAAGTTATGAGAACACTAAAATTTTCTTGCACTTAGAAATAAGAGAGAAAGGAGATAAGAATATTGCTAATAATATTCTAACACTAAGTAGTAGAGAGAAGAAGAATGGTCGAGCACTTCATTTTTGAAGTAGGGTTCTTCTTATATACTGCATGCATTTAATGCATAGCAGTACAACTTTACACGTGGCAGCAGCTGATTGGTTGCATGGTTTGACCTTTGTAGACAACCTTAGTAGCCGCATGATGTACAGTGTAGAATCAGAGTTGGTAGTACGATCCTGGACAAAAGGGATGTCCTTTCTGACATTATCGTACGGAGGCGTGCAAGGGGGTAAGACAAAAGTAACTCGTAGAGGAAGACTTCATGATCAATGTTCACTGAATAGATCTTTATCAGCGAGTGATAAAGTTCAGCATTCGCTGAAGTCTTCTACTTGTAACTTCACGTTGAGTGGAAAAATATTGGCTTTGCTGATATCCGCATCAGTTCATTAGTAGACTTGTCGCTCGTTCTTTGGCTTGATCTTCGACTTCAGCTTAGAACATATGTTGTCGTGAAACTTGACTTCAGGGATCATAAGTAAACAACTAAGATTGTCAGCGATCATCAACAAGACTGAACATGTTCAGAGCTTTATTGATGAACAGTTTCGCTGAACGTTTAATCTAAAGAGCATGAGTTTTCTATCAGTGGTACTATAGAGACATAGTACTTATCAGCGATAGTGAAACTCTAATACATATTGTCTACTTACAATTTCCACTAAATGTTTCTTAAAGAGTCATTATCAAATCACTGAGGGTTTGGATCAACAATCTCCCCCTATTTGATTATGACATTGTAACATCTCAATTTTTGGTATAAAATATTAAGATGGATTTTATTGATAAATCTATGATTTATTATGTGATAGATTAATATTAGAGTTTAACCCCGAGTAAGTTACGTTATTGGTTTTAATTTGGAATTATAAGTTAAGGGGTAAACTTTAATTTTAATTTATATGTTGAGGGATTAAAGTTGTCATTTGAAGGGAGTTTGGGGTTTGTTTGGTTAATTGGTGAATGAGGTGTCAACACCATAGCCAAAGTTGATTAAATGAGGGAGGTGTCCTCATATTTCATTCACATCTTGTTTTATGTGGGTGTGTGTTTGACGGTACAAGAGAGAAAGAGAGAACAAGAAAAGGAAAGAAGGAGAAGAAGAAAACTTGCTGGAGTTTTAGGAGTCAAGCCAAAGAAACCAAAGGTATTTTCTTACAAAAATCTTTTCTCTTTATGTAGTTTGAAGTTTTATGGATATAGAAATGGGTTTTTGATATTTTTGGAAGGTTATGATAAATCTGGGTTGATGTTTATGTTCTAATAGTAGTATTGAACATATCTTTAAATTTATAGAAACATGCATGGTTTAAAACTAGAGATTTATGGGTTTTACGTTTTTTCAGTTAGTTGAGATATTCATGAACTCAGCTAGTTGCGACAGTTATGAACTCAGTTAGTTGCGACAGTTATGAATTTAGTTGGTTGCGATATGGTGCTATGTCTCAACAGTTGGTTGCGATATGGTGCTATGTCTCAACAGTTGGTTGCGACAAGGTATATCGCAGCTAGTTGGTTGCAATAAGTGTTGACAATTTTGGTTATTTTAGGATTCTTAGTCTTTAAGGGTCCTGTACAGTAGATTAATACTAGTACATTATGTATATGAGTATTTCAGATCTCTGTGAAGTTGGTGACAAAAGTTCATACAATTTAGAGAAGAAAAGAAAGATACTACTGCTATCAGGTGAGTTCATTCTTACCTTATTTTTTATAATGTTTTAAAGTATGGTAAGGTGTATTTTATAAATGAACTGATTGGATGACTTTTGGAAGAATAATTTTATGAAGTAAAATTATGTCAAGACTCGTAAGTGTTAATATTGATGGTTAGATTTATGTTATAAGAAATTGACATATTAAATGTAATTTGCTTATACGAAACGATACGAGAGATTTATAAGGAGATTTGCTCATACTGATTATTATGAGGAATCTATGTGTTTTAAATATAATTCGCTCATACCGTTGCTATGAGGAATTTATGTGATATAAAATATGATTTGCTCATACTGTTTGCTATGAGGAATCTATGTAAAGGAGATTTGCTCATACGGTTGCTATGAGGAATCTATATTAAGTAAATACCTGTACGAGTACAAATAGGTGGTATGGATCCATAGGCCTAGTGTTTGGGAAATCGAGGAATAGACGTAGATTTATTCGGAATTCCTGATTTCTAAGGAAAAGAAGGGATTGGCATGTGTATATTGTAATCTCTATTTCCTTTCTAGAAATGGGCATGTGGATATTGCGATTTCTTGGATATGAGTATGAATCTAGAAATGGGCATGTGGATATTTTGATTTCTTTGATATGAATATGAATCTTGAAATGGGCATGTGGATATTGCGATTTCTTGGATATTAGTATGAATCTAGAAATGGGCATGTGGATATTGCGATTTCTTGGATATGAGTATCAATCTAGAAATGGGCATGTGGATATTGCGATTTCTTAGATATGAGCATTAATCTAGAATTGCTATTCAGGTTGAAAGTTTGAATAGACAAAGTAGAATTGTTATTCATGTGTATGATTGAATAGACAAAGTAGAATTATTATTCATGTGAAATAGGTTGAATAGGCATAGTATAATTGTTGTTCAGGTTGATTGGGTTAATAGGCAAAGAAGAGTTGCTATTTATATTTGAAATGTTGAAGTATGAACTATACGAAGTATAAGTGTTGTTTCTTGGGTTTTCGATGGAGTAAAATAGGCAATATATAAGTGTTGTTTATGTATCCATTTCAAGAAGAAGGTATGATCTTTGAATGTAAGTCTGTAGGATTGATCGATAAACTAGAATCCGTGATGATTCGTAGTAGACTATTGAGTATGGTGATGTGACTTTATGACTGATAATTATATTCATGAGATTGAGTATGATTCAGTTATTATGAGATGAGTACGAGTATGGTAAGGGCGAGTGTAAGTCAAGTTTGATAAACCTTGTTTACATTGATTTAAAAGTATTATTTTGAAATTGAATGTTCTCACTAGGCGTTAGCCTAATCGTTTCAAATTATATTTTCTTACCAGGTATGAGCTCAGGGAAGTAATGGGATGAGTGGAGAGTTTATGGTGACGACAAGTTGATGTAAATTAACTTTTGTAATTGTTTTTACTCGTTAAGAACGTTTATGATATGGATTTTGGATGAGTAAACCCTTTTACTTCAGGTTTAAATTTACCTTGACTTTTAGGGTGTTACAATATGGTATCAGAGCATTAGTTTAAGTGAACAAGGTATGATAAGTGATATACCTAGACTTAAGCTGAGATGAATTAAGATATGATATGTGAGAAATGGGTAGAAGTACTAAGAGGGATAGTCTTAGAGTCGACGGAATTACGTAAATTAGTAGTGTAACGATGGTAACGAGAATTCTTATGTATAGTATGTTCACAATTTCAATTAGCTACTATTATTTTGAATATATTGTTATACTGGTATACTTGTTTCTAAATTGTTACAGTGACTAATGAGCCGTAAAGTACGTTTCGTGTATCTGGTTATGTGTAAACATTTCTTATGGTTATTTCTTTGTGCTAACTTATCGGTTATATTTTTGGTCCGTATCAATAGTTAGCTATATCAGTTGTCATTATTGATAGATGCTTTAATGATTGAGATAATTGAAGTAAGATCAAGCTATAGTTGGATAAAGGTTTGATGATAATTGTTGCTTTAAGGAGGATTGCAAATTTAAGTTGGGGAGCGGGGAATGTTGAAGGATGTAAGATCCAGAAAATGTGGAAAGTTGAGTCCTTGTTCTTCTTAGACCTTTAATTGTGATTAAGTAAGTAAGACAAGAAATTGAAGGAATACATGATATATTTCATGTTGGTATGATGTGATTCCACTTACTAAAATAAGAGTAGGTGAGAAGAGTCGTTGTGGGGAGAAATCGGAGTGATTTTAGAAAGATCAGTTAAGAAGTTACGACATAAGAATATAGCTATGTTAAGAGTACAATGGTGCTTATGTGACCTTAGAAGTTGAAGAGGATATGAAGATTAAATATTCTTTTTTTGTTTATCTAGCTTTGATTTTGAGGACGAAATCGTTTTCAAGTTGGGGAGTATTGTAACATCTCGATTTTTGGTATAAAATATTAAGATGGATTTTATTGATAAATCTATGATTTATTATGTGATAGATTAATTTAGAGTTTAACCCCGAGTAAGTTACGTTATTGGTTTTAATTTGGAATTATAAGTTAAGGGGTTAACTTTAATTTTAATTTATATGTTGAGGGATTAAAGTTGTCATTTGAAGGAAGTTTGGGGTTTGTTTGGTTAATTGGTGAATGAGGTGTCAACACCATAGCCAAAGTTTATTAAATGAGGGAGGTGTCCTCATATTTCATTCACATCTTGTTTTATGTGGGTGTGTATTTGACGGTACAAGAGAGAAAGAGAGAAAGAATTAGAGAACAAGAAAAGGAAAGAAGGAGAAGAAGAAAATCTGCTAGAGTTTTAGGAGTCAAGCCAAAGTTTTATGGATATAGAAATGGGTTTTTGATATTTTTGGAAGGTTATGATAAATCTGGGTTGATGTTTATGTTCTAATAGTAGTATTGAACATATCTGCAAATTTATAGAAACATGCATGGTTTAAAACTAGAGATTTCTGGGGTTTACGTTTTTCAGTTAGTTGAGATATTCATGAACTCAGTTAGTTACGACAGTTATGAACTCAGTTAGTTGCGACAATTATGAATTTAGTTGGTTGCGATATGGTGCTATGTCTCAACAGTTGGTTGCGACAAGGTATATCGCAGCTAGTTGGTTGCGATAAGTGTTGTCAATTATGGTTATTTTAGGATTCTTAGTCTTTAAGGGTCATGTAAAGTAGATTAATACTAGTACATTATGTATATGAGTATTTCAGATCTCTGTGAAGTTGGTGACAAAAGTTCATACAATTTAGAGAAGAAAAGAAAGATACTACTGCTATCAGGTGAGTTCATTCATACCTTATTTTTTAAAATGTTTTAAAGTATGGTTAGGTGTATTTTATAAATGAACTGATTGGATGACTTTTGGAAGAATCATTTTATGAAGTAAAATTATGTCAAGACTCGTAAGTGTTAATATTGATGGTTAGATTTATGTTATAAGAAATTGACATATTAAATGTAATTTGCTTATACGAAATGATACGAGAGATTTATAAGGAGATTTGCTCATACTGATTATTATGTGGAATCTATGTGTTTTAAATATAATTCGCTCATACCGTTGCTATGAGGAATTTATGTGATATAAAATATGATTTGCTCATACTGTTTGCTATGAGGAATCTATGTAAAGGAGATTTGCTCATACGGTTGCTATGAGGAATCTATATTAAGTAAATACCTGTACGAGTACAAATAGGTGGTATGGATCCATAGGCCTAGTGTTTGGGAAATCGAGGAATAGACGTAGATTTATTCGGAATTCCCGATTTCTAAGAAAAAAAGGGATTGGCATGTGTATATTGTAATCTCTATTTCCTTTCTAGAAATGGGCATGTGGATATTGCGATTTCTTGGATATGAGTATGAATCTAGAAATGGGCATGTGGATATTGCAATTTCTTGGATATGAGTATGAATCTAGAAATGGGCATGTGGATATTGCGATTTATTGTATATGAGTATGAATCTAGAAATGGGCATGTGGATATTGCGATTTCTTGGATATGAGTATGAATCTAGAAATGGGCATGTGGATATTGCGATTTCTTGGATATGAGTTGTTAAGTCCAGATCCGTGCAACTATGATGAAATCGAAATATATGAACAATAAGAACAAATGATTTCAACTGGTCATCCCTGTCATTCACTTTCAGAGAGAATTTGCAATACAGTGTTTGAAAGTAAAAAGGATGATTAGCTTGTTTTTCCAAGCTAATCTTACATTAAATACAATGGGCCCGTGGTTAACAAGCCCACGGCCCGTTCACTAAAAGGCTCAAATTAAATAAATACAATTCAACCCTTGAACTTTAAATCAACCATAAAACCTGCCCTAACAATCTCCCCCTTTGATTTGAAGTTGGAGTTGGCACTCTAGATCTCTCCAGTTGAAGACATATCTTTTGCGGAGCGCGAAGTGTACCTCGAACAATCTGATGGCACGGCGATAGTCGATGCGATCTTCAATCATTTCCAAGGCATTCCGAGCAATAGATTCATTCTTATTCGGAACATAAGAATACCTTGGATTCTGAGACTCGTGCTGAATAATCTTTCGAAGAGCATCTCTGACCTTTAGAAGCGTGCCGTCACAAAATCTGTCTACCTGACTGAAGCGCATGAATTTCTTCCCTTTTTGCTCAGTTAAGTAAACAATCCCAAATTCTGGTTCCAGAAGCATAGCATTCTCGGGATACATGTTTAACTCAGGTGCTTTCAGATTTTGCTTGATCAGATTTACCTTCGTTGCCCTGTTCTCGACAGCCATTTAAAAATCCGTTAGATATGACATCATAATGGTACGGACCAGGTATCGACGAACAGCTTCGAGTGCCTTTGTAACTTCAAGCGGTCAGATGGTTCTTGTGCGAAGGTCTTTCAGAATAGCCAGGAAGTCGAATGGTCGGAGGTGTTGGAAGTCGGCTTCAAAAAATTTCCATTCATTACCATCTTCGCGGCGAACGGTGAAGACTGGATACACGATCCTCATGATGCGTCGTGAATGGACGTTAAGTACCTCTGTGATCCGAAGTTTGGTTCTGACTTGACTAACTGGAAAACACCGCTTCATTGTGCTGATATATCGTCGTTGGTATTCGGGGCTGAAGTTGTAAATACCAAGGCAGAAGGCCGGCTCGATCGGGCGAAGCTTGTGGCCGAACAGCTTTTTCAAAGATTCCTCCAGATGAGGGATAAGTACCTTGATCTTCTCCCAGCGGTTTTGTTGCTGTTGAGGAAGGGGAGGAAGATCAGAAGATGTCGTGGGAGGAGTAGTTGTCGGTAGATCGGGAGTAGTAGACTCGGGTCTTGTTGAGGATGTTCCGGTGGGCTGAGCATAGTGAACGGGGGATGCTCCATACAAATTTTGGAGCAGGAACTGATCATAATCAATGTTGTCGTCCTCATCAGTGGGGAAGACCAAATTTACTTGGAGATTTACGGCACTAGCGGCTTTTTCGTACCATGCGTCTTCGGTCTCCGGGTTGGCTTCACAATCTGGATCTATCATATCCAGAATCGGTCTGTCTGATGAGTCAAAATTGAACAGTTCCTGTGTTAAACCCTCGGGCTTTTCAACCGTCGGGTCTTCTTCATCTGAAATTTCCATATCTATAACCATGTCTGCTAGAGGCAACTCGGCTTCAGGTGCTTCTGTTGTAGTTGCCGCAGTTGGGGGTTCCTGTTGAACCACAGTTGTAGTTTTAGACTGGATCGGGGCGGCGGTCTCGGATAGACGTGGTTGTTTCTCCCCCTCACGGTGATCAAGATCATCCTGGTCATCGTGATTCCGCTTCAGACCGCCCGCTTGACTCTTGCAGGTATCTTCGAGTGAGCGGACTCTCTCGGACAGCGTTGTGAGCGCTTGGTTGTAGGCCGTGAGAGTCGAGTCAATGGCGTCTAAGCGAGTGGTTATAGAAGAAGATGGAGCAGTGACATGTGATCGGAGAACTGAGATCAGGTCTGCTTCAGTCGCGGCGGTTGTATCTGATTCCTGGAGCAGTTGGGCCAATAGCATCGTCTTTAAGGTATCCACCGAATAGATAGGTTGAGCAAATGTCGGTGGATGTGGTGGTGCGGTTTCGGCTTCAACGATCTTTGCTTTGCCTTTGATGGCTTTGGCGATCTCGTCGGTGACATGCTGTTCCAGTGCCTCGCGGACAGCATTGAGGGTGCTGTCCAGGGACCCTTGCGACACAAAGTCGGGGTGAATAACTCCGGGACCACTTAGGTTACCTGTTGAGGCGTCTACCACAGGGGTAGAGCCACCTACGTACACAGTTGGCGTGATGTTAGCTGTGGTAGGATTTCCCGCCGATCCTTGTGTTCCACCTAGAGGTGAAGACACTACGGTGGTTCCGGTCGGGTCACGAAGAGCATCTACTTGGTGTTGTTCCCTTTCAAGTGTCCTAGCCAAAGATTGATTTATGTCAAGAGGCTCTAGACTCGATGGTGCACGAAATGAAGTCGAGACCGGGGGCTGCTGGTCTCTTATTTCAACACCAACACTCTCCGAATGAGAGGCCGGTGGAAGTTGTGCTTGTTCCCCGTGTAATATTGAAACATCCGTCTGTCGTGAGACGGATGAGTGGATGAGGGGGTCGTGCAATTGCTCTGCTGGGTCCACAGAGTCTTCTTCAATACCCCGTCCCAACAGATGAGACGGTGTAGTAGATGTGGCTACCCGGATATCGCTCGTTTGGGGTCGCTCATGAGCCTCGTTATCTTTACGGCTCGATCTTTCTTGGTTCAACTTTGAACGCAGTTCTCTCCGTCTCGCATGATCTAACTCCTCTACTTGTTCTCCCTCAGATGTCCTAGTAACAGGCCCGGTTCCAGTATGAGGTGGTGATTCAAGAGGGATTGGGACATTGTAGTTTGGGTTGGGTCCGATACCGTGAGGTATGTGTTTCAGGCGTAAGGTACGGGTGGTATCGGAGTCCGTGGAGTCAGATTCCACGTCTTCAACATTGTGAGATGGTGAAGGGGGTTCGGTGATATAAGGCTCGGTCGAGTGATGTAGTATTGGTCTAGAGGATGGACCGGCTTGGGCTGAGCTGGAACCGGGTTGCGATTCCACTGCACCACCTACTCTCGTTCCCCTTCCTCTCACAACTAACGTTCCCCGCCCGACAGCCCCTGCTTGTCGGGCCCTTCCACCTCTTACTCTCGGACCCTCACGTCTCTCGGGTCTAAGTCCCTGTGCAGGTCCCTCCGGCTCTGGCTGGACCATGGGATTACCTAACTCTCCCCTATATGCAACTACCCCTGGTGCAGTGGGATTGGAAATGGCCAGTAGGGCTTCAGGGATGGGCATGGCTACCGCATCTGAAGCGTTGCGGATAACCATGAACTGGAGGTGTCTGATGGGGCATACCGGATGTGTAGTAAGTCTTGGAATGGCTGGATTCGCATCCATGTGTTGACGAACTGCGAGCGATAGGAAACGCGGGTATGGGAGGAACTTCTTATGTTTGGTTCCGCCGATGTGTCGAATGGTGGTCACAAGTTCACGCCAGATGATCATGGCGAAGTCGACGTGGCGGTTGTAGCACACGGCGTGAACAAGTCGCAGGAAGTCGCCGGTACATTGATCAATACCTTTCCATCGGGCGGATAGGCAGCGATTGAGTATGGTGAAGAGCGTGTACCAAATTGGCGCCAGGAACTTGCGATTGAAGACTGATGGTCGCTGAAGGTCGGAGTTGTAACCAAGGGCACGCATTTGTGCGCATAGTGTGGCATCGTTAACGGCAGGATCGTACCGTTCATGGTTGTTGGCAGTGGCTTCCGGTAGAGAAAGTAGTTGGCGAAAGGAATCGGGCGTCCGAGTAAATGGGTGGTTGTCTATCTGCGCCGTGATAGTCTGTGTGTTGCCAATCGTACGGACTTGGGCCGTCAGCCAGACTTGTAGAACGTAGATCAAAGGAACGTCGACGGTGCGAGTGAGTGCCTCACGGATGGGATGGCGCATCAGAATGTCCAGAATGACCACGTGTTGTGGGTTAGGTCTGAACAGCGCCGGGTCCAAGTAATGATTGTTCGCTTCCAATTCGATGCCATGGTCAAGGTCAACCAAGGCAGCATCTGCAATTTCGTCGATAATTTCCTACTCCTGAGGAATATGGTCCTCCGGGTGTTGTTGATCCGCCATGTATATATCTGTCAAAACAGCACACAGTTAGGGACTTAGATGGAAGAACAAGTGTCGGTGCGTACCTTTGCGTTGAATGGCTCAATCTGAGACATATCGAGGACTGGTATGGATGAGACAGGTACGGAATGGACACAACAGCAGAGTTTTCCGGATGAAAATGCCAAGGTGTCCGGACAACACATGGTGTCCGGGTAAATGGGTTTTCCGGATAAGATAAGCAAGTGTCTGGATAAAAATGGATTATCCGGACAGAGGTTCCCTGATATACTGAATTTCTGGATAAGATGGCAGTCCGAACATCACACTATCCGGTAGTTGAACTTACCGGAAACCCTAAGGTTTTCGGACAACTAGGTTTCCGGGAGTTTGATGTTGTCCGGATGGATATGCATAACATTGAATGTTCCCGGTTGAATCCGCATTGAGTTGAACGTGTCCGGACACGACGAATGTGTCCGGAAGAAACCCTGAGGATAATAAATGACCAAACGACCAGTGTGATTGCAGATATATGTGACAAGTACCATTCTAGACTACACAGTGAGAGCCTATCCTATCAAAATTGTCACACCCCGCTAAAGCGGAAACACGGGATATCACAGCTAAATGTTTCAAAAGCGTAAGGTAGAAGACAACACACAATCATCATATCAAAATAGTACAATTACAACGTGTTTTTAGAAATACATCTTGTCCAAAATAACAAAAGTAAACTTGACATGATGAAATAAGTTGGAAGTCGCTAATGTGATGCCTTCTAGAATGCATCCTTACTTGTTGTTTCCTTAAAAGCATGTAAAGGAGAATGTCAACTAAAAATAGTTGGCGAGTTCATAGGTTTTTCTACACACTAAAAACGTTAGTGTAAGTTGTAAAGTTTCGTACTTTCAAAATCGTAGTACAACTCTCGGTTGTAAAGTTTCGTTTTGTTTTGAATGCTCATGGTATATATAATGTAATGCCTCAGAGGTAGCAAGCTAAGCCATTACCCAAACCTCTTGACCTTGTGTTGTATGCCCCGAAATCATGTTCTATCACTAACATGCGTTGTAACAATTACGCACTTACTTTACCGTAAGTGGGTGGTCAACCAAATAACGTTATTCATAATCATCATGGCTCACTCGTGAGTTAATGAGGTAATGTAAAATTGTAGGGACTTTCTTGTATGATAGCATAACTTAGAAGCTTTAACATGTGCATACGTACCGTAGAGCGTTAAACATGCATAGTATCTCAGTAACGAAAACAGTTGATTTCGAATAAAGTTGTAACATGCTTTTCACCCCAAAAATATGTAAAACAGTAAAAGGGGCTATGAAGACTCACGGTGGATTGCGTAGATGTTTCCCAAAAGTGCGTAATGTGTTCCGTGAGACGATCCTACTCCGATCCTACGAACGTAAGGACACTAGTAAGATTCTAAGTTCTAGACTTTGGTCGATTAAATATCCAATTCATCATAAAATGCCTTTGTTGATATTTCGTATGTTGTTATAGGTTCTTTGATATCAATAGTTCAACTTCAAGATGAAATGTTACATATGATGGTTCGAGATTACCGAAGTGTTGTCGTGACAAATGACGAAAGGGTCAATAAATAGGATCATATGTATAGTATGTAAATAAAGATAGATGTTAGGTCATATATATTACATATATAAATACCACAATTTCAACATGAAATGATGAAAAGGGTCCATAACAATATGTTAGATTGTTAGAGCGTAAGTAAAATGCGTAAATAAATAAAGGTTAGGATAAGTAAGTATATATATAGTACATATATATAAATATACCACCATTTCATCACCAAAGGTGAGAAAAAGTGTCAAGAGATAGCATATAGCTATATTATGATATAGTTGTTAGAAGTCAGAATTAGAGGTCACTTGTGGTTACTGTTTGGAATACTTCCAGAGGTCGTTTGGTTCTGGTATTTTATGGCTAAGTACTTCCATGTGTTAGGAAACTTTTGCCATAAGTCCCATGATTTTTAGAGTAATATAAGTGCATGAAATAAAACATGACGTAAACAGTGACAGAAAATGCTGCTGATGCGCACTGTTTTTGTGTAAACTGTTTGAAGGTCGAAAACTCAATGTTCTTGAGCTTTTGTGAAAACATTCAAGTAAGACATTCTTGGGTCACTAATATGGATTTGATGATGGATTCATCACACTTTCTATGACATGCAAAGTGTCATGGTGACCAAGACATTTTTTTTAAACTTGATGTTCTTGAGCTTTTGTGAAAACATTCAAGTAAGACATTGTTGGGTCACTAATATGGATTTGATGATGGATTCATCACACTTTCTATGACATGCAAAGTGTCACGGTGATGAATCTACAAACATTAGGATACCAAGGATTGTCTTAGCAAATATCAAAGTGAAAAGACTAGAGTTTGAGGAAGATAAACTTGAAATGAAAAAAGATGCATGTATGTAGATGATTAGAGGATGTTAGGAGCAGATTTTACCTTGAGTTTCTTGAGGTTTTTGGGGCTGGACTTTGAAGCCTTGAAGAAGATAGAATAGAGAGAAAAGAGAGTAAACTCTTAGAGAGAGTTGAGAGGAAATGAGTGAAGAGTAGAAATGAGGGATTAGGGGGTATTTATGGAGTGAGAGAGGGGTTAGGGGGGAGGGGTGGCCGGTTTTGGGAGAGGGGAAAGGAGAGGGTGTGGAGTGTGGGTTTGGTTAAAATGATGGTGTTTAAAGTTGTGTTTAATTTAATTTTAATTAAATCTTTTAATTAGTTGAATTATTGAATTTAATTGGTAAAATAAATAAACTAGTTGAATTATTAGTATTTATTTTTGTAGGTTGTATATATATAAACATATACATATATAAGTGTATGAATATTTTTAGTAGGCATTTTATGAGATGTATGGATAATTTCCTAAATTGAGGGATTTTAGACGCAAATTCTAATTTTCCCCAACTGTGTCGGGTTTACTGCTAAAACTAGACAGTGTGACATAAAATAACTATATCTGATATATTTAGTGCAGTTCTAACCTGAACGCAATTTTGACGGTTGTCACAAAAATTAGCACGAATGAACCACAAAACGTGTTGACCCGAAAATGAGTTTTGGATTCAAAGAACTCGACCAAATCGGGTCTGTTTGTGGTGCAATGTGGATGAAACTCGAGTTATAGTAATCGAGATAGATAGAGGAGCAACATACCTGATTATAGGGACTAAAAACACCGTGAATCGAGAGAGAGAGGAGAGTCTGAGCGAGAGAGAAAAACCGTCGAGGGGTTTAGGGCGTTTTTCCGGATAATGAAAGACAAAAGGAGTCCGGGTGCGTATAAATACCCGGGTGAGGTCCGGGTTCTTAGCCTGAACGCAATTTTGACGGTTGTCACAGTCTTCACCGGTTAAAAGAATTTCGTCTCGAAATTCAAGAACTTTCGTCCGTAACCGGTTGTTTAGCAAATAAGTGAGGATACTTATGTTTCATGTAATCCTCTCGTTCCCATGTGTACTCAGGCCCACACCTTGTGTTCCAGTGAACTTTCACTATTGGAATCTTGTTTCGCCTAAGACGCTTGACCTCTCGGTCAAGTATTTCGATTGGTTTTTCTACAATGCACAGTTTCTCATTGATTTGGACTTCCTCCAAAGGTACGGTTATTTCCTCGTTGACTAGGCATTTCTTCAGATTGGATACGTGAAAGGTGTTGTGAATAGCACTTAGTTCTGTTGGCAATTCCAGCCTGTATGCTACTGGTCTGATTCTCTCGGTGATTTTGAAGGGTCCAATGTATCGAGGGCTCAACTTTCCTCGTTTTCCAAATCGGACAGTTCCCTTCCAAGGGGATACATTCAGAAATACTCTATCTCCAATCTGAAACTCTAACGGTTTCCTACGGTTGTCAGCATAGCTCTTTTGACGATCTTGAGCTGCTTTGAGTCTATCCCTGATGATTGTGATCTTGTCGGTGGTTTCTTGTACAATGTTTGGACTAGACAATTGTCTATCTCCAATCTCCAACCAACAAAGATGTGATCGACACTTGCGTCCATACAGTGCTTCATATGGCGCACACTTGATACTGGTGTGATAGCTATTGTTGTAAGAAAACTCAACTAATGGCAAGTGGTTATCCCAACTTCCTCCGAAGTCTAACACGCATGCTCGAAGCATGTCTTCCAACGTTTGAATGGTTCGCTCGCTTTGGCCGTCTGTTTGGGGATGATAGGCGGTACTTAAATTCAATTGCGTCCCCAATGCTCTTTGAAGTGACTGCCAAAATCGAGATGTGAAACGGCTATCTCTATCTGATATGATAGAAATCGGGACTCCATGTCGTGTAACAATTTCCTTCATATAGATCTGAGCCAGCTTTTCCATCTTGTAATCTTCTCGAATCGGTAGGAAATGTGCAGATTTCGTGAATCGGTCTACTATAACCCAAATTGAGTCGTGCCCTCGGGCAGTTCTTGGCAATTTGGTTATAAAATCCATGGTTATTTGTTCCCATTTCCACTGGGGAATCTCTGGTTGTTGAATCAAACCAGATGGTTTCTGATATACAGCTTTGACTTTTGAGCAAGTTACACATTTTCCTACGTACAAAGCAATATCCTTCTTCATTCCTGGCCACCAATAATATTCTCTTAAACCCTTATACATCTTATCCGCACCAGGATGAATTGAATATCGTGACTTGTGGGCTTCGTGCAGGATTATCTCCTGTATGTCGTTCGCTTTTGGAACCCAAACTCTGTCCTTGAAATAACGTACTCCATCAACCTTAGTTTCAAATCTGCTTTCTATACCGTGAAGGGTTTCGTCCTTCATATTTTCCGTTTTCATTGCTTCGGTCTGAGCTTCAAGAATTCGAGTCTTTAAGCTTGTTTGTACCAGTGCTCCCATTGCTCGTATACGTGAAGGTTTTGTCCTTTCCTTCCTACTCAAGGCATCAGCCACTACATTGGCTTTACCTGGATGATAACGAATATCACAATCGTAATCACTGAGTAGTTCTACCCATCTTCTTTGTCTCATGTTTAGCATTTTCTGGTCTAGAATATGCTGAAGACTTTTATGATGTGTAAAAATGGTACACTTAGTGCCGTACAAATAATGTCTCCAAATCTTTAGAGAAAAAACCACAGCTCCGAGCTCTAAATCGTGTGTGGTATAGTTCTTCTCATGAACTTTTAGTTGTCGCGAAGCGTATGCTATCACCTTGTCCTTTTGCATTAACACGCAACCTAATCCTTGGTGCGACGCGTCACAATATACCACAAAGTTATCGGTTCCTTCCGGTAACGCCAGAATTGGTGCACTGCACAACTTTTTCTTCAATAACTGAAACGCCTTTTCTTGTGATTCTCCCCAAATAAATTTACTATCCTTTTGGGTCAGTGTTGTGAGAGGTTTAGCAATCTTTGAGAAGTTCTCGATAAATCGTCTATAATAACCTACCAAACCCAGAAATTGACGAATTTCTGTTGGGGTTTTTGGAGCTTCCCATTTCTTAACAGCTTTCACCTTAGCTGGATCTACGTGAATTCCTTTTTCTCCAATTACGTGCCCAAGAAAGTGTACTTCTCTAATCCAAAATTCGCACTTAGAGAATTTGGCGTACAATTTCTGTTCCTTAAGAAGTTCTAGAATTACGCTTAAATGTTGCTTGTGATCCTCCTTACTTCGAGAGTAAATCAGAATGTCATCTATAAACACTGTCACAAACTTGTCAAGGTATGGTCGGCATACCCTGTTCATTAAATCCATGAATACTGCTGGTGCATTGGTTAAACCGAAAGGCATAACCAAAAACTCGTAGTGTCCATAACGTGTCGTAAAGGCTGTCTTAGGAATGTCCTCCTCTCGAACACTTAATTGATGATAACGTGATCGAAGATCAATCTTAGAGAAATACGTTGCACCTTGCAACTGGTCGAATAAATCGTCTATTCGAGGTAGAGGATATCGGTTCTTGATCGTCAACTTGTTCAATTCCCTATAGTCGATGCACATTCGAAACGATCCATCCTTTTTCTTAACGAACAGAACTGGAGCTCCCCAAGGTGAAGAACTTGGCCTAATGAAGTCCTTGTCCAACAGTTCCTGAAGTTGGCTTGACAACTCTTGCATTTCGGCAGGTGCTAAACGATAGGGTGCCTAAGTTACAGGTGATGCTCCGGGTATAAGGTCAATTTGAAATACAACTTGCCTAAACGGGGGCAGTCCAGGAAAATCGTCGGGAAACACTTCCGGGTGATCCTTTACCACGGGAATGTCTTGAATTCGCCTTTCTTTGGACCTCTTCTCATCTATGAGTGCCAAAAATGCAACACATTTCTTCCTCAAATACTTACGAACCTTAATACTTGACACCATCTCTAAGCTTCTTCCAACTTTTTGTCCTTGTATCACTAGGGTTTCTCCGTCTTGCAAAGGTATTCTAACTTACTTATCAAAACAACAAATCTCCGCTCGATTCTTAGATAACCAATCCATGCCTATAACTATGTCAAAACTCCCTAATTCGATAGGAATAAGATCAACGCTAAACAACTTATCAGCTAGATTCAAAGTACAATCTAAAATTACATCCTTAGCCTCAAATTTGTAACCATTAGCAACCTCAATAATATAAGCATCCGACATTCTCCTAGATTCCAAGTTAATTAGTGGTCTAAACTCCAATGAAATAAAACTTCTATCTGCACCAGAGTCAAATAATACTGATGCATAGTGGTTGTTTAGGAGAAACATACCTGTCACCACATTAGGGTCGTGACGTGCTTCGTCAGCTCCAATGACAAATGCCCGTCCTCGAGCCTGACCTCCTTGATTTCCCTGATTGGTTTGTCTCGCCCGGTTCCCATTGTTGTTATTTTTCGGTTTCCTTCCAAACTTCGGGCAGGTATTCCGGTAGTGATCCGGACTTCCGCATTCAAAACATGCCCTTCTACCTTCATGGGGTCCTTTTTCACTTTTACAGAACCTGGTGAAGTGACCTGGCCGTTTACAGTTGTCACAAATGATGCGGGCTCCTTCGTGATGATAGTTGCACTTGTTGCACTTAGGGAGTGAACCCTTGTATTGCCCCGGGTCCTCTGTGCTTACTTCGAAGTTTCTTGCAACGCTCCTATACTTACTTGCACTACCAAAGGGTTTCTTTCCTGACTGATACTCTGGCTTCCTCTTATGGCTAGCACTACCAGATGACAGAGTTCATGCTCTCACAGCATCGTTCGTTAAAGTAGTTGACATGGCTACAACCTCTTGGATTGTGGTCAGCTTTGCCGAGGTAACCATTCCTCGGATTCCCGGTGCTAGTCCCCATAAGTATCGGTCAATTCTCTTACTCTCGGGAGTGACCATGTGAGGTACCAGTTTCGCAAGTTCGTGGAAACGAGCTGTGTATCGATCTATGTCAGCTCCGATCATAGTATGGTTCCAGAATTCAACTTCTAGCTTCTGGATTTCACTCTTTGGGCAGTACTCCTCAATGAGCAACTCTTTGAACTCCTCCCATGTGAGCTTGTAGGCATCTTCCCTTCCACGGGTTTGAACCTGGATGTTCCACCAAGTTAGTGCCCTACCTTGGAGTTGACATGTAGCATATTCCACCTTGCGGTCCTCCGAGCATTTTCTAATATGGAGCACCGACTCAATGCTATCGATCCACGAAAGCAATCTTACGACACCTTCCTTTCCGTAGAACTCTTTGGGCTTACAGGACATGAAAGTCTTGTAGTTACATCCGGTACTGTTACTACCCAGATCTCCTCCACTACCTCCTTGATTCCTTGGGATCGCATTGATGCCGGCGGTTACTTGTGAGACGATGTTAGGTATGGCTTCTTGGATGCGTTGTGCGATGATTTGTGCTATGTCGGGCGTTTGGTTTTCGGGGGTATCTTCCGTGTGACGTGTAGACCTTCTTGGAGGCATGATTCTAAAACACATTTTCAAAAATTGTTTTGGTTTAAAGTTTGTACAAATGTTTGAACTCATATTTTTCCAAAGGTTTAAGATCAGCAAGTTTTCATTCGAATATTTGAGCAATAAAGTAAAGTATAGATTAAATAGACAAATTGACTAAAACTTCCCAAAAGGGCTTCCATTAAATGCCGAGTGTTTACAAAATTTCCGGTGTTTATCGTACACCGGTATCACATAATTTTACTCGGAAATACAATGTAAATTAAAGTGACAAGAAATAAAAGAACGGTTTCCAAAAGGTCCTTCCACACGTTATGATCCATTCATACTACCCCAAATATGCCCCGAGCACAAGCAAGAACATCAACATCAACAACCCCATAACTACTACCGAGCTCGCCGCTTGTGACCTCGATGCCATTTCCCTCGCCATCTTTGCGCCATCTCTAGCCTGGCTTGATACGATAGCTAGTTGGTGTGTAAGCTCTACAAGTTCCGTTAGAACTTGGGCTTGATGAGTCACTCTCACTTGACACCCGTGTAATTCGGTTGTCATTGCTCTGATGAGTTGATCCCTCGCCATTGCTAGTTCGTTCATGCGCCCAATTGGCACGCCGAGGACCACTCTCGTTGGTTCCGGTGCTACCGAGCGTGGAGGTGTTAGCATGACTCTTCTCGGGATTGGCACACTCTTCCTAGCCGTTTGCCGAGTGCGAGGTCCTCCAGTGTGTGGCTGAGCAATCACCGAAGTGGGTCGGGGTAACACCGTGTTTGGTGATACTGTAGTTCCTTCGTAAGGGTCTCGCTCGCTAGACACCTCAGCTTCCGAGCCCGTGTTGTTGTAATTCTCCTCTTCTTGGTTGCTAGGCGGGTTTTCTTGAGATCGTCCGGTGGAGTATTCCGGTTCATCTGCCGAGTACGAAGCGGGAGTGTAAGACGGTGTTGACGATGATGACATAGTGAAACTGAAGCAAAAGTGTACTTAGTAACTAATCGCATAAGTGATGTGTCTATCCTATGCAATGTCTATACACTAAGCATGTTCCTAAAGAGTGCAAGTGAAAATCGACATACTCCTACTATAACCATTTCTAGCCTCGCATTAACTTTCCTTAATCGAATATAGGTGATCAAGCTATGTTTAATTAAAGTCCATCAATACCATTCTAGACTTAGT
Organism: Saussurea involucrata; assembly: GCA_033807775.1. Lineage (NCBI taxonomy): Eukaryota > Viridiplantae > Streptophyta > Magnoliopsida > Asterales > Asteraceae > Saussurea > Saussurea involucrata. Next base: position 103,976,199 of record CM066314.1, on the reverse strand, counting down.
TATACTAGTAGTAGGTTTAGTTATGCTCATGTCAATTTTGGACTTTTGGTTATAGTTGGGTTTTTCAAATGAAAGACCGATGTTCTCTATAACCTTTAGCTCTGATACCACTTCTGTCACACCCCGCTAAAGCGGAAACACGGGATGTCACAGCTAAATGTTTCAAAAGCGTAAGGTAGAAGACAACACACAATCATCATATCAAAATAGTACAATTACAACGTGTTTTTAGAAATACATCTTGACCAAAATAACAAAAGTAAACTTGACATGATGAAATAAGTTGGAAGTCGCTAATGTGATGCCTTCTAGAATGCATCCTTACTTGTTGTTTCCTGAAAAGCATGTGAACGAGAGTGTCAACTAAAAATAGTTGGTGAGTTCATAGGTTTTTGTACACACTAAAAACGTTAGTGTAAGTTGTAAAGTTTCGTACTTTCAAAATCGTAGTACAACTCTCGGTTGTAAAGTTTCGTTTTGTTTTGCATGCTCATGGTATATATAATGTAATGCCTCAGAGGTAGCAAGCTAAGCCATTACCCAAACCTCTTGACCTTGTGTTGTATGCCCCGAAATCATGTTCTATCACTAACATGCGTTGTAACAATTACGCACTTACTTTACCGTAAGTGGGTGGTCAACCAAATAACGTTATTCATAATCATCATGGCTCACTCGTGAGTTAATGAGGTAATGTAAAATTGTAGGGACTTTCTTGTATGATAGCATAACTTAGAAGCTTTAACATGTGCATACGTACCGTAGAGCGTTAAACATGCATAGTATCTCAGTAACGAAAACAGTTGATTTCGAATAAAGTTGTAACATGCTTTTCACCCCAAAAATATGTAAAACAGTAAAAGGGGCTATGAATACTCACGGTGGATTGCGTAGATGTTTCCCAAAAGTGCGTAATGTGTTCCGTGAGGCGATCCTACTCCGATCCTACGAACGTAAGGACACTAGTAAGATTCTAAGTTCTAGACTTTGGTCGATTAAATATCCAATTCATCATAAAATGCCTTTGTTGATATTTTGTATGTTGTTATAGGTTCTTTGATATCAATAGTTCAACTTCAAGATGAAATGTTACATATGATGGTTCGAGATTACCGAAGTGTTGTCGTGACAAATGACGAAAGGGTCAATAAATAGGATCATATGTATAGTATGTAAATAAAGTTAGATGTTAGGTCATATATATTACATATATAAATACCACAATTTCATCATGAAATGATGAAAAGGGTCCATAACAATATGTTAGATTGTTAGAGCGTAAGTAAAATGCGTAAATAAATAAAGGTTAGGATAAGTAAGTATATATATAGTACATATATATAAATATACCACCATTTCATCACCAAAGGTGAGAAAAAGTGTCAAGAGATAGCATATAGCTATATTATGATATAGTTGTTAGAAGTCAGAATTAGAGGTCACTTGTGGTTACTGTTTGGAATACTTCCAGAGGTCGTTTGGTTCTGGTATTTTATGGCTAAGTACTTCCATGTGTTAGGAAACGTTTGCCATAAGTCCCATGATTTTTAGAGTAATATAAGTGCATGAAATAAAACATGACGTAAACAGTGACAGAAAATGCTTCTGATGCGCACTGTTTTTGTGTAAACTGTTTGAAGGTCGAAAACTCAATGTTTTTCAAAGATTCCAGTTGGGTTTGATTCATAACTCGTAAAATAAAGTTCCAGAAAAAAAATCAATCTATTTGGAGTAGTTTTGAGAGAGATATGGGCATGCAAAGTCAGTGTAAAAACCTGACAGCATGCTGTTGGAAATAGCTCCTTGAAATAAATGTTATTTTTCCATTGGCTCTTTCCAAGATTTTGTTCTTTTTGTTTACCCACGATTTTTAACACATAAAATGATTATTCTCAGCTAAAAACTTGCTTTTTATTTACAAAAATCAACATGCAATGAGTTTATGCAAACCATCTAACCAAGACATTTTTTTTTTAAACTTGATGTTCTTGAGCTTTTGTGAAAACATTCAAGTAAGACATTCTTGGGTCACTAATATGGATTTGATGATGGATTCATCACACTTTCTATGACATGCAAAGTGTCATGGTGATGAATCTACAAACATTAGGATACCAAGGATTGTCTTAGCAAATATCAAAGTGAAAAGACTAGAGTTTGAGGAAGATAAACTTGAAATGAAAAAAGATGCATGTATGTAGATGATTAGAGGATGTTAGGAGCAGATTTTACCTTGAGTTTCTTGAGGTTTTTGGGGCTGGACTTTGAAGCCTTGAAGAAGATAGAATAGAGAGAAAAGAGAGTAAACTCTTAGAGAGAGTTGAGAGGAAATGAGTGAAGAGTAGAAATGAGGGATTAGGGGGTATTTATGGAGTGAGAGAGGGGTTAGGGGGGAGGGGTGGCCGGTTTTGGGAGAGGGGAAAGGAGAGGGTGTGGAGTGTGGGTTTGGTTAAAATGATGGTGTTTAAAGTTGTGTTTAATTTAATTTTAATTAAATCTTTTAATTAGTTGAATTATTGAATTTAATTGGTAAAATAAATAAACTAGTTGAATTATTAGTATTTATTTTTGTAGGTTGTATATATATAAACATATACATATATAAGTGTGTGAATATTTTTAGTAGGCATTTTATGAGATGTATGGATAATTTCCTAAATTGAGGGATTTTAGACGCAAATTCTAATTTTCCCCAACTGTGTCGGGTTTACTGCTAAAACTAGACAGTGTGACATAAAATAACTATATCTGATATATTTAGTGCAGTTCTAACCTGAACGCAATTTTGACGGTTGTCACAAAAATTAGCACGAATGAACCACAAAACGTGTTGACCCGAAAATGAGTTTTGGATTCAAAGAACTCGACCAAATCGGGTCTGTTTGTGGTGCAATGTGGATGAAACTCGAGTTATAGTAATCGAGATAGATAGAGGAGCAACATACCTGATTATAGGGACTAAAAACACCGTGAATCGAGAGAGAGAGGAGAGTCTGAGCGAGAGAGAAAAACCGTCGAGGGGTTTAGGGTTTTAGGGCGTTTTTCCGGATAATGAAAGACAAAAGGAGTCCGGGTGCGTATAAATACCCGGGTGAGGTCCGGGTTCTTAGCCTGAACGCAATTTTGACGGTTGTCACAGTCTTCCCCGGTTAAAAGAATTTCGTCTCGAAATTCAAGAACTTTCGTCCGTAACCGGTTGTTTAGCAAATAAGTGAGGATACTTATGTTTCGTGTAATCCTCTCGTTCCCATGTGTACTCAGGCCCACACCTTGTGTTCCAGTGAACTTTCACTATTGGAATCTTGCTTCGCCTAAGACGCTTGACCTCTCGGTCAAGTATTTCGATTGGTTTTTCTACAATGCACAGTTTCTCATTGATTTGGACTTCCTCCAAAGGTACGGTTATTTCCTCGTTGACTAGGCATTTCTTCAGATTGGATACGTTAAAGGTGTTGTGAATAGCACTTAGTTCTGTTGGCAATTCCAGCCTGTATGCTACTGGTCTGATTCTCTCGGTGATTTTGAAGGGTCCAATGTATCGAGGGCTCAACTTTCCTCGTTTTCCAAATCGGACAGTTCCCTTCCAAGGGGATACTTTCAGAAATACTCTATCTCCAATCTGAAACTCTAACGGTTTCCTACGGTTGTCAGCATAGCTCTTTTGACGATCTTGAGCTGCTTTGAGTCTATCCCTGATGATTGCGATCTTGTCGGTGGTTTCTTGTACAATGTTTGGACTAGAAAATTGTCTATCTCCAATCTCCAACCAACAAAGATGTGATCGACACTTGCGTCCATACAGTGCTTCATATGGCGCACACTTGATACTGGTGTGATAGCTATTGTTGTAAGAAAACTCAACTAATGGCAAGTGGTTATCCCAACTTCCTCCGAAGTCTAACACGCATGCTCGAAGCATGTCTTCCAACGTTTGAATGGTTCGCTCGCTTTGGCCGTCTGTTTGGGGATGATAAGCGGTACTTAAATTCAATTGCGTCCCCAATGCTCTTTGAAGTGACTGCCAAAATCGAGATGTGAAACGGCTATCTCTATCTGATATGATAGAAATCGGGACTCCATGTCGTGTAACAATTTCCTTCATATAGATCTGAGCCAGCTTTTCCATCTTGTAATCTTCTCGAATCGGTAGGAAATGTGCAGATTTCGTGAATCGGTCTACTATAACCCAAATTGAGTCATGCCCTCGGGCAGTTCTTGGCAATTTGGTTATAAAATCCATGGTTATTTGTTCCCATTTCCACTGGGGAATCTCTGGTTGTTGAAGCAAACCAGATGGTTTCTGATATACAACTTTGACTTTTGAGCAAGTTACACATTTTCCTACGTACAAAGCAATATCCTTCTTCATTCCTGGCCACCAATAATATTCTCTTAAACCCTTATACATCTTATCCGCACCAGGATGAATTGAATATCGTGACTTGTGGGCTTCGTGCAGGATTATCTCCTGTATGTCGTTCGCTTTTGGAACCCAAACTCTGTCCTTGAAATAACGTACTCCATCAACCTTAGTTTCAAATCTGCTTTCTATACCGTGAAGGGTTTCGTCCTTCAGATTTTTCGTTTTCATTGCTTCGGTCTGAGCTTCAAGAATTCGAGTCTTTAAGCTTGTTTGTACCAGTGCTCCCATTGCTCGTATACGTGAAGGTTTTGTCCTTTCCTTCCTACTCAAGGCATCAGCCACTACATTGGCTTTACCTGGATGATAACGAATATCACAATCGTAATCACTGAGTAGTTCTACCCATCTTCTTTGTCTCATGTTTAGCATTTTCTGGTCTAGAATATGCTGAAGACTTTTATGATCTGTAAAAATGGTTCACTTAGTGCCGTACAAATAATGTCTCCAAATCTTTAGAGCAAAAACCACAGCTCCGAGCTCTAAATCGTGTGTGGTATAGTTCTTCTCATGAACTTTTAGTTGTCGCGAAGCGTATGCTATCACCTTGTCCTTTTGCATTAACACGCAACCTAATCCTTGGTGCGATGCGTCACAATATACCACAAAGTTATCGATTCCTTCCGGTAACGCCAGAATTGGTGCACTGCACAACTTTTTCTTCAATAACTGAAACGCCTTTTCTTGTGATTCTCCCCAAATAAATTTACTATCCTTTTGGGTCAGTGTTGTGAGAGGTTTAGCAATCTTTGAGAAGTTCTCGATAAATCGTCTATAATAACCTGCCAAACCCAGAAATTGACGAATTTCTGTTGGGGTTTTTGGAGCTTCCCATTTCTTAACAGCTTTCACCTTAGCTGGATCTACGTGAATTCCTTTTTCTCCAATTACGTGCCCAAGAAAGTGTACTTCTCTAATCCAAAATTCGCACTTAGAGAATTTGGCGTACAATTTATGTTCCTTAAGAAGTTCTAGAATTACGCTTAAATGTTGCTTGTGATCCTCCTTACTTCGAGAGTAAATCAGAATGTCATCTATAAACACTGTCACAAACTTGTCAAGGTATGGTCGGCATACCCTGTTCATTAAATCCATGAATACTGCTGGTGCATTGGTTAAACCGAAAGGCATAACCAAAAACTCGTAGTGTCCATAACGTGTCCTAAAGGCTGTCTTAGGAATGTCCTCCTCTCGAACACTTAATTGATGATAACGTGATCGAAGATCAATCTTAGAGAAATACGTTGCACCTTGCAACTGGTCGAATAAATCGTCTATTCGAGGTAGAGGATATCGGTTCTTGATCGTCAACTTGTTCAATTCCCTATAGTCGATGCACATTCGAAACGATCCATCCTTTTTCTTAACGAACAGAACTGGAGCTCCCCAAGGTGAAGAACTTGGCCTAATGAAGTCCTTGTCCAACAGTTCCTGAAGTTGGCTTGACAACTCTTGCATTTCGGCAGGTACTAAACGATAGGGTGCCTAAGCTACAGGTGCTGCTCCGGGTATAAGGTCAATTTGAAATACAACTTGCCTAAACGGGGGCAGTCCAGGCAAATCGTCGGGAAACACTTCCGGGTGATCCTTTACCACGGGAATGTCTTGAATTCGCCTTTCTTTGGACCTCTTCTCATCTATGAGTGCCAAAAATGCAACACATTTCTTCCTCAAATACTTACGAACCTTAATACTTGACACCATCTCTAAGCTTCTTCCAACTTTTTGTCCTTGTATCACTAGGGTTTCTCCGTCTTGCAAAGGTATTCTAACTTACTTATCAAAACAGCAAATCTCCGCTCGATTCTTAGATAACCAATCCATGCCTATAACTATGTCAAAACTCCCTAATTCGATAGGAATAAGATCAACGCTAAACAACTTATCAGCTAGATTCAAAGTACAATCTAAAATTACATCCTTAGCCTCAAATTTGTAACCATTAGCAACCTCAATAATATAAGCATCCGACATTCTCCTAGATTCCAAGTTAATTAGTGGTCTAAACTCCAATGAAATAAAACTTCTATCTGCACCAGAGTCAAATAATACTGATGCATAGTGGTTGTTTAGGAGAAACGTACCTGTCACCACATTAGGGTCGTGACGTGCTTCGTCAGCTCCAATGACAAATGCCCGTCCTCGAGCCTGACCTCCTTGATTTCCCTGATTGGTTTGTCTCGCCCGGTTCCCATTGTTGTTATTTTTCGGTTTCCTTCCAAACTTCGGGCAGGTATTCCGGTAGTGATCCGGACTTCCGCATTCAAAACATGCCCTTCTACCTTCATGGGGTCCTTTTTCACTTTTACATAACCTGGTGAAGTGACCTGGCCGTTTACAGTTGTCACAAATGACGCGGGCTCCTTCGTGATGATAGTTGCACTTGTTGCACTTAGGGAGTGAACCCTTGTATTGCCCCGGGTCCTCTGTGCTTACTTCGAAGTTTCTTGCAACGCTCCTATCGTTACTTGCACTACCAAAGGGTTTCTTTCCTGACTGATACTCTGGCTTCCTCTTATGGCTAGCACTACCAGATGACAGAGTTCCTGCTCTCACAGCATCGTTCGTTAAAGTAGTTGACATGGCTACAACCTCTTGGATTGTGGTCAGCTTTGCCGAGGTAACCATTCCTCGGATTCCCGGTGCTAGTCCCCATAAGTATCGGTCAATTCTCTTACTCTCGGGAGTGACCATGTGAGGTACCAGTTTCGCAAGTTCGTGGAAACGAGCTGTGTATCGATCTATGTCAGCTCCGATCATAGTATGGTTCCAGAATTCAACTTCTAGCTTCTGGATTTCACTCTTTGGGCAGTACTCCTCAATGAGCAACTCTTTGAACTCCTCCCATGTGAGCTTGTAGGCATCTTCCCTTCCACGGGTTTGAACCTGGATGTTCCACCAAGTTAGTGCCCTACCTTGGAGTTGACATGTAGCATATTCCACCTTGCGGTCCTCCGAGCATTTCCTAATATGGAGCACCGACTCAATGCTATCGATCCACGAAAGCAATCTTACGACACCTTCCTTTCCGTAGAACTCTTTGGGCTTACAGGACATGAAAGTCTTGTAGTTACATCCGGTACTGTTACTACCCAGATCTCCTCCACTACCTCCTTGATTCCTTGGGATCGCATTGATGCCGGCGGTTACTTGTGAGACGATGTTAGGTATGGCTTCTTGGATGCGTTGTGCGATGATTTGTGCTATGTCGGGCGTTTGGTTTTCGGGGGTATCTTCCGTGTGACGTGTAGACCTTCTTGGAGGCATGATTCTAAAACACATTTTCAAAAATTGTTTTGGTTTAAAGTTTGTACAAATGTTTGAACTCATATTTTTCCAAAGGTTTAAGATCAGCAAGTTTTCATTCGAATATTTGAGCAATAAAGTAAAGTATAGATTAAATAGACAAATTGACTAAAACTTCCCAAAAGGGCTTCCATTAAATGCCGAGTGTTTACAAAATTTCCGGTGTTTATCGTACACCGGTATCACATAATTTTACTCGGAAATACAATGTAAATTAAAGTGACAAGAAATAAAAGAACGGTTTTCCAAAAGGTCCTTCCACACGTTATGATCCATTCATACTACCCCAAATATGCCCCGAGCACAAGCAAGAACATCAACATCAACAACCCCATAACTACTACCGAGCTCGCCGCTTGTGACCTCGATGCCATTTCCCTCGCCATCTTTGCGCCATCTCTAGCCTGGCTTGATACGATAGCTAGTTGGTGTGTAAGCTCTACAAGTTCCGTTAGAACTTGGGCTTGATGAGTCACTCTCACTTGACACCCGTGTAATTCGGTTGTCATTGCTCTGATGAGTTGATCCCTCGCCATTGCTAGTTCGTTCATGCGCCCAATTGGCACGCCGAGGACCACTCTCGTTGGTTCCGGTGCTACCGAGCGTGGAGGTGTTAGCATGACTCTTCTCGGGATTGGCACACTCTTCCTAGCCGTTTGCCGAGTGCGAGGTCCTCCAGTATGTGGCTGAGCAATCACCGAAGTGGGTCGGGGTAACACCGTGTTTGGTGATACTGTAGTTCCTTAGTAAGGGTCTCGCTCGCTAGACACCTCAGCTTCCGAGCCCGTGTTGTTGTAATTCTCCTCTTCTTGGTTGCTAGGCGGGTTTTCTTGAGATCGTCCGGTGGAGTATTCCGGTTCATCTGCCGAGTACGAAGCGGGAGTGTAAGACGGTGTTGACGATGATGACATAGTGAAACTGAAGCAAAAGTGTACTTAGTAACTAATCGCATAAGTGATGTGTCTATCCTATGCAATGTCTATACACTAAGGATGTTCCTAAAGAGTGCAAGTGAAAATCGACATACTCCTACTATAACCATTTCTAGCCTCGCATTAACTTTCCTTAATCGAATATAGGTGATCAAGCTATGTTTAATTAAAGTCCATCAATACCATTCTAGACTTAGTTATACTAGTAGTAGGTTTAGTTATGCTCATGTCAATTTTGGACTTTTGGTTATAGTTGGGTTTTTCAAATGAAAGACCGATGTTCTCTATAACCTTTAGCTCTGATACCACTTCTGTCACACCCCGCTAAAGCGGAAACACGGGATGTCACAGCTAAATGTTTCAAAAGCGTAAGGTAGAAGACAACACACAATCATCATATCAAAATAGTACAATTACAACGTGTTTTTAGAAATACATCTTGTCCAAAATAACAAAAGTAAACTTGACATGATGAAATAAGTTGGAAGTCGCTAATGTGATGCCTTCTAGAATGCATCCTTACTTGTTGTTTCCTGAAAAGCATGTGAACGAGAGTGTCAACTAAAAATAGTTGGTGAGTTCATAGGTTTTTGTACACACTAAAAACGTTAGTGTAAGTTGTAAAGTTTCGTACTTTCAAAATCGTAGTACAACTCTCGGTTGTAAAGTTTCGTTTTGTTTTGCATGCTCATGGTATATATAATGTAATACCTCAGAGGTAGCAAGCTAAGCCATTACCCAAACCTCTTGACCTTGTGTTGTATGGCCCGAAATCATGTTCTATCACTAACATGCGTTGTAACAATTACGCACTTACTTTACCGTAAGTGGGTGGTCAACCAAATAACGTTATTCATAATCATCATGGCTCACTCGTGAGTTAATGAGGTAATGTAAAATTGTAGGGACTTTCTTGTATGATAGCATAACTTAGAAGCTTTAACATGTGCATACGTACCGTAGAGCGTTAAACATGCATAGTATCTCAGTAACGAAAACAGTTGATTTCGAATAAAGTTGTAACATGCTTTTCACCCCAAAAATATGTAAAACAGTAAAAGGGGCTATGAATACTCACGGTGGATTGCGTAGATGTTTCCCAAAAGTGCGTAATGTGTTCCGTGAGGCGATCCTACTCCGATCCTACGAACGTAAGGACACTAGTAAGATTCTAAGTTCTAGACTTTGGTCGATTAAATATCCAATTCATCATAAAATGCCTTTGTTGATATTTTGTATGTTGTTATAGGTTCTTTGATATCAATAGTTCAACTTCAAGATGAAATGTTACATATGATGGTTCGAGATTACCGAAGTGTTGTCGTGACAAATGACGAAAGGGTCAATAAATAGGATCATATGTATAGTATGTAAATAAAGTTAGATGTTAGGTCATATATATTACATATATAAATACCACAATTTCATCATGAAATGATGAAAAGGGTCCATAACAATATGTTAGATTGTTAGAGCGTAAGTAAAATGCGTAAATAAATAAAGGTTAGGATAAGTAAGTATATATATAGTACATATATATAAATATACCACCATTTCATCACCAAAGGTGAGAAAAAGTGTCAAGAGATAGCATATAACTATATTATGATATAGTTGTTAGAAGTCAGAATTAGAGGTCACTTGTGGTTACTGTTTGGAATACTTCCAGAGGTCGTTTGGTTCTGGTATTTTATGGCTAAGTACTTCCATGTGTTAGGAAACGTTTGCCATAAGTCCCATGATTTTTAGAGTAATATAAGTGCATGAAATAAAACATGACGTAAACAGTGACAGAAAATGCTGCTGATGCGCACTGTTTTTGTGTAAACTGTTTGAAGGTCGAAAACTCAATGTTTTTCAAAGATTCCAGTTGGGTTTGATTCATAACTCGTAAAATAAAGTTCCAGAAAAGAAATCAATCTATTTGGAGTATTTTTGAGAGAGATATGGGCATGCAAAGTCAGTGTAAAAACCTGACAGCATGCTGTTGGAAATAGCTCCTTGAAATAAATGCTATTTTTCCATTGGCTCTTTCCAAGATTTTGTTCTTTTTGTTTACCCACGATTTTTAACACATAAAATGATTATTCTCAGCTGAAAACTTGCTTTTTATTTACAAAAATCAACATGCAATGAGTTTATGCAAACCATCTAACCAAGACATTTTTTTTTTAAACTTGATGTTCTTGAGCTTTTGTGAAAACATTCAAGTAAGACATTCTTGGGTCACTAATATGGATTTGATGATGGATTCATCACACTTTCTATGACATGCAAAGTGTCATGGTGATGAATCTACAAACATTAGGATACCAAGGATTGTCTTAGCAAAAATCAAAGTGAAAAGACTAGAGTTTGAGGAAGATAAACTTGAAATGAAAAAAGATGCATGTATGTAGATGATCAGAGGATGTTAGGAGCAGATTTTACCTTGAGTTTCTTGAGGTTTTTGGGGCTGGACTTTGAAGCCTTGAAGAAGATAGAATAGAGAGAAAAGAGAGTAAACTCTTAGAGAGAGTTGAGAGGAAATGAGTGAAGAGTAGAAATGAGGGATTAGGGGGTATTTATGGAGTGAGAGAGGGGTTAGGGGGGAGGGGTGGCCGGTTTTGGGAGAGGGTGTGGAGTGTGGGTTTGGTTAAAATGATGGTGTTTAAAGTTGTGTTTAATTTAATTTTAATTAAATCTTTTAATTAGTTGAATTATTGAATTTAATTGGTAAAATAAATAAACTAGTTGAATTATTAGTATTTATTTTTGTAGGTTGTATATATATAAACATATACATATATAAGTGTATGAATATTTTTAGTAGGCATTTTATGAGATGTATGGATAATTTCCTAAATTGAGGGATTTTAGACGCAAATTCTAATTTTCCCCAACTGTGTCGGGTTTACTGCTAAAACTAGACAGTGTGACATAAAATAACTATATCTGATATATTTAGTGCAGTTCTAACCTGAACGCAATTTTGACGGTTGTCACAAAAATTAGCACGAATGAACCACAAAACGTGTTGACCCGAAAATGAGTTTTGGATTCAAAGAACTCGACCAAATCGGGTCTGTTTGTGGTGCAATGTGGATGAAACTCGAGTTATAGTAATCGAGATAGATAGAGGAGCAACATACCTGATTATAGGGACTAAAAACACCGTGAATCGAGAGAGAGAGGAGAGTCTGAGCGAGAGAGAAAAACCGTCGAGGGGTTTAGGGTTTTAGGGCGTTTTTCCGGATAATGAAAGACAAAAGGAGTCCGAGTGCGTATAAATACCCGGGTGAGGTCCGGGTTCTTAGCCTGAACGCAATTTTGACGGTTGTCACAGTCTTCCCCGGTTAAAAGAATTTCGTCTCGAAATTCAAGAACTTTCGTCCGTAACCGGTTGTTTAGCAAATAAGTGAGGATACTTATGTTTCATGTAATCCTCTCGTTCCCATGTGTACTCAGGCCCACACCTTGTGTTCCAGTGAACTTTCACTATTGGAATCTTGCTTCGCCTAAGACGCTTGACCTCTCGGTCAAGTATTTCGATTGGTTTTTCTACAATGCACAGTTTCTCATTGATTTGGACTTCCTCCAAAGGTACGGTTATTTCCTCGTTGACTAGGCATTTCTTCAGATTGGATACGTGAAAGGTGTTGTGAATAGCACTTAGTTCTGTTGGCAATTCCAGCCTGTATGCTACTGGTCTGATTCTCTCGGTGATTTTGAAGGGTCCAATGTATCGAGGGCTCAACTTTCCTCGTTTTCCAAATCGGACAGTTCCCTTCCAAGGGGATACTTTCAGAAATACTCTATCTCCAATCTGAAACTCTAACGGTTTCCTACGGTTGTCAGCATAGCTCTTTTGACGATCTTGAGCTGCTTTGAGTCTATCCCTGATGATTGTGATCTTGTCGGTGGTTTCTTGTACAATGTTTGGACTAGACAATTGTCTATCTCCAATCTCCAACCAACAAAGATGTGATCGACACTTGCGTCCATACAGTGCTTCATATGGCGCACACTTGATACTGGTGTGATAGCTATTGTTGTAAGAAAACTCAACTAATGGCAAGTGGTTATCCCAACTTCCTCCGAAGTCTAACACGCATGCTCGAAGCATGTCTTCCAACGCTTGAATGGTTCGCTCGCTTTGGCCGTCTGTTTGGGGATGATAGGCGGTACTTAAATTCAATTGCGTCCCCAATGCTCTTTGAAGTGACTGCCAAAATCGAGATGTGAAACGGCTATCTCTATCTGATATGATAGAAATCGGGACTCCATGTCGTGTAACAATTTACTTCATATAGATCTGAGCCAGCTTTTCCATCTTGTAATCTTCTCGAATCGGTAGGAAATGTGCAGATTTCGTGAATCGGTCTACTATAACCCAAATTGAGTCGTGCCCTCGGGCAGTTCTTGGCAATTTGGTTATAAAATCCATGGTTATTTGTTCCCATTTCCACTGGGGAATCTCTGGTTGTTGAAGCAAACCAGATGGTTTCTGATATACAGCTTTGACTTTTGAGCAAGTTACACATTTTCCTACGTACAAAGCAATATCCTTCTTCATTCCTGGCCATCAATAATATTCTCTTAAACCCTTATACATCTTATCCGCACCAGGATGAATTGAATATCGTGACTTGTGGGCTTCGTGCAGGATTATCTCCTGTATGTCGTTCGCTTTTGGAACCCAAACTCTGTCCTTGAAATAACATACTCCATCAACCTTAATTTCAAATCTGCTTTCTATACCGTGAAGGGTTTCGTCCTTCAGATTTTCGGTTTTCATTGCTTCGGTCTGAGCTTCAAGAATTCGAGTCTTTAAGCTTGTTTGTACCAGTGCTCCCATTGCTCGTATACGTGAAGGTTTTGTCCTTTCCTTCCTACTTAAGGCATCAGCCACTACATTGGCTTTACCTGGATGATAACGAATATCACAATCGTAATCACTGAGTAGTTCTACCCATCTTCTTTGTCTCATGTTTAGCATTTTCTGGTCTAGAATATGCTGAAGACTTTTATGATCTGTAAAAATGGTACACTTAGTGCCGTACAAATAATGTATCCAAATCTTTAGAGCAAAAACCACAGCTCCGAGCTCTAAATCGTGTGTGGTATAGTTCTTCTCATGAACTTTTAGTTGTCGCGAAGCGTATGCTATCACCTTGTCCTTTTGCATTAACACGCAACCTAATCCTTGATGCGACGCGTCACAATATACCACAAAGTTATCGGTTCCTTCCGGTAACGCCAGAATTGGTGCACTGCACAACTTTTTCTTCAATAACTGAAACGCCTTTTCTTGTGATTCTCCCCAAATATATTTACTATCCTTTTGGGTCAGTGTTGTGAGAGGTTTAGCAATCTTTGAGAAGTTCTCGATAAATCGTCTATAATAACCTGCCAAACCCAGAAATTGACGAATCTCTGTTGGGGTTTTTGGAGCTTCCCATTTCTTAACAGCTTTCACCTTAGCTGGATCTACGTGAATTCCTTTTTCTCCAATTACGTGCCCAAGAAAGTGTACTTCTCTAATCCAAAATTCGCACTTAGAGAATTTGGCGTACAATTTCTGTTCCTTAAGAAGTTCTAGAATTACGCTTAAATGTTGCTTGTGATCCTCCTTACTTCGAGAGTAAATCAGAATGTCATCTATAAACACTGTCACAAACTTGTCAAGGTATGGTCGGCATACCCTGTTCATTAAATCCATGAATACTGCTGGTGCATTGGTTAAACCGAAAGGCATAACCAAAAACTCGTAGTGTCCATAACGTGTCCTAAAGGCTGTCTTAGGAATGTCCTCCTCTCGAACACTTAATTGATGATAACGTGATCGAAGATCAATCTTAGAGAAATACGTTGCACCTTGCAACTGGTCGAATAAATCGTCTATTCGAGGTAGAGGATATCGGTTCTTGATCGTCAACTTGTTCAATTCCCTGTAGTCGATGCACATTCGAATCGATCCATCCTTTTTCTTAACGAACAGAACTGGAGCTCCCCAAGGTGAAGAACTTGGCCTAATGAAGTCCTTGTCCAACAGTTCCTGAAGTTGGCTTGACAACTCTTGCATTTCGGCAGGTGCTAAACGATAGGGTGCCTAAGCTACAGGTGCTGCTCCGGGTATAAGGTCAATTTGAAATACAACTTGCCTATACGGGGGCAGTCCAGGCAAATCGTCGGGAAACACTTCCGGGTGATCCTTTACCACGGGAATGTCTTGAATTCGCCTTTCTTTGGACCTCTTCTCATCTATGAGTGCCAAAAATGCAACACATTTCTTCCTCAAATACTTACGAACCTTAATACTTGACACCATCTCTAAGCTTCTTCCAACTTTTTGTCCTTGTATCACTAGGGTTTCTCCGTCTTGCAAAGGTATTTTAACTTACTTATCAAAACAGCAAATCTCCGCTCGATTCTTAGATAACCAATCCATGCCTATAACTATGTCAAAACTCCCTAATTCGATAGGAATAAGATCAACGCTAAACAACTTATCAGCTAGATTCAAAGTACAATCTAAAATTACATCCTTAGCCTCAAATTTGTAACCATTAGCAACCTCAATAATATAAGCATCCGACATTCTCCTAGATTCCAAGTTAATTAGTGGTCTAAACTCCAATGAAATAAAACTTCTATCTGCACCAGAGTCAAATAATACTGATGCATAGTGGTTGTTTAGGAGAAACGTACATGTCACCACATTAGGGTCGTGACGTGCTTCGTCAGCTCCAATGACAAATGCCCGTCCTCGAGCCTGACCTCCTTGATTTCCCTGATTGGCTTGTCTCGCCCGGTTCCCATTGTTGTTATTGTTCGGTTTCCTTCCAAACTTCGGGCAGGTATTCCGGTAGTGATCCGGACTTCCGCATTCAAAACATGCCCTTCTACCTTCATGGGGTCCTTTTTCACTTTTACAGAACCTGGTGAAGTGACCTGGCCGTTTACACTTGTCACAAATGACGCGGGCTCCTTCGTGATGATAGTTGCACTTGTTGCACTTAGGGAGTGAACCCTTGTATTGCCCCGGGTCCTCTATGCTTACTCCGAAGTTTCTTGCAACGCTCCTATCCTTACTTGCACTACCAAAGGGTTTCTTTCCTGACTGATACTCTGGCTTCCTCTTATGGCTAGCACTACCAGATGACAGAGTTCCTGCTCTCACAGCATCGTTCGTTAAAGTAGTTGACATGGCTACAACCTCTTGGATTGTGGTCAGCTTTGCCGAGGTAACCATTCCTCGGATTCCCGGTGCTAGTCCCCATAAGTATCGGTCAATTCTCTTACTCTCGGGAGTGACCATGTGAGGTACCAGTTTCGCAAGTTCGTGGAAACGAGCTGTGTATCGATCTATGTCAGCTCCGATCATAGTATGGTTCCAGAATTCAACTTCTAGCTTCTGGATTTCACTCTTTGGGCAGTACTCCTCAATGAGCAACTCTTTGAACTCCTCCCATGTGAGCTTGTAGGCATCTTCCCTTCCACGGATTTGAACCTGGATGTTCCACCAAGTTAGTGCCCTACCTTGGAGTTGACATGTAGCATATTCCACCTTGCGGTCCTCCGAGCATTTTCTAATATGGAGCACCGACTCAATGCTATCGATCCACGAAAGCAATCTTACGACACCTTCCTTTCTGTAGAACTCTTTGGGCATACAGGACATGAAAGTCTTGTAGTTACATCCGGTACTGTTACTACCCAGATCTCCTCCACTACCTCCTTGATTCCTTGGGATCGCATTGATGCCGGCGGTTACTTGTGAGACGATGTTAGGTATGGCTTCTTGGATGCGTTGTGCGATGATTTGTGCTATGTCGGGCGTTTGGTTTTCGGGGGTATCTTCCGTGTGACGTGTAGACCTTCTTGGAGGCATGATTCTAAAACACATTTTCAAAAATTGTATTGGTTTAAAGTTTGTACAAATGTTTGAACTCATATTTTTCCAAAGGTTTAAGATCAGCAAGTTTTCATTCGAATATTTGAGCAATAAAGTAAAGTATAGATTAAATAGACAAATTGACTAAAACTTCCCAAAAGGGCTTCCATTAAATGCCGAGTGTTTACAAAATTTCCGGTGTTTATCGTACACCGGTATCACATAATTTTACTCGGAAATACAATGTAAATTAAAGTGACAAGAAATAAAAGAACGGTTTTCCAAAAGATCCTTCCACACGTTATGATCCATTCATACTACCCCAAATATGCCCCGAGCACAAGCAAGAACATCAACATCAACAACCCCATAACTACTACCGAGCTCGCCGCTTGTGACCTCGATGCCATTTCCCTCGCCATCTTTGCGCCATCTCTAGCCTGGCTTGATACGATAGCTAGTTGGTGTGTAAGCTCTACAAGTTCCGTTAGAACTTGGGCTTGATGAGTCACTCTCACTTGACACCCGTGTAATTCGGTTGTCATTGCTCTGATGAGTTGATCCCTCGCCATTGCTAGTTCGTTCATGCGCCCAATTGGCACGCCGAGGACCACTCTCGTTGGTTCCGGTGCTACCGAGCGTGGAGGTGTTAGCATGACTCTTCTCGGGATTGGCACACTCTTCCTAGCCGTTTGTCGAGTGCGAGGTCCTCCAGTATGTGGCTGAGCAATCACCGGAGTGGGTCGGGGTAACACCGTGTTTGGTGATACTGTAGTTCCTTCGTAAGGGTCTCGCTCCCTAGACACCTCATCTTCCAAGCCCGTGCTGTTGTAATTCTCCTCTTCTTGGTTGCTAGGCGGGTTTTCTTGAGATTGTCCGGTGGAGTATTCCGGTTCATCTGCCGAGTACGAAGCGGGAGTGTAAGACGGTGTTGACGATGATGACATAGTGAAACTGAAGCAAAAGTGTACTTAGTAACTAATCCCATAAGTGATGTGTCTATCCTATGCAATGTCTATACACTAAGCATGTTCCTAAAAGTGCAAGTGAAAATCGACATACTCCTACTATAACCATTTCTAGCCTCGCATTAACTTTCCTTAATCGAATATAGGTGATCAAGATATGTTTAATTAAAGTCCATCAATACCATTCTAGACTTAGTTATACTAGTAGTAGGTTTAGTTATGCTCATGTCAATTTTGGACTTTTGGTTATAGTTGGGTTTTTCAAATGAAAGACCGATGTTCTCTATAACCTTTAGCTCTGATACCACTTCTGTCACACCCCGCTAAAGCGGAAACACGGGATGTCACAGCTAAATGTTTCAAAAGCGTAAGGTAGAAGACAACACACAATCATCATATCAAAATAGTACAATTACAACGTGTTTTTAGAAATACATCTTGTCCAAAATAACAAAAGTAAACTTGACATGATGAAATAAGTTGGAAGTCGCTAATGTGATGCCTTCTAGAATGCATCCTTACTTGTTGTTTCCTGAAAAGCATGTGAACGAGAGTGTCAACTAAAAATAGTTGGTGAGTTCATAGGTTTTTGTACACACTAAAAACGTTAGTGTAAGTTGTAAAGTTTCGTACATTCAAAATCGTAGTACAACTCTCGGTTGTAAAGTTTCGTTTTGTTTTGCATGCTCATGGTATATATAATGTAATACCTCAGAGGTAGCAAGCTAAGCCATTACCCAAACCTCTTGACCTTGTGTTGTATGCCCCGAAATCATGTTCTATCACTAACATGCGTTGTAACAATTACGCACTTACTTTACCGTAAGTGGGTGGTCAACCAAATAACGTTATTCATAATCATCATGGCTCACTCGTGAGTTAAAGAGGTAATGTAAAATTGTAGGGACTTTCTTGTATGATAGCATAACTTAGAAGCTTTAACATGTGCATACGTACCGTAGAGCGTTAAACATGCATAGTATCTCAGTAACGAAAACAGTTGATTTCGAATAAAGTTGTAACATGCTTTTCACCCCAAAAATATGTAAAACAGTAAAAGGGGCTATGAATACTCACGGTGGATTGCGTAGATGTTTCCCAAAAGTGCGTAATGTGTTCCGTGAGGCGATCCTACTCCGATCCTACGAACGTAAGGACACTAGTAAGATTCTAAGTTCTAGACTTTGGTCGATTAAATATCCAATTCATCATAAAATGCCTTTGTTGATATTTTGTATGTTGTTATAGGTTCTTTGATATCAATAGTTCAACTTCAAGATGAAATGTTACATATGATGGTTCGAGATTACCGAAGTGTTGTCGTGACAAATGACGAAAGGGTCAATAAATAGGATCATATGTATAGTATGTAAATAAAGTTAGATGTTAGGTCATATATATTACATATATAAATACCACAATTTCATCATGAAATGATGAAAAGGGTCCATAACAATATGTTAGATTGTTAGAGCGTAAGTAAAATGCGTAAATAAATAAAGGTTAGGATAAGTAAGTATATATATAGTACATATATATAAATATACCACCATTTCATCACCAAAGGTGAGAAAAAGTGTCAAGAGATAGCATATAACTATATTATGATATAGTTGTTAGAAGTCAGAATTAGAGGTCACTTGTGGTTACTGTTTGGAATACTTCCAGAGGTCGTTTGGTTCTGGTATTTTATGGCTAAGTACTTCCATGTGTTAGGAAACGTTTGCCATAAGTCCCATGATTTTTAGAGTAATATAAGTGCATGAAATAAAACATGACGTAAACAGTGACAGAAAATGCTGCTGATGCGCACTGTTTTTGTGTAAACTGTTTGAAGGTCGAAAACTCAATGTTTTTCAAAGATTCCAGTTGGGTTTGATTCATAACTCGTAAAATAAAGTTCCAGAAAAGAAATCAATCTATTTGGAGTATTTTTGAGAGAGATATGGGCATGCAAAGTCAGTGTAAAAACCTGACAGCATGCTGTTGGAAATAGCTCCTTGAAATAAATGCTATTTTTCCATTGGCTCTTTCCAAGATTTTGTTCTTTTTGTTTACCCACGATTTTTAACACATAAAATGATTATTCTCAGCTGAAAACTTGCTTTTTATTTACAAAAATCAACATGCAATGAGTTTATGCAAACCATCTAACCAAGACATTTTTTTTTAAACTTGATGTTCTTGAGCTTTTGTGAAAACATTCAAGTAAGACATTCTTGGGTCACTAATATGGATTTGATGATGGATTCATCACACTTTCTATGACATGCAAAGTGTCATGGTGATGAATCTACAAACATTAGGATACCAAGGATTGTCTTAGCAAAAATCAAAGTGAAAAGACTAGAGTTTGAGGAAGATAAACTTGAAATGAAAAAAGATGCATGTATGTAGATGATTAGAGGATGTTAGGAGCAGATTTTACCTTGAGTTTCTTGAGGTTTTTGGGGCTGGACTTTGAAGCCTTGAAGAAGATAGAATAGAGAGAAAAGAGAGTAAACTCTTAGAGAGAGTTGAGAGGAAATGAGTGAAGAGTAGAAATGAGGGATTAGGGGGTATTTATGGAGAGAGAGAGGGGTTAGGGGGGAGGGGTGGCCGGTTTTGGGAGAGGGGAAAGGAGAGGGTGTGGAGTGTGGGTTTGGTTAAAATGATGGTGTTTAAAGTTGTGTTTAATTTAATTTTAATTAAATCTTTTAATTAGTTGAATTATTGAATTTAATTGGTAAAATAAATAAACTAGTTGAATTATTAGTATTTATTTTTGTAGGTTGTATATATATAAACATATACATATATAAGTGTGTGAATATTTTTAGTAGGCATTTTATGAGATGTATGGATAATTTCCTAAATTGAGGGATTTTAGACGCAAATTCTAATTTTCCCCTACTGTGTCGGGTTTACTGCTAAAACTAGACAGTGTGACATAAAATAACTGTATCTGATATATTTAGTGCAGTTCTAACCTGAACGCAATTTTGACGGTTGTCACAAAAATTAGCACGAATGAACCACAAAACGTGTTGACCCGAAAATGAGTTTTGGATTCAAAGAACTCGACCAAATCGGGTCTGTTTGTGGTGCAATGTGGATGAAACTCGAGTTATAGTAATCGAGATAGATAGAGGAGCAACATACCTGATTATAGGGACTAAAAACACCGTGAATCGAGAGAGAGAGAGAGAGGAGAGTCTGAGCGAGAGAGAAAAACCGTCGAGGGGTTTAGGGTTTTAGGGCGTTTTTCCGGATAATGAAAGACAAAAGGAGTCCGGGTGCGTATAAATACCCGGGTGAGGTCCGGGTTCTTAGCCGACCCGGATACCTGCCCGGTCCGGATTCTGTCCGGATACCTGAGGTGTCCGGATGTTGTCCGGATATCTCTGATTAGGCCTTGTCCTTGAAATTGTGCAGGAATCTGAACTGGAAAAAGGACTTTCTCTCGCTCCCCCTCAAGCTGAGCATGGGGAGTTATCGCTCCCCCTCGTATAGTGCAGTAGAGTGTAGTGGAGGAGTCCGACACACAAATAACTTGTAGACTTTTAAAGAAAAAAAAACATGTGCCACTCCCCCTCAAACGATGACTATAACACACACGTAGGAGTGCCCACACACAAAAAAAACTTTTGACAGTAAGGAAAAAACTGTGTGTGACGCTCCCCCTCAAAGTATGAGGAAACTTACCTGATATTGCGGGGTGCTCCCCCTGAACATGAGAACATTTGGTGAAAGCATAGAGATAGTGAAAGAAAATATAGACGACAGTATTAGAAAATAGAAACACACGGAGAAAGAATGAAAAAACAATCGATATCTACCTAATAAATACAGAGACTAAATCTAGCGGTGTGACTAGAACAAGTAGAATACAAGTGCGAGGAAGTGTGTGCTCATGCATCAGGAGGGTAAACACCGGATGATGAGAAGACAGTTACTCGTACATGTATGGAACTTGTAACGGGCACACAGTCGGATTAAGTCTTCAGATTTAGCATACCTAGCTTGAACACAAGAGTTTTAAAGCGTTTTTCGTCCAAGGCTTTGGTAAAAAGGTCTGCTAACTGATGTTCCATATTTACGAAGTAGAGTTCCACTGTACCTCTTTTGACGTGATCCTTAATGAAATGATACCGAACGTCGATGTGCTTCGTCTTGGTGTGTTGGACCGGGTTGCTTGATATAGCAATTGCGCTCTTTGAGTCACAGTAGATCGGGACTCTGACATACGTGAAACCATAGTCTTTGAGTTGTGTCCTCATCCAGATAACATGGGAACAGCAGCTTGCGGCGGCCACATACTCTGACTCGGCAGTTGACGTAGACACGCACTGCTGTTTCTTCGATGCCCAACTTACCAGGCTATCTCCCAAGAACTGAATGTGTCCCAAGGTGCTCTTGCGGTCCAACATGCATCCCGCGTGATCCGCATCAGAGTAAGCGGAAAGTCCAAAACCTGTCTCTTTCGGGTACCAAAGGCCAAAATCAGCAGTACCACGTAAATAACGAAAAATTCGTTTAACGGCATTATAATGAGATTCTTTAGTGTTTGACTGATAAATCTTGATCACAGATGGGGCCTTTGTTTGAGAACAGCTATCTTTTAAAGAATTAACCGGATTATCAATCACGGGGGATAGAAAATCAGTGTGACTTGGAAGAGGTTTGTCAAAGGGCAATGACTCAAACTCTTTATCACAGTTACTTTCGGAGTTCATATACTCTGAAAAATCTATCTCCGGAATTACTGGACTGAAAGCATGTGGGGAAGGCGAGGAATACTTTGTGTTTGTGTGCTTAGAGGAACTTGGTGCGGAAGCGTTCGAAAAATCAGAGTTTAAATTCCTTTGAGCACATTCGTCTTGAGAGACGTTACTTTCTTGAGAAGAGATATTTCTAATGAAGGCTTTACACGAGGATGTGTCAGATGAGTTAGAGGAAAGTTCAGGTGAAAAGTGCTTCGCAGTTTGGAGCAAGTCAAGCTGCACTCGGAGTTGACTATTTACCATATGCTCTTTCATCGTTTCTCTTGTCATTGCAGACAGTTTTGATGAGAGCGTATTGATTTCCCACTGAAATTTTTCCTTTTCCTCACTTGACACACCGTCGGTTTTCTCAGATTTGAGTTTCTCAATCTCAGAGATGAGCACTTTCTTTTCGTTTTGAAAGGTGGACCTTTCTTTCTCAATCGACTCCTCCAACTCGACAATTTTTGCTTCCAAGATGAGAGGAGGAACATAGAGTTTATACTCATCCGTCTCAGTCTTGGTTGCAGGTACTACATCCTCATCCTTCTTGGAGGAATCCTTGGGTGTAGCTACCTTGTAGGGGTCGAAGTAGTCATTGGAAAGGTACTTTTTGTTCTTTTGATACGAGTAGTTTAAAGGTTCATAACAAAACGAAAGTTGAATTCCTCCTTTGTGTGTGCCTTTATGTTCCTCGGTTTCCTCCTCCTTTTCTGGTTCAAGAGGACCTGTCCATTGAATTTCGTACTCTGGATACTTTTTATCTAATCCATAGCAAGCAAAATCATACAGAGTAGGGACTTGATATCTTCCCTTTTTCAGATAATGTGGGTTATCACATCCGATTCCCCATTCTTTGTTAAACTACGTGAACTCTTTGGGTTTGTTCAAAAAAATGGTTTGATCAGTTTGACCCCATTTGTGGAGTTTGGTTTCAAGATCTAGAATTTTAGCTACATACTCCTTGTGTTGAATTTGAAGAGAAGAATATTGATAAGTAATGTCTTCTTTCTCATTCAGATAATCTGGCCCTTAAGTCTTTAGGTGCTAATGAAAGTATTTTGCATCTGTCTTTTAAATCAGCATTTTCAGACTTATACTTCTCAGTTAATTTCATTTGAACATTAAGCTTTTCAGTTATTGAAATAATTTCAAGCTTTTGTTCTTCATTTGTGGCCTTGAGGGAGTTTGCCTTTTCTGTGATGGTTTGCAGTTGAAGTATGATGTTTTGTAAGCAAGAGTCACATACCTGATTTGCTGTTGCCTTGTCTTCATCCGTAGACGATTGATATCCCATGAAAGCATCAGCACCTTCGTAATCGTCCTCATCATTAGATCTGCCTAGCCAGTACTCATTTTCAGCGAACATTGCCTCCCCAACCTCCTTCTGTCTGGCCAGTGCAAGCTTAGCCTCATAATAGTGAGAGTTCTTCACTGTAGGTTGACGGCAGTCTTTAGCGAAGTGACCGAGTTTCCCGCAGTTGTAGCATTTCACAGGTTCATCTCGCTTCTTCCGGTCACCTTTCTTTGTCTTCTCCTTCTTCTCAGATCTCTCTTTCTCTTCTACCTTCTTCTTTCCTTCATACAGATCCTTATAGTCGTGACGCTTATTGGAGGAGGTGGAGTAGCGTTGACTATTGGAAGACGGCTTCATGTAGAACTTTTGTTGTTGAAAGGATTTAGTCAGAAGGGCAATAGATTTCATTAAGTGTGATGCTTCATCATCATCATCATCACCGTCTTTCTCGTCTTCAGGTTCTGACTCGGAGGAGCTTTGCTGTGGACCGCGTCTGGATTGACTGCTTGAAGATTTCCCTAGTTTGGAAGTCATGAGGGCAATCGGATCAGCAGATGGTTTTGGCTCATTCTTCTTCTCTCCCAGAAGCTCATTCACTTCATCTTCGTCTTGGAGAAGTGTCTCATACAGTTCATTGATGTTGATGTTCTCTATCAAGTTGTTATGCTTGACATAAGAAGCACACACTTTCCATTCAGGTAGCAAGTTGTTGAGGAACTTTAGTGCATTCTCAGTATTGGAACGAACAATTTTATTCTTGTTCAGTTCATTGAGGAGTAGACAAAAACGTTCATAGGTCTGGGTAAGGGATTCACTGTTGCGCTGCTTGAACCCATCGAACTTGGTTATCGTGCTATTTATCTTCAGCTGATTTCCTACAACGCTCCCTCGCATCATTTTGGCTACTTGGTCCCACATGCCCTTAGACGTGTCTTTGTAACTGTCTATGGCAGTGTAGATAGAATTAGGAAGGGCTTGAATCAGATATCTCTTTGCATGCTTTTCACCTTCAGTCATGCCTCTTTCAAATTCTGTCATCTCAGCAAGAGTCTTCTCCTCACGTCGAGCTATTGCAGTTGCAGTTGCAGCTATGTCCTTCATTGGCTTGGCAATTGGGCCATGATTCAGAGCTCTCTTGATGTACTCATAGTTGTCATTGGACTCTATGAAGATCATGAAGCTATCTCGCCATTGGCTGTACTCGTTCGGATAGAGACACGGTGGCTTGGTGTCAGTGCCAATTGCTAGAGCATCACGAGAAGTAGACATCTTCGGTTGCAACGGAGTGAACATCAGACGTGTAGATTGATTCAAAGGGTAAACCTAACGCAAGGCACTAAAAGTTAAATCCTAACGCAGGGTCTACGGGTGATTTGACTAACCTGAACTTACTGGATAGGAATCCAAATAAGTGATCTGATCTGGAATTGTTCGGATCAGATTTGATGCAAATGGACCAATAACCAAAAACAGAAGTATCCGGATAAGTTGAGGATACCGGATAATAGAATTGTCCGGATAACTGTAAGAGTCCGGATATCAGAAAGAATCCGGACAGAGTAAGCTTTCCAGATAACAGATACCACACACTTTCCGGATAACTGAGGTTACCGGATGTGAACTGATTCAGGATGTGAAGTTTTCGGGTACAATGGAGTTTCCGGATACTGTGAGGTTTCCGGATACTACGAAGTTTCCGGGTAAAATAGATTTCCGAATACTTTAAGTTATCCGAAACAATAATACCCGGATAGGTTTGAGATTAAGAGACTTACCCGGAAGATTCGAGAGTCCGGTTGGCTGGAAGATCCCGGATGAAATTAACACAATTATCCGGGAACCTTGATTCTATCCGGAAAACGCGGCTGAGTTGTCCGGACAAGTCGGTTGTTTGCTCAATTCGATTGGATTTTCGATTAGGGTTGCCCAAAATCAATCCTGGAATATTAGTAACAATGCCAAACACAAAATAACACTAATCCAATCGATTTCAATGCAAAAAGAACATGTTTTGATGATAAAGATTCGATTTTTTGATTAAGAACACTACCAAAAACTTTGAACTTATTTTGCAAAATTGACCAACCAAACGAACGAATTAGGATGTGAAAATTTGCAGAATTACTTATAATTATGATGCTAACACAACCCAACAAGCAAAATTGAACAATTTAAGCAGAATCACAGATTTGAAAAATCAAGAAAAGTCAGACTTGGAAAAGTCAAACTAACCAGAAATCAATGAATGAGACTTTGAATCGAATCCGTCTGTCTGCTCTGGTACCAATTGTTAAGTCCAGATCCTTGCAACTATGATGAAATCGAAATATATGAACAATAAGAACAAATGATTTCAACTGGTCATCCCTGTCATTCACTTTCAGAGAGAATTTGCAATACAGTGTTTGAAAGTAAAAAGGATGATTAGCTTGTTTTTCCAAGCTAATCTTACATTAAATACAATGGGCCCGTGGTTAACAAGCCCACGGCCCGTTCACTAAAAGGCTCAAATTAAACAAATACAATTCAACCCTTGAACTTTAAATCAACCATAAAACCTGCCCTAACATGAGTATTAATCTAGAAATGGGCATGTGGATATTGCGATTTCTTAGATAGGAGCATTAATCTAGAATTGCTATTCAGGTTGAATGTTTGAATAGACAAAGTAGAATTGTTATTCATGTGTATGATTGAATAGACAAAGTAGAATTGTTATTCATGTGAATAATTGAATAGACAAAGTAGAATTGTTATTCATGTGAAATAGGTTGAATAGGCATAGTACAATTGCTATTCAGGTTGATTGGGTTAATAGGCAAAGAAGAGTTGCTCTTTATATTTGAAATGTGGAAGTATGAACTAGACGAAGTATAAGTGTTGTTTCTTGGGTTTTCGATGGAGTAAAAATAGGCAATATATAAGTGCTGTTTATGTATCCATTTCAAGAAGAAGGTATGACGTTTGAATGTAAGTCTGTAGGATTGATCGATAAACTAGAATCCGTGATGATTCGTAGTAAACTATTGAGTATGGTGATGTGACTTTATGAATGATAATTATATTCATGAGATTGAGTATGATTCAGTTATTATGAGATGAGTACGAGTATGGTAAGGACGAGTGTAAGTCAAGTTTGATAAACCTTGTTTACATTGATTTAAAAGTATTATTTTGAAACTGAATGTTCTCACTAAGCGTTAGCCTAATCGTTTCAAATTATATTTTCTTACCAGGTATGAGCTTAGGGAAGTAATGGGATGAGTGGAGAGTTTATGGTGACGACAAGTTGATGTAAATTAACTTTTGTAATTGTTTTCACTCGTTAAGAACGTTTATGATATGGATTTTGGATGAGTAAACCCTTTTATTTCAGATTTAAATTTACCCGGACTTTTAGGGTGTTACAGACATAGCAACAAAAAGAAAATTGCTAACTATGAAAACATAAGGATAAAAAGAACTCATAAAATATTTGTCCTTTTTACTGTTTTCTGAGATCTTTTAAGTACTGATGGAGTAAAGTACATTCGCTGAAATTTTTCTTTAAACTTCGTATAAGTTACAAAGGGAAGTGGAAAAATTACAAGTACAGCAAATAAATTTACAAGTACAAAAGATATAAGATGATAAAGATAGAAGAATTACAAGGAAATCCTATCAGCTAGAAAGGTTCTTCCTTAACAAGAGGTTCATTAAGGGATTTTGTGGTATGGATCATCCAATCCGGGACTTCTTGACCAAGATCCCGTCTTCGCTTAGCTTCTGTAAAGATCAACGGCTTGAGGTAGTGGCCGAGAAAGTCTTCTCTGAATCCGCACCAGTAGACGGGATCCCTGAGCTGTTCGATGGGAGTGATAGGTAGCTCAGAGACGCGTTGAAAATGGTCTCGTCCATCGTAGTCGTGAAAGAAGATACCATAAGGTTCGCTTAGGACTTTTCCAGCAATGAAGCATTCACCAGGAGGAAGGGAGGTATCAAGCACAGAGAGATCAGGTTCAGGACCAAGGACTTCAGCTCGTGTAAAGCCAATTCCGGTTTCATTTCGTATAGGAGGACCTGAGTCTGAAGGTTTTGTCTTTTTCTTTGCAGAGGCCCTTCTTCGTTGAACTTGATTGAGAGGAGGAAGAGGAATATCCACAACGGATGTCACCAAGTCGATTTGTTTGTTAAGAGCTTTTTCGACATAGGATTTGAGTTTTGATCGTGACCGCTGAATGGCTATCCTCATCTCCAACCATTCTGATAAACCGAACTTGTCGATCCAAGAAGTGAAGATGGTCTCCTTGTGACCATTCTCTCTGAATATATCGACGTGAATGATTGGAACGTCTACTGACATTCTTCCCCTGAAGATCACCTTGTTGATTCTGGAAACATGACATCGAAAATTTATTCGTTCTTTGCACCATTCCAAGGTAGAGTCAGATACCTTGGTCTTTTCTTCGATGATCTTCTTGGCGTCCTTCCACAATTGACGTTGAAGATCAATGGGAGTCTTCTTCAGATCAGGGTCTTTCACCGATTGTTAAACGAGCTCAATAGCATAAGCTTTATCTCTTTATTCAGCTCTTCTTCGTTCAGCGAGTTGTCTTTCAACTTGGTGGTGTTCAACAATTTCCTTTCTTGTGATTTTGTATCGAGGGGCAGGAATGAGTCACCGATCTTCAAGTTGTTTGATCATTGCTTCTCTCTTTTTTAATTCTTCTTCACTTAGCGTTTGAGGAGCTAAGGAAGGTCTGTTTTGTGAGAGAGCATCTCTTCTTCAGGTTCATCAGTCTCAGTGAAATCCAAGACGGGGATTATTTCTTCAGCACTAGGGGTTGGGATTTTTGTTGATGCAGTAGGAGGAACTTCAGCTATATCCTCAAGCAGGGGAGAGGACTAACTGAAACATAACGATCATTTGAGTAAGATCATTTGGGAAAGAAAGAGATAGAGAAAAGAATAGGGTTTAAGTGTATAGAGGTTTTATGGAGAGGAGAACTGAGGTTGAGAAGGGATAGAGGAGGGATGCAGTGTAAGGAAAGAGAGTGTATGTTACCTGACAGACTGGCTTGCTGAAAAGAATAGCCAAGTTGTCTACAGACGAAACACCTTTGTTTTTGCCTTTGTCAGCTTCAGACGCTGCAGGCTTTGTCTTTGTCCCCTCCCCTGATGGTTCATTTATCATGATCCCTTTTTGAGCTGGGGCCTTCTTAGGCTAGACGAAGAAATCAACATCATCATCATCATTTTTAGGAGATGATGATGGTTCATCATCAGCGATGTCGACGTCTTCATCGTCTTTTGCTTCTTCTTCAGATTCTTCCTCATCTGCATAGGATTCGGTAACGTCAGCAGAAGCTTCAGTTTCCTCATCGAGTTGCTCCCCCTCAAATTCAGAGGGAGTTCTCTCGGTCCCCGCAGGGTTTTCAACTCCCTGAGGTTTCTCGGTTGTAGCAGCAGCAGCATTTGTTTCAGTTGTCTCCCCCTCAGCATTATGGGGAAGACTTTCTTCATTCTTCTCCCCCTCTTCCACATGATGAGTGGGGGAGGTAATTGGAATTTCAGCAGCAGCGGCATCAGTGTGCATTGGGTCCATGTCTTTTAGGCCAGATATCCCAACACAAGTTTCAATCCTACCTAATCTGTCTTCCAGGCCAGATATAGTAGTAGGGATTCTTTGAAGATCCTCTCGATCCACCTGAGTAAAATGTGAAGGAGCACAAATAGCCGCATTCAAGCGGTCGAGGATTTGTTGAAGTAGGTCTTTGACAGTGCCAACCTCAGTCTTGACCGTAGACACCCCTTCCTTAAGAGTACAAACCGATGTCTTCAATGATGTGAGTTAATTAGACAGGGATGTGAAGTTTGTGGAGAGGGTGTTGTTGGTGAAGTTGAGATTGTTGATGGAGGTGGAGTTTTCAGCGAGAGTAGTAGCAAAGTTTCCAATGCTACCTTCCACCTTCTACAGATCAGCATTGGAGGCTTTCTTTTCGACCTCAGTGGTCAACGTCTTTAGAGCATCTCCAGCGTTTGTAACCGCTGAAGAGTTAGCAGAGAGAGTGGTGATGAGAGAGTCCACCTTTGTCACAAAGTCTTTCAGGGAGTTGCTGATATATCCCAAATTAGGACCTGCAATAGTTAATAACTTATGAACAAAGGAAAGCTCAAAAGTTGGGGATTTGGAGAGAGGAGTGTGTATGGTTTTGTGTATATCTGCAGGCGGGTTGGTGAAGTCCACAAAACTTCGATAACATGTGAAGTGTTCCATGTCGCCTTCCATAGTGCCTTGGCGCATAGAAGTGCCTACAGATCCTATATTTTGATTCATCATCCCCTGTAAAGTTGTAGCTGATGTATCTTGGAGGATGATGTTTGTTGCATAGAATGGAGGGAAAATAGATGGAGTGTCCAAAGAAATGGTGGGAGGAGTGAAGGATGAGAAGATAGTTTTGGTGAGAGGTTCAGCATTGGATTCGCTGAGAAATACTTCTTCAGTCCTTAGACAGTCTGAAGGAGGGGGGTTCAGTTCCAAGTTTATAACCTCATCGTTTAGAGACGTTGAAGTTGGTATGGAAGGGGTGGCTTGATCAGCTGTGGTAGAGCGTACCACGGAACTATCCAGCGGCTCTTGTACAGAAAGAGTCATGGAGTCTTCAGCCTGTGAAGGCTTGGAGGGTTGCTCCTTGGTTTTCTTGATACTTTTAGAATCAAGTGAGGTAGTAGAGTGTTTCCTTTTCTTAGAAGGAGTGGTTTTTGCAGCCTGGGTATCAGCAGTTGGGATTACCGCTGAGGTAGCCGCAGAAGTAGAAGAATTTGGGGGATTGAGAATATATAAGATAGTAGAAAGACGTACCTCGTTTGGCATGGGGGTGAACTCGAGAATCTTGGTGCCAACCTGTTAGAGCTTCAGGTCGCCCACCTTCGGGTATTTGTTCCCGAGTCCCTGTAGGAAGAGAGCGCTGAGAAATCGAGGATAAGGAACCGTCTTCTATCTTTTGGATTCCTCGACTCTCTGAATCATGTCATCAAAGATGATTTTGGCCCAGTCGATGTGTAGGCCCTTCATCAGTGAATATCCCATGGCTTGCTGGAGTTGAGAAGCTTGGTCAAAAGAACCAACTTTAGTTGTCATGAAGCTTATCAGGTGAGCGAAGATGAAGTTCATCTCGCTTGGCATCTTGGACTTCTTGATGGCAGTCAGCTTCATCTCAGGGAGTTCATCTCTCTTTGTGTCCCATACGTACTTCATTGCATCAAAGAATGCAATGATATTGTCTCTGTCAGTGGGGGTTTTGGGATTTGGTTGAGGGATAAAGCGTTTTTCTTTTGTTCCTATGGGGAGGTTTAGGGCACACCTGATGTTACCAGGTGTGATCTTGGAGGTACCATGGTCAGTGTCAAAAAGGATGACTTCGATTTCCTTTGTGGGGTCTTTCTTTGAGGTGATCATAGCTCGTCTTGCAGTCCACCAGAACTGAGCAAGTATATGTTTATTTGCTGGACGAGTGACAGTCAGAGCTGTGGAGAGAGGGCATGTCTTTAGAAAATTCACAGCATCGTCTAGGTGAGTGATGTGCTTTCTCTGAGGGAAGTTGAAGAGAGCAAAAGGGTTGTTGCCTTGAAAGTTGATCTGTTCGTATTTGAAACCAACCTGAGTAGCAGGAGTGAGTACAGTCTTTGATGGAGCAGTAGGAGACTGAGTTGATGGTGCTTCAGTAGGTGATGCCATTTCTGTTTATCACACATAAACATGAAGAAGATGAACAAAAATGTCTTAATGTGGAAAGATTTTCCAAAATAAGATGTTTGTTTGTTTTGCACATTCCATTCAGACAAAAGATATCTTAATGGAGATTAGGGTTTTTTTAGTTTTGACAAAAAAAAATCAAAATCTAGTGAATATCTTATTTTCCAGTTTCCTTTGAAAGAAGGGATTCTGGAAAAACATAAGAAAATACAAGTTTAAGATTTTTGTTTTAAACTTGAAGAACAATCATGAAGATTGTGTTCATAAAATCATGAGGAGAAAATGATGTCATTTTAAGAAGGTTCTTTTGTTTGATATTTTGAAAACAAGTTTTATGCAAGGAAAATAATAAGAATATTAACCTTTCTAGTGTTGAAGAAGATGAATAGTTCTTAAAGAAAACAAGTTTGAATGCAACAGAGAATTCTTACTTGAAGTAGATGATGTTCGCGTAAAGGTAAAAATATAAACGCAAAGGGTTTATATAGTGAGAGTAGAGAGAGAAAAACTGCGAGCGGGAAATTTTTTCATGATGACACGGACACGTCCCTTGAATTTGATTGGACAAGGAAGTCGACACGGGCGAACGTGTCAGAGAAAACGTGCCATGACTTATCCGTTGTGATGACGTCACAAACGTCCTTTCATATTCTAAAGTATCTCTGAGGTTTTTTGAAAGACTCAGTGACATTTTGAAAAAAATAGAAGCACTGATTAGAAGTATCAGTTATTTTTAGAAATTTCAAAAGTATAACTGAAAGGAAGAGATATTCAGCGATGCAATTTGTTTTGAAATCTTGCATTCATAGGCGAACGTCAGCGAGTAAGAGAGAACATACCTTGATATCAGCGAATCAATTTTGTTCAGAGAGTAGATGATAAGTATGGGTTATACAAGTTCATTAATTGTTATCACTGATCCTATGTGAACCGCTGAAGATTTTACTCTTCTATGTTCAGCATTCAAAGCTCGCTGATGAGAAAGTTGAATCTTGTCTCTTCAAGAGGTTTGGTGAAAAGATCATCTAACTGAAAATCAGTTGGGATAAAATGAAGTTCTATACCACCATTCATCACATGATCTCTGATAAAATGATACCTGATTTCGATGTGTTTGGTCTTTGAGTGTAGCACTAGATTGTTGGCTATAGCAATGGTACTAGTGCTGTCGCAATAGATTTGAATCTTCGAGAGCTGAAGGTCATAGTCCAGTAGTTGATTTCTCATCTACAAGACCTGAGAACAACAGCTTCCAGCGGATACGTACTCAGCTTCAGCGGTTGAGGTGGACACTGAGTTTTGCTTTTTACTTGTCCAACTCACCAGCTTTCCACCCAGGAGCTGACAGCCTCATGTGGTGCTTTTCCTATCCAATTTGCAAACTGCAAAATCACTATCTGAATAGGCGATTAGATCAAACCCAGAGTCTTTGGGATACCAAAGACCTAGGTTAGGATTACCCTTAAGGTAACGAAAGATTCGCTTTACAGCGATCAAATGAGATTCCTTAGGTTCAGCTTGATATCGTGCACACAAACAGGTTGCATACATAATATCAGGTCGGCTAGCTGTAAGATATAGAAGAGAGCCGATCATCCCACGGTACATCGTGACATTAACAGGCTTTCCAGAAGGATTCTTGTTTAGTGTCAGCGGTGGTGCTATAGGGGTTTTCATAGCTGAACTCTGAGTTAAATCAAATTTCTTCAGCATATCTTTAACATGCTTTCCCTAATGAATGAAAGTTCCTTTTTCATTCTGTTTGATTTGAAGACCAAGGAAATATGTTAGTTCACCCATCATACTCATTTTATACTCTGCTTTCATTCTATCAGCGAAACGAGTACAAAGGTCAGGGTTAGTGGAACCAAATATAATGTCATCGACATATATTTGAACAAGAATAATATGACCTTTTACTTTTCTGAAAAATAGAGTTTTATCGATTTTACCTGGCTCATATTTTTCAATATGGAGATAAGTAGAGAGAGTGCCATACCATGCACGAGGAGCTTGATTTAAGCCATAAAGTGCCTTATCCAGTTTATAAACATAACCTGGATGCTTAGGATATGAGAATCCTGGAGGTTGTTCCACGTAGACTTCTTCATTCAGCTTTCCATTGAGGAACGCTAACTTAACATCCATTTGATATACTTTGAAGTCTTTGTGTACTGCGTAAGCTAAGAATAGACGAATGGCTTCGAGTCTTGCTACTGGAGCAAACGTTTCGTTATAATCTACACCTTCCTCTTGTCTGTATCCCTGAGCAACAAGACAAGTCTTTTTGCGGGTTACAGTTCCATGTTCATCCAACTTGTTTCGATAGACCCATTTAGTGCATATCACTGACTTGTCGGATGGTCTAGGAACAAGCTTCCAAACTTTGTTTCTTTCGAATTCAATCAGCTCTTCTGGCATAGCGCTGACCCAGTTTGGATCTTGGAGGGCATCATTTGTTTTCTTTGGTTCAATTAGAGAAATAAAGTTAACAAATAAACAAATATTACCTGCACTTCGTCGAGTCTGAACACCAGCGTTTGGATCAACAATAATTTGTTCAGTAGGGTGATTTATGGTCCATCGCTTAGCCGGAGCATAAGTCGCTGACTCAACTTGAACTTCAGGAGTTGAAGATGAGGCTTCAGCAACTTCTGGTATATCATCCAAGAGAGGAAGAGGTGCAGATGTCATTTCATTCACTGATTGCTGAGAAGTAGATGGTATGACTGAGATAGAAGGTTCAGAAGCAGGCATAGTGTTAAGAGGAACAACTGAGACCCATGATGTTTCAGCTTCACTAGTCTGCATGCTTGGGATGATGGTAGGATCATCATCTTCAGCGGGATGAGTATGAGATGGAGGAGTGGGAACATCTTCTGAATCACCAAGATGAGAAAATATCCATTGATTCAGTTTTTTAGTATCAGCAGAAGGTCTAGAGTTCGCTGAACGGGATTCGTCAAAAGTGACGTGGATGGTTTCTTCAACAGTTTGTCTTCTTCGATTGAAGACTTTGAAGGCTTTGGAGACTGAGGAGTATCCAAGAAAGATTCCATCATCAGCCTTAGGATCAAACTTTCCAAGGCATCTCTGTTGTTCAGTATGAAACACTGACATCCAAAGATGTGAAGAAAGCTAATTGAAGGCTTTCTCCCATGGAAGAGTTCATAGGCTGTCTTCTTGAATCTTTTGTCAATCAGCGACCTGTTTTGAGTAAAACAAGCAGTGTTGACAGCTTCTGCCCAAAACTGAGTAGGTAAATGAGAATCGCTGAGCATTGATCGTGCAGCTTCAATGATAGTTGATTTCTTGTTTCAGCGACTCCATTTTGTTGTGGTGTTCTCACTGAGGAAAAGTTGTGAGAAATACTCTTACTTTCAAAGAAGGAATTAAGGGAACTATTTTTAATTCAGTCCCATGATCACTCCTTATTGAGCGAACGGTCATGTTGTTCAGGACTTCCATTTTCCTGACAAAGGTGATGAGTTCTTCAGGGGTGTCACTCTTAGAACGGAGAAACATTACCCAGGTATAGCGAGAGAATTCATCAACTATGACCAGTGTATATTTCTTTCCAGCGATGGATTGTTTGTTAACAGGGCCAAACAGATCCATATGGAGAAGTTGTAGAGGAGATGACACTGAGGAAACGTTCTTAGATTTGAAACTAGCTTTTGTTTGTTTCCCTTTTTCACACACTGAACATAAGGATTCCTTAGCGTATGAGTGTTGAGGTAGACCAGTAACCAACTCTTTAGAAGAAAGAGTATTCAGTGTCTTGAAGTTGAGATGGGAGAGCCTCTTATGTCATAGCCAGTTGATATCAGATGAGGCTTTTGAGAAGAAACAGGAGTTCTCAGTGGTTGTAAAGTCCATGTTTATAACATAAACATTTTCCATACGGTATCCGCTGAGAGCTATCTTCTCCTTTTTGTCAGTGACAAAGTAGGATTCCTTAATAAATATTACTATGTTATCCTTGTCGCAAAGCTGACTAATGCTTAGAAGATTATGCTTCAGTCCTTCAACATATGTGACTCTTCTGAAGGTTGTTGTACCATTAGAAAGTACACCAAACCCTCAAGTATAGCCTTTTCCGTTTCCACCGAAGGTCACAGAGGGACCCTTCTCTTCCTGATATTCAGTGAGCAGGTTTTTATTTCCAGTCATGTGTCTAGAGCATCCGCTATCGAGATACCAGATACCCATCTTAACCTACAAGCAAAGGAAGATTAGTTTGACTTAGGCACCCATTTCATTTTGGGTCCAGATTTGGTTAATTTCTTAACCTCAGTGGACTTCTTTGCCTTGGGGGCATTGATCTTCACCTTAGCTAACTTTTCAGCTTTGGTGCCTGTGGGGCACTTACTAGCAATACGATTGGTAAGTCCACAATGATAACATTTTCTATAGCTAAAAGTAGCTTAAGGACCATTTTCATGCTTAGCCATTAATTTTAAATGAGCAGGGCCAGCACCAAGTATACCTTTGGCATTGGAAATGGGAGAAACAATCAGTTCTTCAGATTTCTTAACAATAACATCCACTCTGATTCTAGGAGAAGATCGCTGAATGAATCCAGGGATCTTGTTCTTAGAAGTAGAGGGATAAGTCATTGAAGCTTTGGAAGCATTCAACTTAGGTACAAAAGTACTCTTCTGCGGTTTTGGATAAACAATTTTCCATTTACCTTTAGAAGTTAAGGTAGAGATTTCCTCAGGGATGGGAGTTTTAGAAGAGGAACACTGAGATGAGGAAGTGTCAGGGATAGAGGACACGAACATTCCAAACTTAAGCATGAAATGATCAGTGGTTGGTTCTTCAGTGTCAGCTTCGTAACCAAGACCACGTTTGACACTCAGAGGAATATGAGACTTTATTATCTCAGTGATCGTTGTTGAGGATTTACACCATCCTTCAACAGTAGCTTTTTCAGCTTTTAATGCAGCGATAGCTTCTTCTCGTTCGATTTTGACTAGTTGATTTTATATGAACCTGATCCTTTAAATCTTCTTCAATTTTAGAAAGCTTTTCTATTTGAAGGTGACAGTTTTTAAGCCGTTCAGCGAGATCAAGGTTTTGATTTTCAACAACAGTTTTGCCATTCATGGCATCATATAAACTCATAGTCAGGAGATCGATCTTACGAAGACTATCAACTTCATCAATATCTGAAATATTGGTAAAGAAGGAGGGTGGTACCTTGGTAGCAGAGGCTGAAGTAGAGGGAATGTCAGAATTTTCTTCCTCGTCTTCGATTTTGGCCATGCGACAGAGATTGGCCTCATCATCATCTTCTGAGTCAGATGATTCTTCTTCTTCAGAGGCAGCCCAATCAAAGTCAATCATTAGGCCTTTGCCTTTCTTCTTAAAGCATTTCAGTTTTGCATATTTTTCTTTCAGCTTTTGATACTTGTCATCTCTAGACCTGTGGTTAGAGGATTTCATGGAGAAAGCTGATGGGTCTAGAAACTTTCTTTGACCTGCACTCGCTAGAAAAATGTCCTATCTTTTCACAGTTATAGCAAGTAGCAGTAGCCTTATCAACAGGGGTTGATGATTTAGGCTTGTCAGTTTGTGCGAGAGGTTTGTTCTTTCTGAAGTTACTCTTTCTAGCGAATCTCTTGAACTTATTAGCCAAGAGTGCCACAGATTCATCAAGATCTGAAGAGTCAGCATCTGATGAGCATTCAGAGTTAGTTTCCAACTCAGTGACAGTGATAGTAGATCGCTGAGTGGAAGGTGACTCTGAGAGTAAAGCAACATGTATGCTTTTGGAATCTTTTACAAGATTCTTCTTAAGATGACACAACTGCTCATGATTGAGCATAGTGCCATATAAGGTAGAAAGAGTCATAGATTTTAGATCCTTAGTTAGCTTGAGACACATTGAATAACCGTCCCAGCTTTCAGGTAAACATTCTAGGAACTTTGTCAGAACTTCAAAGTTGGAATATTCCTTCCCAACGGTTTTTAGATCTATAAGTAAACAGTTAAACCGCTGATGTACTTCAGAGAGAGATTCATTCTTACCACAAATGAATCTTTCGTATTGTCTTACCAGGTTGATCTTTCTTGAGTCCTAGACTTCAGACGTACCTTCATATTGAACACAAATTGTGTCCCACATGGCTTTGGAGGTTTTAAGGTTCATGACAGAATGGTAGACTTCGTCAGGAAGAGCCATAGAAAAATTGGATCTGGATTTGGTGTCGATAGCCACTTTCTTCTTATCTTCTTCAGACCAATTATGAGGTTCCTTAGGCACGACTCTTTCAGGAATGGTATCTCTAGTAGCAGAGCCTGGAACTTCAGGGTCAATTCTAACAGGAATATATGGGCCATTTTCGAGATAGTAAGGCATAGTAGGATCTACACCTTCTAAGAAGAGTATCATCCTATTTTTCCACATACTAAAGTTATCTTTCGAAAATCTAGGGGGTTTTGTAAGAGAACCATTGTCAATATAGTTTGTGTTTGTGTTGGTAGCCATTATGAGAAATAGCAAGAAAGAGAAAAGATTAGTATAAGCAAGATCTTGTTTATGAGTTTAAACAATCTGCTCTAATACCACTTGTTGGTCCCGAAAGGGTTATACAAGTTTGTAGAGGGGGGGGGGGGGGGGTTGAATACAAACACACAGATTTTACTTTTCTAAATTGTTTATTGATATTTATCAAACAATTTACAACTTGTTGCGGAACAAGATTAAGGATTAAACCTAATCTAAACGAGTTATGAGAACACTAAGATTTTCTTGCACTTAAAAATAAGAGAGAAAGGAGATAAGAATATTACTAATAATATTCTAACACTATGTAGTAGAGAGAAGAAGAATGGCCGAGCACTTCATTTCTGAAGTAGGATTCTTCTTAAATACTGCATGCATTTAATGCATAGCAGTACAACTTTACACGTGGCAATAGCTGATTGGTTGCATGGTTTGACCTTTGTAGACAACCTTAATAGCTGCATGATGTACAGTGTAGAATCAGAGTTGGTAGTACGATGCTGGACAAAAGGGATGTCCTTTATGACATTATCGTACGGAGGCGTGCAAGGGGGTAAGACAAAAGTAACTCGTAGAGGAAGACTTCCTGATCAGCGTTCACTGAATAGATCTTTATCAGCGAGTGATAAAGTTCAGCATTCGTTGAAGTCTTCTACTTGTAACTTCATGTTGAGTGGACAAATCTTGGCTTTGCTGATATCCGCATCAGTTCATTAGTAGACTTGTCGCTCGTTCTTTGGCTTGATCTTCGACTTCAACATAGAACATATGTTGTCGTGAAACTTGTCTTCAGGGATCATAAGTAAACAACTAAGATTGTCAGCGATCATCAACAAGACTGAACAGGCTCAGAGCTTTATTGATGAACAATTTCGCTGAACGTTTAATCTAAAGAGCATGAGTTTTCTATCAGCGGTACTGTAGAGACATAGTACTTATCAGCCATAGTGAAACTTTAATACATATTGTCTACTTACAATTTTCACTAATTGTTTCTTAAAGAGCCATTATCAAATCACTGAGGGTTTGGATCAACAAAATATTTTATTACTTTTCCTATGTGGGATAAGTAATAAGCCTAAGACATTTATAGCTCCCTCACTCAAGTGAAATACCACTATTGTTTCTATGTGGGACAAATCCCACTACGAAGACTATAAATATAACATTTTGGGCCAGAGAAAACAACAATCATCAGAGGAAGGCCAATTTTCATTCCAACAAACCTGTACTAGATAGGAAGTTTTGTAAAACCTTTGATGCTAGGACAATTAAATTCCATAAGGCATATGTTTCTAAGATGATGTGAATTAAAGTAACAATAGATTTGCAATTGGATCTTGTATAGAATGAGAGAAAGTTACAATATGATGAATTAAGATCTACTTTCTTTCTATAGACTCTCTCTCTGGAGTCATCTCTCTACAAGCTCTCTCTAATACAAACGATACGTCCTATCCTCACTTACAAACTAACTCAAAGGTATTTATACCTTTGACTATTACAACACATACATTGACTTTGACTCTCTTTACACCTATTACAAGACCTTGACCTTGACTTTGACTCTTACTAAATCTTGAATACATTTTGGCACTAACAATCTCCCCATATGGATTTAAGATTTAAAAAAATATGACAACAGTCTTCAGCTCTTTACGATCTTCAGATCTTCAGTACTTTCAGCTCTTTGAAATATCTCAGACAGATCTTCAAATAACGTTTATCTTCAAAAATGCACTTTGAGTGCCTTAATCTTCATCTGGCTCTTCAGAAACAAATAGTCGCAAAGTCTCAAAACATAAACTTCAAATCATCGTATGGTTGATCTTTGAAGCTTTGAACTTTGACAAATTTCTTCAGTCTTGGATCATGAACTGTCTTTGAGCATTAACGGGCTTTGAGCTTTGAAACATTCTTGATTTATCTTTAAGAACGAACTATCATTGATGAACTGTCTTTGTATCTTCAAACATCTGATCACCTCGAACATCTTGACTTTGGCATATATCTCCTTGACTCTCGGAAATTGAAATCTTCAAACTTTCTCCCCCATTTTGATGAGTGTGAGCATCATGATCATCAACACTCTTTCAATTTCAGGAGTCTTTGATAGTACCAGTAAAAATCTCCTCCTTTTGATATGTTTAACCGTCAATTCCAAATTATATGTATCCGAATCTTTTCAAATTCAGATAATATGAAAGTTGTAACCCTGAATCAACGAATGAAACAATTAAAATGCCTGTAAGTTGCACAAAGCCACTTAGTACAACGGATGTACTTTGGAAAGGAGATTTTTGATGTTCACTCCCCAGGGCTTCCATTCAATCATCGAAAAACACAAAGGAATTTCTATAAAAGTTATGACAAGAAAACATATTCCTTGTGTATACGATCAAGTGTAGAAATGATTGAAGCAACTTATGCTTGATTAGGTAGGCTTAAATTGTGTAAACTGTTGAGACAACAACAAGTTTTCCAAAGACTCAATGTGCATGATTGAAGTACAAAGGTGAGGCAAACTTCCTTCTGTTTCAATATCCAAACCTTCTGAATGAAGATTAGATAGATTATATGTTGCGTCCCCAAGAAAAATTGAAACATTTCTTTGCTGAGAAAGAAATGAGTAGCTGGTGGTGTTAAAGCAAGAGTTGGCATGAGCTAATTGTCTGTTTCAATGATGGTCACCAAAGAATGTGAACCAATCAGTAATGTGGATGCCCGGCTCAGAAAATGGTTGGTGCAGAGTTCTCTTATTCTTTTAACTTTGTTCTCACACCCTCTTTCGGTTTTTAATCCGCTCACTTCTAACCAAACTCTCATTTACATTTTACCTCAGCACAATGAGATTACTCAACCGGATGAGATATCTCCCCCACTATTTGATGTAGATGCCTCACCCCTTAATCACTCAAGGATAACTTCTTGGGTAGGAAACACTAGTTAACGTGAATTCATAGAAGTTCTTTAAGTTCTCACACCGATTCCCATGAAATTTTGTCCTAAATATTTGCGTTTTTCAACAGTTTAGCTTGAACAAATATGAATCTTTAACATTTGAAGTACATTGTCATCAGAATATATGTTCCTCAATAATATCATGAAGTATTTGAGCATTTAAACTTTGAAGATTTCTCAAAACAAGAATATTGACAGAATGAAATGAATTCGGAAGACTTGTTTGAGAATCTAACAATGTATCAATCAGATCAAATATGAATGATAATCATGAAGGTTTGTGTGACACCCTAATCCTTCATGGCTTCAAAGAATTGAACAATGCTTATATGAACAAATGTAAACAACCTTTGAATGAAACGCTTAAGTCTCACGTTGAAAGAATATATGATGCTCAACAAAATTGAAATACAAACGGGAGTATTACCATTGAAAAATGTTTCATTTTGAGACATGGTAATAACAATGTCAAAATGAAGCTGAACCGGTGTGTATGAATAGTTGAAAGTATAGACAAGATAATACGCAAGTATTAATCTTTTGGAAACACACGGTCAGAAATAATGATCTAATAATTCGAGATTGACATGAAAAACATTTACAATCACACTTCTAAATTCATAAAATCATAATGAGAATCAATAAGTGGTTTGAACATTTAAGAAAACATTTTTCATGCTTGAAAGTCATTCTTCTTTCAAGCAATCTCAGATTAAGTTTAGAAGATACTTATTGTCAAATGTTTAAGCTCCCCCTTAAATCATGATAGACTGATTGAAAATCAGATAAGCTCCCCCTTAAAAATTGCAAAAAAAAAACTTATGGACAAAATTAGTTCATGTATAAATCAAAGTCTAAAACATTGAAGTTAAATCGGGTTCTGAACTGAAATGTTCAAAAGTCAAAAACATTTAAGAACGAGTCATGATCTAAAATAATCAGAAGTCAAACACATTGAAGTACGAGTCATGAGCTGATTTACTCAGAAGTCAATAACATTTTAAGAATATATCAATAAGAACAGATGTTAATGCCAAAAATCGCCCAAAAGAACAACTTAAGGTTGATGTGGAATTTAAAAACTAAAGAAACGTATCTCAAGACCAAGCAACCCAATCGCAAGGGAAAATATAAACAAGACAAGAGATTTGGTGACGCAGAAATCCCCAAAGCGACGGAAAAAACCGCGATCGACTTGTGAGAGTCGACGGTGCACTATAGTCGCCAAAAAGGGGCGAAAATCCTTGTGTTACAGGTGTTTTGCTTACAACAGATTACAAATGAATGTAAAAATAGACTTAGTCGTGTGTAAAAATCATGTGTCGTGTGTAAATCGTGCGAAAAATGTCTGTTGTCGTGCGGTTCGAATTGTGGTCGTGCAAAGCTTGCGTCAGTGGTGTTCGAATGCTCTGTAGATTGATGTATTTCCGATGTGTAATTTCTTGGAAAGAATAGATGGAGCAGAAGTAGATTCAGTTCCAACCAGATTAGATCAGGTAGCTTTTCGGTTGTGGAGCAGGTCCTTTTATAGCTTTCGCTGGCCATTAAATGAGTCTTGATGGCATACTTTGTAACTGCTGTCGGGCTTTAATTGCCATTGATGACTTGTCCATTTTTGGCAGTTTGCACCATGAATGCTCGTAGACTTGTATTCATGAACAAAAGAAAACGGGTTTGACTGTTAACGGTTAGTGTAATCATACGACCGTCTTAAGCCTCACACGTCGGTCGTACAGAACGTACGACCAGTATAGAAACATACGACCGAATATACGACCGTAAATAACCTGTAAGACCTTATCTTAATACAAGAGTGGTTTTATGGAAAGGGTATCTGAGTTTTCTACCGTCGGTCGTGAGGTGTGATTTTTTACCCAAACAGTTTGCCCCCAAAATTTGAATTTTAGGCGTGAAATTAGAATTTTAAATCTGACGAAGTGGTTTGCCACGTGTCGCATGGGGAGAGGGTCTGGACGGATTCCAACCGTCTTGGTTCGTTTTGGATTGGAGGAAACTGAAAGATCGTGACGTCACGACGGCGTGCCAGAAGCGAAAAGACGTCTAAAGGACATGTGTCATCCTTCGGCTTGATGCATGCGAAAAGGCGTTTGATAGGTGTCGACCATCTAAAGAATCGACCTGACACGATCTTTGCCATAAATAGCGTGATCCTGGGGATCGTTTCCTTTTACGCTCACAACATATTTTTGAGAGAGATTCGCTTACCTTTGTTACGCACACCTTGAGCGTTTATAAATTTAGAAGAAGATTTTTAGTGTTCTTCGAGTTTTTGAGAAGAATGTCGACCGAACCAGCGAGTACCATTGATAATCAGGAGAGTTTAGCAGCTTTTAGGATGTTGTCCGGTATTCCTGAGGCTGTTCAGATATACTCGCCAGGTCAGTTCCGACTGGCAGATTGTCCGAATGGACATTTCGTTCTTTATGAATATCCTTTTAAGGCGGACTTTAAGTGGCCGTTCTCCCCGTTAGTTAGGGAGTTTCTGGGAAAGTATCATCTTTCTCCCGCCCAAATGATGCCCCCGTTCTGGCGAATAGTCCGTGTGATCGATAGGATCACCGGCGAGTGGACAAGTCCGTTCATGGTGGAAGACCTTCTGGCGTCCCATGTAGCCAAGGTGGACAACTACCACCGGTATAGTTTATTTTCTAAGTTTAAGAAAGCTCAGGTCCTGGTGTTGAACACTCAAGTAAACGACCGTGGGTGGAAGACTCATTATGTGTTCGGAAAGACACAATCGCTTGAGCTTCCGCCGGATGGAACACCAACAGTAAGTATTTCACTTGTCGTGTACTTTTTATTTTTCGCTTTTTGAATCGTGCATCTTAGCTAATCGGGTGTTTATTTTTTAGCTATCGCGTTCCCCGAGGTTAGCATTTCCATGGAGACTCTAGCGAAGATCGAGGAGTTCCAGATGTATAATCCGGACGACAGATCCTTCTTCGTCCAGCGTAGTCTCAGGGATGAGGGTTCGGACAACGAGGTTGTCGAGCTGACAGGGATGGAGATCCCTGTAAGGGAAGAAGAAGCAGAAGAGGAGGAAGAAGCGACAACAGGTAATTTGTCGTACGTTCTTCCTTTCATGTTTTATTTATACGACTTTTATCTTATCGTATCCCTATTGTTTTGTAGGTGGTTCGGGCGTCGTACCTACCCCTGATGTGCAGAAGAAGAAGGTTCAACTTTCGTTGGCTCGTAAGGCCAATGAGTTGAAGTGAAAAGCTCCCCCACCACCGCCGTCGGGGGCGAAGAAGTCCAAGACGGTTCTCCGGAGGGAACCGTCGTCGAAGGGGTCGCTGTTAATGCCAAAAATCGCACCAAAGGGACAACTTAAGGTCGATGTGGACTTAATCAACTAAAGAAAGGATCTTTCGACGAGACGTGCGACGAGGGAAAAAATAAACGAGACAAGGGATTTGATGACGCAGGAAAAACCTCAATCGAGGAAAAACCTCAATCGAGGAAAAACCTGCGGACGACAGGAGGTGTCGTCGCTGCACTATGGTCGCCAATCAGGGGCGATGTCCTTGGTACTGGTGTCGATCGTACGATGATTACAATACAAATGAAAGAAAAGCTTCGAAATGTAAAGTACAAGTGTTTAAATGTAAAAACAAGTGTTTGTCGTGTGTGAATACAAAGTGTGAACTTCTGGTCGAGGGCTGTTGTCGTGCGTCGAGAGCGATACTTGAGCTTTCCTTCGAGTGTTCTTGAGTTCGCTGTAAGGTTCTGGCTTTCGATACTTATTCTCCAGAGTTTGAATGTTCTTTGCTATGAGTTTGGATGATTTTCTCTGCTGTTTGGTGATGTTCGCTGATGTATATTAGATGTTAACTGATCCCCCTTGAAATGAGGCTTTAGCTTGACTTTTATAGTCTTCGTGCCATTGATTAGCTCCATTAA
Source organism: Saussurea involucrata (assembly GCA_033807775.1). Classification (NCBI taxonomy): domain Eukaryota; kingdom Viridiplantae; phylum Streptophyta; class Magnoliopsida; order Asterales; family Asteraceae; genus Saussurea; species Saussurea involucrata. Next base: position 103,931,524 of record CM066314.1, on the reverse strand, counting down.
TGATTTGATCAACGGCTACAACGGCTGGAAACGGTCGCCGGAGTGATTATCCATAATGCTCTTCGTCCGTTACGGCTGCTTGCTGTTAATGGCTTTGACTCCTGCATTAAATACTTAACAAACGTAACAGTCAAGGTTAACGTTAGCTTTGGTCGAAGGTGCAATGATCTTACGCGATGGTCGTACGGGACGGGCGATGCTATGGTCGAGCGTCATGGGAGACGTACGACTTACCTTTTACGGGAGACGACGGATGTTTTTTGGGTTCTTGTCGAGACCTTATCTTAATACAAGATTTGGATTATAACGTGCGTCTTACCTGTTCTGGTCGTGGTCGTACGACGTGATTTTTTGCCCAAACAGTTTGCCCCCAAAATTTGAAAATTGAATGTCAAATTTAAGTTTTAAATTTTGTCAATCAGACGCATAGGGAATAAGACAAGAGTTAGAAATTACCTCAATCGCCTTGGAGCTAGACTGGTCCGTTTCTAACTGAACGAGAAGTTGAAAAGGGAACGAGGTTGTGACGTCATTGTGACACACGATGATGCTTACCAGCTGTCGAGGACAGGTGCCGACGATCCCTGTGGTCATACGAAAGGACGGGGACGCGGGGAAATCATCCAGGGATTCGACTTGATGCGACCGTTTGTATAAATAAAGATCACGATGGATATTTTCTTGCTATATTTTTGAAGTGTTTATTTGGGAAGAGATTTTGCCTTGATTCCTTTCCATTCCTCGTCCGAACTTTCTCGAATCGTTGCAAATCTTCAAACCGCAGTTGAGAGCGTTTACATAAGACCTTGTTCTGTCCTTTGATTCACAATGTCGACGGAGCCTGCTAGTCTTATCATGAATCACATAGACTTAGATGCTTTTAGGAGTTTAGCAAAAATTCCTGCAAATGTAGAGTTGCGGTGTCCGGGGATTGTTCGTTCTAAGGATTGCCCTGAGGGATATCTCGTTTTGTACGAGTATCCTTTTAAGATAGGGTTTCAATGGCCGTTTTCTGGTTTAGCCAAGTCATTCATGCAGGATTTCGATGTATCGCCGGGACAATTGATGCCCCAACTTTGGCGAGTTTTGCTGGTCATCGAGCGAGCGTCCGCGAAATGGGAGTCTCCTATGATCATGAATGATTTCTTGGCGGCGTACCAAGTTAAAAAGGATAAGAACTAGCGTTATAGTCCTTATTCTAAGTTCAAGGGTGATCGTGCCTTTGTTTTGGGAACTGGCGTCAATGATCTTGGGTGGAAGTCGAGGTATGTATTTGTTCTTACCGAGTCATTGGATTCCAGCAGCAATTGGATGCGGTCAGACTGGAATAAGACAGGTATGCTTCGTTTGTTTCCGAGTTTTATTTATTTTTATGACTTTTATTTATCATTTTCCTCTTGTCGCCTTCAGAGATTCAGCTTGACGAAGTGAAACCGACTGTGGATTCCCAGGCTAAGATCAACAACTTCTTGAGTCTTAGTGTTGATGACCGATCTTTCGTTTCGTGGCAATCGGCAGTCGAGGACGAGGATGAGGACGTGATAGAAGAAGGAGATGAGGACGTGCAGGAAGAGGCGACTGGTAAGTGTACCATAGTTTATTTTATTTCGTTTACTCTATCTGTCTGATGCTTCATTTATTTCCTGATCAGTGCCGACCGAGAGGAAATCGGTCTCTAGGGCGAGAGGAAAGCAGGTTATGCGTGCCTTTCGGGGTGAAAATGTTTCGACAGCTGGGTCGAGCGAGAAGAGAACCAAGAGGACAATCCTGAGGGAACCGTCGTCGAGGGTTGATAACTCACCGGGAGTTGTTCTGCCTAAGAAGGCGAGGGCGTCATCTAGCCGTCCTGGCGTGATGGACGCGACACCAGCAAGTTATGCGCTTCCGGCGACGGTGACGAAACCGGTGTCTCAAGTGTCGATCCCAATATCTGCCGACAGGGGCGAGGGATCGTCGGCCGAAGTTATGACGGTCAATTTTACATTGCCGTCTGACTTTATGGCGGATGGTGTCCTAGACGGGACGGCGTCGTTCCCTCATCTGGGGAAGTATTTGCTCCCGTCTTTCGGGGAGCGTTTTCACGGAGTTCCGGCCGGAGAGATGAGATCTCGAGTTGCCAGTCTGGCGTTCACGGTGAGTGTCAATCTTTCATGACTTGTGTAATCTTTGTCAAATGTTCATAAATACACCTTTTATTTTTCGCAGACATTTCAGTCTTCCTTGGCGTTACATGCTGAGACGTCAAGAGTTGAAGATCTGGTAGCGTCTACTCTTGAGAGGGAAGCTGCAGTGTTGGAGAGGGAGAGAGCGGCTTTAGATAGGGAGAAGTTGGCCATGGCGCGTGCCGATGAGCTGGCCATCCAACTTTTCGATGCTCAATATGAACTGCAAGAGATTCGTGCTGGAGGAGTGTCAGATGAAGGCCCTCAGGTCGGGACTTCGAGCAGGGATACGACCGATGTTCCCACTTGACCTATCGAGGGTTGAGTATGTATATGATGGTTTACTCAACGAATATATCTTTTGCTTTGAATCTTATGCTTTATTCAAATCACATTGGCTATGAATTTGATCATAAAATACATATGAAATCATGCGACTAATGTATTCATTGTAATACGATGATAAGAACGTAAAACAAATATAAAAACACGCGATTAAAGCATCCATTCAGTGTATGAAAGTTAAGAAACTTAGGGGTGATGTCGTTTAGACTCTGTGATCGTACGACCAGATCGTATATTGAGTTTGTGTCGTATGCCCCTGTGGAGAAAATTCTGATCGTTTATGTCGTTCGACCTTGCGATATTAAAGTCATATAGTAGACTTAATGACTACTGTCGTGTGATTCTGCGATAATCTGTCGTGCGATTCTGCGATAAAACGATGTCGGGGGTTGGTCGTTGGCTAGCCAATGACCCTCCGATGCTTAAGTCAGTAGACGTTTTGTGAGAAAAAATCGTATGAGAAAGAGTTAGAGAACGTACCACTTCAGACTCTCTCTATTTGCCCCCTGTCATTTATTACCGTATCCTTTTTGGGAGGAAAAGATAGGTTTTAAATGACAGAATGACACGGAGAAATATTGTCCTGCGTTGACTATGTTGTCGTGCGACCGGGCACCATAGTAGACTTATCTTTGTGAAAAAGATATTAATTTAGGGATAGAGGAACGAACCTGTCGAGAGCTTGATCTTGTGACTTTGGTTTATTTTCGCAGCTTCAAGGTAGACTTGTAGCACTCACGAGCGACTTTTGGCTCACTCTTAATCTCTTGGATTCCACATGGCGTAGGGAATTTCAACATTTGATGATACGTCGAGGGAACGGCTTTCATATCATGGATCCATGGTCGTCCTAAGATGATGTTATAGGCAGACGCACAATCGATGACACTGAACTTGGTCTGCTTGTTGACTCCTCCGGCGTAGAAGGGCAGGATTATCTCTCCGAAGGTGCTCGTCGCTTCTCCGTTGAAACCGACCAAAGTCGTCGAACGTCGGGTGATTTCCGAGCGATCGATTCCCATGGCTTTGATAGTGTTGAGAAAAATGGCATTTGCTGAGCTGCCCCCGTCGATCAAGACTCGACGCGTTAGACAGTTACCGACTGTGAGCTGAATGATCAACCCGTCGTGATGCTTCTGATACGAGTCGCCAAGGTCGACGTGGTCGAACACAATCTTCATGGCTTCTAGCTCCAAATCTCCTTTGGGTCTGAACGAGCGAGGAATAGGCCGATCATCAGGCGCCTGACTGGCGTGACGCTTGGTCGCAGAATACGTTAGACCACACACGTCTGAACCACCGGTGATGCAATTGACGACCTTCGTATGCTCAGGGGTCGTCGTTCGATGTCCGTTAGCTGAAATAGCTACATCGTCAATGATATCTTTGAGATTTCCTTTCGGAAAATGATATGCTAGTTCCTTCTTTAGTGCGATACAGTCGTCTGTTGCATGACCATGATCGGCATGGAAGTCGCACCACTTTAATTTGTCTTTCTTAGCATCGTCCAGGTCAGACTTCTTTGGCCATCGAATGGTCGCTTGGGAACCTTTCAGAGCTTCGACTAATTCCTTAGCAGATCCTTTGAATCCGTAAGATGATATCTTGGGGTACTGAGTGAACTTAGTCGCGGTCTTGGCCTCTGCTTTCGTCTTGAAACGAACATTTGAAATTTGGCGCACTGGCTCTACTCTGGAAACAGCCTTTGTCTTGAACTCTGGCTTTCTGATGCCTAACGACTTCTTGTCGTCTGTGTTCTTGCGACGAAAGGCGGCATCATCTTCTACTCTCATATATGCTAAGGTTCGAGCTCGGACGTCTTCGAAATTCTCTGGGGGATATTTGGTCAGGTCGGTGTATAGACCCGAACTATCGTACAGACCACGCTTATAGGCTTCGATCGCGGTTTTGACGTCGCAATTGCGGATGCTGATCATTTCGGCATTGAATCTATTGAAATAACTTCGAATAGACTCATTAGCTTTCTGCACGATGTAATATAGGTCGCTGGTCTGCTTCTCCATCTTACGACTGCTGGCGAATTGCTGAGAGAACTGGTTAACCAACTCAGCAAACGACCCGATGGACTTGGGTTTGAGATTGATTAACCATTGGAGAGCTGGACTAGTGAGAGTTGCTCTGAAACTCTTACACATGCATACTTCCTGGTACATAAATGGGATCGAGATCGTCCATATGAGCTGCTTGTACTGCACGACGTGCTCAGTCGGATCAGTCACAGTAGAATATTTGGGAGTGAAGGTAGGAATGTTATAGTTCTTTGGGACCTCGACGGTGGCGATCTCGTCGATGAAGGGAGACGCCTGATACCCCGAGCGAGGCTCGACGTCGACAGGCACGGCTGCCCCAAGCAACTTGGCGAGCAAGGACAGGACTCGCTCATTTTGGTCTTCTAACATCTTCAAACGCTGGGCGACGGGATCGTTAAGATCAGGATTTGCCCCTGTCGAGGGATTGGTCCCTGGACTAGTGCCATTTCCATGCGACGAACCATTGGTGTCCCCGTTGAACGGGACAAAATATGGCTGCGACCCATAGTGGAGTTGCTGCGGTCCATTCTAAAACTATTGCGATCCTTGCTGGAAAGGCTGCGATCCACCGTGGAGTGGCTGAGATCCACCTTGAGGTCCATTCTGAAATGGCTGCTGAAATGGTTGCGACCCCTGCTGGAAAGGCTGCGACCCTTGTAATGGCTGAGACCTATTATTCACGGGTGGTGGCCTTATGTGCTGAGGAGGAACTGTCCCAAACTGAGGATTTGGGTTGAACGGCCCTGGCTGTTGATTCTGCATGAATGGGCCCGGATGATGATTCTGTGCGGATGAACCTGGATTCGGGACAAATGGTCTAGGGCCATTCTGGTCGAACGATCTTGGAATTGGGTTCTGCACGAACGGCCTAGGACCATTTTGTGCCCCAAGAGGATTTCTTAACCGCGCGATCTCCTCAGCTGCTCTGCGATTCTGCGCTGCCTCTGCATTGAGTTGATTCCTGGCAACCTCGGGCTCCTGATACATCTGAGCGACGGCTTGCTGCGGATTTCCAAGGGCTGCCATTTTCCTGTAATAGAAAATAGAAGAAACTCCAAGAAACTATTAGTAGGGTGCACGTTCGTCGAGGATTTTCTCTAGATGAGGTCCCACGGATGGCGCCAAACTGTTAATGCCAAAAATCGCACCAAAGGGACAACTTAAGGTCGATGTGGACTTAATCAACTAAAGAAAGGATCTTTCGACGAGACGTGCGACGAGGGAAAAAATAAACGAGACAAGGGATTTGATGACGCAGGAAAAACCTCAATCGAGGAAAAAACCTGCGGACGACAGGAGGTGTCGTCGCTGCACAATGGTCGCCAATCAGGGGCGATGTCCTTGGTACTGGTGTCGATCGTACGATGATTACAATACAAATGAAGGAAAAGCTTCGAAATGTAAAGTACAAGTGTTTAAATGTAAAAACAAGTGTTTGTCGTGTGTGAATACAAAGTGTGAACTTCTGGTCGAGGGCTGTTGTCGTGCGTCGAGAGCGATGCTTGAGTTTTCCTTCGAGTGTTCTTGAGTTCGCTGTAAGGTTCTGGCTTTCGATACTTAATCTCCTGAGTTTGAATGTTCTTTGCTATGAGTTTGGATGATTTTCTCTGCTGTTTGGTGATGTTCGCTGATGTATATTAGATGTTAACTGATCCCCCTTGAAATGAGTCTTTAGCTTGACTTTTATAGTCTTCGTGCCATTGATTAGCTCCATTAATGATTTGATCAACGGCTACAACGGCTGGAAACGGTCGCCGGAGTGATTATCCATAATGCTCTTCGTCCGTTACGACTGCTTGCTGTTAATGGCTTTGACTCCTGCCTTAAATACTTATCAAACGTAACAGTCAAGGTTAACGTTAGCTTTGGTCGAAGGTGCAATGATCTTACGCGATGGTCGTACGGGACGGGCGATGCTATGGTCGAGCGTCATGGGAGACGTATGACCTACCTTTTACGGGAGACGACGGATGTTTTCTGGGTTCTTGTCGAGACCTTATCTTAATACAAGATTTGGATTATAACGTGCGTCTTACCTGTTCTGGTCGTGGTCGTACGACGTGATTTTTTCCCCAAACAGTCGCTACCGCTGAGAAGACGAAGACGCCACCGGAGGGTTGTCGACGCGACTCCGGTGAGTGTGGCCCCTCCTCTGTTCGAAGAGGTTGGTCCTTTGTGACAACTGTCAAATTCACATCTCAGGTTAGAATTGTTTTGGAAACCTTATTTTTTTTATGACATAGTTTACACAGTGCAATTTTAGCAGTAAACCCGGTACAATAGGAAAAATTGAGAAATTTTGCCTAAGAAATCCTTGAATTAGGAAATTGTCCATAAATCTCATAAAATGCCAACCTAAAATATTTATATACTACAAGTATCTATGTAATTGATAATTTATATATTTCAATTATATTTTATATATATAAATACTTTACTTTATGCATATATACATGTATTTTGCTTTAAAAAGAAAATACTTGTATTTAGACTTTTATTTTTGTACAAGAAGTGACTAAATACTTAAATGCCACACCACCACCACCACCCCATGTGAGGGCCGGCCATCCCCTCTCCTCTCTCTCATTTTGCATTAATAAATATCTATACTTCACTTGTTAAACCATTCTCTCATTTCACTCTTTCTCTAGTTATCATCCCTCTCTCTCTCTCCACCTTCAAATCTTCATATCTTCATCTTCAAACCTTCAAACCTTCATCACAACTCCAGCCCCAAAAATCAAAGTCTTCAAGAGTTCAAGATAACCTAAGGTAAACATAAGTGTGTTGGGTAAAAACCACACACATTCTTTCAAGTCTTTTTCATATTCTTGCATTTTTAAAAAGTATGATCTTCATCTTTTGTTACACTTTCTTCACATCTTTTAAAATCATCTTTATGGGTCTTAATGTTTGTAGATTTACCATCATAACATCTTTTGTTAGTAAAAGATGGCGAATCCAAAATCAAACCAAAGTTAAGATCAAAGATGAGCATTTTAAACACATGCATGTAGTAATCTTGAAAGATCCATCATTTTTGTTCAAGAGTCTTATGAATGTATCTTTGAAAATCACTAAAAACACATTTAAACCCACATGCATGAGCTCAAAATACTGAATTTTTAGTTGCATGTTGATGTTCTTGGCAAGAACATCAACAATCTTCAAATTTGGGTCTTTTGCAAAAGTGTTCAAAGTTTGAGTTGATGGTTGTTTTGCATGCATTTTAAATGGATCATAAATATGTTTGGAACTGAAAATATTTGTATGGATGAGAGTCAAATCGGATTTTGCATGCAAAAGAATAAGAATTTTGGTTTAAAAGTCTAGTTGGGTGCACATGCACAAGGTGTTGATTGGACAGCTTGCTGCCAGAAATTACACCTCACTTCCAAGAGTCATATCTCACTCATTTTAACTCCAAATGGAGTGATTCTTTTTCTGGAATTCATTTTAGTGTGTTAAGATTCAAACCCAAGTGGTTTCATTTAAAAACTCAAATTTCACCATCTTATGATGAAATAGTAGAGTGTAAATATATACTATACCTATATATTTATACATTTAAATATTGTTATTTCGATTACGACCTACGATTTTATCGTTGTTACGATAAAATCTCGGTTTATATATATATATATATATATATATATATATATATATATATATATGTACCATATATATTTATGTTCTTTAAAAACCCTTTTCGTTACCTATTGGGACGAAATTGTGGAATCGTTAATATAATAAGAACAATGCATACGCTTATTACGTTTTAATAATAAAACACGCAAGGCATTTTATGATGATTTGGATAATTAGTACCGAACCTTCGAGATTGAGAACTCACTAGTGACCTTACGTTCATAGGTTTGAAGTAGGATCATCTCGGAGTATTTGTGGGAGATTCTTGGATTCTGTCACGTATCAAGTGAGTATTCACATCCCCTTTTTCAATGTTTTACATATTTTGGGGTGAAAAGCATGTGGTTACTACAACTATCTTACACACCGATTATTTTGTTTTCTTGAAAATACGAAGCTTGCTTATTTATGCTATATGGTATCTATGTTGTTGCAAATGTTGTAAGTTTGAGTTTCTTTTGCTATCATGTATAAAGTCCCCGTTCACGTATACGTTACCCGTTTAACTCACGAGTGTGAGCCGTTGGTAATTATGAATAACGTTATTTGGGTTGACACCCCCACTCACAAGTAGCGCTTGTTTGAGTGCATAATTATTGTTGTATTGCGTATTGTTGGTGATAGAACATGCGCGTATGTGGAATGATTCCACCGTTGTGGTAGGGGCAAATTATGTCGATATAGGTCGGGTAACGGGCTCAATAACTTAGCATTTTACATATGATTACCTCGAGCAAGTGGTTCTGATAACCGTTTTATTTATCCCTTGTGTGGATCTAAACTATTTTGCAATGGCAAACAAGTGGTTTTTATAACCGTATTATTTATCCCTTGTGTGGATTTGCAACATATTTTGCAATGGCAACAATGTTATACTATTTAAACCTGTGATCTCACCAACTATTCATTAGTTGACACTCTCATTTACATGCTTTTCAGGAGAACGTTCTTAAGGTTGGAATTTAGGAAGGATACACGTGATGAAGCTTTTCTTTACTATCTTTAAATTTCATGTTCATTTCCCTTTCGTAAAGACAATTGTAAAAGACAAGGTTTAACCTCTGAATGTATTTTGATGGTTGTTGTGATCTTGTAACTTTTGCTATGAAACTTGAGCTGCACATTCCGTGTTTCCGCTTTAGCGGGGTGTGACAGATTTGGTATCAGAGCTAAAAGTTATAGAGAATACCGGTTTTCCTTTGGAAAACTGCAACTATAACCAAAAACGGGAATGAACATTTAATTTGCTAAACATGTTGCTAGTATAACTAATTCGGGTATTGCATCATTTGTCTTTAATTAAACAAAGCCTGATCACCTATGTTTAATTAAAGAAAGAGTAATGCGAGACCGGAAATGGATATACTAGGAGGATGTGTGTTTTCACACTTGATGCTTCACGTTGTATGCCTAATAGGAGTGTAGTTATTGCCTATAGTATGCAATAGTATAGTACGCTTAGTCTTTATCTTGCGCGGTAGTAATGTTATACACTCTTACTTCAGTATCACTATGTCAACATCCTCATCACACTCTTACTTCAGCAATACCATGTCGTCATCATCATCGAGCTCGGAACCTTCCTACACGCCATCAAGTGAGCGTACGTCCGACGTGGAACGAGACCCTTATGATGAGCCGAGGATGCCTCCGGTTGTGGCTCCTCCACAACCTATCCCGGTAGTGATGCCACCTAGGGGTCCACGTACGAGGCAAACCGCTAGGAAGAGCGTGCCCATACCTAGACGAGTGTCTTTTAGGTCTGATCAGCGGGACGCACCGGAACCCTCACGGGTGATCGAGGGAGTGCCGATTAGTCGAGCGCCTGTCATGACTTGGACCGAAGAGCAACGCTTTAGGGCCGTGGCAATGGACTTGCACGGATGTCAAACAAGAGTCAGTCATCAGAGTCAAGTGATAACCGAGCTAGTGGAATTAAGCCACCTTTTGACCAACATGTCATCCGAAGCCGTGAGCGGAGCGAAACTAGCTCGGAGGATAGCTTTACGAGCCGAGATAATGAGCATAGTAGTAGTGATGCTGTTGACGCTATTGGTGTTATGGGTTTCGTTTGAAGTACATCGGGGCGGATATTGACGTGGACGGTGGAAAAAATTTAGAAAATGGAACTTTTTAATTTCTAGTTGTTTCAATCTTAAATTTCAGTTTGTAATTCTATACTGATGTGCGTTACACATCAGAAATTTTGTAAGTAATCGGCTATTATTAATGACTTCAATGAAAAGGCATTTTTATGTTTTAATTATATATATGAAACGTGCAATACTTATTCAATTATTTTCCCAACACTTCGAAACTTCAAATGTATTCTTTACAAAAACATCCGCCGTTAATTACCCAAATTTTTAATCAACTCGATTTTTGCAATTGTGTTTTAGAAAAATGCCACCACGAAGATCCACACGGCACACGGGAGGAAATCCTGATCCGAACCCCGATATCGCCCAACTCATAGCTCAAGGTATCCAAGAGGCGATACCTAACATCATAGCTCAAGTTACCGCGGGTATTAATGAGAGTCAAAGAAATGTTAATGTAGGAGGAGGAACTCCTAATAACACTCAGGACAATAGAGGATGTAGCTACAAAACGTTCATGACTTGCAAACCCAAGGAGTTTCATGGAACGGAAGGTGCTATAGGATTACTCTCATGGTTTGATAGTATAGAGTCAGTACTTCATATCTGTAAGTGTTCAGAGGATCGCATGGTAGAGTATGCGGCCTGTCAGTTGCAAAAGCGAGCTCTAACTTGGTGGAACATTCAAGTACAAACCCGTGGAAGGGAAGATGCGTACAAACTGACCTGGACTGAGTTCAAGGAATTGCTCATGGAGGAATACTGTCCCAAGAGCGAAGTTCAGAAATTGGAAGCTGAACTTTGGGATCTTACCATGGTTGGTTCGGGGATAGATCGCTACACCGCTCGTTTTCATGAACTTGTGAAACTAGTACCTCACATGGTTACCCCGGAGAGCAAACGGATCGACCGATATTTGTATGGATTACCCCGGAGATCCGAGGGATGGTTAAGTCATCAAGTCCGACCACGATCCAAGCCGCCGTAGCCTTAGCAACTAGTTTGACCCATGATGCGGTCAGAGCAGCAATTCTAACTCAGAAAGGAGTCAGTATTAAGAGAAGGCCGGAGAAACAGTCGGGAAAAGCAATTGGAAGTGGTTCAAGTGGGAACAAGAAAGTAGTGGGAAATTTTGGGATGAATGCTAAGGAAGTAGGACGTTACAATAAATCCCACCCAAAGTGCAACCAATGTGGTTCGCATCATGAGGGAGCCTGTCTCATCTGTAGCATTTGTAAGCAAAAGGGTCACTTAGCTCGATTTTGTAAGACGATAAAGAATGTGAAGGAAGAAGGAAGGGTATGCTTTGAGTGCGGAAGTCCGGATCACTTCCGAAATGTGTGCCCAAGGCTGAAAAGAGGACCAAACAATAACAACGCTGGGTATCAAGCAAGGCAAGCCAATCAGGGAAACCAAGGAGGACAAGCTCTAGGAAGGGCATTTGTCATAGGAGCAGAAGAAGCACGTCGAGACCCCAATGTAGTGACAGGTACGTTTCTTCTAAACGATTATTATGCATCTGTATTATTCGACACTGGTGCCGATAAGAGTTTTGTTTCGTTAGATTTTAGGCCTTTGATCAATCTAGAATCTAAGAAAATGTCGAATGCTTATATTGTTGAGGTTGCTAATGGATTTGAATTAGAAGCTAAGGATGTAATCTTAGGTTGTACTTTGAATTTAGCGGATAAACTGTTTAGTGCTGATCTTATTCCAATTGAATTGGGGAGTTTTGATGTAGTAATAGGCATGGATTGGTTGTCTAAGCACCGAGCTGAGGTTAGTTGTTTTGAAAAGACGGTTAGGTTACCATTACAAGGCGGAGAAACCTTAGTCGTTCAAGGAGATAGAGTTGGAAGGAATCTGAAGATAGTATCATGTATGAAGGTCCATAAGTATTTGAGGAAGAAGTATGTTGCGTTCTTGGCGCAAGTAATTGAGAAGAAGTCTGAGGAGAGGCGAGTCCAAGATATTCCTGTGGTGAAGGATCACCCAGAAGTATTTCCAGACGATTTGCCTGGACTTCCACCGTTTAGACAAGTCGAATTTCAGATCGATCTTGTACCTGGAGCAGCGCCTGTAGCCAAGGCCCCGTATCGCCTAGCACCTGAGGAAATGCAAGAGTTATCGAATCAACTTCACGAACTTTTGGATAAGGGATTTATTCGACCGAGTTCATCACCCTGGGGAGCACCGATTCTTTTTGTCAAGAAAAAGGATGGAGCATTCCGAATGTGTATCGATTATAGGGAGCTTAATAAGTTAACAATCAAGAACCGATATCCTCTCCCTCGAATAGACGATTTGTTCGACCAGTTGCAAGGTGCAACTTACTTTTCTAAAATTGATCTTCGATCGGGATATCATCAGTTGAGAGTCCGAGAGGAAGATATTCCTAAGACAGCTTTTAGAACTCGCTATGGACACTACGAGTTTTTAGTTATGCCATTTGGATTGACGAACGCGCCAGCTGTGTTTATGGATCTAATGAATAGAGTATGTAGGCCATATCTTGATAAGTTCGTGATTGTGTTCATCGATGACATATTAATCTATTCTCAGAGTAAGAAGGATCACGAGCAACATCTAAAAGTGATTTTAGAGCTTCTTAAGGAACAGAAGTTATATGCCAAATTCTCTAAGTGCGAATTTTGGATTCGGGAAGTACATTTCTTAGGTCACGTAATCGGAGAGAAAGGGATTCATGTGGACCCGGCTAAAGTGGAAGCCATTAAGAAATGGGAAGCCCCGAGGACTCCCACAGAAATTCGCCAATTTCTAGGCTTGGCAGGGTATTATCGACGTTTTATCGAGAATTTCTCTAAGATCGCTAAACCCCTTACCACGTTAACCCAAAAGGAGAAGGAATTCGTTTGGGGAATTCCACAAGAAGAAGCATTTCAACTTCTGAAGAAAAAGTTGTGCGATGCACCGATTTTAGCTTTACCGGAAGGAACGGAAAATTTTGTAGTGTATTGTGATGCATCACATCAAGGATTAGGTTGCGTATTGATGCAAAATGATAAGGTGATAGCTTACGCCTCGAGACAATTAAAAGTTCATGAGAAGAACTACACCACGCACGATTTGGAACTCGGAGCTGTGGTATTCGCTTTGAAAATATGGAGACATTATCTATATGGTACCAAGTGTACTATTTTCACCGATCATAAAAGTCTTCAACACATCTTTGATCAAAAGATGTTGAACATGAGGCAAAGAAGATGGGTAGAACTGCTCAGCGATTACGATTGCGAGATACGTTACCACCCAGGTAAGGCCAACGTGGTAGCCGATGCCCTGAGTAAGAAAGAAAGGGTAAAACCTTCACGAGTCCGAGCGTTAGGAGCACTGGTTCAAACAAGTTTGAAAACCCGAATTTTTGAAGCTCAGATCGAAGCATTGAAATCTGAAAACCTGAAGGAAGAGACTCTTCATGGTTTAGAGTCTAGTTTTGAAACTAAGATTGATGGAGTACGTTACTTTAAAGGCAGAGTATGGATCCCAAAGGCTGATAACCTACGGGAAATGATTTTAGAGGAGGCTCATAAATCGAAGTATTCAATTCACCCAGGAGCGGACAAGATGTATGAGGATTTAAGGGAATACTATTGGTGGCCAGGAATGAAGAAGGATATTGCCACATATGTAGGAAAATGCGTAACGTGTGCAAAAGTCAAGGCAGTTTATCAAAAGCCATCGGGACTGTTACAACAACCGGAGATTCCCCAGTGGAAATGGGAACAAATCACTATGGATTTCATAACCAAACTCCCAAGAACTGCCAAAGGGCATGACACGATTTGGGTTATAGTAGATCGATTTACGAAGTCCGCACATTTCTTACCTATTCGAGAAGATTATAAGATGGAAAAGCTTTCTCAGATCTACATCAAGGAGATCGTTACGCGGCATGGAGTTCCAATTTCCATTATATCGGATAGAGATAGTCGTTTTACATCTCGATTTTGGCAATCACTCCAAAAAGCATTAGGAACGCAGTTAAACTTAAGCACGGCTTATCATCCTCAAACGGATGGTCAGAGTGAGCGAACCATTCAGACGTTGGAGGACATGTTTCGGGCATGTGTATTAGACTTTGGAGGAAGTTGGGATAACCACTTGCCGTTAGTCGAATTTTCATACAATAATAGCTATCATACTAGTATTCAGTGTGCACCATATGAGGCTCTATACGGTCGCAAGTGTCGATCACCTCTTTGTTGGTTGGAAATTGGAGATAGACAACTATCTAGTCCGGACATTGTCCAAGAAACCAACGACAAGATTGCAATCATCAGAGATAGGCTTAAAGCATCTCAAGATCGTCAAAAGAGTTATGCGGATAATCGAAGAAAGCCTTTAGAATTCCAAGTGGGTGACCGAGTCTTTTTAAAAGTATCCCCTTGGAAGGGAACTGTTCGTTTTGGGAAAAGAGGAAAGTTGAGTCCAAGGCATGTTGGACCATTTAAGATCACGGAAAGAATTGGACCGGTAGCTTATAAACTGAATTTGCCAATGGAGTTAAGTGCTATTCACAACACGTTTCACGTATCGAACCTTAAAAAGTGTTTAGCTGATGAAGCAGTAACCGTGCCTTTGGAAGAAGTCCAAATCAACAATAAACTGCACATCGTAGAGGAACCAATGGAAATACTCGATAGGGAAGTCAAGCGTCTTAAGAGAAGCAAAATCCCGATAGTAAAAGTCCATTGGAACACAAGGCGTGGGCCTGAATATACTTGGGAGCGGGAGGATTACATGTTACAAAAGTATCCTCACCTCTTTGCAAGCAAACCTGTTAACGCTAGTAACACTTGAATTTCGGGACGAAATTCTTCTAACCGGGGGAGACTGTGACAACTGTCAAATTCACATCTCAGGTTAGATTTGTTTTGGAAACCTTATTTTTTTATGACATAGTTTACACAGTGCAATTTTAGCAGTAAACCCGGTACAATAGGAAAAATTGAGAAATTTTGCCTAAGAAATCCTTGAATTAGGAAATTATCCATAAATCTCATAAAATGCCAACCTAAAATATTTATATACTACAAGTATCTATGTAATTGATAATTTATATATTTCAATTATATTTTATATATATAAATACTTTACTTTATGCATATATACATGTATTTTGCTTTAAAAAGAAAATACTTGTATTTAGACTTTTATTTTTGTACAAGAAGTGACTAAATACTTAAATGTCACACCACCACCACCCCCCCCCCCCCATGTGAGGGCCGGCCATCCCTTCCCCTCTCTCTCATTTTGCATTAATAAATATCTATACGTCACTTGTTAAACCATTCTCTCATTTCACTCTTTCTCTAGTTATCATCCCTCTCTCTCTCCACCTTCAAATCTTCATATCTTCATCTTCAAACCTTCAAACCTTCATCACAACTCCAGCCCCAAAAATCAAAGTCTTCAAGAGTTCAAGATAACCTAAGGTAAACATAAGTGTGTTGGGTAAAAACCACACACATTCTTTCAAGTCTTTTTCATATTCTTGCATTTTTAAAAAGTATGATCTTCATCTTTTGTTACACTTTCTTCACATCTTTTAAAATCATCTTTATGGGTCTTAATGTTTGTAGATTTACCATCATAACATCTTTTGTTAGTAAAAGATGGCGAATCCAAAATCAAACCAAAGTTAAGATCAAAGATGAGCATTTTAAACACATGCATGTAGTAATCTTGAAAGATCCATCATTTTTGTTCAAGAGTCTTATGAATGTATCTTTGAAAACCACTAAAAACACATTTAAACCCACATGCATGAGCTCCAAATACTGAATTTTTAGTTGCATGTTGATGTTCTTGGCAAGAACATCAACAATCTTCAAATTTGGGTCTTTTGCAAAAGTGTTCAAAGTTTGAGTTGATGGTTGTTTTGCATGCATTTTAAATGGATCATAAATATGTTTGGAACTGAAAATATTTGTATGGATGAGAGTCAAATCAGATTTTGCATGCAAAGGAATAAGAATTTTGGTTTAAAAGTCTAGTTGGGTGCACATGCACAAGGTGTTGATTGGACAGCTTGCTGCCAGAAATTACACCTCACTTCCAAGAGTCATATCTCACTCATTTTAACTCCAAATGGAGTGATTCTTTTTCTGGAATTCATTTTAGTGTGTTAAGATTCAAACCCAAGTGGTTTAATTTAAAAACTCAAAGATTTCATTTATCAAACAGTCCTCACAAAATCCGGATGCAAACAGCAAAGTATTCTGTCGGATTTTACGTCGTGTATTATTTCATGTACTTATACTTCTCCAAAAATTATGAAACTGGTGTCAAAGGTTTCCTAACTCATTGAACTTAATGGACATAAAATTTCATGATTTAATTATACCTGGAAGTTACCAAAAGTTGAACACAAAGTGACATCAAATTCTGGACAGTGAAGGACAAATTATTACTATTATTAAGGACTATATCTAATCCCATTTCATCATTTTATGATGAAATAGTGGAATATATAAGTATATCTTATATTATTTATGCATTTTATTTATGTCCTTTATTTATGCACTTTATTTTATTATTTATCCCTTTCATCTTTTATGATGAAAGTGGGAAAACTCTCTTATATAATATATTTATATATATCCTTGCACTTTATTTATGTATTAATCCTATTTAACCATCTTATGATGAAATAGTAGAGTGTAAATATATACTATACCTATATATTTATACATTTAAATATTGTTATTTCGATTACGACCTACGATTTTATCGTTGTTACGATAAAATCTCGGTTTATATATATATATATATATATATATATATATATATATATATATATATGTACCATATATATTTATGTTCTTTAAAAACCCTTTTCGTTACCTATTGGGACGAAATTGTGGAATCGTTAATATAATAAGAACAATGCATACGCTTATTACGTTTTAATAATAAAACACGCAAGGCATTTTATGATGATTTGGATAATTAGTACCGAACCTTCGAGATTGAGAACTCACTAGTGACCTTACGTTCATAGGTTTGAAGTAGGATCATCTCGGAGTATTTGTGGGAGATTCCTGGATTCTGTCACGTATCAAGTGAGTATTCACAGCCCCTTTTTCAATGTTTTACATATTTTGGGGTAAAAAGCATGTGGTTACTACAACTATCTTACACACCGATTATTTCGTTTTCTTGAAAATACGAAGCTTGTGTATTTATGCTCTATGGTATCTATGTTGTTGCAAATGTTGTAAGTTTGAGTTTCTTTTGCTATCATGTATAAAGTCCCCGTTCACGTATACGTTACCCGTTTAACTCACGAGTGTGAGCCGTTGGTAATTATGAATAACGTTATTTGGGTTGACACCCCCACTCACAAGTAGCGCTTGTTTGAGTGCATAATTATTGTTGTATTGCGTATTGTTGGTGATAGAACATGCGCGTATGTGGAATGATTCCACCGTTGTGGTAGGGGCAAATTATGTAGATATAGGTCGGGTAACGGGCTCAATAACTTAGCATTTTACATATGATTACCTCGAGCAAGTGGTTCTGATAACCGTTTTATTTATCCCTTGTGTGGATCTAAACTATTTTGCAATGGCAAACAAGTGGTTTTTATAACCGTATTATTTATCCCTTGTGTGGATTTGCAACATATTTTGCAATGGCAACAATGTTATACTATTTAAACCTGTGATCTCACCAACTATTCATTAGTTGACACTCTCATTTACATGTTTTTCAGGAGAACGTTCTTAAGGTTGGAATTTAGGAAGGCTACACGTGATGAAGCTTTTCTTTACTATCTTTAAATTTCATGTTCATTTCCCTTTCGTAAAGACAATTGTAAAAGACAAGGTTTAACCTCTGAATGTATTTTGATGGTTGTTGTGATCTTGTAACTTTTGCTATGAAACTTGAGCTGCACATTCCGTGTTTCCGCTTTAGCGGGGTGTGATATCCTTCTCCCTCATCAGCTGACAAGGGAAAAGACAAGAGAACGGAAGAATCCAGTGTTGTTATGACGGTGAAATTTACACTGCCGTCAAACTTCATGGCCGGGGAAAAGATGGATAGCAATAAAATATTCCCTGATCTGGAAAAATTCCTACTGCCGTCCTTCAAGGAGCTTGTAGAGGACGTCACGGTTGACAAGATGGGATCGCACGTCGCAGGACTGACCTTCAAGGTACGTACGATCTATTTGTCTTAAGTGTTTTTTGCCATTTTGTTTTCTAACGTTTGTATATTCGTGTGTTGCAGGCGTTCCAAACTTCCCTTTGCCTGTATGCCCACATGGATAAAATCCGTAAGGTTACTCATGTCGCTATAGAAAAGATGCATAAGGCGCACGAGGAAGCCCGTGTGGCGAGGGATCAAGAGAAGCTGGCGAGGGAAAGAGTCGAGTGTTATGCCACGAAGCTTGCCGAAATCCAAGACTTCTATGCGGCGTCGATGAACGCGAGGGAAGACCTTCAATGTCATCTGGGGGAGACCCTTGAGAAGTCTTCTGCGACCGAGGCAGAATTACGAGCGACTAAGGGTTCCTTGGTTGAGAGCGAAAAAGAGGTCGAGGACCTTAAGTCGCTCGTCGAGGCGAGAGAGGAGAAGATTGCGTCCTTAGAGGAGCGTCTCCAGTCGTTTGAGGCTCTAACCCGTCTGAGGGTTCGAGCGGCGATCATGCGTCACCATTTGCAAGGGTTAGACCCTATGGCCGGAGCCGAAGGGGAGGTCAAAACCTTCTTAGAGCAAGTCGGGGACGAGGACGAACTCGACCAAGAAGACAATCTCGAAGAAGAGGACCCGACAGACGCGGCGGTCGACGTAACTGGCGATGAGGAGGTCGCTGAGGACTCCCCTCTGCCTTCGTTTATTTTTGTTGTGGGGCGACTATAATCGGTCGTGCCCTTTACTTGTACATTTTCGTTTGTATAAATATAAATGAGATTTTGCTATGCTTTTGTCGTGTACTTTACTTTGTCGCGAATGAACAAAATAAAACGATAGATAACAAAATTTAAATGGACGAGTGTACGAAAAACTTGTACGACTGATATACTTATAACTGTGAAGTAGTCGGGCGACTGAGGCCGAAGAAGTATTCTAAGTATGGTATTTAAGTCGTAAGACTTATGTTTCCAACACGTAGTTTAGGGAACACCTGGAATGATCATAAGATCTGTATAATGAATCGTAAGTTTCCTTTTATTATATGCAAGTCTCAAAGACTTTGTTTCTCATGATGTATATCGTAGGAAAAGAAATGACTCTGAAGTAATTGGGCGACTAGGCTGAACGTACATTCTTTAATCATATAGCTTAAGTCATAAGGCTTGAGCTTCATGACTCAAACTTGAATGTAACAGTTGTGACCGTAGGATCTATGTAATGAATCGTAAGATTCGGCTTGAGTCATGAATTATGGGTCATGACTTTGTCTGTCGTGACATATTTATCGTGACCTTATAATATAAAATACGTTGTCTTCTCACGACGTAGGTCGTAAGACTGACGATCGTGCGATCCAGCGAGCCTGCAATGTGAAATACAGGGGTGGTCGTTGGTTTGACCAACGACCCTCCGAAATGCTTAAGTCAGTAATCGAAATAAATCGAAAGCAAAAAGGAAATAAGATGTACTACAACCCTGCTACGTGGGGTGCGGTCGCAGATTTGCTACTACGATCTTCAGACGTACGATCTCTAGGGGATCGTTATCGTGCCTGATTTCGGAAGGAACTCCGAATCATGCATAGAATGTTAGTCCGGATAAAGAGATGGCCTTTTTGCCCCGAATCTGGGAGTAGGCATCTACTTCTGTCCACTTAGAGGAATGATTTGTAAAGACTAACAGTAAAAAATTCCTTGCCCTGGGGGCAGGATATAATTTACTAGCGATGTCCATTCCCTTCCTTATGGAGGTTTGTGGGGTTAAGGACGTATGTAAAACTTTAGAAGGTTGGTATATCGTACCTGAGTGCCGTTGACGGGCGTTACGTACCTGGTGACGTTTATCGATGGCTATTGGAGAATTACTTCTTATAGTCGGTTCTGACTGCCCCCAAGTCGTGAGCTATATATGTGCCCATGATTGGTATCTGTAAACTGTAATGTCGTATGGGGTACATCATTCTGCCCCCTTGTGGCGACTGTAAAACGATACCTGGTCCTGCCTTTTCTGGCATAAGGATAGGCCGGATCGTGTCGTGCGCAGTCACCACAATATTGGTTTCACCTTTGAGGTTTCAATGTTGCTTTGTAGCAATCACGGGCGGTCTTCTGCTCGCTTTTGATTTCTTGCACTTCCCACGCCATCGGGAATTTGATCAATTGATGATAGGTCGAGGGGACCGCTTTCATGTCGTGGATCCAGGGTCGACCAAGTATAACATTATATGCTGATGAACAGTCAATAACGTTAAATCTTGTTTGCTTGTTGACCCCTTTAGCATATACTAGGAGGATGATTTCTCCCAGAGTGTTGGTGGAATCGCCATTGAATCCTATCAGAGTCGTCGAACGACGGGTGATCTCTGATTTATCGATTCCCATAGCTTTGATGGTTCTTAGAAAAATGATGTTGGCCAAACTGCCCCCCATCGACCAATACTCTTTTGGTCGAGCAGTTGCCAATAGTGAGCTGGATAATCAAACCATCATGATGTTTTTGCCAACTTTCCTGGAGGTCGTCTTGGTCGAACGTGATTGGCATCGCCTCCAGCTCTAATTCTTGCTTCGGTCGGGACGACCTAGGAATGGGGTATTCTCCCGACGATTGACTGGCGTGCCGTTTGGCTGCCGAATAGGTTAAACCGTAGACGTCGGACCCACCCGTCACACAGTTGATGACTTTTTCATGGACGGGGGATTCTGGTCTTATGGTATCAACTGGCGTAGATTCTTTATCAACCAAACCCCGCAGATGACCCTTGGGCACGATCCATGCTAACTCCTTTTGCAAAGCAAGCCAGTTATCTGTCGTGTGACCATGATCGCTATGGAAGTCGCACCACTTGGTCTTGTTCTTCTTGGCGTCATCTTTATCACTCTTCTTGGGCCATCGGACGGACGACTGAATGTTTCTAAGAGCGTCGACTAGCTCTTTCATCGTCCCTTTGAATCCATAAGAGGAGATATTTGAGGGAATCGAGTTGCGGGATTGGTCTTTTTCTTATCGAACCGAACGTTCGATATTTGGCGCGACGACTCTGACTTGACGCTCGACTTGGATTTGAAATCTGGTTTCCTGATCCCGAGCGACTTTTTATCAGTGGAATGCTTACGACGGAAGACCAGGTCGTCTTCGACTCTCATGTAAGCCAATGTCCTAGCTCGTACGTCTTCAAAATTCTCTGGAGGATATTTTGTAAGATCGACGTACAATCCGGTAGTGTTGTCGTCAAAACCATGCTTGTAGGCTTCGATAATAGTCTTGACGTCACAATTTCGAATGCTGATCATTTCTGCATTAAAGCGATTGAAATAACCATGGATGGACTCTCTGGATTTCTTGACGACGTATTACAGGTCGCTGGTATGCTTCTCCATCTTGCGACTACTGGCGAACTGCTAGGAAAATTGGTTGACCAACTACGCGAAGTTGCTTATGGACTTGGGTTTGAGGTTGATCAACCATTGGAGAGCAGGACCTGTAAGAGTCGCCCTGAAGCTTTTGCACATGCATACTTCGTGATATTGATGTGGGATAGAGATTGTCCACATTAACTGCTTATATTGTGCAATATGCTCCGTCGGGTCGGTTATTCCTGAATATTTAGGCGTGAAAGCGGGGATATTATACTTCTTTGGGACGTCGACTGTCGCTATCGTGTCAACGAAAGGCGACGCCTGAAATCCTGTGCGAGGTTCAACGTCGACGGGGACGGCGGCACCTAGCAACTTGGAAAGTAGCGACAACATTTTTTCATTCTGATCTTCCAACAAACTAAGTCGCTGGGCGACGGGGTCGTTAGGGTCGGAGTTGACGACTGTTTGAGGGTTGACCCCTGAATTTGTAGCTGTCGCCGCACCATTTCCATACGAAGAACAATTGGCGTCCCCGTTGAGAGGGACGAAATATGGCGTGGCTCCATTATGCAAAAGTGGCGGTCTCAAATACTGAGGGGGGAATTGTCCTTGATGAGGATTGTTGACAAATGGTCCCGGACCTGAATTGTTGGCGAATGGTCTTGATCCTGGGTTTACGAATGGACCCGATCTTGGGTTATTGACGAATGGACCCGGTCATGGGTTATTGACGAATGGACCCGATCGTGGGTTATTGACGAATGGACCCGATCCTGGGTTATTGACGAATGTCCCTGGACCTGAATTGTTAGCTTGTTGACGAATGGCCCTAGACCTGCCTGGAATTGGGGCCTTATGATAGGTACACCCATAGGTCGGGGACCATTCTGAGGTCCAAAGGAGTTGCCCATCGCCCCATTCTGAGGACCAGAGGAATTGCCCATTGATGTATTCCTCAGAGAAGCGATTTATGCGGCTGCTTTTTGATTCTGCTTGTGCAAGGCGTGAATCTGACTTCGGGACGCATTCAATTCTGACATCATTTGAATCATGGGATCTTGATAATTTGCCATTTACCTGAAAACAACAAAAACTTTGCAAGATCATTAGAACGATATATGCGTTGGCTTGAGATTTTCTCTAGATGGGGTCCCACGGATGGCGCCAAACTGTTAATGCCAAAAATCGCCCAAAAGAACAACTTAAGGTTGATGTGGAATTTAACAACTAAAGAAACATATCTCAAGACCAAGCAACACAATCGCAAGGGGAAATATAAACAAGACAAAAGATTTGGTGACGCGGAAATCCCCAAAACGAGGGAAAAACCGCGGTCGACTTGTGAGAGTCGACGGTGCACTATAATCGCCAAACAGGGGCGAAAATCCTTGTGTTACAGGTGTTTTGCGTACAACAGATTACAAATGAATGTAAAAATAGACTTAGTCGTGTGTAAAAATCGTATGTCGTGTGTAAATCGTGCAAAAAATATCTGCTATCGTGCGGTTCGAACTGTGGTCGTGCGAAGCTTGCGTCAGTGGTGTTCGAATGCTTTGCAGATTGCTGTATTTCCTATGTGTAATTGCTTGGAAAGAATAGATGGAGCAGAAGTAGATTCGGTTCAAATCAGATTAGATCAGGTAGCTTTTTCGGTTGTGGAGCAGGTCCTTTATAGCTTTCGCTGGCCATTAAATGAGTCATGAGGGCATACTTTGTAATCGTTGTCGGGCTTTAAATGCCATTGATGACTTGTCCGTTTCTCGCCGTTTGCACCATGAATGCTCGTAGACCTGCATTAATGAACAAAAGAAAACGGGTTTAACTGTTTAATGGTTAGTGTAATCATACGACCGTCTTAAGCCTCACACGTCGGTCGTACGGAACGTACGACCAGTATAGAAACATACGACCGAATATACGTCCGTAAATAACCTGTAAGACCTTATCTTAATACAAGAGTGGTCTTATGGAAAGGGTATATGAGTTTTCTACCGTCGGTCGTGAGGTGTGATTTTTTACCCAAACAACAGATATAAACCAAAAATTAGAATTTCTCCCCTGAAATTATGCATATGTTTCAGCACCGGTACTCGTCTTCAAAGTTGCACATTTCTCTTCTGCTTTCCAGTCATGTGTTTGTAATAATTAGGCATTGTGCACTGCACATGATGAACCTGCAAAACAGATTAAGTATATATTTTGGTACCTGTAATACCCCGGGTAAGTTCGTTAGTTAAACCCTCTTTCCATTAAAATTAGTTAACTTGATAATAATGTGTTTAGGGTAAGTTTGACTCAAGTTATAAGTTAAAAGGTATTATGGTCATTAGTGAATAGTGTAAGAGTTAAAAGGGTAAATAGGGATGATATTAGCTAAAAGAAATCAGATATTTTCATAAAAAAACC
This sequence comes from Saussurea involucrata, assembly GCA_033807775.1. NCBI lineage: Eukaryota > Viridiplantae > Streptophyta > Magnoliopsida > Asterales > Asteraceae > Saussurea > Saussurea involucrata. The sequence continues at coordinate 103,907,294 of CM066314.1, read as the reverse complement.
AGAAAACTCGGTGTGTATGTGTGTGTGTTGAGAGCAAAAAGTAGAAAAGAAGAGAAAGCTAGGTTAAGGTATCAATTGGGTACTTGGAAGTGATTACAGGTATGTTTCCTTTACAATTTATGTGTGTAATTGCTAGTAGATGGTTTCTATCGGAGTAGAATTGTTGATTTCATATCTAGGGTTGAATTCTGTCGATTTTTGGGTAAAATGGAACAAGCCGATAGAGGTTTCCGGACATAGTATGAAGGTGTCCGGTAGTCTCGTTGGTAGTGTCCGGTAATTTTTCTTGCAGGTGTCCGGTAGTCGAAGTGTCCGGGTAAGTTACTTTTCCATGAGTTCCCGGTTAAATTAAGATACCGGATGGTGTCCAGATTGCTTTGGTGTCCGGGTGTTATCCGGATTATTCATGTTGTCCGGAAAGTTATGCTATCCGGATTGAATGAGCTGTCCGGAAAGATGTGTTTTACGGATAGTTTAGGTTGTCCGGAAACTTGAGCTGTTTTGGTTATTTTTGAGATTTTGATGCTTTTAAGTGTCCAGTAATACTATGTTTTGTTGGACTTTGGATAGAGTATAAATGAAGATTGAAAATATTATGGACTTGACTTAAGTTCGGGTTTGGGGAAGATATTTGTGGAATTAAGTTATTCTAAGTTATTAGACTATTAAGCAAGCCTTATGTGTTCATTTGGTAAAGAGGAGTATGAATTTGATTTGTACAGATTCTGTGAATTTGAAGTGAAAGCAGAGTCGTTTTGAGAAAAGGTTGGAGAACGTTTTGATAGACTAACAGGTGAGTTTTACTTCAAAATATTTTCGAACTAGAATACATATATGTGTGTATTGGATATGTGATTATGTGCTTATGTTTGAATTATAATATGTGGAGATGTATATTATATTTACATGAGTATTACACTATACGAGAGTGTGTTGGCCGGGCTTAGGACCGGTGGTGTTGGCTGTAATATTCGTACAACGGTGTTGGCTGTAATTGTCGTACAGCGGAGTTACTTTATTAGTTGGCTTGCAACCAACTAATATGGCCATGGGAATGAGACAGGAAAAGTACACGATGCGTAAGTTATGATTGGTATTTATCTTTTGTGATATATATATGGTATTTGTTAAATGGTTTTAAAAATGACAGGGATTTTCTCACTTAGACCATTAGGTCTAACCCTCATTTTGTTTTAAAATATGTATTCCAGGTCATGGAGCAAATAAGGACAAGTGATAGGAAAGATCTAGAAATTTCTTTTGATGACCCAACCCATGAAGTGTTTTGTAACTATCATGTTCAGTAGTTGTTATGTAAAAGTTTGTACTGAAAGACTTATTTTGTTAAGCTAAGGGACCGTAAATGCAATATGATATATCTTGTTATGTAACGATGTTATGGAATTAATGTTATATGTGTATATTTGGAATATCGGGTTGTTACAGATGGTATCAGAGCCCTAGTTTAAGGGATTTAGGTATTCGTATCTGTACCTAGACTTAAACTGCATGTGAAGTAGGATGTCCCTATTATTATAGAACCTTGGGATATTAAATATAAAAAGGTAGAAGGAACATCATGTAAGGTAATTTCAGATTACACCTGACCAGTGTAATTGTGATCTTATAGGTACATGTTTGAACTGGAATACCTTGTTATATGGGGTATGTGCTTATGTGTATATTAACCTTGTTTGAATCAATAGAATGGCAAGTGGTACTAGACAAACGAATCGAGGGGGAAGAGGAGATCATGATAGAACAAATCCAACAGTTGGGGTAAGAGGAAGAGGGGGAGAAAGAGTAGAGGCAGAACAAGCGGCAGTGTTCAGCCGCGAGGTACTAAATTTGTAACAAGGGACGATCTAACAGCTGAAATGGGAAGGTTACAAGCAAATATTCAAGCCATGTTTAACCAAACTCGTAATACTGAAACGGAAAAACCAGATCCTAATCTGGAAGATGAGATGCCTATCACACCTACTGTCGTACCAGTAATGAAAAAGTGTGATTATAAAATGTTTCTCAATTGCAAGCCTCCTACGTACTCAGGAGATCGGGATCCAGTGAAAGCTATGAAGTGGCTGAAGGAAATAGAAGCTATCTTCAAGACTAGTAAATGCGCTGAAGAGGATAGAGTACTTTATGAAACTGCAATGTTAAAAGGAGATGCTTTATACTGGTGGGAAGCTCATATTTCTTCGGGAGGGTCTGACATATATTCTACCTTCTCTTGGGAAGAATTTGTTATAGCTTTCAGGAAACAGTTTTGTCCTCAAGCCGCAGTTAAACAATTGGAAGGGGAGTTTATGAACTTGCAGCAAGGGAATTTGTCAGTTCAGGACTACACCGCTCGTTTTCTGGAAAAGTCTCGTTTCACGGAATACTACGTTGCCACGAAGGCAATGAAGATTGAAAGGTTTATCTTAGGGTTGAATGCAGAAGTCAAAAGTTTTGTGATTGCTAAAGTACCAGAAACCTTCTCAGCCGCAGTAGATGCCGCGGAAACCGTAGAACAGGATAAAGGGAGGAACATTAGTGATAAAGGTATGGGAAAACGAAAGTGGGAAGGACCACCGTACGATCCAAAGAAGTCCAGGTTTCAGAGATACGATAACCGTCCACCTTTCCGATCAGCGGAAAGACCTTGTCCGAAATGCAACCGTATCCACCAAAGAAATTGTCAAGTTGATCCTCGGATTTGTTATAAGTGTGGAAAGACCGGCCATATTGCTAAAAACTGTCAAGTAACGCAGTTTTGTTTCTCATGTCTCCGGATCACATTCAGTCGGATTGTCCGCGGGGAAGAATACAGCAGGGTGGTACATCAGGAAGACCAACGGGTGTTAGACCAGTAGTACCAAGACTAGAACCACCAAGAACAAGGGGTCGTACATTTCAGATGAGAGCAAAAGAACCGGAGGAAACTTCGGATGTGGTTACAGGTACATTTTTCATAAACTCCACACGTGCTAAAGTGTTATTTGAATCCGGTGCAAACCAATCGTTCGTATCTCCTTCATTTGCTGCTTATATGCATTTAAAGTCTAAAGTGTTAGATCATGCTTTGATGGTAGATACTGCAAATGATAACCAAGTATCGTTTAAAGAAGTTTTTGATAGTTGTGTGTTAAATATAGAGGGGTGTGAAGTACCTATACAATTATTTCCTATAGCTTTGATCGAGTTTGATGTTGTAGTGGGGATGGATTGGTTAGCCGAAAATCAAGCTAACATAGTTTGTGATAAGAAAATAATTAATGTTGTCTTACCTGAGAGGGGACCGGTAGTGATTTATAGTGATCGTAGAAATCATCAGTCTTGCCTTATATCTATGATAAAAGCTCGTAAGTGTGTCAGCAAGGGTTGCCCGAGTTACTTAGCTTATGTGATAGATACTAAGCTAGAAAAGAATACGTTGGAGGATATTCCTGTTGTTAGTGAATTTCCAGAAGTTTTTCCCGAAGACTTGAATAGTCTTCCTCCCATTAGACAAGTAGAGTTTGGTATAGATCTGATTCCTGGAGCCGCTCCTATTGCTCGTGCACCGTATCGTTTAGCGCCATCAGAGATGAAAGAAATGATGACGCAACTACAAGATCTTTTCGATAAGGGCTTCATCAGACCCAGTTCTTTGCCTTGGGGAGCACCAGTTCTATTTGTGAAAAAGAAGGATGGTTCGATGAGAATGTGTATTGATTATCGGGAATTGAACAAGTGCACGATCAATAACAAGTATCCGCTTCCCATAATTGATGACCTCTTCGATTAATTAGTTTGACCCTGCTATTTCTCCAAGATTGATCTACGATCTGGTTATCATCAGCTGAAGGTTAAAGAAGAAGACGTTTTGAAAACTGCTTTTCGCACAAGGTACGGTCACTATGAATTCCTGGTGATGCCGTTTGGATTGACGAATGCTCCAGCTGCTTTTATGGATATAATGAATCGGGTATGTAAGCCATATCTCGATAAATTTGTTATTGTATTTATCGATGATATCCTTATCTACTCCCAATCCAAAGAGGATCCCGCACAACATCTTCGGTTAATTCTGGAATTGTTGAAGAAGGAACAGTTATACGCTAAGTTCTCTAAATTTAAATTCTAGCTACGGGAAGTTCAGTTTCTGGGGCATGTAGTTTCCGAGAAAGGTATCCAAGTTGATCCGACGAAGTAGAAGCAATTGAAAAGTGGGAACCGACGAAGACGCCAACGGAAGTACGAAGTTTTCTGGGTTTAGCCGGTTACTATCGAAAGTTTTTAAAAGATTTTTCTCGTATCGCTACGCCTCTCACTAAGCTGACCCGGAAGAATATAAAGTTCGAATGGAAAGCAGAACAGGATGAAGCATTCCGAATATTGAAAGAGAAACTCTATAGCGCACCGATACTAGAATTACTTGAAGGTTCCGATGATTTTGTTGTTTACAGTGATGCTTCCAAACTGGGATTGGGTTGTGTACTAATGCAGCGTGGAAAGGTTATTGATTATGCTTCTCGTCAGTTAAAAGATCATGAAAGACAGTATCCTACACACGACATGGAACTTGCAGCAGTTGTTTTCGCATTGAAGATTTAGAGACATTATCTTTACGGCTCTAAATGTCAAATTTATACTGATCATAAGAGTCTCCAACATCTTTTCGATCAGAAGGAACTAAATATGAGGCAAAGAAGATGGCTAGAATTGGTGAATGATTACGACTGTGAAATTCTTTATCATCCGGGAAAGGCAAATGTGGTAGTTGATGCACTAAGTCGTCAAGAAAGGAGTGGAACAATAAAAGCTATTTCACTACGAGCTGAACTCCTACCTAACATCTTTGACGAATTTCAGAATTGTCAAATGGAAGCTTTTCAAGAAGAACATTTGAAACCAGAACGGTTAGTGGGTGTATCAACATTGCTTGTAAAAGATGATCGTGGGTTGTTGTGTTTGGGAAACAGAATCTGGGTGCCTCGTTTGGGTGGTTTACGTGATTGGGTATTACAAGAAGCTCATCAATCTCGGTTCTCTATTCATCTAGGTACGAATAAGATGTATAAAGATTTAAAACAATTTTATTGGTGGCCGGGAATAAAAAGGAGTATTGCTCAGCATGTGGAAGGTTGTACTACTTATAAGAAAGTAAAGATTGAACATCAAAAGCCGTTTGGTCAGTTGCAACGATTAGAAATACCCATGTGGAAATGGGAGCAGATTACTATGGATTTCATCACGAAGCTACCAAGGACTCCGAAGGGATTTGATGCCATCTGGATGATCGTTGACAGATTGACGAAGTCTGCTCACTTTCTACCGATAAAAGAAACTTATCCATTGTAAAGATTAGCTAAGTTGTACATTGATGAAATAGTAACTCGACATGGAGTTCCAATCTCGATTATTTCTGATCGTGATAGTCGTTTTACTTCAAGATTCTGGAGAAGTTTTCAAAGAGAGATGGGGACACATATAAAGTAATGTACAACGTATCATCCTCAAACAGACGGTCAAAGTGAACGAACGATTCATACTTTGGAAGACATGCTACGGGCTTGCATTGTTGATTTTGGGGGATCATGGGATAAGCATTTACCGTTGATTGAATTTGCCTATAATAACAGTTATCATTCCAGCATACAAGCGGCACCGTTTGAAGTTTTGTATGGTAGAAAATGTCGCACTCCTCTGTTATGGAACGAAGTGGGAGAGAAACAGTTAGCAGGGCCAGATATAGTTCAGTTAACCGCGGATAAGATTACTCAGATTCGGGAACGGTTGAAAGTGGCTCAAGATAGACAGAAAAGCTACGCTGACCGACGTCGAAAGCCGTTAGATTCCAAGTTGGAGATTTCGTAATGTTAAAAGTCTCGCCTTGGAAAAGAGTCATTCGATTCGGCAAGCAAGGTAAGCTCAGTCCGAGATACATCGGGCCGTTTGCAATTACAGAAAGGATTGGTGAAGTAGCCTACAGGTTGGATCTTCCGCCAGAGTTAAGCAGGATTCACAACGCGTTTCATGTATCAAATTTTTGAAGGTGTTTAGTTACGCCGGATCAGGCCGTTTCTCTACCAGATATACAAGTTGATGAAAAGCTGAATTATGTGGAAGAACCAGAAGCAATAGTTGACCACAAGGTTAAAGTGTTGCGGAACAAAGTAATCAGACAAGTGAAAGTTCAGTGGAGACATCATAAGGGTCAGGATGCTACTTGGGAATCAGAATCAGAAATGAGAACTAAGTACCCGTACCTTTTTGCTTAACCGAATTCCGGGACGGAATTCTTTTGAGGGGGGAGATGATGTAATACCCCGGGTAAGTTCGTTAGTTAAACCCTCTTTCCGTTAAAATTAGTTAACTTGATAATAATGTGTTTAGGGTAAGTTTGGCTCAAGTTATAAGTTAAAAGGTATTATGGTCATTAGTGAATAGTGTAAGGGTTAAAAGGGTAAATAGGGTTGATATTATCTAAAAGAAATAAGATATTTTCATAAAAAATTCAGTGTGTATGTGTGTGTGTTGAGAGCAAAAAGGAGAAAAGAAGAGAAAGCTAGGTTAAGGTATCAATTGGGTACTTGGAAGTGATTGCAGGTATGTTTCCTTTACAATTTATGTGTGTAATTGCTAGTAGATGGTTTCTATCGGAGTAGAATTGTTGATTTCATATCTAGGGTTGAATTCTGTCGATTTCTGGGTAAAATGGAACAAACCGACAGAGGTTTCCGGACACAATATGAAGGTGTCCGGTAGTCTCGTTGGTAGTGTCCGGTAATTTTCCATGCAGGTGTCGGGTAGTCAAAGTGTCCGGGTAAGTTACTTTTCCATGAGTTTCCGGTTAAATTAAGATACCGGATGGTGTCCGGATTGCTTTGGTGTCTGGGTGTTATCCGGATTATTCAAGTTGTCCGGAAAGTTATGCTATCCGGATTGAATGAGCTGTCCGGAAAGATGTGTTGTCCGGATAGTTTGGGTTGTCCGGAAACTTGAGCTGTTTTGGTTATTTTTGAGATTTTGATGCTTTTAAGTGTCCAGTAATACTGTGTTTTGTTGGACTTTGGATAGAGTATAAATGAAGATTGAAAATACTATGGACTTGACTTAAGTTCGGGTTTGGGGAAGATATTTGAGGAATTAGTTATTCTAAGTTATTAGACTATTAAGTAAGCCTTATGTGTTCATTTGGTAAAGAGGAGTATGTATTTGATTTGTACAGATTCTGTAAATTTGAAGTGAAAGCAGAGTCGTTTTGAGAAAAAGCTTGGAGTTCGGGAAAGACTTGAGGGTTGTACAGTTTGCTCCAAGGAGACCTAAAGATTTTCAACTTGGGGAGCGGGTTATGTTAAAGGTATCTCCATGAAAGGGTATAAGATTTTGAAAACGCGGAAAGTTGAGTCCTTGTTTTCTTGGACCTTTAACTGTGATTAAGCATGTAGGACTTTCAGTCTACCAGTTGGAGATTCCACGAACCCGTAACATATTTCATGTTGGTTATCTTCGAAAAAGGAAGAATAGATATCCTCATTTGTTTGTATAGTTTCGATTTCGAGGACGAAATCATTTTCAAGTTGGGGAGATTTGTAACACCTCGAAATTTCCATAATTATTATATAATTATTTTGGGAGAATGTTTAAAATATGAAGGGGACTTATTTTAAACAAGTGTTTGATTTAATGTCGAAGGGTCAAAGTGTAATTGACCGAAGTATAAGTAAATTGTGAATGTTGAAACTCTGGGGTTGGTTTCGTCATTCTTCGATAGTTAATTATGTATTTAAAGTGAAGTCGGCTGAATTGAGATTTATCTCAATTCTGATTTGGGTGAAGTCGATTCAAGCAGAGAAATTCAATAGTTGCTTTCATACGGTTATTGAAATTGTTGGTGGAGAATATTTGAGTAAAAGTGTAGACTTGAAATCGAGAATTGTTCAGGTGAGTTCATCTACTCTATGTATTTTACAAATTAAAATTTGACATGTTGAGTAGAAACAACTTTATAGATTGTTTGATATATCGATGAAAGGATTATTAAAGAGTATTGGGGAGTTTTGGACTGATAACAGTATAAATGGAACTGGGTTTTGGAGAATCTGGATGATGAATTTTCCCGAAAGCTCCGAATTCCGAATGATTTTCCGGATTGATTCCGGATACCGGATACTTCCGGATTCCGGATAGTTGTCCGGATAAAATTACCGGATTCCGGGTGGTTCCGGACTTGGAGTCCGGATACCTTTCTTGAAGTTACCGGATTCTTGGATTTTCCGGATGTTTCCGAATAGTGTTCCGGATTTGATTCTCGGATATGATTCCGGATTGTTTTCCGGATTTGAATTCCGGATTAATTTTCCGAATAGGTTGTTCCGGGTAACTTACTGTATGAGATTTTCATGATTAAGTGTTTTCCGAATATGAAAAGTATCTTAATCATTTAACAGTACGAACACCATTATAAATCGGTTGAGAGTATGAGATGAGTTGTTTTGTGCTTTGAGTTGATACTCACATATACTAGGAAATGTAATGAATAGGCAAAGTAGAAATGCTATTCATATTGAGAAGTCAATAGGCAAAGTAGAATTGCTATTCATATTTAAATGATGGAATAGGCAAAGTAGAATTGCTATTCATATTGAGAAGTGAATAGGAAAAGTAGAATTGCTATTCATATTGAAATGATGGAATAGGCAACGTAGAATTTCTATTCATATAATAGGCAAAGTAGAATTGCTATTTATATTGAAATGATGGAATACGCAAAGTAGAATTGCTATTCATATTGAGACGTGGAAACGTGAAATAGACAAAGTATAATTGTTATTTCCGCTTTCTATTAGTAGATTAGGAATATGCAAGATATATTTGTTGTTTCTACTTCCATTCCAAGAAAAGGTATGGCACTTAATTGTAATTTATTGGACATGAGCTATAAACTATAATCCGTGGTGATTCGAAGTGGCGCTCTCGAACATGATACTATGACATACTTAGTGTTGTCATATTCATGGAATCAGGTATGATTGCCGTCATCGAAAGATGCTATGTGTACGGTAAAAAAGTCGGGATCAGGTTAATTTATATGCTTTGTTTACAAAGTTGGTTTTCAAAGCTTATAAAGATTATGATTTGAAAATTGGATGTTCTCACTAGGCGTAAGCCTAATCGTTTCAAATTAAATTTTCTTACCAGATACTAGCTCGGGAAGGGATACAAAGGGATGAGTGTCGAGGAGTACCAGAGTTGTGCTTTTGGATAGGTGATGGAGAATTTAGTGCTATAGGAGATATTTTGAAAGATGCTGTGAACAAGTGTTATAATCTAATTTTGTTGATCATGGATTAAATTAGCTGGTTGTTATGATAACCTTTTGTAGGTTTGAAACTTGTCACAAATTCTTCGGTGTAAATGAAAGTTTGAAATTGTGGTGGTAAACTCTGATAAATTTAAGTTTAAATTTATTGTGATTTCACGGTGTTTCAGCACATTCTATCAACTTCAGAGGCAATGATCTTTCAGAGCCTCATCCCTTCAGAAACACTTGCGTGTTTTTCTGATTCCAGTTGATTCAGAGTGCGGGTTATTTTTGAAGTGACCAACCTGTCACCCACTAATAATTCTCTGTGACGGCTCCACTTAAGCAATTTTTGTCAGTTTCAAGCCATGAGTCATCCCCCCAATGGTTGTCTGACATTGAAGCCGCAACCACGTCTCTTCAGACGTCGTTCCATTACCCTGCCACTCGAGTACAATCATTTATTTTTTGAATATATAACCGATCAAAACCCATTTTCAGCCTTACGCTTTCAAACATTCTAGATCTTTATTACTTTTCCTCTTTAAAACCTCACTTCATCTTTTTTAAGTTCCTATCTACAACAATGGCTACTACATCGGATTCTTGTGCTTTAAGCCGAATCGTCCCTAACCAAGCCCGAAACCTCATGAATATTCTTGTTAATGGGAATAATTATTACATAGACCTCTCCTTCGACAGATACAAACAGATCTACCACATCATTCTTGAGTTCTTCTACAAATGTGAACTCTTTTATTCCCTGACCTCTGTGGACAAGATAGTCCCTATTTCCTATGTTCAACAATGGTGTTCCACGGCTGCCTACAATGAAGAAGAAAGAGGGATAGCTGGTTTTGTAGAGGATGAAGGGGAAGGAGGTGGATCGATTAGAATTAGACTATAAACCCTTAAGAGAGTATTTTTCTTGTTTAACACCCAAGATATAGAAATCTCAGCCTTTGAACAACCCCCAACTACTGAAACCCTGCTAGAATTCATTAGGCACCTAGGCTACAATCAACCAATCACAAGACGGAGTGACTTCAGGAGGAAATTTTTGCCTCCCATTTGGAACTTCATGTTCAGTGTTCTTTATAAAACCCTATCCCCTAGACCAGACCAACCTTGCAATCATGACCTTGATGTATGGCATGTTCTTTACGAAAATTCTCAACTTTGCCCAAATCCTGTACGAATAAATCCTCACTGTGGTAGAAAGGAAGAACAAGGCCCTAGCTAAAGGAAAAAAGAGTGTGAGAAGACAAGGCCTTAACCTCTGTGATGTTCCCTAGGATCGTCTAAATGGTAATCAGATCTGCATTCGAGAAGCTGAAATTCTCTGAAGATGGAGCTAAGACCCCAAACTGGCTAATGAATTCATTTAAGCCAACGGTGTTCAGCACCTACCCATCCTACAAAAGGGTTCCAAGAACAATGTTTGAGGTTCTTACCTTAAACTCTATAACCAGAGGTGGACTCCCAAACACACTTAGATCCTGAGCCTATAGATTATGAGAGTTCAGAGAGTGGATCTGTGAATGGTGGTTTAGAGGGCGGAGTACCAGAAGGAGCCTCTTCAGAGGGAGAACAAGAAGAGACTTCAACAACTGGAGTAGAGAGTATCTTGGCTAGCTCTGTATAGAGTGAGACATAGAGTGAGCAAAAAGAGCGATTTGTGCGTTCTGAGCCAATAGATGTTGAGAGTCCAGTGAGCTTAGAAACATATGTTCTTCAGAACACACATGTATATTTTAGGACTCTCAGTCCAACTCCTAGTGCTACCAAATTATCTATCCAAGATGATCCAGAATCAATGGATTTTGAAACAGAGGTGCACATCTCGAACCCTAACCGGCCTATCCACTCAGAGGCACCTCTTTCTACCTATGAACTACACAAGCCAGAAGAAGACTCACTTCTAGACTTGTCCTCTCAAAAGGACATGCCCATTGAAAAGATAAGTACCCTCTAACCCCGGGGTACGACAGAAAAAGACACTAATAATGATTCCTCTATGGCTTATCAGGACAATACTATAACCCTTAGATTCTTGGGTAACTTCAAGTTATCCCGTAAGGACTGTCCAACTCAGGGACAGTGGAATAGCCTTCTTGCACGTGGATTGGATTGCCTGGATAGCAATCTCAACTTCCACATTTACTACTCTCTCTATGATTCTTAGGAGGAGGAAGCATAGGTAGACAGAACTTTGGGAGAAGGTCCTCTCTATGACGGCCTTCGAGGATACAAAGGAAGTCCTTCCAGAGACAACATCAAACAATCTCTGAATGAAGGCTCCTCTGAATTCGAGGATAAATGAGGAGCGTGTGTTGCTGCTAAGATTCCCCTCACTCTGATCTCGTTACAAAGACAGAATTTGAAGGTTTCTGTAACGACATTAGAGGCTCCTTGAATGAGTTTAAACTTATCAAAGAAGGTACTTCAGAGCCTTCTCCTTCTGCCACTACAGAAATAGACCTAAAGGCAGAAGTCCTAGATTTTAAGCAGAAGCTGTCAGAGTCTACCCAAAAGGTTGCTGATTTGGAAAAGAGAATTGGTGAAGACTCGAAAACAATTCTGGATGAGGTTAAGACTCTCAGAGAGGATCTGGCCAAAGCACAGAGAGACCAGGTTCCCCCTGAACCTTCTTCCTCTGTTGGCCTCAGCGAAGCAGATTTTAAAGCTCCCTCTAAAGTCATCACCAAGAGGGTTTCTGCATCTTTTGCCTCTATGCCTACCCAAACTCCACAGATGCCATCCCCTCCACCCAGAAGAACAGGTGAGGACTTGGTCACCAAAGCCGACCTTGTTGAGTTTCAGAAGTGTATAATGAGAAGAATCCTCACTGTCTCTTCAAAGTTTGTAGCCAAAGCCGGGGATACAACCAAATTGCTCAAAGCTTCATTGGAGGTTCAGAACTTCAAAGTAGAAGACCAGATTAACGACCTCAGAATGGCTGCCAATGAAGTCCAGGATGTCATTGAAAAAGCTGCTGCCAAGCTACACCCGTAAAATCCATCAGATCCTCCCTCAGCAACACCTCAGACTTCTTTTTGGAAGGGTAAGAGAAAGTTCCCTGATGTCTCTTACTTAGAGGAAGCATAAAAAAAACGAAGGTTGATGGTTCAGAGGGCGATGATGATGAAGATGATACCTCTGATGGGCCATCTGAACATCAAAAGGGGGATTATATCTTCAAACATGCCCAACCCTTAAGAAGTGCACCCCTCAATGAAACCACAAAACCAAGTCCTTCCTCATCAGAGAACAAGGAAGACCTTGTTGCCATTGCCTCTTATCTTCTTGAATCCCCACCGACTTCACCAAGGAATGAATCAGAGAGAAAATCAACCCAGTCGTCTGCTGATGATCAATCCCCACCAGTTCTCATCCCAACCACCCAGTGGTAATTCTTGCCTCAATTTGTTCAGAGGTAGCTATAATCCCTTCCATCACCCCTCAAATGCCAACCCTTTTCCTAACTCCACTGCAGACAGAAGATCCATATAACATTCAGCAGAACCAAGTAACATAGATCTTGATGAAGACATTGAAGTGTCATCTGATGATGTCCTTGATTCTCTAGAGAGACCTCCAGTTGTTATGAGGGATCTGATAGGAGAAGTTGTGGATAAGGCCAGGACAAACAAGCAGAAGAAGACAGAGCTGCAGAAAAAGCCAAGGAAGATGTAGCCTCTGAATTCCAAGCCTCAGAAAAGATAACAAAGACAACAGAGGAAAAGACTTCAGAAAATTCTCCAGAAAAGGGAACTCAAGAGAAGACCCAGAAGACATTCATACAGAGAATGTTGCTTCTGAAAAACCCCTACCATCTCTGAGTGTTCCTGCTAATCTCTTTAACAGAGATCCATAATTTGCCTCCACTCCAAATGCCCTTAATGTCATGTCTATAGAGGACACTTACAGGTACCTCTATCATGAGCTTGTCTTAGTTGCAATGTATGCCACTCCTCTGAATCCATGACTAAATCCCGATATGACTGACACTAGAAGGAGGTTTTTCAGAGATATAACAAGAAAAAGAAAAGATGTGTACTATGAGTTTCCCATCAGAGAAGTTCACAGGTCTGTAAGAGAAAGTCCAGCTACAACCGAATCACTTATCAAGAGTACACTGTTGAAAGAGCTGATAGGAAGTTCTACACCTTCATTGACAATGACCTTGTAATTCTAAACCCCTATGATCTAGAGAGGTTGCATGGATCCTTTCTTGCTAAAGCTGAAAGAATTAGAGTATATAATGCGGCCATGAGAGAGATGGAGATGGCAATGGAGGAGCACGTAAAGCTCAGATCTCAAACTGACTTTCTTATTGCTTTGAACTTGGTAGTCGATCGATTAAGTGTTGTTGCACCAAATGAAACCTTGGAATACATCGAAAAGATCAAAACAGGTTCCTTGATTGCACATCCACTTGGATTTGTCATCAGAGTCCATGGTGTGAAGAATATCTTCAAAGTCTCTGAAATGGCCAAGAATACGAATGACTCTCTATTAGCAATAAGGAAAATTATAGAGCAGCGGACCTGGCTCAACACTTCTTCTTAGAGATTTCATAGAATCTGTAACGAAGATAAATATGCTTCATTTTTCTTTACTGTGTATTGTAATGCTTTGTCCTTAAGTAAAGTAATCTTTTAGCAGAGGATGATTTTATTCTCCTCTTTGCTTTCTAGCTTATCTTTGCTTATTAATTGTAATTTTGTATTTTCAATACTTAGGGGGAGATTTTTAGCCCCAAGTATTTCATGTGTAAAAGTATTGAAAATTCACCAAGTCTGAAGACCTCGGAGATAGCTCAGAAGCAATGCTGAAAACCTCATAAACACCACTTCAGAGCCACCCGTCAGAAGATCATCAGAAGCTTTAAAGTACCCTCTGAATATAGTCACCTCTGAAGAGCCCACGCTCCTTAATTCTCTCAAGTGTTGAAGCAGCATCAACCCATGCCATGTCAGCATTATAGGACAACTTCCACTTTACACGTGTCTCACTGGGGTTTGATAGTATGTTGTTTTCATCATTTTCAGGCTATAAATTGGGACGATAGTTGAGCACACAATTTGTATCACGCTACACTGTATTTTGCAATTCCACTACATTCTTGCATTCATACTAATTGTAGATGTGAGAGAGATATTTGGAGATTAAACACACTTAAAGGTGTTCATGGTGTTCTTAATTATTACCAGCAATATATACGAGCTTGGTGACTCATTCTAATATATATTGTTTGATTATTTCTTCTACTGTTGTTTTATATATGATCATAGATATTTGCAAACATATTCTGCTTCCGCTCATTACTCTTGTTTGCTTGTATCTCAAGTAGAATCCGGGAACCAACAACATGCTTCATGTAGACGTTTGTGGTCCAATATCTGTGCAGAGCTTGTCTGGTAAAAAGTATATCCTGGTTTCTTATTGATGAATTCTCTAGATATACTTGGGTAGGGTTTCTAAGAAAAATGTTTGATGTCCCTGAAATACTAATCAATCATATGAAGAAAATCCAGGTTCTGTTTGTTAGATCTGAGTTTTGTCAATAAACTAAGTGTTGAATTCTGACTAAGAAGGCTCAAAAGTTCTGAAGTGAAGAGTCATAGTTCTGACTAAGAAGGCTCGGAAGTATTGCTCTGAAAGTTTGCCAAGTATAGAAGTCTAAGAAGAAGAGTCAGAAGTTCTGAGAAGCTTAATCAGAATAATGTTCAGATGTTCTGAACAACATGTTCAGAACTTATAACTAGATGCTTTACTTTGTATTTAGTTAACTAATTAGGACACGTGTATTGTTCCAATTAGTCTTTCATACATGTTGTAACAACCCAAATCCCATATACACAACATATCATATAATGTAACAAAACATAGATATAACAAACGAACTTCACATTACAAGTACGGTCCCGTAGTCTTTTACAATCGGAAGAAAACCATTCTACTACAATCTTTGTACTATTTACATACATAACATTTAATATTGTGATACAACTGCTAAACAAGCCAAAATCTTCATCTTATAATTCTTCACACAAGCCATCCATCGGTTACTCTAATTACTTGCTCTTACTTGATTCACCACCTGGAATACATATTTTTAAAACAAAATGAGGGTTAGACCTGATGGTCTAAGTGAGAAATCCCTGTTAGTTTAAAAACCATTTATATAAACTTCATTCATATAAATCACGCAACACAATCATATACATCCAATTAAGCTCACATATCCTATATTTTCCCTTTTCATTCATCTTGGCCATATTAGTTGGTAGCAAGCCAACTAATAATTTACAACGCTGTACAACTTCTACAACCAAACAACGCTATACAGATTCTATAGCCAAACACACCGGTCCTAAACCCGGCCAACGTATTATAACGCATTATAATACTCATGTAAATATAATATCTCACTATATTATAATTCACATATATCACACATATAAACACATAGTCATCAACAATTGCATTCCCAATCAACACATATACGTATTCCAGTTAAAAACGTTTTCAAAGTAAACTCACCTGTCTTGATTATTACACACGCTCGCAAGCTCCTTTCAAAATGATCTTATCTCTTATCACGACTCCACGGAATCTGAAACAAGTTAAGATACATACATCGCTTTACTAACCAAACACATAAAGCCTAACAATTTCCTATCATCAACTGTCCCATTACACTGCACTTAACCCACTACAGGGACTACACAGGGTACCGGGACTTATACAGTACCGGGACTCTTCAGTACTGGGAGTTCCTATACCGGGAGTTCACATTACCGGAACTCTACACTACCGGAAGTCTGCTATACCGGGACTCACATTACCGGGAGTCTCCTATACCGGGACTCACATTACCGGGACTCACATTACCGGGACTCACATTACCGGGAGTCTCCTATACCGGGACTCACACTACCGGGAGTCTACCGGGATTTCACCGGGACTCTCAAGAACATAGTCGGTTTCCATTTACCCAGAAATCGATTGAAATACAATTAAGTCGCGAATTTAGAAATTCTAAACCGATAGAAGTCTAATACTACTGATTATGAACCCAAATTGTAAAGGAACTTACCTCTAATTCGATTCCAGCACAATCAATTGAAGCCCTATCCGTACGTTTTCTTCCTCTGCTTCTTTTTCTCTCAAAACGTACACACACATACACACTTTCTGAATAAGGAAAGTGGTAACCTGAATACTTAAGATATTTAAGTATCAATCTTCCACTTTTGGCTGAAATTATATAATAAGTACCAAAACACCCTTGAACTTATAACTTATCTCATACTTATCCTAAGCATCAAATCTTAAGGTTAAATAATTTAACTGATAGGGAATTTATCTAACTGAATTACCCGGGGTATTACATCATCTCCCCCTAAAAAGAATTCCGTCCCGGAATTCAGTTAAGCAAAAAGATGAGGGTATTTGGCTCTCATTTCTGATTCAGATTCCCACGTAGCATCCTGGCCTCTATGATGCCTCCACTGAACTTTCACTTGCCTGATCTCCTTATTCCGCAACACTTTAACTTTATGATCAACTATAGTTTCCGGTTCTTCCACATAATTCAGTCTTTCATCGACTTGTATTTCTGGTAGGGAGACCGACTGATCTGGAGTAACCAAACACTTTTGGAAGTTCGATACGTGAAATGCGTTATGAATCCTGCTCAACTCCGGCAGAAGATCTAATCGGTAAGCTACTTCACCGATCCTTTCTGTAATTGCAAATGGTCCGATATATCTCGGGCTAAGTTTACCTTGTCGTCCAAATCGGATGACTCCTTTCCATGGTGAAACCTTTAACATTACGAAATCCCCGATTTGAAATTCCAAAGGCTTTCGACGTCGGTCAGCGTAGCTTTTCTGTCTGTCTTGAGCTACTTTCAATCGTTCACGAATCTGAGTAACCTTATCGGTGGTTAACTGAACTATTTCCGGTCCCGCTAACTGTTTCTCTCCCACTTCGTTCCAACACAGAGGCGTTCGGCATTTCCTACCATACAGTACTTCAAACGGTGCCGCTTGTATGCTGGAATGATAACTGTTATTGTAAGCGAATTCAATCAACGGTAAATGTTTATCCCACGATCCCCCAAAATCAACAATGCAATCCCGAAGCATATCTTATAAGGTCTGAATCGTTCGTTCACTCTGACCATCTGTTTGAGGATGATACGTCGTACTTAACTTTATCTGTGTCCCCATTTCCCTTTGAAAACCTCTCCAGAATCTTGAAGTAAAACGACTATCACTATCAGAAATGATCGAGATTGGAACTCCATGTCGAGTTACTATTTCGTCAATGTATAACTTAGCTAATCGTTCCATCGAATCGGTTTCCTTTATCGGTAGAAAGTGTGCAGGCTTTGTCAATCTATCGACGATCACCCAAATAGAATCAAATCCTTTCGGAGTTCTTGGTAGCTTCGTGATGAAGTCTGTGGTAATCTGCTCCCACTTCCACATAGGTATTTCTGGCCGTTGTAGTTGACCAAATGGCTTTTGGTGTTCGATCTTTACTTTCTTACAAGTATCACATCTTTCCACATACTGAGCAATCCCTCTTTTTATCCCCGGCCACCAATAGAATTGCTTTAGGTCTTTATACATCTTGTTTGTACCTGGTTGAATAGAGAAACGAGATTGATGAGCTTCTTGTAAAACACGATCACGTAACCCACCCAAACGAGGTACCCACACTCTGTTTCCCAGACACAATAACCCACGATCATCTGTTACTAGCAATGCTGACATCCCTGCTAACCGTTCTGATTTCAAATGTTCATCTTGATAAGCCTCCACTTGACACTTCTGCAATTCGTCAAATATGTTGGGTAGGAGTTCAGTTCGTAGCGAAATAACTTTTATTGTCCCACTACTTTCTTGACGACTCAATGCATCAGCTACCACATTTGCCTTTCCCGGATGATAAAGGACTTCACAGTCGTAATCATTCAGCAATTCCAACCATCTTCTTTGTCTCATATTTAGTTCCTTCTGATCAAAGAGATGTTGGAGACTTTTATGATCGATATAAATCTGACATTTGGAACCATACAGATAATGTCTCCAAATCTTTAACGCGAAAACGACTGGTGCAAGTTCCATGTCGTGTGTAGGATACTGCCTTTCATGATCCTTTAATTGACGAGAAGCATAAGCAATAACTTTCCCACGCTGCATAAGCACACATCCCAACCCCAATTTGGATGCATCACTATAAACCACAAAGTCTTCTGAACCTTCAGGTAGTGATAGAATCGGCGCGCTGCACAGTTTCTCTTTCAATATCCAGAATGCCTCGTCTTGTTCTGCTTTCCATTCAAATTTCAGGTTCTTCCGGGTCAGTTTAGTCAAAGGCGTTGCGATACGAGAGAAGTCTTTTATGAATTTCTGATAGTAGCCGGCTAAACCCAGAAAACTACGTACTTCGGTTGCTGTCTTCGGTGGTTCCCACTTTTCAACTGCTTCCACTTTCATCGGATCAACTTGTATACCTTTCTCAGAAACCACGTGCCCCAGAAATTGAACTTTCCGCAGCTAGAATTCACATTTAGAAAATTTTGCATACAACTTTTCCTTCTTCAGTAGCTCCAGAACCAAACGAAGATGTTGCGCATGCTCTTCCTTGGATCGGGAATAGATAAGGATGTCATCGATAAATACAATAACGAATTTATCGAGATACGGCTTACATACCCGATTCATTAAATCCATAAAGGCAGCTGGAGCGTTCGTCAGTCCAAACGGCATCACTAAGAATTCATGATGACCATACCTTGTTCGAAAAGCAGTCTTTAAAACGTCTTCTTCTTTAACTTTCAACCGGTGATAACCGGACCTTAGATCAATCTTGGAGATATAGCAAGCTCCAACTAATTGATCGAAGAGGTCATCAATTCGAGGTAGCGGATACTTGTTCTTTATCGTGCGCTTATTCAGTTCTCGGTAGTCAATACACATTCTCATCGAACCATCCTTCTTTTTCACAAATAACACTGGTGCACCCCACGGTGAAGAACTATGTCTGATGAAGCCTTTATCGGATAGGTCTTGCAGTTGTGCCATCATCTCTTTCATCTCTGGAGGTGCCAAACGATATGGTGCACGGGCTACAGGAGTGGCTCCAGGAACCAGGTCTATACCGAACTCTGCTTGTCTAACGGGCGGAAGACTATTCAAGTCTTCGGGGAATACTTCAGGGAATTCACTAACAATAGGGATATCATCCTTCCTATTCTTTTCTGTCTTAATATCTATCACATAAGCCAAGTAACTCTGACAACCCTTATTAACACACCTACGTGCTTTTATTATCGATATAAGACAGGACTGATGATTCCTACGATCACCATAAATCACTACCGGTCCCCTCTCAGGTAATACAACATTTATTAACTTCTTATCACATACTATGTTAGCCTGATTCTCGGCTAACCAGTCCATTCCCACTACTACGTCAAACTCTATCAAAGTTATAGGAAACAGTTGTATAGGCACTCCACACCCCTCTATATTTATCACACAACCATCAAATACTTCTCTAACCGACACTTGGTTATCATTTGCAGTATCTACTAATAGAGCATGTTCTAACATTTTAGGTTTCAAACACAGGCAAGCAGCAAATGTAGGTGACACAAACGATCGGTTTGCACCGGAATCAAACAACACCTTAGCAAGTGTAGAGTTTATGAAAAATGTACCTGTGACCACATCCGGGGTTTCCTCCGCTTCTTTCTCAGTCATTTGAAATGCACGACCCCTGGTTACTGGCGGTTCTAGTCTTGGTATTACTGGTTTAACAATCGTTGGCCTGCCCGATGACCCACCTTGCTGTATCCTCCCACGCGGACAGTTTGACTGAAGATGATCCGGAGAATTGCATAAGAAACATAACCGCGTTACCTTACAATCCTTGATGACGTGTCCGGTCTTCCCACACTTATAACACACTCGTAAATCACCTTTGCAATTTCCTTGATGGACACGGTTGCACTTCTGACATGGTCTTTCCGCTGGTCGAAATGGCGGACGGTTATCATATTTCTGAAATCGGGACTTCTTCGGATCGTATTGTGGTCCTTCCCACTTTCTCTTCCCGATACTTTTATCGCCAGCATCTCTTCTAATATCTCGTTCAACATTCTCCGCAGCATTAGCTGCAGCCGAGAAGGTATCAGGTCCTTTTGCAGTCACTAACTTTCTGACTTCTGAGTTCAGCCCAAAAATAAGCCTTTCCGTCTTCATCGTCTCCGTAGCAACGTAGTATTCTGCGAACCGAGACTTTTCCAGAAAGCTAGCGGTGTAGTCTCGAACGGATAAGTTTCCTTGTTGCAAATTCATGAATTCTCCTTCCAGTTGTTTAACGGCGGCTTGGGGACAAAATTGTTCCCTGTAAGCTATCACAAATTCTTCCCAAGAGAGGGTAGAATAAACATCAGATCCTTTAGAATGAATAAAAGATTCCCACCAATACAAAGCATCTCCTTTTAACATTGTTGCCCCATACAATACCCTATCTTCATCCGCACACTTGCTTGTTTTGAAAATGGCTTCTATTTCCTTCATCCATCTCATTGCTTTCACTGGATCCCGATCCCCTGAGAATGTAGGAGGCTTGCAACTAAGAAACATCTTGTAATCACATTTTCTCCAGCTCTACCCCCAGTTCTACCCCCGACTCTGCCCCCTGTTCTGCCTCCCCTGTCCCCCGTTCCTATTGGCGGATTAGTTCTATTTGGAGTTCTTCCTCCTCCTCGATTCGAATTTCGCGTACCGCTTGCCATTCTGTAGATTTAAACAAGATTAATATACACATAAGCACATACCCCATATAACATGGTATTCTAGTTCAAACATGTACCTGTAAGATCACAATTACACTGGCCAGGTGTAATATGAAATTACCTTACACGATGTTCCTTCTACCTTTTATACTTAATATCCCGAGGTTCTACAATAATAGGGACATCCTACTTCACATGCAGTTTAAGTCTAGGTACAGATACAAATACCTAAATCCCTTAAACTAAGGCTTTGATACCATTTGTAACAACCCAAATCCCATATACACAACATATCATATAATGTAACACAACATAGATATAACAAACGAACTTCACATTACAAGTACGGCCCCGTAGTCTTTTACAATCGGAAGAAAACCATTCTACTACAATCTTTGTACTATTTACATACATAACATTTAATATTGTGATACAACTGCTAAACATGCCAAAATCTTCATCTTATAATTCTTCACACAAGCCATCCATCGGTTACTCTAATTACTTGCTCTTACTTGATCCACCACCTGGAATACATATTTTTAAAACAAAATGAGGGTTAGACCTGATGGTCTAAGTGAGAAATCCCTGTTAGTTTAAAAACCATTTATATAAACTTCATTCATATAAATCACGCAACACAATCATATACATCCAATTAAGCTCACATATCCTATACTTTCCCTTCTCATTCCTCCTGGCCATATTAGTTGGTAGCAAGCCAACTAATAATTTACAACGCTGTACAACATCTACAGCCAAACAACGCTATACAGATTCTATAGCCAAACACACCGGTCCTAAACCCGGCCAACGTATTATAACGCATTATAATACTCATGTAAATATAATATCTCACTATATTATAATTCATATATATCACACATATAAACACATAGTCATCAACAATTGCATTCCCAATCAACACATATACGTATTCCAGTTAAAAACGTTTTCAAAGTAAACTCACCTGTCTTGATTATTACACACGCTCGCAAGCTCCTTTCAAAATGATCTTATCTCTTATCACGACTCCACGGAATCTGAAACAAGTTAAGATACATACATCGCTTTACTAACCAAACACATAAAGCCTAACAATTTCCTATCATCAACTGTCCCATTACACTGCACTTAACCCACTACAGGGACTACACAGGGTACCGGGACTTATACAGTACCGGGACTCTTCAGTACCGGGAGTACTATACCGGGAGTTCACATTGCCGGAACTCTACACTACCGGAAGTCTGCTATACCGGGACTCACAATACCGGGACTCACATTACCGGGAGTCTCCTATACCGGGACTCACATTACCGGGACTCACATTACCGGGAGTCTCCTATACCGGGACTCACACTACCGGGAGTCTACCGGGATTTCATCGGGACTCTCAAGAACATAGTTGGTTTCCATTTACCCAGAAATCGATTGAAATCCAATCAAGTCGCGAATTTAGAAATTCTAAACTGATATAAGTCTAATACTACTGATTATGAACACAAATTGTAAAGGAACTTACCTCCAATTCGATTCCAGCACAATCAATTGAAGCCCTATCCGTACGTTTTCTTCCTCTGCTTCTTTTTCTCTCAAAACGTACACACACATACACACTTTCTGAATAAGGAAAGTGGTAACCTGAATACTTAAGATATTTAAGTATCAATCTTCCACTTTTGGCTGAAATTATATAATAAGTACCAAAACACCCTTGAACTTATAACTTATCTCATACTTATCCTAAACATCAAATCTTAAG